>JAILYF010000011.1:1330251-1995376 GCA_025491095.1 Brachionus asplanchnoidis | reverse complement strand
AATAAATTTAAGTCATGACTTTGAATTAATCTTGTTACTTAAAAACAAGTCCGATTCTAAAAAAAGTTCGGATTTTATTTTTTATGGTAGTTTTAGTAGCATATTTGGTTAAAAAACAAAGTAAAAAGTCAAACGGTGAAAAGTCAGAGTCAAAGTTTTGACTTAGCTTAAAAAAAAATAAAAAAATTTAAAATCATGACTCAGGCTTTTGAAAAAAAAATGTCCGGACTTGGACTTGACTTGAGACTTGTGACTTTTAAACAACTTTGATCTAAAATACTCTTATTTCATGGTTTATAAATAAATTTATGAAATTTTACGTAATATTACGTCGCTCTTCAAGAGACAAGACATTGTGAAATTTGGTATTAAAAAAAAATATAAAACATGCCAAAGCTCAATTTCTGACGGACAAATCATGTTTTTTAAATTGTAGCATCTGATACATCCATTTTGCTAGCACCCAGGTAGAAAATTACGCATATTTTTTTCGAAAAATTATGAAAATAAATTGCATAGTTTAAAAAATCTTTAAAAACCAATATTTTTTTTTAAACAGGAAAAAAAATTCATAAAATAATTTTTACTGATAAATAAATTAATTTGGACCGTAAAAATACCCCACTCTCTTTTAATAAGAGCAGCATCTTTTTTATTAAACAAATTATTTGTTATTTTATTTCAATTCTAATTCACTAAAAAACATATTCTAATAAAACATAACTAAAATCAACACAAATAATTATTTATAATAAAATACCAACAAAAATTCATCAAAATTCCCATTATTATTTTAATTTCTTTATTTCATTTTGTTCACAGTTTTCTTAGCTTGAGTTTAATTCATCAAATTTAAACTCAAAACAATTTACGTCTATCAATCGAATCTTCTTCTAGCTCGAGCGGCAGAAGTTCTACCAGTTGCAGTACGGACATTGATAGCTTGTTTTATGAACAATAATTATTATTACTAATAAAGAATTTTCTTAAATTTTTTCTTTATTTAAATTCGATGAAAAAATAATTTATTTTCATCTTTTTTTTACACTAAATTTATTTTTTTTAAATAAATTGGGAAATAAATATTTTTTTCATTAATTTTACTGGAAATTATTGATAAATTGTATAAATTTTTTGAATAATCTTGAAAAATTTTTTAGTGTAATTTACGAGTAAATAGATTGTGTCATATTTTTTTATTTTATTTATTTATTTATTTAATTAAGCCTCATAGGCAAGTTTATAAAAAAAAATTAAAAAAATAAAAATTACAAAAAAAATATCGAAATATAAAATATCTATCTAAGTTAATTACATAATTACATATTTATGAAACGCATTTAAGGCTTAATCATGTAGTAATTATGGCGAAATAACTTAATTTTCATTTACTTTCGTTTCAAAATTACGCGGCATTTATACTCAAAAATGTCGGAAAAATATCCGTAATTTATTGCCCGGGAAAAATGCTGATTCTGCAAAATTCAGAACATAGTGAGTTTTCCTCATTATTCCAGATATCACCTAATAAAGATAATCAGTTAAATTAAAAGGAAAAAAAAAATCTTTTTCTTACAACAAATTTTATATTCTTACCAAAAATTACCACAATTTAGGGATCTTGAAGTTGATGATCAATTCAAAATATCATTTCAATTCAAAAAGTTTATCCTTAGATATTAAACTTAATCATTGATTTAATTCAAATAACTTTAATGTTACATGCTTTAAATTTTATGTAGATTTATAAAATAAAAAAAAATTGAAAAAACATTTCTCATTCATGATTTTTTGTTAAGTTTTTTTGAGATTTTTTATTTCAAAAGTATTTGCGTTTAGAATTCACAATTAAATTTAAAAAAGAAATTAAAAAAAAATTCCAAACAAGTAATACAATGAAAATAAAACTTAAATCAGTTAACTAAATTGGAAATCGATTTTATCAATGGATTGAAAAAATGTTTTTTCAATTTTTTATTTTATATTCTAAATCTACATTGCATGTAAAGCATGTTACATTAAAGATATTTAAACTAAATCAAAAATTAAGTTTAATATCTAAAGATAAGCTTTTTGAATTGAAATGATATTTTGAATTGATCATCAACTTCAAGATGCCACAATTTACAGCAAATTAGAAGTCTATATTAGAAATTATTATAATTTTTTATTTTTTTTTATTTTATTTTTTTAAAACTTCGAGAGAAAAACTTTTTTTTTTTAAATTTATCAATCATTTTCGATTTTACAAAATTCTAATTTAAATATTGTAAGCTAAAAAGGTTAATCCAAGAAGAGTTCTTTCTGTTACCTAACCCAAATTTTTAGCATTGATATTCAATTATGAAATTTTATCTTTTATTTTGGCTAAAGGATTTAATTACTCAGAGACTCATTTTATTTAAAAATAAGCAAAAAAATTCGAAAATATATTTATTAAATTTTAATGTACAGGATAATGAGATATTTTAAATTTTTATTGCCGCCCCCCATTTTTAAAAAGTCGCTGGCGACGCCCCCTCATATTCAAAAAAAAAATTAAATTTACCCCCCTTTTCTATAAAAAAAATATTAAATAATATGTTAAGTTAACATATTATTTAATATTTTTTTGCCTATTTAGCAATTAAACTTGTCTTTAAATAATTGTTTTATACAAAAAACTTAATTTGCACAAAATTTGTGTGTCAATTTATTAAAAAAAAGTATTTTCAGATTTTTATATTTGACGATTTAATTATTGATATGATGGCTTAATATTTTACCTTTTTTTATTTAAAGTAAAAATTGCAATTAAATTGAATTAAATTGATCAAGAAAAGCTTTTAACTGAGTTAGAGCTTAGGTTTCAATTTAAAAAGTCACAAAATTATATTTTTGATGAGACATCAAAAGAACAAAAGCTGATGAGATTAGTAGATTTTTTTTTGAGACCGAATGTAATGTAAGTGGCATATTTCCGAATATTTTCGATTTATTTCGAATTTATTTAGCTGTACCGATTTCGAATGCGAATTCAGAGAGATCTTTCTCCGTTCTAAAGCGCTTGAAAGATTACTTAAGGAATACAATGACTCAAAAGCGACTTGGGGACATATGCTTGATTAATATTGAACCAGAAGAAGCTGATAATGTAGATTTGGAAAAAATAATTGATTGTTTTGCTTTAGAAAAGAACAGAAGATTGAAATTTTTTAAAGTTTTTTATTATGTAAAATTTTGTGTTAAATTAAGTCCGAGTTTAAATAATTGTAAAATAAATAATAAAGTTGATTATAATTGAACCTTATATTTTTTCAAAAATTTAACCTAAAAAAAAAAGTGGAGGCTTGATAGCCGGACAAAAAAAAAAAAAAATCTCTTTATTATTTATTTTATTTTTTTATTGAAAAATAACTTAAACAAAACAAAAAATTAAGTCTAGTTTGAAAATAAATATTTTTTGTTGGAATTTTTAGTCAAAAATTTTTCAAATTTTTTACATCTTTTTATTTGAAAAAAAATTGTGAATCATTACAAAATTTATATTTTTTAATAAGTCTCATCACTTAATAATAAGCTTATATTTCTTCGAAAAAAAAATAACACTCATTGTGATCCTAATATTAGATCAAGTTACCAGTATTCTAAAAAATTAATTTAAAATTGATCTTATTCTAAAGTAAATATGAAACCGTATATCGGAGAAAAAAATTTTATATTTAAAGCTTCTAACATTTGCCTAAATTCATTTATAACAAAAAATTGATCGGAAATAAAATGTCTTTGGTGGTAAAATTTTTGATTCTAGTAATCAGTCTGTCAAGTTTAATAAATTGCCAATGTATCTACCACACAATTCAGAGCGGTGACACTTTTAATGATTTGGGCAAGATGTATAAAGTGGACCCGGATGCAATTGTTGCAGCCAATCCATCTCTAAATCCATACAATTTAGCCATCGGTCAGCAAGTGTGTATACCTAAATACACTACTACCACTTCGACTACAACAACTTTAAATGCTGGTGTTTACGATGGTTTTGTACCAGGTTGCTTAAATTATCAAATAAGATCGGGAGATAACTGTGCATCTTTGGCCAGCGCTACTTCTAGTAATTTCTATCAACTAAATCCAACAATCAATTGTGAAAATATATTTGTGGGACAATGGGTTTGCTTGCCATACACCGGAAATTGTGGCACCAGATCGTACCAAGTCGTTTCTGGTGATACTTGCGAAAGAATAGCATTAAAATTGGGTACCACTACAGATTACTTAACCAGATGCAATAATATCAATTGTAGTACCTTGTATATCAATCAAGTATTGAAATATTAGAATAAAATAATATGTGAATTTTTTTTTTATTCTAAAATTTCAAACATTCTAGATAATTTTCGTAATTCGAAAAATATAAAAAAAATTTTTACCTAATATAGTTCTTCTTGTAGTTTCTTATTATTAATAAAATTATTTTAAAAAAAAAGTCAATTAAATGACAAATTGAAGTACATGATAAAATTTAGATGTAAATTTCTAATCAAAATTTTAAAATTTAGATAAATAAGGTCATTTTTATAAATTCTTTAATAATAAATGACAAAACCTTCATTAAAAATTAGTTGTTTAATCTCTAACTAATTAAAAAGAATTTTGACTCAAGTAAAAATTAAGTTTTAATCAATTTTGAAATTGTGCAATTCAAAATTTAAATTTTTTTCCCTGTAATGAATGTGTTCTAATTGAAATTCAAATATCATCTGAAGTTTTTATTTGAGCCATTATTTTGAAAACTCAATATGGATATAAAATTTTCTTTAAAATTTTTAAATTAAGATTTTGGAAGAACCAATTAAAGATCAAATAGAAAAAAATATTCTTTTTTATAAAGATATTAAACATTTAATGTTTAACTAAAAAAAATAAATAAAAAAGCTTATTACATCATTTTTATTAAGATTTTAATCAATTAAGTTTTGATCATATGATCATGATCATGAACTTCAAGTAGCCCCTTTTAAATCCTTCATAATAAATCTCACCAGAGAATTCCCTGGATGTGATTCTGTTCTTAGGGTAATGTGAAAACTTTGAACATTTATTTAAAAAATCTATAATTTAAATCAAAAAATTGCGTAATACTATTAGATGTTTTGTAACATTTTTTAATTTTAAATTATTTTAAATTTCAACATTGTAATGCAAAAAAAAAATTCAATTACAATTTATATCAAAGTATATCCCAGCTTTTTATTTTGTACTGTAATTCTAAGTTTTCCCATTGCAGTTCTTAGCGAATTTCCGTGTTTCACCAAGAAATTGGTCCTCAAATCCTCAAATGTGTCACCTAACATACTCGAGGCCAGTTGGACCCTTGAAAGTCAGAAATTTCATATTGATAATAGCAGTGGGATAAACACACGGATATTTAGACAAAGGAAAAAATATGATTCTTTGTTCCAAAAAAACCCTTTATGAGAACGATTTATGATTTTTCTTTAATGATTTATTTTCAGTATTCCATAATTTTAGTATTGTTTTTATTTTTTAACTATTATTTGAGGAAATCTAATTTTTTATTAAAAAATTTCTGGTAAAAAATGTTTTTTGATTAAGAAGGTGGGACTTATCTCAGAAGTTAGACGCTTCGAAATGCTGACTAATACATTAAGCATTAAGCTCACATCTTGACTTCATTATAAGCTCGTGTTCTTGAAAAGCTCTAATAGTTGAAAGTTTATAATTGCATATTTCCTCCTTAATCTTATCAATCATCATAAACGTTTTTAATTCAATGCTGTCTGAATCCGCTAAAAGCAAATCGTGGACCGCATTTTCACTTTCTTTTAGCAATGTAAGATTATACTTATTATATGTTAAGAAAAGTCCTTGGCTTGCTTCATACATATTCAAATTTCATTCATTTAATATTTTAGTTACCTTAAACATTTGATTTCCATTTGGATTGCTTAATGTATTATCGTACGGTATATTAAGTTTTAACGAAGAGAATAATCTTAATGGACACGAATTTACTATTTCCTTATTCCATATAAGTATTGAATCTCCAAGGTTGCATTCTAAGTTATCTGCATTACAGATTTCATTAAAAAAAAATTTATTTTTTCTTATTTTAATCTTTTGAAGTCTGCAGTAATATCCAGTAGTTACAACTGTACTAAGCCACTTGGAGTGTTCAATTGGGTTATCATCAAATTCACAATTTCCATCTTTAAAAAGCATTAAAAGACATTGCATGTTTTTGATTTTGCCATTATTTCACATTCAAACTTACTTAGTTTTAGCATGTAAACACTCTTTTCATTGCTTCTATCTCCGAAAAAGCTGGTATAAGTGCTTACTTTGATAAATTTTTTACTGCATTCATAAACTAGACCATCAATAGCTAAATTTTGCTATATCAACATTTCCATGTACTTGAAATTAGAATTTTTTGTGAAAAAAGTTTCTGTCTTTGAATGTTTTATGGCACAATCTTCTACAAGGTTTAATAAAGAAATGTTTGCAACATTTTTGTAATTTGGTGCATTACACACATAAAAATTATTATCAAGTCTAAATGATACGATAGGAAATATTAGCATACTGGCTTTTAATGTTAAATACTAGTATTTAACATTAATAGCTTAATAGTTTATAAATAGTTTATATAAACAATTTTCACCAGATAGGTCAAAAAAATCTTCTTTATCTTCGAATAGCCAGTCAATACAAAAATCTTTAAAAAAATCTGGAATAGTTTCAAAAAATATAAATTTGACAGAGCAACATTTTTCAAACAACAATGAAACCGATTCACTCGAAAGACAACTAGCTGAAAGGGACACATTAATTTTTTCATTGAGAGAAACTCAACTGAAAAACGAAAGCAAAATTCTTGAACTAGAACAATCAGTATCAACTTACAAAGAAATAAATGGTAATTTTAATTTTTAGTTTAACAATCAAAAATTAAAAGAAATTTTTATTATTAAACAGAGTTGTTAAAATGTCACAAGTCTCAAGTCAAGTCAAAGAGCAAATTTTTTTTATTTCTTTTTATGGTCGAGCCAAAGGCTTATATATATTTTTTTAAAAAAGTCAAAAGTCCAGACCTTTAAAATTTTTCAGATTTGTTTAAAAATCCTATTAAAAAGTCCTGACTTTTTTTTCTTTATATTTAAATTCCAAGTTACTCTAGGCTTATCTTGACAAATAGATTTGTCATATTTTAGAATTTTTTTGCAATTTTAGTAAAAATGTCACTTCACAATTTTTCTTCAATATTCAAAATTTTAAAGCCCGGACTTAATTTTTGAATGAAAATTTAGGAAAAATAAATCCGAACTTGGACTTGACCTGAGACTTGTGACTTTTAAACATTTTGAATTTTCTTTATTTATTTTAAAACCGGGATTGGCTTTTATTTAAGTGACTTAAACTTTAACAATTCCTCAACATTAAGTTCCTGGAACAGCAAAAAATTCATGATGTCCAGATTTTTTTTTTAAAAATTCAAAAATCCGGTCTATGACTTTTAATGAAAGGACTTGACCCTTATTTGGGGATACTTAAAAAATCTTGTTTTGAATATAGTTTATTTTTATTAAAATTATTTGAATTTAAAATTAATCTAAAAAAAAAATTATTTTGACATTGATTTAACATAAATTTTTTAATTTTCATTCCTTAAATTAGACTCAACATTATTGAGCAAATTGGTTCAGTTGTCTATTCAAGTTCTTAAATTTGTTGGCTCTGAGACTGACAGAGATGAGGTAAGAAAATTTGGGAAGAATTCACAAGAAATTTTGATCAATTTTTTTTTTTTTTTTTTATTTTATTTGTTTTCTGTACCGAGCTAGAGCTCCTTCAGAATAAGTTAAAAATTAAAAAAAATAAAATAAAAATGAAATAAAATAAAATAAAAATAAAATTAAAGTTAATAAAATAAGATAAAAAAAAAAAAAAAAAAAAAAAAGAATTAAAAAAAAAGTAAATAAGCTAAATAAATGAAAATTAAGAATATATAAAATTGGAAAAGATTGTTACATGTGGCTCATGTTTAAATAGTTCAAGTTTCAGGAAAAAAAGAAGAAATAGTAAGGTAGCAATTACACAATGGAGTTGGGTAGTCAATATATCTTGATTCGAAACCTTCTTTGTATTCCTTCACCAGTCTTACAACCAATGGAATAGAATGACTCAGTCCTGTCCCAACATATCTCTCACTCAATTCAAAAAGCCGATTCGAGACTGTTAGTAATTTTAGTTTATTAAAAGCCTCATGATGTACGATGTTGGAGGGAGTATCATATTTTAACTTAAGAATAGATCTGACTGCTGTATTCTGAATTGCTTGTAGTTTTTTGATATTATTTTCTGAAAATGAATTTAAGCAAGGAAAAGAATAGTCTAAAATTGATCCGACTAAAGATTTATATAGATTTCCTAGTGTGTTCTGATTAAGACCCCATTTTTTGTTTGATAATATCTTAATAATATTTAGCCTTTTATTGCAGCGCTCTTTAATTTCATCTACCAGTATATTAAAGTTTAATTTAGAATCAAATTTAATACCAAGAAACTTGATTTCTTTTTGTCTCTCTATTCTGTTTCCATAAATTTTTAAGTTAAGATTATCACTCTCTTTTTTGTACCTAGAAAAGACTACTGAACACGACTTTTCAACTGATATCTTCATTTTCCACTTAATAAGCCATTGTTCTAGTTCGTTGAGGTATTTATTGATCTTATTTTCTAGGTTCCCCTTTTTGTTATAAATGAAGAATGTAACTAGATCATCTGCGAAAAGCAGAGAGTATTCATTATTTGTTTTGTTTCTTTTAGGGATGTCATTAATGTAAATACTAAATAAAAGAGGACTAATTACTGAGCCTTGAGGAACACCTGCAGTTATTTGATATTCTTCGCTCAAATGGTCATTCACATTTACCTTAAATGTCCTAGAGTCTAAAAAGGATTTTATCCAGTTAGTCAAGTAATGAGGTGGATTTATTTTAATCAATTTAAAAAGTAAACCTTCATGCCAAACCCTATCAAAGGCTTTAGAAATATCAAAAAAAAGGCCGCAAACTCTTTTTTTTCTATTAAATGATTCCACAATTTTTTGAATTAAGAAGAAAAGATTATCTGCTGTTCGCCGGTGTTTCCTAAATCCAGATTGCTCCTGGATAAGGAGTGAATTTTGCTCTAAAAAATTGTATAATCTTGAATATACTATGCGTTCCATTAACTTTCCTAAACAACTCGTTATACTTATTGGTCTATAATTTAAAGGATCTTGTAAAGTAGAGGCCTTTTTTTGAATCATAGTAATTTAAGATGTTTTCCACGCTTTCGGGACTCTACCTTCTCGAAGAGATAAATTAAAAAGTTCTATGATTTCTATTAATGAATTTCTAGGTAAGTTTTTTAACATTAAATTATGAATTTGGTCAGGTCCTGATGCCGCTTCATTTTTTAATCTCTTTAAAGCCATAATTAATTCATTTAAGCAAATTGGATCATTAAAATTAGACTGGTTATAATTCCTAAAGAAAACAGAGTTAGAATTTAGTATTTCGATATCTTTCTCAGTATCAATTAAATCAGAATTAGGACTAAATATTGAAGATAAGAGTTCTCCAAAACATTTTCCCTTTTCTTCACTAGTTTTGAATTCCCTTTCATTTAAAATCAATTTAGGAATTAAATTTGATCCTTTTTTTGTTCTAAATTTATTTTTTTTTTTCCAAAAAGGTCTACTTGTCAGTGGGTTTTTTCCCATCTTCTCAATAAAATCAAACCAATTTTGATTCCAGAATTTTTTTAAAGAGGCCTTTAACTCAGATGTAAGTTGATTAAATTTTTGCTTGAGCTTTTGACAGCGAGTTTTCTGGTAATTTCTTCTTACTTTCCTACGTTCTTTTATCAAATTAACAATGTTTGGCGGAAGACTCGTTTTGTAGATTTTCTGAGAAAGATATGGAATGCTTTTATGTGAAGCAGAAATAATTTTTTCTGTTATTTTATCATTTAGTTGATCTATTGTGAGGGAACTTTCAGTGACATTCACTATTTGAGAATTTAAAATCTCGCTGAATAATTGCCAGTTTGCTTTCTTATAGTTAAACTTTTTAGCTGCAGATTTATTTTCTAATTGATAGCCAATAGAAATCGATGCTTCGATTGGGAAATGGTCACTAGTCATGTCTTGACTATTTAAGACACTGAAGTCGGTAATTTTGTCAATTAATGAAGATGAAACTAGAAAAAGGTCAAGAATTTCAAAGTAATTCTTATTAAAAATATTGAAAGTAGGATGCTTATCATTGATTACTGAAAAGTCTAACTCGTTGATTATTCTTTCTAATATTATCCCGTTTTCATTTTCCCCTACGCAGCCTATTTGCTTTGTTCTAGCGTTTAGATCACCACCTAAAATGTAGTTTCTACATGTTTTATTAACTGTTTTAAAAAACTCAAAGTTCAGAAGCACATTGGGTGGATTATAAAGACTAAATACAAACAATTCATTATTCTTTCCTAAGTTCATTTTTATACAAAGGAGTTCGGAATTGAATTCCTCGTAAGAAAAATCTTGTATAAATTCGATTCCTTCTTTAATTAAAATAGCTACTCCTCCTCCATACTTGTTGCGTGGTTTTGTTAAGAACTGATAATTTTGAAAATCAAGATAAATATTTGCCTCACTCAAATCAATCTTTAATTCATTGAGCAAAACAATGTCGGGACATTTTTGAGCTAAAAAATTGTCTAAGAGGTGAACCCTACTAGGTAAATGAAGACAATTCCAGTGTGTAATTACTAACCTTGTTTTAATAAGAGGTTTTGTTCTTAAAATTGATTTATTTGTCTTCTTGTTCATTCTATATCTTCTTCAAAGCTGTTTTGACTGGAAGTTTGCTGAACTACTTCACTAGATGATTGATCTACTTGACTTGCACATTCAGTTGTTGAACTGTTTGAATCAGACTCGAAGGTGTTGTCAATTTCATTTTCTAAGACAACTAATGGCTTCTTTGATTCGTTTTCGGTGAATTCTTTTTCATTTGGATCAGATTCGGAAAATCTCTTGATTTGATTTTTTGTTTGGAAAAAAGCTTCAGTCTCATTCAAACTGTCTTCTAACACTGAAGTTTTGAGGACTTGAGAACTAATTTGTGACATTACGTCATTGAAGTTTGATGGCTGATATCCAGGCGTTTTTGGCATCATATTGTCATCATTGTCTTTTTGGTCAGCTTCAATTATTGATTGGGTTTCTTCTTGGTCAATGTAAAGATCATTGTAGTCAATCTTTTTCCTCTCAAGCGACTTTAGCTTTTCAGCAATGGAGCATTTTTGTGTTAAGTGTCCTTTCTGATGACACTTTTCGCATAGTTTTTCTTTGACAGGGCATTTCGCTATGTTGTGCCCTTCTTCATCACAAAAATAGCATTTCTGCTTTTGTCCAACAATTGACACAAGACACTTTAAACCATACATTATTGTAGGGCCTGGCAAGCTTTCAATAAAGTTCTCAACTTCTTTTGGAAATGATATTCTTACTCTTCTGACACCATTTTTCCTCTCGGGTCTATCTTTATATTTTTCTTCAGTGATGCTTTCAATCTTAAGACCATCAATCCGAACAGCGTTAAAAAAAGTTTCAATTCATACTCAAATTTCATTCATTTAATATTTTAGTTACCTTAAACATTTGATTTCCATTTGGATTGCTTAATGTATTATCGTACGGTATATTAAGTTTTAACGAAGAGAATAATCTTAATGGACACGAATTTACTATTTCCTTATTCCATATAAGTATTGAATCTCCAAGGTTGCATTCTAAGTTATCTGCATTACAGATTTCATTAAAAAAAAATTTATTTTTTCTTATTTTAATCTTTTGAAGTCTGCAGTAATATCCAGTAGTTACAACTGTACTAAGCCACTTGGAGTGTTCAATTGGGTTATCATCAAATTCACAATTTCCATCTTTAAAAAGCATTAAAAGACATTGCATGTTTTTGATTTTGCCATTATTTCACATTCAAACTTACTTAGTTTTAGCATGTAAACACTCTTTTCATTGCTTCTATCTCCGAAAAAGCTGGTATAAGTGCTTACTTTGATAAATTTTTTACTGCATTCATAAACTAGACCATCAATAGCTAAATTTTGCTATATCAACATTTCCATGTACTTGAAATTAGAATTTTTTGTGAAAAAAGTTTCTGTCTTTGAATGTTTTATGGCACAATCTTCTACAAGGTTTAATAAAGAAATGTTTGCAACATTTTTGTAATTTGGTGCATCACACACATAAAAATTATTATCAAGTCTAAATGATACGATAGGAAATATTAGCATACTGGCTATTAATGTTAAATACTAGTATTTAACATTAATAGCTTAATAGTTTATAAATAGTTTATATAAACAATTTTCACCAGATAGGTCAAAAAAATCTTCTTTATCTTCGAATAGCCAGTCAATACAAAAATCTTTAAAAAAATCTGGAATAGTTTCAAAAAATATAAATTTGACAGAGCAACATTTTTCAAACAACAATGAAACCGATTCACTCGAAAGACAACTAGCCGAAAGGGACAGATTAATTTTTTCATTGAGAGAAACTCAACTGAAAAACGAAAGCAAAATTCTTGAACTAGAACAATCAGTATCAACTTACAAAGAAATAAATGGTAATTTTTATTTTTAGTTTAACAATCAAAAATTAAAAGAAATTTTTATTATTAAACAGAGTTGTTAAAATGTCACAAGTCTCAAGTCAAGTCAAAGAGCAAATTTTTTTTATTTCTTTTTATGGTCGAGCCAAAGGCTTATATATATTTTTTTAAAAAAGTCAAAAGTCCAGACCTTTAAAATTTTTCAGATTTGTTTAAAAATCCTATTAAAAAGTCCTGACTTTTTTTTCTTTATATTTAAATTCCAAGTTACTCTAGGCTTATCTTGACAAATAGATTTGTCATATTTTAGAATTTTTTTGCAATTTTAGTAAAAATTTCACTTCACAATTTTTCTTCAATATTCAAAATTTTAAAGCCCGGACTTAATTTTTGAATGAAAATTTAGGAAAAATAAATCCGAACTTGGACTTGACCTGAGACTTGTGACTTTTAAACATTTTGAATTTTCTTTATTTATTTTAAAACCGGGATTTGGCTTTAATTTAAGTGACTTAAACTTTAACAATTCCTCAACATTAAGTTCCTGGAACAGCAAAAAATTCATGATGTCCAGATTTTTTTTTTAAAAATTCAAAAATCCGGTCTATGACTTTTAATGAAAGGACTTGACCCTTATTTGGGGATACTTAAAAAATCTTGTTTTGAATATAGTTTATTTTTATTAAAATTATTTGAATTTAAAATTAATCTAAAAAAAAATTTATTTTGACATTGATTTAACATAAATTTTTTAATTTTCATTCCTTAAATTAGACTCAACATTATTGAGCAAATTGGTTCAGTTGTCTATTCAAGTTCTTAAATTTGTTGGCTCTGAGACTGACAGAGATGAGGTAAGAAAATTTGGGAAGAATTCACAAGAAATTTTGATCAATAGTAGCTATCCGAATAAATATATGTCGATTAATCTACTTAACAGGGTTAACATAATGATCGACGAAAAATTAAACCCATCTAGAATTTTTCGTACAATGGCTAAAGCACTCATAATTGAACCCGAAATTTGGAGTTCAAATAATGGTCAATCAATAATCAAAAAATATTCTGAACTAAGTGCAGCAAGAGGTTATCTTTTAAGAATTTTGAAATCTTAATTTTAATTAATTTTATTTTTAAGATTTTTTGCGACTCAGAAATGTTGCTCTCACTGATTCAATATTTAAGACTGTTTTAAGAAGCTTATGCACAGAGAGCAAGTCAAAACAAGTCCAAACAAGTCAAAACAATTTGTAAAAATATTTTTTTTTATTCAATACTCTTTTTTTGTATTTTTTTCCATTTATCACGATAAAATAATTTTATTTCAATTTAATAATAATTTTTGTATTTTTGTATTTTTGTATACTCTAAATATTTATGGTTTTACTTTCTATCCTCTTTTAATCGTATATATAGACTAAAAAACTCTTTTTAAAAAATTTATATTTTATTACCAAATAAATTTGTATATCATAAATTTAATTTTTTTATTTTATATATAAAATATAATAGTATTCAAAGGAAGGAATTGATAAAAAATGGAATATTAATTCAAATTTAAACAATGAATCGATTATTTATTTTTCGATTTAAATCGATTTAAATTTTCGTAAAAATTTCGTTTGAATTTTTCACAAATTATTCGATTTTTATTTTCAAATAAATTTCGTAAGAAATATTCAAAAATTATTCGCTTTTAATTTTCGAAAAATTATCAGAAAATATGTCCATCTTCGGCGTTTTTTTACGCTGTTTTTTTTCGAATATTTGTCATTTTTTTTTCGGTTTTTAAATTTACTGGGCTAATCTAAATACTATTACTTTTTATGATTTTTAACATTTCAGATTAAAATAAATTTTTAATTTTATCTATTTTTTTCAAGAAGTTTTTGTAATAAAATTTGGTTATTTAAATGTAGCTCCTTCAGAAAAAATTAAAAAATCAAATAAAGCTAATTTAGTTAAAATAAAACAAAAATAAAAAGATATATTTAAATAGGGAATAAATAGAAAACCTCTTCAATTGGAAAATATTTTTATTAGAAAATTAAATTTTATTAGATGGAATTAACGAAAAAAAAATTTTAAATTTATGGGTTATAAAATATAAAAACAAATTAATAAAACAATCTAATTTTTCTATCTTTTTTTGGAAAAATTACAATTTATCTGAAAAATCATGACTATTTTTGATATCTTAAAACTTTGAATGAGGGGCTCAGGCCCTTTGAATTTTGGATAGAAGGGCTTGAGCATCCCTCAGCCGTTCTCTGGCTACGCGGCTGTGTATTTTGGGCCGACTTCAAGAAAAATTGGAAGCAAAAGCAATTAGGATCTACAAAATCAACAAAATTCAGTTGTTCCATATAAATCTGAAAAAATTAATTTTCTACCATTTTTTATTCTTTTTCCGTCATGAATTCTAGACCATATGATCCTCACATTTTTCTCGACAGCTTTGTAAATTTTAAATTGTGACTTAATTTTGGAAGATACTTTAAGGGCTAGAACTTTTGTTTAACTTCCTTTAAAAATTTAAATTTAAATAAAATTAAAAATTCATCTTACAATTGGGGTCTTATTGACAACAACAACAAAAAAAGAACATTATTTATTTTCTAAAAAATAAGATTTCAAAATAAAATTAATCTAGTATTCTTATCAGTCCAAATATCAGATGACATACAGTTTATAATTTTTCATAATTTTTTTTTGGTCTCCAAAAATTCAGCTTCATAAAATGCTTGAGATTTTTATACCTTACAAGTATAAAAAATGGTCCACTCTAATCGGCGGCTTTTTGATCCATTTATCTTTGGGCTCTTATTACACATTTGGCAATATATCACCATATCTAACCTCCTATTTAAGAGAATACGAAGGTCTAGATGTGCGTTACTCGCAGGCCACTTATATTCTAAATTCATTTGGAATTTTTTTTTCCCTCTCAAGCATCATTAGTGGATTTATCAACTCAAAATTTAATGTCAATATTCGCTACAACATATTAATCGGCTGTTTGATAATGAAGTAATTTTTTTTTAATAAAAATTGAGAAAAAAAATTTTTTTTTTCCTAGCCTTGGAATTGGAATTACTTTTTTGACCATAAAAAAATCATTTGCACTTGTTCTTGCATCTTATGGGGTTGTTTATGGCATCGGAGCTGGTTGCGCGTATCTGGGACCTTTATCTATGGCAATGAAGGTAAATTAATTAATATATAGGAAAATTTTTTTTTATTTTTTTGCTTGAAGTGGTTTCCGGGTAAAAAAGGATTGTCGAATTCTGTCATACTTTTTGGCTATGGAGCAAGCGCTTCCATATTCGACCAAATACAAACATTGTACATAAATCCAAAAAATTATTCACCTGATAAACCTTATTCAAAGGACTTTCCCAATGAGAAGTATTTTTCAAGGATTCATTTAGACCTTTTAGAAAGGGTACCAAAAGTATTTCTAATAATGGCTTCACTATGCGCAGTGCTGCAGCTGATCGGCTTCTCTCTATTGAGTGATTCTACTCGGAACAGACAAAACATGAGCCTTAACGATGACCAATTTGATTCACTTACTGAACAAGTGGATATTCCAGAGGAAAAAAACAGTCTGGGAGTTAATTACCAAGCACCTGATGATGGTTTTACAGCTTCACAAGCACTCAAGACAAAAGTTTTTTATATTCTTACTCTAATTATTAGCACTGTGACGATTCCCGCTACCATAGTCATAACTTTTTACAAAGTAGCATTTTTTTTCTTAAATTTTTATGTCTTTTGGTTTTAAAATTTTAATTTGCAAATGATTACCATCACTTTTTCCACTCAAAACTTGAATAAGAGAGGTCTCATTCAGGGTTGTTCAAAAATGAAAATAAAACGCTTGGTGTAAATAATTTGATGGGAGCTTAATTTTTACATGAAAAAAGATTTTAAATAAAATTCGAATGGCATTAAATGACTAGGGTGGAGTTTTGACCTGAGTTTTAAAAAAAAATGAGTTAATTAAAAAATAAATCATGTTTTTTTCTAACTCATTTTTTTAGTTCAATTGTTGGTTTCAAAAAAAAGTGATTTTCACATTTGTGTTTTTAAAAAACGAATAATTTATTTTTATTTATTTGTTTTCTGTACCGAGCTAGAGCTCCTTCAGAATAAGTTAAAAATTAAAAAAATAAAATAAAAATGAAATAAAATAAAATAAAAATAAAATTAAAGTTAATAAAATAAGATAAAAAAAAAAAAAGAATTAAAAAAAAAGTAAATAAGCTAAATAAATGAAAATTAAGAATATATAAAATTGGAAAAGATTGTTACATGTTAATTGTTCAATTAAAGTTTTTATTAAAAAGAAAAGGATTTAAGCAAAATTTACAAAAACGAAAAAAGTTAATTAATTAATTGAATATTTTTGATTTAAACTCATTAAGCATGTCATTTCTGACATTTTCGAGTTAAGCCAAACTATTTTTCGAAACAAAACATAAGTTTAAAATTATCATTAATTTAATGCTTTAAGTATTGACAAATATAAACGCCGCAGTTCTAACCATCAAAGTATTTTTGACGTGTGATTATCGAAATCCGTTTGAAGTTCGATTGTTTGTTGACATTTAAAAAATCCGCAAATTTTTTCTAGTTTCCAAAAGCCACCATTTCATTGTCTGCATTTTCTGTCTTTGGATCTAAATAAACAAAATCTCCATTTTCGCAATTTACATAAAAAACTGTTAATTAACACTTTTAATCTTTATGGTCATATTTTCCATTTTCATCAAAATATTGAAGCAGAAAAAAATAAGTAAAAAATGAGTTAACAAAATAACTTATTCATTTAATTAATTAACTCAAGTCAAAATTTCATCCCAGTCACAAAATGAATGTTTCAACAAAAAAATTGTCTTTTATGAAATGAAAAAATGTATTGATATTGCTTTACAGGCTTGTTTTTTTTACTTCTTTGCTGGGTTTTTGTTTTTTAAGGATACCATTTGAAGTTCTCAACTAAAAAGCAGTATAAATTATATCAATTAAAAAAAGAAGCATTTTTTAAAGATATAAGAGTGAAAAAGTATTTTGATTTATTATAATAATTATAGAACTTAAGTTAAGAAATCAGTAAATAAGATAAAATGTTTATCTTTTTTAAAGAAAGCTATTTTCTAACTTATATATAAAATATGATTCAATGATTTAAATGAGCTCTTCACCCTTTTAGAACTATCAAATACAGTACATATTAAAACTAACTTCATCGCTTTCTTTTTCTTTCCTCTTCCTTTCCTCTTCCTCACTAGGATGAAGAGGAAAGGAAGAGGAAAGGAAGAGGAAAGGAAGAGGAAAGGAAGAGGTGAGGAAGAGGTGAGGAAGAGGAAAGGAAGAGGAAAGGAAGAGGAAAGGAAGAGGAAAGGAAGAGGAAAGGAAGAGGAAAGGAAGAGGAAAGGAAGAGGAAAGGAAGAGGAAAGGAAGAGGAAAGGAAGAGGAAAGGAAGAGGAAAGGAAGAGGAAAGGAAGAGGAAAGGAAGAGGAAAGGAAGAGGAAAGGAAGAGGAAAGGAAGAGGAAAGGAAGAGGAAAGGAAGAGGAAAGGAAGAGGAAAGGAAGAGGAAAGGAAGAGGAAAGGAAGAGGAAAGGAAGAGGAAAGGAAGAGGAAAGGAAGAGGAAAGGAAGAGGAAAGGAAGAGGAAAGGAAGAGGTGAGGAAGAGGAAAGGAAGAGGAAAGGAAGAGGAAAGGAAGAGGAAAGGAAGAGGAAAGGAAGAGGAAAGGAAGAGGAAAGGAAGAGGAAAGGAAGAGGAAAGGAAGAGGAAAGGAAGAGGAAAGGAAGAGGAAAGGAAGAGGAAAGGAAGAGGAAAGGAAGAGGAAAGGAAGAGGAAAGGAAGAGGAAAGGAAGAGGAAAGGAAGAGGAAAGGAAGAGGAAAGGAAGAGGAAAGGAAGAGGAAAGGAAGAGGAAAGGAAGAGGAAAGGAAGAGGAAAGGAAGAGGAAAAGAAAGCGATGAAGTTAGTTTTAAGATGTACTGTACCTTAAAAAAAAATAAAAAAGCTATCAGACTCTTGTTTTGATCGGATCCACAACCTGATGCTAAAAAAATTTCCTAAAGAGACTTTATTAGAAATAATTCAACTTTTTAACATAAGTTTAGTACTAGGCCGAGTGCCAAAATCCTGGAAAATTTCAAGCATATCCATGATCCGCAAGAAAACATTTCCCACTCAAGACCTTAATACGTATCGTCCAATTAGACTGGTATAAATCTTGAATGCATTTTTACTAAGTCTAGATAAACTATTTCTTAAAATATCAAGGACTTTATTAGCTTTGTTTACTCGTAAATTCACTTGATTTTGCCATTTTCAATCACTAGAAACAATCCCTCCCAAATCTTTTTCACCATTGTTTGAAGATATACGCTGGGCTATTCCATTTTTATCATGCATAAAATAATCAATCATTACGTTTTTCTTTCCAAAATAGACAACTTACACTTCTTACCGTTAAGTTCCACTTCCTAATCCATCGACAATTGTTCTAGTTTTATTAAGTCGTTTTACAATTTATTGTTTGGGATTACCATATTTCCTCAAATAAAAGAAAGTTCGGTCATCAAAGGGTTTCTTTTATTTGAAAATTTTTCACTTCGAAAAAGTGACTCAAATAAAAGAAATTTATCCATTTTTTTTCTTCTAATAGAAACAAAAAAATGCTTGTTTTACATGACAAATGACTGGTGAATTTACTTTTAATCGAGACACATTTTTTGAGAAAAACAACTCAAATAAAGGCAAAGTTTAGCCTCAAATAGTAGCAACTTTCTTCTATTTGTGGTTACTTCTATTTGAGGTAATACGGTAATTTCCAAATATTAGGGATTAATTTCCAGATATTAAGTATCTTGTTATCATCTGCATACATTTTACACTGACTCTCTAACACTTCTGAACAAAATTGTTCCAAGTACAGAACCTTGAGGCACACCACTTGAGACCTCCTCCCAAGATGATACTGATTCTCCCAAAACAACTCTTTGGCTCCTCTCAGTTAAAAAATCTTTTATCCACGATAATAAATTACCCTTTATGCCATATTTTTCAAGTTTGTAAATAAGTTTTGGGTGAGATACTATACAAACGCTTTTGAATAGTCGGTGTTCAAAGTATCCACACAAAAACCTTTATTGATTGAATCCGTTACATGATCAAAAGTTTAGAGTAAATTTGAAGTACAACATCTTGACAGCACAAATCCATGTTGTGAATCAATAAACGATTAGATGTTAAAAAATGAAGCATCTTATTTTTAATTATTTTTTCCAAAATTTTGCAAATTATCGAGGTTAAAGTGATAGGTTCATATTTTTTTATATATAATCTTGAGCCATTCTTAAAAAGTAGTGTGATATTGGCCTTTTTCCAACTTTTCGGTAATTTTCCCTCAACTAACGATTTTTTGAAAATTTGCGACAGGGGGAAAGCTAAGGACTGTTTTTGAGTAAATGCGGATCAGGGAGGAAGACAAAATATAGAAAGACAAAATATAGACATGACAAAATATAGAATTTTCTCCAAAATATAGAAAGACAAAATATAGACATGACAAAATATAGAATAGTACTATATATAAAAAAAATATAGAGAATTTTAATTATATTATTATAATAATATATTTGAGACTTTTACTTTGTATTAATTAGTGACAGATTATAAAAGTGAGAATATTGAAGCATTTTTAGAAGGTTTAGGAAATAATTTACTAATTGACAAAGACTATTTTTTTTCTACATTTTTTTTTCCAGGTAAATTCTCCATTTTTTTTTTTACATTTTTTTTTTCAGGTAAATTCTAAATTTTTTTTTCTACATTTTTTTTACAGGTAAATTCTATATTATCCAATAAAAAATCGTTTTCTACATTTTGTCTTTCTATATTTTGTCACACTGCTGCGGATCAATATCGTTAGGTCCAGCCGATTTATTTACGTCTAGTTTATCCAAGAAAGATTCTATTTCAAAATTTATGTCATTCTCCAAATCCATATCACATTTTTTTGAAGTTCTTGATGCGAATTCAGGCAAAGATGTCGTTGCATTTGATATAAAGACTGACTTGAAATAACTGTTAAGTTCATTAGCCACTTCTGTTGAATCGCCCACAATTGAGCTATTAATTTTAAGTGCGTTTATTGAATTTTTCACTCTCTCCTTTTTACTGATGTAATTGTAAATCAATATTGGATTTTTTTTTTGAATTTTTAATAATGAAGGACTCATAATCCATTTTTGCCTTTTTGATTAAAATACCACATCTGTTACGATTAATCTTATATATTTAGAACAGTCCTTTAGAATTATGACCATGTCTGATAAACCGATACCAGCTTGCGTATTTACATCTGATGGCCGAATTGACATGCTTGTTAAACCAAGGAGGCCTTCTTTGGGTTCGTCTGTAAAATGACAACCTTTTGATTAATCCGAAAGATTTTTAACAAAGAGATGTGTGAAAAAGAAAAATGACAACGGGATTAATTTAAAATTAAAATTTATTATTACTAATTTGATTTGATAAAAAAAATAACCAATTAGAAAAAATTATAATTAATAAAATTGTAAGTTTCCAAAAGAAAATTTAACATGGTTTAGATGAAAGGCATTTGTTGGAGAAATATAAAAAAAAAGAGTTAGGCATAATCGGAGTAAAATGTTGGTTTTGTAAAGCCAGATAAATTGGATAAGTTGAATATTTAGGAACATCTGAACATTGGGCCTATGGATCATTTGAATAGCAACATATTGGTCTAACAAACAAACAGCTTAAAGCGAGCATATTGAATTCGTTGCCAAAAACATTTATTGTAGCTGAATTTTCGATCATTTTTTCATAACTTGCTTCGTAACCAGAACGTAGTTAATTAGGAATAATTTATAATATTTAGTTAAATAATTAGACACATTTTATTATAATTTATTTTAAGTAACAGGGAAATGACAATTTTTTAACACTTAGTTATAATAAAAAAAAAAACTCCTCCTTTTTTTTCGGTAAGTTAAAATACAATTTTTTAACACATTTGTCATTTTCCTCTCGAGGTGTGAAAATGTTGTCATTTTACAGTGAGCCCCTTCTTTGTCCTGAATTTTTTTAAATAAACTAGGTAAGGTGCATTTAAGGCAAAACTACGTCACTACTCTGGGATTCTAAATTTTTTTACATATTCGTGTTCCCCATGTATGATAACCCATGTTTGGTGGTTTTTTTATGTTTTTACCTATTTCAGGTAAAAAGTTATTTAACTTTGAAAAAAGGCGTTTTTTGATGCATAGCAACATTAAAAACCCTTTTTTCTCCCAAAAATACTCCGATTTTTATATTTTTTTTTTATTTTCTGATTTTAAATGCTTTAAATTTTATTATTCTTGATTTAAAAATAAAAAATATTCTTAATTTACCTGTTTTTTTTATACTTTTATACCTTTTTTTTCACAAAAAAGAGAGCCGAGCTTCGTTGGCAGGTGAATATATCTAATATTGTATATCAGTAGATAGATCTACTCAATACGCACAAACTAATGAAGAGCTTTTTTTCATATGATCCCTACTTGCCAAGATATTTACCTTTTACTAGCAGCTGTTTTTGAGAAAAAATTTATTTTTAAACATTAAATTAAGAAAATTTTCTTTTTCAGAGCTTTTTCATTTTCAACTTTAAATTCTAATTAATTCAGTTATTAAGATTAAAAGAAAATGATTTTTAATGACATAAGTCAAAAATTTAGTTATAAAAGACTGAAAAATTAAAAATTTGAATTTTTCTCAAAAACAGCTGCTAGTAAAAGGTAAATATCTTGGCAAGTAGGGATCATATGAAAAAAAGCTCTTCATTAGTTTGTGCGTATTGAGTAGATCTATCTACTGATATACAATATTAGATATATTCACCTGCCAACGAAGCTCGGCTCTCTTTTTTGTGAAAAAAAAGGTATAAAAGTATAAAAAAAACAGGTAAATTAAGAATATTTTTTATTTTTAAATCAAGAATAATAAAATTTAAAGCATTTAAAATCAGAAAATAAAAAAAAATATAAAAATCGGAGTATTTTTGGGAGAAAAAAGGGTTTTTAATGTTGCTATGCATCAAAAAACGCCTTTTTTCAAAGTTAAATAACTTTTTACCTGAAATAGGTAAAAACATAAAAAAACCACCAAACATGGGTTATCATACATGGGGAACACGAATATGTAAAAAAATTTAGAATCCCAGAGTAGTGACGTAGTTTTGCCTTAAATGCACCTTACAAATGCGTCTCTGGCGATATAATAACAATCAAGTAACGCGTTGAACGAACCTTGAGCATCCTTGTTTTCAAATAATTTGTCCAATTTAGAGATCTGAAAAATTTGTCAGTTAGCTCAAAGTTAGTTTTTCTGTAAATAAATTTCCCGGAATTTCTAGAGGGTCAAAAAATAAAAAAAAATTTTTTATTAAAAAATTGTATTTTTCAAGTTTTTGAACAACTGAATCTTTGAATGTAAAACTTATAATAAAGTACATACTTCCAAAAAAAATAGCGTTACAAGAAATTTTTCAAGTTCTATTCATAAATATTTAAAAAAATCAATTTCTTGCCATTTAATCACAATTTAAACTAAATGGAAAAAAATACTTCTTATATCAACTTAAATTTGTTAATTTCTCAACACAATTATGAGTTTTTCTGATCAAAGTTTGCATAAAAAAAAACAAGTAGACTCAAAATACAATGTCTCAGTTACTTTGGAAAGATCTCATGTTTCTTCAAAATTTGATAAATTGCTTCTACTTTTATAAATTCTACATTTATTTTGGTTCAAATTTCTTGATATGTAGTATCCATTTTAGGAGCAAATTTTTTTTAAACCTTACTCTTTAGGAATATTTGCAAATTCTAATTGAAGGACCAGAAATTTTCGGTAGCTCATAAAATTTTATTTTAGACATTTGGTCAAGTGTTTATAAACGATGATAGATTTTTAGCCACAGTAGGATCTGTATCAAATATTTTCAATGCAATTGGTCGCCTCTTTTGGGGATATTTGGTTGATCGCTTGCCATTCAAAGTCTCAATGTTGATTTTGAGTTCATGCTTAATTAGTACTGTGAGCACTTTATATTTGACCAAGTATATGGCTATTAAGGAAATTTACATGATTTGGATTTGTTCAGTTATGTTTTGTCAATGTGGCGTTTATGTAATGATGCCAACAGTGACTGCCAAGTGTTTTGGCCAAAAGAATTTCACTTCAATCTATGCACTTGTGTTTCTAATAGGAGTAAACATAATAAATAAGAAATAAATGATAAAAAATTTTTTTTTAATAAATATTAGGTGCCCAGTTCGCTTCTAACAGCTGAACTTTCCGCTCAGAGTGACAGATTTGGCTGGTTTTGGCTTTTTATGGCAGCATGCTTTCTTGGTCTCATCGGCTGGTTAGCTTGTTTTGTATTCAATGTAAAGAAGTCTAATGGTACAGATATTTAATTTTGAAATTTATTTAAAATTTTGACTAATGAAATTAAAATAATAAAAAAAATGTATATTGATGTAAAACATCGGCAAATTGATTATTGTTCAAGCTACCATATACCCTTGAGATGCGTGCCCTTAAACCCGAATATCAGATTTTAAACCATGCGCCGACTACCATCTAACCCATGTTATAATGATATTAATAAGGAGACCATGTCTTTAAACCTGGTTTTCGGGTTTAAGTGCATCGTTTATAACCAAAAATCAAAAATAGACCCAGAGTTTATAACCAAAAATCAGATTCAAAAGCAGCGTTAAAAAATAAAATCTACGAAAACGCTAAATTTAGGTTTTGGTTTTAAGAGCTGGGGTAAAAATTAAGACAATTTTAAAATAAATTAAATAATTTTAATTATTTTTTTAATTACAAAAATATGAGTTTCGTATTTAGGTGCGGGTACAAAAATAAAGAAATATTATAAAAAATCGAAATTCAAAGGTTAAAATGATGAAAAATTTTAATAAATCAATTCTAATCTAATCTAAAATACACCTTATCCAGCGGATTACTATGCTTCTTTTAATTTCAAAATTTCTTGAACATTCATTGATACTATGTCCATTCTTGTACTAGTTAATCACTCGAATTTTATACTCTAATGGGTATCTTAGAACTCTGATTTGTCTCGGGTTTGTAAATCCATGTTTTTTGTAACCCAAAATCACCTGGCTATGCAATAAGTATTCAATGGTTATCAGAGATTTGGGAGAACTTTAGTTCAGATCAAATAAGAAAAAGTTTTATTTGTTGTGGTATTACGAATCAATTCAATCTGCATTCCACTTTGTCAACCATTTTGAAAACAAATTCCATGATAACAGACTATATCCGAATCCGAAGTAGCTCAACCAGAACCTACCCAAACGATTTCATCTCCTCCCTCAATTGAGCCAACAATTACACAAACATCTGAACAAATGGAAATAACGTCTGCACAAAATGTTGTTAAAAGAAAACCTGGCTGACCACCCAAAAACTCAACAAAAAAAACCCCAATAAGTATTCGAGTATTTTTTAAAATTTTTCATCATTTTAACCTTTGAATTTAGATTTTTTATAATATTTCTTAATTTTTGTACCCGCACCTAAATACGAAACTCATATTTTTGTAATTAAAAAAATGATTAAAATTATTTATTTTATTTTAAAATTGTTTTAATTTTTAATACCCCTTATAATTTTAATACCCATTAAAATCGAAATTTCCTATCTATATTTAAATTTGTAACTATATTTTCTATAAATTATTTTCTATTATGTTTTTTTTTACCTGTAATGTTCTTTATAATATTATGTAATATCTGTAATGTCTCTATAAATTCTTTTTTCTTAATCAATTGTAACTATATGTTACAGTAAAATTGTCAAATACGTTATTTTGTAATTTCATTGTAATAATTTACTAGTAATTTTATAAAGTTACTAATCAAATAGTAATTTTGTTAAGCTCTGATTTAACTTTAGTAATTTACTACAATTGCTTTTAGTAATTTTCTAAAAAAAATAAGTAAAAGATTCAAATAAATAAAAAAAATGAATTTAAAAAAAAGATTTGATGCCGTTGGGTATCAATACGACGAAAAAGAAATTGACATTGACGATGAAGATGATATTGATTCAACCCCGGATAAATTCGATCCAAAAGAATATAATTTAGAGATTGAACCTTTTGAACCTATTGAACCTATCGAACCTATTGAACCTATCGAACCTATTGAGATTATTGAACCTATTGAGATTATTGAACCTATTGAGTCTACAGTTGAAGAGATTGAATCAAATTCCAATAGATTGTTAGGTATTAGAGATAACGTCAGGACAAATCAGGGCAAACAAGCGGAATTGATGAAGTTACGAAGTAAAAAATATATTCCAGAAAAAATATATTCCAGGTGAATATTGGTGATTTTGTAACTTTACCAATTCCAGAAGTTGACAAGGGATTAACTGAGGCTCCTAATTTGATTTGTCGAATAGTCGATATAGATTACGACAAATCACTTCATGAACTTGCTTCTGGGGCTGGAGTATTAAATACCTTGTTTGCCCGGAATTGTTTTGAGTTAATTAAGGATTGTGTTGTTGATTTTCAAGTCAAGTTAGATAAAAGTTTAAGTGTTCGTGAAGCAGTTAGTCAGCTATCTATTGGCGGAGGCCAAGGTATGGTAAAATGTAACTGTACAAGTCAATGTTTAACTAATAGATGCAGTTGCAAAAAAGGTGGTTTATTGTGCAATTCAAGATGTCACGGTGGAAACTCATCTTGTAAAAACAAATAAAATTATTTTACTAATTTACTAAACATTAAAATATGTTTAAGAAATTTACTAAAACTTTTGAGTTATTTACTAAAAAAAATAAAAAGTCAGGAAATCATTAAAACTTTATTTTATTTTATATATTTGACACTTTTACTGGTCACTCAGTAATTTTACAAAATAACGTATTTTACAAAATTACGGTAACATATATACGTAATTAATCATCTCTTTTTAGTTTTGGACGAGGGGTTTTGACGCATAAATGAAAATAATAAAGCATAAAAAATTAAACCATAGCATAACGAATAAAATGTTAAGATTTTTTTTTTTTTTTTTTTCTCGCATATTTTTTTTTACTAAAGCATAAGAATATTGAATAAAGCATAAAAAATATTTTGAAAGCATAAGAATATTTAATTTGATCTGATATTTCTCATTTCATAGTAAATTTTACGTCTTTAAAGCTTTTAGAGGTTATTGGAAAAATTAATTTTCAGGTAACTGATAAATCAGTCTATCACATTGATGCCACATATAAAATTACAAAAAACAGATTTCCAATCGTTGTTATTGGTCGTTCGGATCACAATGGTACTTTTTTTCCTATTTGTGAGTCATGAACAGACAGTTGATTTTATTCATATACTGAAATCTTTAAAAGAATTATGTTTGGATTTAAGCATTTCGTTTCAACCGACTTGTTTTGTTTTAGACGCTTTGCTTTGCTTCAACAAATAATACTTTAGAGAGCTTTAATGGCCGTATAAAGAAGTTTTTTACAAAAAGAGAGCTCTTTGAAAATTCAATTCAAAACCTTTCATCAAAACTTTTTTTTAGGGGTTCAGGTACCTGAAGTTACTCAAATATCTGAAATGGCTCAAGTATCTGAACTGGCTCAAAAAACAGATGGTGTTTAACTGACAAAAAGACGAGGTCGTCCTCCTAAACGTAAGGCTAATGCTGAAAGAAATATTAAAGAAACTCAATTTAAAAAAGAACGTGGTCGACCCCCAAAGGCCAAGTCAGCTTTAAATAATGATTAAATTATATTTGTTTTATGCTATAATATTTAATTTATGCTTAACTTGCTTTATTTTATGCGAGACTAATTTTTATATGCTTTGATGACTAAATCTTTATGCGTTACTTAATTTTTTTGGGTTTATGCTATATTAAATCATTTTTTATGCTATAATTTTTTTTCTTGTGCGTCAAATACATTTTTCCCTTAGTTTTTTATACTATTTCACCATTATATAATTTATTTCTTATTAATGACAAATTTTTTGAATTACTATAAATCTACTTTTACTAGCTTTTTAATATTATTATTATTATTATTATTTTTGTTATAAAAGTAATCACATCTTTTTTTTCTAGGAGTAGAAGTAGCATATATGCTGTGGGAGTCTTGGATCTCCAAGTAGTGGCGAACGTAGACGCCCCACTATAACAGTCAATTTCCTTTTTTTTTAATAAACTATTTTTAGATAGCATATTTTTACAAATTTTGTAAATAAATTTTGTTTTTACATATTTTCTAATATCCTATTTTTAGAACAATTTTTAATCTTAGTGGTAACAACAAAGAGTTTTATAAAAAATAAAGTAGTTTGTCAATTCTTTTTTAGAGATTTTTGTGTTGGCTTCACACTTAGTCTCCACGTCCAGAGTTTCCCGTCCAGGTCCTGTAAATTTTTCATGTGCTTATAGTGTTTGTAAAGTGATTTTGGTGGATGTTGTCTTATCTAGTAGAAACCCATTTGTTTATCAATTCTGTTTTTAAACGTGTTGGTGTTAGTTACGCATCTGGTCATCTGGTTACCATCTTTTTTTTTTTATTCATATTTAGAAATATTTTTGTTGTTTTTAAAAAACTTACAGTGCTTTTATTTTACATGGTTCTTACAACAATTTGTGTAATTTTACGTAAAAAAACGTAATTTTACGTAAAATTGTTGTAAGAACCATGTAAAATAAAAGCACTGTAACTAATTTAAAAAAACCAAAAATACAATGTAAAAAAAGTATTTTTCAAAATTTAACAATGAATATTTTTTAATGAATGTTAAATTTTAAAATTTCAAATTATCTTTCTTTCAAGACGGGTGTGTTTTATATGATTAATAAATAAACAATTATAAAATATTATCCAAATTAATTTTCCGTTTATTTTAAAAGAATCAAACAAAAATTCTTTTAGTTTCTATTTTTGAAAATTTATTTTCATTTACTAAATCAATATAGTTGTTTGTTGAATAACTTTGAGTAATGACTTTCAGGTCTGTAATTTTCATTCAAACGCTTTCCAATTTCTTCCACCGCTTTTTTAATAAACAATTTTGATTTTTCACTCTTTTCACTCACATTGGAATCATTGTCTTTTTTGCGTCCGCTACCAAACGCATCACTAATTTGCTCTTGCTTGTCAAACAACCAGACTATGTTTGTTGAAACTATTTCCAATGCTCGGAATCTGGCATTTGCTGTGGCGCCGGTTTGAGTAAAAAATACAAATTCCAATAATTCGTAGAACAAAAACTCATTTTCAAATGTTCTAGAAATGTCAATGAGCATTTGACCAAGTCTGGCATCGTCTTCACCAAATTCATCAATTAATTCAGCAAAATTTATCCTAAAATAGTCCCAAGCTATTTCTCTGCCTATAGGATTTTCACTCATCAATCTAATAGTGTCAAACAAATCGATCTTTTCGAGTTTGTATTCTTTTTGTTCTTTTAATAGTTTGGCTAATAACCAAGGAAGTCTGGTATATGTCAACGATTTGAGTAATCTTCGTCTTTCACTGATGTCTTCGATGTTTTCATAATCTCTTAATATAAAGTTCCAATCGTCCACATCATAGGTATTTTGTATGTGATAGTTGTACACTAGTTCTCTAACAAAGGATGGCAGGAGACTAAATTTAATAAATTAATTTAAAAATTAAAAATTTTTAAAGAATTTTTATTGTATCAAAAATTTAAAACTGTTTTGAAATTTTTTTTTTAATGACTTAAAAAAATAAAGGACTAGAAAAAAGTATTTTGAATTATAAAATGAACCTAAAATTTTTGACAATTCAGAAAATTGAACAATTGACAATGAGAGGAAAAAAACTTTGAAAAAAAATGTTTTCATTATATTTTTTTAAAAGTGTATTTTTATAAAATTTAAAATAGAAAAAATAATATTAAGTCAATTAGTAAAAATAAATGTCAATTAAAAAAAAAAAGTTTGTTAATTAAATTTAGATAATTCGTCACATGTACAAAGGTCAATTAAATAAATTTTTTGTCAATTATATTTTATTATTGTCAATTAAATTTTTATTAGTTTAAAAAAATATTTGCAAATTGTACAAGTTTTTTTTGGAAAATCTGCATATTAAGAATCTGATGTTAAGTTTGAAACAGGATGGACAAGAACTTTTAATCAAATTTAATAGAAAACAAAATTTTATTTGAAAAATTCTCGAAAGAGGACCGAAAGGTTGTGGCTCACTTCCAACCAGATTCAAAACCATATTATTAATAATAAATTAAATTAATTATTTAATACTTAATGATATTTTTTTATTCATTGAAATTTTATTTTATTTTAATTTTTATTTTTATTTACATCGTTTATCGACAATAATTTAATATAGTTGACATTTATTTTATTCAAGTGACAAATATTTAATATAAGCGACATGTTATTGTTGACAAATATATATAATTAATTGACAATTCTCTGAATTTTTTTAATTTTTTTTTTGTCCGCTGACTTTAATATATTAGAAAATTATCATGGGCCTGATTAATTATTTATTTTATCTTTAAATACTTTCAGAAAAAAATAACAATAAGAACAACTTTGCTCTTAATAATTAACTTTTCTTTTTTAAATTATATCAACGTTATGAAATTCAAATAAAAATTGAACAAAAATTCATCATTTTTTGATAAATAAAAATTAGATTTAATAAAAAGTATTTAAAAAAATACAGCAACTTATTGCATCATACTTGATTGCACTTTTTAGACTAAAATAAAATTTTTATTTTCTAATTTTTTGTCTTTTTTTACATTAGAAAAATTATTTTAAGAAAAAAGGTGGTCTAGTGAGTTTCAAATACAAATTGAACAAAAATTCTTCATTTTTTTAGTAAATTGAATCAATAATATATATCTAAATATTATCGATTCGTAATTTTTTATCATTTTGTACATGAGAAAAATTATTTTAGGTAAAAAAGTTGCAACAAAGTATGTTGCACTATGTTGCAGTATTTTTTCTAAATTTTTTTAATAATTTAAATTTTAATTTATTAAAAAATCAAGAATTTTTGTTCTATTTGTATTTGAAATTCACAATACTAAAAAGGCTATGCTGCAGTATTTTTTTAAATATTTTTTTATTTACTTTAATTTTAATTTATCAAAAAATGAGTAATTTTTTTCGATTTTTACTTGAATTTCACAATACCTCAACGCCAAAATAATATTAAAAATACTTTTTGTTTTTTCAATACAATATTTACTTGTTTTTTATTCAGAGTTGTTTAAAAGTCCCAAAAAAAGTCCAAGTCATTAAAAATAAAGTCTAAGTCCAGAATTTTTTTTAATTTGCTAGATCAGGCTTAATATCAAAAAATTTATATAATTTTGGGTTGTCTAGTGCAATAGATTTGCCATTCACAGAATTTTCTTGCAAATTTAGCATAAATTTCTTCTTCAGTATTCAAAATTTTAAAGCCTGGACTTGGACTTTTGAATGAAAATTTAAATTAAACAATTTTGAAGTCACGACTTGGATTTTTTTTTTTGAAAAAAAATATTTAAAGTCTTTGGTCGGACTTTTGAAAAAAAAAAAAGAAAAAGTCGTATCTTGGACTTGACTTGAGACTTGTGACTTTTAAACAACTCTGATTTTATTGCTCTTTATGTGTTTATTTATGGGTCTCCCTTTTCCACACAAACAAAAATCTTTTTAGCGCAAAAAAAAATCTGATCAGCACAAAAAATTTAAATCATCTAAAAAAAACTTTTTAGCACAAAAATTTTATGTTTAAACAATAATTTTATTTTGCATGAATTTTTTGTATTTGAAATTAAAAAAGAAAAATTTCAAAATTGGCTTTATCAACAAATGAGTTAACAAAAAATACATTCCAAAATATCGCTTTTTATTTGTTCGTAATTGCTACTTTAACATATAAATGATTTTAAGAAATCTAAAGAAAACATCAGATTACTTTGGCAAAAAAAATAAAGAAAATAGATGTAGCTGCAAATACTTTGTGAAATATGCCTATTGTTCTCATTTAATGCCATTAAAAGAATTGCTTGATAATGATGAGTTTGCTAACAAGCCGAAAAGAGGAAGGAACAAATTAGCTAAAAGGTGGCATTCCAGGCATTAAATTTGACTTCATTTAAAAAATTAAATAAATATTTTGCATTTTTTTTATTTAAATAAGATTATGGTTTAAACACAAAATTTTTGTGCTGAACAGATTTTTTTGTGTTGAAAAGATTTTTCTTTGTGCGGTTTTCTTTGTCTTATTCTCTTTATTTAGTCTTAGTTTTGCTAAGAAAAAGACATTAAAATCATATAGCTGTCTGAGGAGCTCTACTCGTAGCCTTTCTTTTAAAAAAGAAATAAACTATTAAACAAACAAACATTAATTAACAATGATGAATGAATTTTTAATTGCTATTTCTTTATTTTAACTGTTATGTCCTTTTTTCATTATGAATTTAGCTATTTTGATTGTTGCTATTTAAACTTTATACTTTTATTTTTTTTATTTTACACTTTTATTTAATTTTTTCTTGATTTTCTATTTTTTTAATCTGAAGGATAAGATACAGATAAAAAATGATAAATCATGTCTAAATTTATCTTTTTTCAAAATGTAAAAATGCAAAAATACCTGGAATTGAAAGAATCACTAAGAAGGCCAGGGACCGCTGTTTGCCAAAGATCATTTGTTTTTTCTAAGCAATAAACGTCCTGAAGACGACAAGCTAATGTTAAAATAGCTTCTTTTAATAATCTATAAAAAATTAAAAATTATTAAAAATAAAAAAATAAAATTTTATTTTTACTCTTCAGTATGGATTTCAGATGGTGACCACAGATCTATTTCTTGTTCAATCTGTCGCATCATTGTACTGAAAAAGTTGGCGACTTCATAGAACGGTTGTTTGTAGTCCAAAACTCCAACCATGTCACTGACATGCTTCAAAACAGTCTTCCATGGCAAATAGTCTTTTTCTCCGGTCAGATAGCTCAACACATCTACAACCACAAAGTACGATGTTCTTTCAGTAAAACCATTCACAAACAAATTATGAATTATATTTGCTCGATCAGATGGTAAAAGTTCCTTTATTAAAAATTAAATTTTTTGTTGTATTTTTGGGGCTGATCAATTTCATGAGCATCCGGTCTTATTTTTTATCGAAAAAAAACGCCATTTAATTTATAGACCAGTTGGTCTCAAAATTTATTTGAGAAAAAAAATTTAATTCTATGAACAAAATTTTTTTTAAATCTTTTTTATTAAAAATATAATATTAAAAATCCCAAAGCTAATATTAATTATAAAAAGTTTATTTTAGAACCAACTATTTCCCTTAATTTGTGGATGAATTCTTACCAATGGCTAAAGAATCGAAAGAAATCAAGATAATAAATGATAAGTTTTATATTTCTTCAGATGATTTTAATAAGATTACTGATTCTGAGTTAAAGCGTTAAAACCATGTTGGCCATAGAAGAATATTTTATTTGAGTCAAAGTAATCACTTATTTGAGTGCAAATAAGTTTTTCAAAAATTTTAGCTACAGAGGGGAACACAGAAATTCCTCTATAATTATTAATATTATATTTTGGGCCTTTATTTTTGTACAAAGGAGATACCTATCTGGAAAATTCACGACTTTTGATCATTTAATGAAGTCATTTAATATATGGTGTCTTGATAGTATCAAGACACCATATATCCATATATCTTAACAATTTTCTCTATCAACTTGATAGCGAGAATTGTTAAGATTGGAAACAGAATAAATGCACTTGTCCTAGTTCTCTTAAAGAATATATATGCAAGCATGTTTTTGGTATGGCTATTAGATTAAAAGAAGTAAGTACTCCATTAATAGCTAAATCAGTACCAATCGGACAAAAAATAAAGAGAGGCAGACCTACCTTAGCTAAAAAGGCATTTATTAGAAAAAAATTTTTCATAATTTTCATAATACTCAATAGTAATTTTTATATTACCAAAAAATAATTTTAATGTACTCATTTTTAATTTATTTTTCAATAATATTGACAATAAATAATTCAGTGATGATTTGATAACAGTATTTTACGAAAAATTACGTAAAATATCGTGAATTAACCAAATTTTACCACATTTTACGTAAATTAACGTAAAATCCAAAAAGTGAAAAAGAGGTATTTTACGAAAAATTACATAAATTCTCAGGATTTTGCGATAATTTTGGCAAAATTTGGTAAAATTCGAAACGACTAATTCAAAATTCAAAATTTTTGAAAAAATGTCTGTTTTTTCCAAAAATCGAAAATATAAGAAAGTTTTTTTATTATAAATTGGTTCAAAAAATAGTTATTTTTAAAATCGATGTAAAAAAAACCTTCTTAAATTTTCGATTTTCGAAAAAAACAGACATTTTTTCAAAAATATTTTACAAAGATTTTAAAAATAACTATTTTTTGAACCAATTTATGAAAAAAAAAACTTTCTTAAATTTTCGATTTTTGGAAAAAGCAGACATTTTTCAAAAATTTTGAATTTTGAATTGGCCGCTTTGAATTTTACCAAATTTTACCATAATTATCTCAAAATCCTGAAAATTTACGTAATTTATCGTAAAATACTGTTATCAAATCACCACTGAAAAATAGGTAGTAAATACCCAAAAAATATTTTTTTTTACATCCAAACAATGAATATAAATACCCATTTAGTAATAATCCTAAATTAGATGGCTTTTTTTTTCGATAAAAAATAAGACCGGCTGATCATTAAATTGATCAGCCCCGCATTTTTTAATAAAAATTTACTCTGTTTTTTGCTTTCAAAGCAGAACCTAAATTCTCCCAATTTTCTTGAGTATAATCTGTGGCAAAGTAGCCAGTAAATTTTCTGTCGCAATGAACCCATGTGTAATTGCTTGCTTCTAAATTAGGAAGATCGGAGCTAACTTTTATTCACATTTAAAAAAAAATTTCAACAAAAAAAAATTAATTAAAAAAATTATACATTCTTTTTCTGAAATGTAAAAGCTCATTTCAAGTGGAGAAACATCACTTGCACTTCTTCCGAATGAACACTGCAAAGGAATGAACCAAGTGAAGCTAGAAAAAATGTAATTCTTTTTTATTTTAATATATTTCATTATAAATTACTTAAAAGGAGACGGATATATCTGATCAGCAGCGAAAATAGAAGTATAAGAATTGAGTGAGCGCAATTGCTTTACTTTTATAGATTGTCTACCATCTGCATATTCGAGTCTTATATTTAACAAAGGATAATTTGGTTGAATTGTCCATCTAAAAAAGAATTCTTCAGCTGGCCATTCATTTATTTTGCCCAAAGATTGGTAGAATGTGTTAATCTCAGCTACGCCCCAAGGATGAGCATTCAAGTAAGACTTATGAAAAGAAATTAAAAAAAAAAAATATCAAAATATTTAAATATTTTTACAGTAAAAGCTTGCTTCATTCGACCTGCGTCCAACTCCTCCTCAACCATTCTTAAAATAGCTGCAGTTTTGCTTTTTTCAATTTCGTCAAAGTATTCTTCAATTTCATACGGATTATTAACTGGCTTATAAATTGGATGAGAAGACGGATAGGCGTCGTTAACTAGCACATTAATTAATTCTTCTGTTATAAATTGTTGTTTCTAAAAAATTTAAAATTATTTAATTTTATAAATATTTATTTATTTTGTCTAGTACAATATTCCATTCTGGATAAGCCTGATCAACAGCCATATACTTGATATAATCGGCGAAACCTTCTTGTAGCCAAAGTTCGTCCCACCAGGAAAAGGTTGCGAAATTGCCAAACCACTTGGTAAAAAAAAAAAATGTTTTTGTAAAAAAATTGTTCTTTTATAATATTAAAAGGAATAATATTAAACCGTCAAATAAAAAATCAGACTTGGGATACTGACAGTATTATACTGATCAGTATCAGTATATTTCAGTATTCAGTATTACTGATACTGTTACTGATACTGATCGTTAAAATATTGCTACTGACTGGAGCTGATAATCAGTATTTCAGTATTACTGGAAAATACTGAAAATTAGAAAAAAAATTTAAAAATGTCAAATTAATTTTGAAACATAATTTTTTTTTTTGTTTCATCAATTTACATGTTTATGTAAAATGGATATAATTGTTTTAAAAACAAACAAAAATAAAAGGGGCGGTTAATAGAAAATTTGAACTTATTTTTTTTCATTAAGAAAAATGGCGACAAGTAGTCAGTTGAGAACAAAAGAAATTGCTTTTTATTTTTTTAAAGATTTGCATCTTGAAATAAGTAGTAATAAAAATGAAGGGGCATGTTCACTTTGTGTTAATGTTAAAAACCCTGTGCATACTGATTCTAAAGGCAACTACGGTAACTTCAAAAAACACCTTGAACAGAAGCATGGGAAAATATATTTAAAAAAGTTGGCTGATATGACCACACATAGTACTAACCTAATAAATCAAAAATTAAGTTTTCAGAATTCGCCACGTAAAATGTTCGATCACGGGAGTCAAAAGCAAAAAGAATTTAAAAACGCTGTTATTAAAAACTTAATCATTGGCTGTGGCCTTCCCGTTTCAATTGTTGAAAGAGAAGATCGAAGTCGATTCACATACAATAACCTTTCAAATTTAATGTTCTTAAAATGTAATAAGGATTACCTATAAAAATAAAAATTCTATTTTTTTTTGTTAAATTTTAAAAAAATTTTAAAATAAGTCTTTATTTGTTTGTTTTTGAATTTTTATCTGAATGGTCACAAAATTGACAAAAAGACCGAAATATATTTTGTTAGAAAATTTAAATTTTTTTTTAAAAACATGATTTTAAACTGATAGCCTTAATACTGGTACTGGCTGATTTCGATACTGAATTTCATCCTCAATACTGAATACTGACTGATACTGAAGGCCTCAATACTGAATACTGACTGATACTGATTGGGCTTAATACTGTTACTGACTGATACTGATTTTTCTTATACTGTTCCCAAGTCTGTAAAAAATGAATTGTCTAATAGATAATTAATTGTCAAATAAATGACAAAAAAAGCCATATCAATAATTAAATGTCAAATAAAAAATGAATAGCCAAATAAAACATGAATCGTTATATATTTAATTATGTGTCAAGTAGAAAAATAAAGATGTACAAATTTAGAACAATGAAGGGAAATCAAAAGGGTACTTTATATGATTTAAATGGTGAGCATTGGTTTCACTAATAAAATAGAAAATATCACAAGGTACTATGGGTGTAAAATGCAAATCTTTAAGAGATAAAAAAATATGGATTATTTGTCATCATTAGTTGTGGAGAGTCTGAAATAGATGAGATAGCCAAACAGTTATTAGCAAAAAATGAAGACAATAAAAAATTAAAAGAGAATAAACGGGGCAGACCAACCCGATCGAAAAACACACAAAAATAAATTAAGTATTTTTTTAAATAATATATTTTGTTTTTATTTTTTTGTTCTAACTTGTTTTTATGCTCATTTACAGTTTTAAAGTGAACACAAACTTAACAATCTATGTCGGTAATCTGATTCATAAGCTTATCATACTTCATTCAAAATCTGAAGTATCATAAGTACTGAAATTCAGTACACAAAAAAATGATAAAAAATTAACAATTAAAAAAAATTAGCTTAGTAATTTCAACATAAATTTTTAATAAATTTGCAATTTTTGCAATATGATTCTCTTAAAGAACTAATTTTTTGCTTCAAAAATAAAAAAAGAAACATCATTTAATTCTGTATTTTTCATAAACCAAAATTTAAAAAAATAAGTCAAAGAACTTACGAATTCAGCCAAATTTTTGGCAATCAAAAGAGCAATTCGCTGTTGTTCTCTTTCACTGGCACTAGAAAATTTGAACAAGACATCCTTTTCCCTGAAGATGGGAAGCCCAAAGTGTGGAATAGCTTCAAACTTTAAAAAATAATGAATTATTTTTAATAAAAAAATTAAATTTGTTTACAGGATATTCTGGAATAATGAACATGTCAATTTTAGATGGTAATGCTGTTTTATTTACACCACTAAATATGTCCAAAAGTCCTTCAAATATTCTTTCGGTCATGCTCAACACATCTAAACCCTCTTCATTGAATTCTTTTCGCACCCATATTGTGATCCTTATGTCAAACGATGCAAATAGATTCTCGCTCACAAAATCATCTTCATTGAACACAACCATACCGATCAAGTAAGATGGCATTGGCTGGGTCTTTACGAATAGTGTCTGTATTGAATTGTTTACACCTGGTATTGGCTCATCACGCTAAATAAAAGTCATAAATTTCAATCAAAAATTTAAAATAAAAATTTAAAATAAAAATTTAAAATAAAAATTTAAAATAAAAATTTAAAATAAAAATTTAAAATAAAAATTTAAAATAAAAATTTAAAATAAAAATTTAAAATAAAAATTTAAAATAAAAATTTAAAATAAAAATTTAAAATAAAAATTTAAAATAAAAATTTAAATAAAAAATTTAAATGAAAAATTTAAATGAAAAATTTAAATAAAAAATTTAAATAAAAAATTTAAATAAAAAATTTAAATGAAAAATTTAAATGAAAAATTTAAATAAAAAATTTAAATAAAAAATTTCAAATAAAAATTTCAAATAAAAATTTCAAATAAAAATTTCAAATAAAAATTTCAAATAAAAATTTAAAATAAAAAATTTTGAATAATTAAAATAAATAAAAAAAAATAAAATAAATAAATTTTTCCAATTACTTGTGCGGGAGTGTTGAAAAGAGCAATGGTTGATTTTGGATGATCAATTTTGAAGTTCCAAGTGGCTTTAAATCGTGGCTCATCAAAACATGGAAAAGCTCTTCTGGCTTCAATCGGCTCGAATTTAGAAGCCAGCATAGTTCTTTAAAATAAATTAAAAAAAAAATTTTTTTTTTAAATTTTTTCATTACGATTCAGATCCTGGCTTTCCAAACTGAAACTCAAATATACCACTGTCATACTCTGGCAAAATAGCAATGAACAAAAATTCTATTGTCAAAGGCGCCTTATTTTTATTTATAAAATCTTCTAATTTTATGATGAAATAAGTATTTTTGAAGGCATTGTATTCACCAACACAATCTACCACTAATTCATTACCACTATTGTCTTTAACAGACAGCAAAATTGGTATCTCTTTATCGGCATGTAAAATGATGTACTTGTCATTTTTGCTATTAGAATCACTTGCAATGTCAACTGTGATGTTCATAAATCCATCATAAACATTCAGTCCCCATTCAGGTACAAACAATTCTACATCATAATTTAGAGGTGCATATCTGTCAGGAAGAAGGTAGGAGTACCAAGGGTAGTATTCATTCTCATCAGTAGGGGCCAAAATTTCTGTACAAATTTTGTAGCCCCCAGATTTGATTGGTCTCGAGTATTTTTTTGACAATTCTTCTAAATATGATGGATGATCTTCCAGAAAATTGTTCAGTCTTTTGTTAATGTTTGATTGTTCCATTGGGTCTTGGGCTTCACGCTGCACTCTGTCAATTGGAATATCTTGGGAATTCTCGGGATTTACACTGGTGTTTTGGGTGACTTCACACTCGGGCCGGTTTACCAGAGGCGGCAGGACACCGACCAAAAGTGTTGAGCTGAAAATGAATGCACTGTATGCGCCGAGAACAAGATACGACACTTGTATCGAATTTGGCATTGTTAATTTTTAGGAAATTTTTAAATAAAATTTGCTAGTAAAACTAGAAACTTTATACAATTGTTTATCAGCTATTTATTTTTTTATGAAGCTGTAAAAATAAAGATTAGAGCTAATTAAATTAGCTGATAAAGAGTGAATAATTTTTTGTATAAGAATTTTATTAGATGTTTTATTACGCTTTAATGAAAATAAAAAATGACTCTATATTGGATCAGTTACCAAGCAATAAGAAGTTATAGGATAAAATTTTTTAAGAAAAAAAATTGAAAATGTTTATTTGAAAATGTAATAATTGGGGAATATCAAAATGAGTCCTTTTAAATTATTTATTTATAAAGGCTGATGTTAAAATATAATATTTTTCGAATTCGTACAAGCGGATTTTGAGCTTTACAAAAACTCTGCAATTTTTTATTTTTGGATTTCGTATTTGTATATTTTCTAATGTTTGTAAAATTTTTTTGAAATATTGCACAAAAAATATTAGAAAATATAAAACTATGAAAATCTAAAGATGTAAAATTATTTACATTTTGCCATAAATTGCAGAGCTTAAAATCCTATTGTAAAAATTTGTCAAGTGGTTCACATAAAAGTCATAATTTAATGTTGGTCACTTTTTATGTAACTGATAAAATTAAAATTAAACAAGGAAATTTTTTTTGGTCCAAAATCAAATTACGTTAATTTACATAATTTGACGGAAAAAAAAGTAAATTTGCGTAAATTGACGTAAAGATAAAATAGTAAAATTACGTTTATTAGCGTAAATTTACGTAATTTTACTTAAATTTACCAAAATTACCGTAAAATGTAAAACGGCTAAAAAACAGCCGAAAATTCAAAATTTTAGACGATTTTTTTTAAAATTTGTATTTTCCCATTTTTTTAACTAAAATTTTCAAAAAAGTAATTTTACATAAATTTACGTAAATTTTCGTAAAATTTCATTTTTTTACCAGGTAAAATATGGTAAATTATAATAAATTTTCGTTAAAAAAAGTAAAAAAATTTAATGTTATGAGATTTTATTTAACTTTTTAGTTTCTTAGTTTGAATTTTTGTTTACAAAGATAATTTTCGAGGAACGAGCGGTCGCGTGACGAGCATATTAAGCAGACATATTAAGCCTTACATTTTTTTTTAAATTAATTGTTTATTTAAAACGATATATATACAGTGCTTTAGATGGTTCTTACAACAATTTGTTTAATTTTACGTAAAATTACATCAATATCTGTAAGATACGGTAAATTCGATTTCGGCCAAAAAATTGTCATTTTTTGCTCTTTTTTTTAATTGTTTTTTATTATTTTAATTATTTTTTAAACAAAAAACAAAATAGTTTTTGTTTAAAAAATAGAAATAAAAATATTTTTTTAGAAATAATTAAGTCAATTATTTCTTACAAAATCTTTTAATTTATTTCATTATTTATTGTAAATTTTGGTAATTTTTTACAAAAATTTAATAGTTCTTGTAAGAAATGGTAAGAAATAGTAAAAAAATTCACAATTTTAAATTTTAAATCATTAATTGTTTTAAATTTATTTTTAATGGCCCTTTCAAAATGGTTAGTTTGAACTAATGAAGATAGTATGAAGTTAGATATTTTGTCTAGGATTTCATTTAAAGGATCTACAAAATTCGCAGTAATTGTTTAATAAGTTAAATTAATTAAGTTTTCAAGATATTTTAAGATATCTATAGAGAAAATCGACAATATGCAAATGCAAATATATGAATATATTTATTTTCCATCAAGACAACAATCCAAAACATGCATCACTTGAGTGTACAAATTATTTAATTATTTATTATGAAATTTTAGAAAAATACTTGAATTCGAAAAACTTTAAACAGATGAAAAGTGTAAAAATTATATCGAACACTTTAAAAAATTAAATTATTTCATAATTATTAAATTTATTAATTCATTTAACCAAGAGTTGTTTAAAAGCCACAAGTCTCAAATTCAATTTCACTTACATAGAAATAAAAATCCAAAAATAATTTAGAAACAGACTTGTTTTTAAGTTTGATTCAAAGTTTTAATTTATGTTTTAATTTATTTTTAAGTCAAAATTAATAATTTACATCTGGATTTTTTCCGTTCATTTGGTAATTATGGAGGCTTGAATATTTTTAAAGACTTGGACTTTTTTTTGGGACTTTTAAACAACTCTGATTTAACCAAAAAAAGGTAAAAAATGTGGTAATAAGTAAAATGCTGGATAGTCAGGTTGTAAAGCTTATTTTTGTCAAATAATAAGCTAGGTAAAATTTGGTAAATTTTCGTTAAAAAAAGTAAAAAAATTTAAAGTTTGGAGATTTTATTTAACTCTTTAGTTTCTTAGTTTTAATTTTTGTTTACAAAGATAATACAATAAAAAAAACACAAAAGTTTATGTCTTTCCTTATTTTTTTCCAGCTGCTTAATGGTTTTTTTTACTGTTTGTAGCATTAAACCAGGCCGTACTAAAATCACTTTTAGACGGAACAAACTTTTAAAAATAAGCTTAAGAAAATTATCTGTTTTTTTGAACATAACGATTTGCAAAAGCTCCAGCGCTTAATTTGGTGTCAGCGTAATAGGGACTGTGATTTTAAAGATTACATATTCGTTGATGAGACAACAATAGTAGTGTATGATCAGCCTATTTATCATCTAAAATTAACGTCATCAAGGCCTGAATGTATTTCATCTAGCTCAAAATTTGAATGTAAAATCCATGTGTGAAGTGGTGTCTCGTATAAAGGAGCCACCGAATTTGGAGTAAATTCTTATTCTTTAGCAAATTAAAATAAATTTTTTTTTAGCTTTTTAAGTGCACTATGGATTATGAATTGTATAAGGATATTTTAGCTGAATATTTACTCCCATTTGTATCTGAAAATAATTCATTTAATTTTAAATAGCATCAAGACAATGACCCAAAGCACAAATCAGGTATTTGCTGTGATTTTTTGAAAAGAAACAGCATAAACTGGATGTGTTTTTTATAAAAAAAAAATAATATAAAATAGCTAAGGAATATTTTTAAAGGATAAGGCCTCCTCCAAAATCTTCTCACCTTAACCAAATTGAAATGGTTTTTGATCCCCTTTTTTCTAAGTGAATGCAGTTAAATGCTATAAACAGTATAAAACGATCGAGCAGCTGAAAAAAAATAAGTAAAGACATAAACTTATGTGTTTTTTTTATTGTAATATCTTTGTGAACAAAAATTAAAACTTAGAAACTAAAGGATGTCGTGTTTTGACAACAAAAAATCTGCTTTCTACACCCATAAAAATGATTATCACAACCAAAAAAAAGATTATCACAACCGATGTTGTAGAACAAGTGAAAAAGCGCAGTAGACCGAGAAAAGTTAATAAAGATGAGGATGAGTTAGTTGAGGATGTAAAAGATGTTGAGACTGGAGTTGAAGTTGCCAAAGAGAGCAAGCGAGGTAGATCATAAAAATTGAAAACAGAAAGAGTGGAAGACCTACAAAATCTAAAGAATAGTTTAAAATACTATAAAAATTAAATAATAGACTTATTTTTTTTTGAGAGTAAAAATCATTTTTTTGGGTGTAGAAAGCAGATTTTTTGTTGTCAAAAGGTTTTTACCGAAACTAAAGAGTTAAATAAAATCTTATAACTTGAAATTATTTTATTTTTTTTTAACGAAAATTTGCCAAATTTTACCTAGTAAAAAAATTACGAAAATTTACGTAAATTTAAGTAAAATTACTTTTTTGAAAATTTTAGTTAAAAAAATGGGAAAATACAAATTTAAAAAAAAATCGTCTAAAATTTTGAATTTTCGGCTGTTTTTTAGCCGTTTTACATTTTACGGTAATTTTGGTAAATTTAAGTAAAATTACGTTTATTAACGTAATTTATTTAAAAATTTATTAATTTATTTTGGTATTTTATCTTTACGTCAATTTACGTAAATTTACTTTTGTTTCCGTCAGATTGGGTTGAGATTTTTAGCGGTGTACCACAAGGGTCAGTGATTGGTCCACTATTGTTCGTTTTGTATATCAATGATCTACCAAAAGGAATAGAGAATGTTGTCAAATTGTATGCAGATGATACTAAAATTTTCTCGCAAACGGTATTAGAAAAAAGCGCCGCGAAACTAAAATCAGATTTAGATTTAATTTTCAAGTCGACTCAAGATTGTCTTCTTCTCTTCAACACATCAAAATGTGTGGTTTTGCATTATGGCCATAAAACAAAGAATTTCCTTATTTCATTAATGGTAAGCAGTTAGCAACGTCAGAAACCGAAAGAGATTATTTTCAATACAAATCTTAAATGGAAAAATCAAGTGATAGAGGCTACAAACAAAGCAAATCAAATGTTAGGTCGCATCAGAAAGTCATTCGCTCGTTTTGATTGTAAGTTATTAAGATCTTTGTATTTAACTTTTGTTCGTCCTCTTTTGGAATTTTTAGTTGCCTGTATGGTCTTCAATTCTTAAGTCTGGCTGTGAGAATGCTGAAAGGATTCAACGCAGAGCTACGAAATTTGTTTCTTCAATTAGAAACAAACCGTATGAAAGCAGATTGAAGGCTTTGAACATTCCAAATCTAGTGGAAAGAAGAAAAAGAGGTGATCTAATTCAACTATACAAGTTCATGCATGGAATAGAATCGGTTGAAAAAAGCAACAATTTTAATGTCACAAAAAAACCAAGGAAGAGGTCACTGCCTCAAATATCACAAAGAAATTTCGAGGCTCCAACATAGAGATAACTTTTTTTTCAACAGAACCGCTAACATATGGAACTCGCCGCCAAATGAATTAGTTGAAGCCCCCAATGTTAACAGTTTTAAAGCAGGCATTGATTGCTGGATGAGCAGCAATCAATCACATCAGCTATCTTAGTGTGCCTTATCAGCACACTCGCTGGCTAGCCAGCTACAGTCAAAACTACTAATACTACTACTACTAAATTACGTAAATTAACGTAATTTGACGAAAATTTACGTAAAATCCAAGTGGCGTAGCGCTACTGTATCAATGTCATCAAATAAAGCAATTATTTTGATTTTTTGAAGATAGCTTGATGAACAACTAATGTTATGAACAAAAATTAAACAAGTAAAAATAAACATTATTATTCTTATCTTAGTGTTATATATAAAACCGCAAATATTTTTTGGTATTTTATGGTTCTCCCTTTCCATGATTATTATCTTTGAATTGAATAAAAAAAGATTTTTATTTTTGGATTTTAATTATTAAATTTTTCATAAATTTAATAAGAAATTTTAAAAACAAAACTTTTGGTTTGGAACGGTTTAATATCATTTAATTTTTAAAAATAGAATTTCATTGCAATTTTTTTAATATTATAAAAGATAAGAAATAAAGCATTGTATTTATTATCAATGATGATTCATCATATCTTTATCAAATTTACAGTACCTTCATTTTACATGGTTCTTACAGCAGTGTGTGTAATTTAACGTAAGATTACGTAAGCTTAAGGACATGTTGTTGTAAATTTTGGCAATTTTTTGCAAAAATTTTTTAGTTTTTGTCAAAAAAAAAATACTAAATCAAAACTACTAAAACTTTTATAAAATCAATTTTATTTTGATATACACACAAAAAAAAATGATTTAAGAGTCTAATTTTATTATTTAATTTTGTCTAATTTTGGTGGTCTTCCTCTTTTACGTTTATTTTCTTTTGTATCTGAGCCTTTTTTTATCATTATCAATTCTATTTGAAACTCTTTCAGTGCCTTTTTTTGATTTTAATTTATTCTTATGATCCAATTCAAGCGCATTAAAATTCATGTACTTTTTTTTTAATTTTTTTAGCTTTTTTTTCATGTGAAATTTTTTTTGAAAATATTCACAATGCACACAAAAAAAAAATTTTAGACGTTGTGTGTGAAAATCTGTTTTTTGGTTGTAATGAGCAGATTTTTGATTGTCAAAATACTAGACCCTATTAAAAAAATGTACCAATTTTAAATTCTAAATCATTAATTATTATTATTATTTATTTCAATTGTCACCAATATGGTTATGTAAAAGTAAAAAAAACAAATAAAATTAAAATAAATTAAATTGTTAAGTAATTTTTAAACAAAGTTCTATTTTTGTAAAAAATGCACAATTTTATTATATTATTCCTTTAATTTTTTTAAAAGTTTATTCAAAATGGAAATTGACATAATCTTACGTTAGAATTTGTGTTTAAGAAAGTGTAATCTTAATTCAAAAAAACTTTTAACCTCACACATTATCACATGTACAGTAGTCATAAATGTGAATTACAAAGACAAAATTAGAAATAAAATTTATTTAAAAAAAATTAAAAAAAAATTTAATTGTAGCAAAAATTGTCATCTTGAAGTTGATGATCAATTCAAAATATCATTTCAATTCAAAAAGTTAATCTTTAGATATTAAAATAAATCTTTGATTTAATTCAAATAATTTTAATGTAATATGATTTACATGTTATGTAGATTTAAAAAAATAAAAAAAAATTGTAAAAACATTTTCTCAATACAATGATAAGATCGATTTTAAATTTAGTTAACTGATTTTTTGTAAAGTTTTGTTTTCATTTTATAACTTATTTTGATTTTTTTTTTAATTAATTTTTTTAATTTAATTGTGAATGCTAAACACAAATACTTTTGAAATAAAAATTCTCAAATAAACTTTACAAAAAATCAGTTAATACATTTAAATTTTAAAATCGATTATCAATGAACTGAGAAAAAAGTTTTTTCAATTTATTTTTTATTTTCTAAATCTACATTGCATGTAAAGCATGTTACATTACAATTATTTAAGTTAAATCAAAGATTACGTTTAATATCTAAGGATAAACTTTTTGAATTGATCATCAACTTCAAGATGCCCAAAAATTTAATTTACACAAAAATAGCCATGGTTTTCTAAAAAATCTCTCATTCATTTGTTTATAAATTTTTCTGAATAAAGGTCCATTCATGATATACAAAAACTTCAAGTTGCCTTATAAAAATTTAATAATTGATCGATATTTCAGAAAATGACTTGAAAAAATTAATAATTCTAAACAGTAATATATAAAAAGTGTTTATCAAAGTTGCTTCTTTAAAAATAAAATTTTTTTTTTTTAAATTATTTTTATGGCTAAGTTTTATTGTTAATTCTGCATAAATAATTTTTTTTTTTAAATAAAATTTAATCCAAATTCTTTGAATTTATTCACCAATTAAAAAAATAATAATAAAAATAAAATATTTTTATGGCTGTTTCCAGTGCTGTTCAAAAGTCATATTAAAAAAAAATATAAGACCGTTGAATAGAAAATCATCATAAATTCTAGAAAAAATTCATATTGATGTAATTTTAAAAATTAAATGATTGTTTTCCTCTTTGAAAAATAAAAGTTTTAAGGCTTTTATTTTAGAGATAAATTATTATGGTAACGACCTCTTAAGGGGTTATGTGTTAATAGGGTTGCAAAATTGCTATATCTCCCTCATTTCAAAAGATATTTTCTAAATACATTTATTAACTTGAAGAACTCGAATAGAAGAATCGAATAATATGTGTGATATATCTGTTAAAAAAATTTTAACATTTTTTTTGTCCTATTAATTATTTATTTTCTGCTCATATAATTTAATATCAGTTTAATATTATTTACTGCTCAATTAATGCCCGTCCATTTTTAAACGAAGTTCTATTTTTGTAAAAAATGCACAATTTTATTATATTTTTCCTTTAATTTTTTTAAAGTTTATTCAAAATGAAAATTGACATAATCTTACGTTAAAATATGTGTTTAAGAAAGTGTAATCTTAATTCAAAAAAACTTTTAACCTCACACATTACCACATGTACAGTAGTCATAAATGTGAATTACAAAGACAAAATTTGAAATAAAATTTATTTTAAAAAAATAAAAAAAAATTTAATTGTAGCAAAAATTTAATTTACACAAAAATAGCCATGGTTTTCTAAAAAATCTCTCATTCATTTGTTTATAAATTTTTCTGAATAAAGGTCCATTCATGATATACAATAAAAAATTAATTGAATAGTTAAAAGAAAAAAAAATTTCTGCCAAATTTAAAAACGACTTTAAATACATGGTTCGATCTGCAAACTTGGCATGAAAATTAGTCTCACTAATGTTCACAGACTTAAAATTTTCCACACTGCTGTCATTTAAATGACTGTAAAAAACCAGCCATGTGAGAAAATACGGAAAGTGGAGCAGAACGAACCATTTGGACAGCAATACCATCATGTATGTTGTACGAACAGAATATCCATTTTTTTTCACCTTATTTCTAAATACTGGTCCAATACTTTTGATGGTACACAACATTTGGTTGCTTTTCAAATGAGAACAGTTCACGTTTTCATTACATTTTATCATACTATACACATTTGTCTGATTGGCATGGTTTTTGCCAAGAAAAAAATCATTTTTTTTGTCAAGTCTGACTATCTTTTTTAGCAGGACCAAACTGAATAGCAAAAAAAATATCGAAGGAATCAAAATGGTAAACAGAATAAAAAATATTTCAGAGTACAGATTTATTTTGATGTATTTTGGTTGAATGGTGCAAAAATGTTCGCCATTGACTTGGTGCACTGCAATCCTGTTAAAAAACAAAATTCCAAAGTTGACCAAGAGCGAAGTGATTAGCAAAAAAAATAAAAGTTTTTTATTAAATTTCACCGAGTTGAGTCTGGACTTGGTCATTGGAAAATAGAGAAGAATAAAACGATGCAATGTCATAAGAAGCAATAGGTAAACCGACAGGGTCTTGAATACACTGCGTAGATAAGGTACAAGTTTGCAGAAAAAATTGTATTTGTCCACAAAATTGAATTTAGTTGAGTAGATGGCCAAAAGGTTGACCCAAGATCGGAATGTGAAATCAATGTAATGGGTCACCAACACACTCAAATCACTCACCGAAAGCAATATCAGATAGTACTTGAGTGGCTTGACGTTTTTGTATGAAGCAATTGAGAATATTTTGATGGAAATTAAATTTCCGTATATTCCAAAAAGAGTTATTAAAGTTATGAATATAACATTGGACCATTTGGAAAGCTCGTAGAAAATGAGCAGATAGTTGGTCTTGGTCATTTTAAAATATTCTTGAGTTTTGCTCATGTCATCCATTTGATATTCATTTAATTTGTCTACATTTTTCATCTTAATAAAATCTAGAACAATTTATTAAATATCAAGATTTTGGTTTAATGAATACATTTTTTAGCTTAGATTTATATAGTATTTTTTAAAGTAAAATTATATATTTTTTGACATGTCAATAATACTTTTAAAATTTTCATTCACTTAATTTTTTTTTTTTTTACCAAAAATTGTTTTCATTATTAATTTTTCATTGAAAAAATAAATCTAAATATTTAAAAATATATTAAAACTTTGTATTTTAATAATAATAATAATAATAATACTAATAATAATAATAAAAAATAAGCTACGGCAAGCATGCTTGCGGAGACGTCTTACTAGGAGGACATCTATGGTATCTAGATGCATTGAAATATAGTAACATAAACAAAGTTATTAATAGTTTTCTATTTAAAAATAGACAGATCTAAAAAAAGAAAGGGAAAAAAAAAAAAAAAAAAAAAAAAACAAAACACAACGAGATCGAGAACAAAACAATCCGTCACACAATCATCCAAAAAAGTAAAAATCCTTAACTTTATAACCTCCTTAAATTTCCCCAAGTTCACCGGAATATTCCCATGCATTGAGTCTATTCTTCAACTGGTTTACAGTCGAGGCATCGATTACTTTCTCAGGGAGGCTGTTCCACACTCTAATCACACGATCTGTGAAAAAGTTTTCACGCTGGGCGCAGTTGGTAGGTGCTTGGACGGACAGGCGCCTCTTGTGCCCTCTAATACCTTGTGCTGGTCCTGGTTGGGAAAGTGAGCTGCAATACGGGGAAGGTCTGACCCAATCTATGTTATTTAAGCCGCTTCTTATCTTGAACATCTGGATCATGTCTCCTCTTGTCCTGCGTTGGCTCAGAGTGGGCAAACCCAAGATGGAAAGGCGATCGCTGTAGCTTAAGTTACGGATTCTTGTAACGAGCTTGGTTTCTCGTCTTTGAACTTTCTCAAGAATGTTAAATTTGATTATTATTCGATTATAATACTTTAATATTTTAATTTGATTAATTTTTTTTTTCAATTTTTTAATCATTATCCATTTATTAATAATCTTTTAATAATCTAATAATAAAATAATCTTTGTTTTTTGATTATTAAAAGATTATTAATAAATGGATAATGAATAAAAAATTGAAAAAAAAAATTAATTGAATTAAAATATTAAAAGTATTATTGATATGTGAAAAAAAATATATAAAATTTTCTTTAAAAATACTCTATAAACCAAAGGTAAAAATGTATTCATGAAATAAAAATCTTGCCAAATATTTTTAGTCAAATTTTAATTATTTAAAAATGTAAATGGAAATTATCAAAAAATTTTTTTTTAATCGCATGCATTGAAATAACACATTGATGAATAGAGATTAAAAATGGTAAGTTTTTTTCTGTTTAACATTTTTCAATAAGCTTAAAAGTAAAAAAAAGCTTTAAAAAAGAAGATATGTAAAACGAAACACATAAAAAGATATTTAAAAAAATAATAAAAACATTGATTTAATTTATGAGAAAAAAAAAATATTAACAATTTTTTAAAAAAAGATAAAAACATAATTTCAAATCTAAATTTTTTCAATTTTTTTAATTAGCAGAATTAATCTATTGTTTCCTAAAATAAAGATATTTATTTTTTTATGCTTATAAATTTATATTAAACTTTTTTTATAGCTTTAATAGTTAATCCCATTAAGTATTATTATTATGCCACCAAAATTAAATTGGCACATCCTTCTTTTCAAACAAAGCTATATTCCAGGTTATAGAAAATTTTATGCTCTTATAGAATATATATTATTTTAACAAAGATTTAATTTTATCTTTGAGTAATTGAGTCTGAATTAACTAAATAGTACCTTATTAACTTTAATTTTAATTTTTAAAGAACTGAAAATTTTTTTTTCTAATTTGTATTTGAAAACAAAAAATCAAATTAATTAACCACAAAACCAACATCACTAAATACAGCATAATACGGCTTCAATAATGAGCTGAAAAAAAATAAATTTACTGGTGAAAATATTTTTTTCCGGTAGATAAAAACCAAGCAGTTTTCGAAACAAAATTCTAAATAATGAAATAGAAATCTCACTTAATCTTCTTTATTTTCAGACACGATTAATTCTTTAGACTTTTAAATCATGTCCTGTCATATCTAATATTTTAATTTTAATTTAATTCAGCTTTTACTTTTAAATTCTAAAAGAGCTTTTGTTCGCTACTGATAATCAGAGTTGTTTAAAAGTCCCAAAAAAAAGTCCAAGTCAAGACTTTTTTTCTTTAATTTGCTAGATCAGGCTTAATATCACAAATTTTTATACTTTTGGGTTGTCTAATGCAATAGATTTGCCATTCACAGAATTTTCTTGCAAATTTAGCATAAATTTCTTCTTCAGTATTCAAAATTTTAAAGCCTGACTTTGACTTTTGAATGAAAATTTTTAAAAAAAATTCTTGACTTGGACCTTTTTTTTGAAAAAAAATTTCAAAGTCTTTGGTCGGTCTTTTGAAATGGAAAAAAAAAGTCTTGACTTGGACCTTTTTTTTGAAAAAAAATTTTCAAGTCTTTGGTCGGTCTTTTGAAATGGAAAAAAAAAGTCTTGACTTGGACCTTTTTTTGAAAAAAAATTTTAAAGTCTTTGGTCGGACTTTTGAAATGGAAAAAAAAAGTCTTGACTTGGACCTTTTTTTGAAAAAAAATTTCAAAGTCTTTGGTCGGACTTTTGAATCAATAATTTATAAAATTATCAATGTCTATAATAAGAAATTCATAGAACAAAAGGTTTATGAACATTTTCAAAGCCAAACAGATTTTTTTCTTTCGCTGTTTCATTCTTCACGAATATTTATAAAAAATTCTTTGAATAAAATAAAGAGTGTAACATCTTTTAAAATCATTGTCTAACTTTTTTTTTCTTCATCTTTAATATTTTTTTAGCTGATTAATTAAAAAAAAATTTCTACAAAATCTTCATCCAAAATGAGATCTTTTTTCAACCATAACTTGATAAAGTGATAATAAGAGATTTGCATAAATGAGGAAATTTCCTCAAATTTGTCACCCAAGATAAACATTATTTCCTCTTTGCTTTCAAATTTATCTTTTTTATCATTAATTTTCATTTAATATTTGTTTAAAAATTTAACAATTGCATTTTTGAAAGATCCTAAAATCATTTCACTCTCAGCTAATATTTTAACAAGAAAAATTTTTTTTCTTAAAAAAAATTTATTTATTTATTTATATGCTAATTAGCTAATTAGATTTTGTTACCGCAAATTTTTTTATTCCAACGCTTAATCATTTTATGATCATCAAAAATGTTTGTTTTTGGGAACTAATTTAATTTTTATCAAGCTAAAGCTCCTTCAGATTTAAATTTTAAAGATTTTTAAAATATAAATCATTTTTCTTTTTAAAATTTTTTTGACATTTAAACGATGCTTAGGAAAAAATATAAATTAAGAATTAATTGACTGAAAATATTGATTAAAAAACTGAATTTGTTGTAAATTTTACTTTTTGTTAAATTTTTTTCGAAAGGATTTTAAAGTTTAAAATCATTTGTAAAAAGGCAAATTGAAGTTTATGAACATATGTAAATTTAAAATCAAAATTTTTGGTTTTTGATTTAAATAAAAAGTAATTTTTTTTATTTTTTTATAATAAATGACTAAAATTTATTAAATATGTTTTTTTTATTTTAAAATTAGATGAATTTTTATCTAAAGTAAATTAAAATCTTAATCAATATTTTGAAATTTTGCAATACAAAATTTAACTTTGTTTCACCGTAATATATTTTTATTAGTATTAAAATATCATTTAAAAACAGACTTGAAAAAATTAATAATTCTAAACAGTAATATATAAAAAGTGTTTATCAAAGTTGCTTCTTTAAAAATAAAATTTTTTTTTTAAAATTATTTTTATGGCTAAGTTTTATTGTTAATTCTGCATAAATAATTTTTTTTTTAAATAAAATTTAATCCAAATTCTTTGAATTTATTCACCAATTAAAAAAATAATAATAAAAATAAAACATTTTTATGGCTGTTTCCAGTGCTGTTCAAAAGTCATATTAAAAAAAAATATAAGACCGTTGAATAGAAAATCATCATAAATTCTAGAAAAAATTCATATTGATGTAATTTTAAAAATTAAATAATTGTTTTCCTCTTTGAAAAATAAAAGTTTTAAGGCAAATTATTATGGTAACGACCTCTTAAGGGGTTATGTGTTAATAGGGTTGCCAAATTTGAAAAATTGCTATATCTCCATCATTTTAAAAGATATTTTCTAAATACATTTATTAACTTGAAGAACTCGAATAGAAGAATCGAACAATATGTGTGTTATATCATTTAAAAAAATTTTAACATTTTTTTTTCTGAATTTTATTTACAGAATTAAGTTTAAAAAGTTATTCAATTTTTTAACATTTTTCTGCTCTTTTTTTAATTTTGTAATGGATTTCACAAAACCTTAATTAAAATAATATAAAATATAACTGAAAAAGAAATCAGTCATTTATGAATATTTTTAACCTTTAGAAAAAAAGTTATTCAATTTTTTTAATTTTTTCTGTTTTTTTTATCATTTTGTACTGAATTTCACAAAACCGTTAATTATGATTCAACAAAATTAAAAAATATAAAACTTAAAAGATTAAATTTTATTATAAAATTGTAACTCAATGATAATTTTGTTAGATGGATTGTAAAGAGAAAATTTTTAATACTGATAAGCACAAAATTTATTTCTATGAATATATCGCACACAACAAAAAATAATTAAAATTAATATTCTTATAATTTAGACTATGTTTCGTTTTAAAAGATTCAAATAAACTTTTTTAAAAAGACTTTTTTATATAGCTGTTAAATTATTATATAAAAATGGCTTGTATTTAATGTTGCACTATAAATTAATCAGAAGTTGCACTTTTTTTAATACCAAACTGCACTATATTATTTCCAAATAGTACTACATTATTTAATGTGCACTGAATTATTCGGTTTTTTACCAAAATAATTCAAATCAGAAATTTTATATTTCAAAACTTTACTACATAAATCACCTTGCACTTAAATAATTTTTGATTGTTACTAAAATAATTTATGAGTTGCACTAAAATAATTTCTAATTTGGACTAAAATAATTTTTGAGTTGCACTAAAATAATTTTTGACATGAACTAAAATAATTTTTGACTTGAACTAAAATAATTTTAAATATTAATTTAGACTTTATTTTTATTTTTGTTTTCAAAAAAGCTTATTTTATTTTATTTCCGTCCCTTTTATAAATTCCTTACGGCTACTTATTTAGAAATTAAAACAATTAACAGCTAGTTACTCAACGGTAGATCATCATGACATGGTAATTTTTTGTTAAGTAATTTTTTACGCGGCTTCTCCTTAAATACTTTGTTACTTCCTGTCTCTCGAATATCTTTATTTCTTATTTTCTATAAATAGCCCATACTCTAAAAAATAATAAATAAAATAAAAATCATATTGATTTCGCGTGTTTGTTACCATTACTTCTAGTTTACCATTATTTTTGGACACTATTAAAATGTCGATGACAAGTAGAATGCTCGAAATGGAAAATGAGAGAGACGAAGAAAACGACGAATATATTGATTTTGAGGGAGGAGACGACAACGACGAAAACAGCGAAAATGAGCAAGATAACGAAGAATACGAACACGCTGAAGATGACGAAGAAGTACCACCTAATAAAAAAAGTCGTGGCGAAAACAAACAATAGACGTGAATGAAATTAAAATCAACAAAACGCAATGGAAATTGTCGCGATGCAGTTGCGATTGGAACAGCAAGAATTACATTTGCAAGCACGTCATTGGAGTGTGCTCAAAGTTAAAGATTGGAGATTGCCAGATTCCTATGGCTTCGGTCAACAAGCCATTAGGAAAAAAACGTAGTCGAGGAAGACCCACTTTGGCAGCAGCAGCAATAGTGGTAGATCCTACTGGATTCAAAAAAGCTTAAAAGCTTATTTAATTCGTTAATTTAATAACGAGTCGGCTTCTTAATAAATACAATATTATTTTTTTTTATTTTATTCTTATGTATGTCTCACTATATATTTTTTCTCTGTAAATCACATAATTGTAATTGTAATTTGTATTTTCTTATGTTTAAAAAAAATGAAGTTTTCGAAAAAAATAGTGCTTGTTGTATTTATTTATCTAAAAATGAATTAAAATAGTTCAGGTCTAAAATTATTTTAGTGCTTTTAAAACATTGATTTAGTGCTTAGTAAAGATTATTTTAGGTCAAAATAAAAATTATATTAGTGCCTATTAAAGAATATAATAGTGTAAGAATGTTATTTATAGTGCAGCCTTGATTAATAAAGTGCATATAAATATTATAGTGCAACTTGTGATTATTTATAGTGCAGAATGTATTTGATGCCTATAAAAATTGTTATAGAGCTGATTTGCTTAGTTAGATCAGTTGTAAAGCATTACTCTACTTGTTTGATATATATATTAAATGTGGTTAATAAATATATTATATTTATTGGTATTACAAGGCAACTCTAATTAATAGCTTCCAGACGAATTAGAGATGGTATTTAAAATAAATAGATTTTTAGTTGAATTAGGTTCTGGTTGTATATAATAAAATGATTGAAAACAATCCGATCTTTTCTTGGTGCAATGATGAATAAAAGGAAGAAAATCACACTACAACAATTTATTATTTTATAACAAAATTGTCAAGATGATAATATAATTTAGTAAATGATAACATATAATGTAATCACCTGATAACACTATCGACTAGACCCTATTCAGCACATGTTCAGGTATTTGATAAGTGGTGATTTGATAAAATTATTTTACAAAAAATTACGCAAAATACCGTAAATTAACCAAATTTTACCACATTTTACGTAAATTAACGTGAAATCCGAAAATTGAAAAAGAGGTATTATACGAAAAATTACGTAAATTTTCAGGGTTTTGAGATAATTTTGGTAATATTCAAAACGACTAATTCAAAATTCAAAATTTTTGAAAAAATGTCTATTTTTTCCAAAAATCGAAAATTTAGGAAAGTTTTTTTTAAGAAATTCAAATATTTATTTTTATTGATTCATACTAAAAAAAATTCATTTTTGAACTCTAAAAAATTTTAAATTTAACTACTAAAATTTTAAAATTTTTAATTTTTAATTTTTAATTTCACTAAATTTTTTTGACTTTTAAAGTTTTTTTAAAAATAAATTAAAAAATTTAAACCTACAAGAGCTCAATAAAAAGGGATATTTAAAAATTGAAAAATGGCTTTACATTTCAAGTAATAGTTTGGGTAGAAATATTTTCTTTTCTCTATTATAAAAAAAAAATTATATTTTATATTTTGATCTTTTGATTTTGATCTCAAACTTCAAATTAGCTTCAAAAATTGCATACTTTAATTTTTAATTTAAATTTAGCATCGAAATATTTGTGTTTTGAAATTTAAAAATAACAAAAATTAAGCAGTGAATTCTTAAATTTAAAAATGTCCTGCCGTATTAAATTTTATAATCAAAAAATCTTTTAAACAATAATTTTATCATCTTTTTTTCAGTGATCTTGCTTAAATAAAATTTTTGAAACACAAAAGTTGAGTGAGACTTTTTAACTTTTTGAAACTAATTAAATTCATAGATTCTTAAATAACATAAAAAATAACTTTCCAAAATTAAAATGACCCTTCTAAATATTTTCACTTAAAAAATCGAAAAATCTATCTGAACATTTCAGTGTTCAGATCTTGATCATTTTTTACTTAAAATTAGCCAAATTTGATTCAATATTCCTTCCTTGTAAATCATTAGATGCCTATGACAATTGTTAAAAGGTTTTATAGGAATTTTGTTGTCAGAAGTTTTATCTCAAAAATGCATATTTTTTCCAATCAAAAATATTAACTTTTTGTTGTTTTGAACAGATGATAGACAAAAAGAATCTTTCCTGGTGGGTTTTATTAAATTTGCTCTATAAAAACTAATCTTTTTAATCTTTTTAAAGCTAATCAATTTTTACTAAAAATTAAAATTAGTTAATTTCCACTTGCAGATCTGATTTGATTCGTAGGCTTTGTCGGATAATATTATCCAGAGTTTCATAAAAGTCAGACATGCACATATTGTTATTTTTTTTTATGAAAAATAACTATTTTTTTACAAAATTTTTCTAAATTTTACAAAAAAAAAATCCAGATTTTCATATAATTAAGTAAAAAAAATAAATATTTGAAAAATTTTAATTTTTCAGTAAAAAAAAAAAGTTAAAAATTTTTTGTAAGTTTAAATGAATAATTAATGTATTAAATTTTTTATACAAAATATTATTTCTTTAATGTACAATTTCTTAATATTTCCCTTATTCAAATTTAGATTAACAAAATAATTTAATAGTTTTAACTATTTTTGATTTTATGGTTCATGTTTTTTTTCTCTCATTATATAAAATTAATTTGTTAAATTAATATATGCTTTTTTCCCTTTTTTACATTATTAATTTTCATACAAAAATTCTAAAACAAAATTTAAATTCTGAATAAAAATATTGATTTTGTACTAAAGATTTTTCTTTATGATTTTTGAGTTATTTCTGTAACTCTTTTCTGTAAAAAACTTTGTTTCTTTAATAGTACAGTTTATAAATATTTATTTTTATGTTTATTTTATTGATCATTTATAAATGTCCTGGGTTAATTAGAATAATTTTTTATTTTTTAAATTTTGTAAAACATATTTCATGTTGTTTCATCATTAAAGTTTATAAAGCTCAATTTGGTCTATTTAAATTTTTTAAATAATTTTATATTTTGTAATTTTTGGAATTTAAATAAAATAAAGTTTGAATTGATTTTTTATAATCAAAAATTTATCCAGAAAACTGGTTTGCTTTTTATAAACCGGTAAATTCACACTTTGTTTAAAATAAAAAGTGGTAAAAATGATAGTTTAAAAAAAGAAAAAAAATCTAAATAACTTAAGAATTCACCAGGAAAATGATTCAAAGCACACAGCTGCCATTACCTTAGACTTTTATAAAATAGGTATAATAATTTGAATTATAGCAAAGGTATAATAAATTGACCAAACAAAATAATTATTTAAAATAATCTTCAAAGAAAATTATTTTTTTAAAGAATAATTCTGGGTCTTGCTGAGAATGTGAACAGAAGTTCACCAAAAAATGTGACCATGAGTATCTTGCCTAAAATGTGAACTTTGTGTTCACCAAATTTCTGTTCACAAATTTTGTGACCAAAGTAGTTCACATAAAATAAAAAATGTTCAACAAATTTTTAATTTAGAATTAAGACAAAATTAAAAATCTTTACTTTATCTTTACCAGGATAGCGATGCTGAGTTAAGTTTTGGTGAAAATTTAATTACAATTGATGAGAATTTAAGAGTCTTAAATCTAAATGCTGCAGAAAAAGCTGTATATTATCGTGAAAAAGCTATGGCTGCAATATCAACTTCACAAGAGACTTTGAATGTAGTAAAAAAAGCACTCAGCAAACATGACAATCCGATGATTGTGAGATTTGTGGAGAATTAATGAAAAATATTAAAGGAGTAAAATTGCATATAGCAGAAAAACATAAAAATTAAAATATAATTTTTGACAATTTATTTTATTTTTTTTTTATATCAAAATTAATATTTAAATTAATGTTCACATAAAAAAAATCTAGTTCACGAAAAATTAAATTTTTTTTTAATTTACTTTGGTCACAAAATTTGTGAACAGAAATTTGGTGCAAGATACTCATGGTCACATTTTTTGGTGAACTTCTGTTCACATTCTCCGAAAGACCCCCAAATCTCCTGATTTAAATGCAATTGAGATATTTTGGAATGAGTTGGAGATTTTGTGTGAAAAAAGGGTTTACAAAGCAATATTTGAATTTCAAAAACTGTCAATCAAAACTCTTTTAAAATGTCAATCATATATTACCCATCTTAAAAAAATGTTTACCTTTCTAATAAAAAGCTAAAATTTTATGAAATTTTCTAGATTTTTTAGAAATTAAAAATAAGCTAATTCCTGTTATCGTAGAAAGTAAAGGTGATTAGTGAGATGATCATTGAGACCATCTTCAATTTAGAAACTAATAAAATTTTACTGAGTTACTAAAAAGTTTACTTTTTTGCCATTTTTTACTGTAAAAATTTGGGAATTTTTTTATTAAAAGGTTAAAAAAAAAACAATTAATCAAATTAATCATGTAATAATTAACTTTTCTATACTACTGATTTTTTGACCTGACGGATCAAAATATTGTGAAAATGGAGGTATGACATAAGATCGAAATTAAAAATTATCGAAAGGGAAAATTATCGACACCTAAAAATATCGAAACAAGAATTATCGAAAAAAAAATATCGAAAAGTAAAAATATCGAAAAAAATATTATCGAATAGGTAAATATCGAATCAAAAAATTATCGAAAGGTAAAAATATCGCCGAGTTTTGTTTAAACACTTCAATTAGTTCTTGCAGAAAAAAAACTTAACATTTTATTTATCTAATGTTTTAAATCGTAATTACATAATCATGTTGAAATCTTTTCTAATTTTAGCCTTTAAATTACCACGTTCTTTTAGTAATTTCTTTTCATTAATTAAAAAATAAAACAAACAAAAACTAAAATGAATTATAATTCTCCATTCGTAAACAAGTTGAGATCTAACAAGAATTACAAACCCACTGACCCTCGAATTTCAAAGAAGAAGGTGAGATCTGAAAAACGAGATGATATTGATTTCGAACTGTTAATAGACAAAGCTTGTTGTTCAAATGTTAATGTTAATATTGAAGTTCAAGAATATGAGAATTTTTTATCCAACATCTCTTTTGAGTTAGAAGAGGATGAGGTTAAAGACGTAGCTAACGATAATTTAGTCGATAATGTTATGGATAAATTTAATAATCTGGCTCTAACTGCAACAACTGAGCTCACCTGGGACTTACAAAAATCCCAACTGGGAGGTTACAAATTGTTTAGTTTGGGTTATGGGTATCTGGTTGAAAAACCAAATCTAGATCAAGTTGACACTGCTGAAGTGATTTATTGGAGGTGTGACAAGTGGAGGAGTATGAAATGTACTGGTCGCGGTATAAGTGATGGACTTAAACCTCCTCTTAAAATGACTCAGCCTCATTTAAAATCTCATGAAGCCGAACCGAGTGATAAAAAAGTAAATGCTTACAAGAATAACTTAAAAAGCAAAGCTAGTAGTTCTTATGAACCTCCTCGTTCACTGATTAGAGATAGTCAAAAATACTCAGACTTAGAATTTTTATGTAGGCTAGGCAAAAAAGAGGCTATAACAAAAATGATTATAAGAGAAAGGAATAAGGGTAAGGATAAAAAAATTAATTTTCACGTTAAATGTATTCAAGATTTACAAGTCCCTATGAGTCTTCAATTTACTACAAAAGATAAACTGTTTTACTTTGAATAAAATTGGGATGTTTTTGGACGGTATGGGTGAAAATTTGAAAAGTAATTGATAAAATTAGAACAACAAATTTAAGTTTTTTTTTATCGGTTTCGATATTTTTTTCTTAAAATTTAGTTTCGATAATAAAGTAAAAAAATAATTAATTCGATAATTTTTTTTTTCGATATTCTTCTTTTCGATATTTTATTTTTCGATAAAAAAATTTAGGTGACTTTTCGATAATTTTTTTTTCGATACTTTTACCTTTCGATATTTTTTTTTTCGATATTATGTCCGTTCCCGGGAAAATCAAATACAAATTGAACAAAAATTCTTCATTTTTTGATAAATTAAAATTAAAGTTTAGAAAAATATTAGAAAAATACTGCAAAATACTTTGGTGTACCCTTTTTACCTAAAATTATTTTTCCCATTAAAAAAAAGATGAAAAATAAAGAATCAATAAGATTTTAATAGATTTTTGATTTACTAATAAAAATAAAATCAAAATTTTATTATAGTTAAAAAAGAGTTTAGCTGAAACTATGTTGCATTATTTTTTCTAATATTTTTTATCAACTTTAATTTTAATTTATTAAAAAATGAAGATTTTTTGTTCAATTTGTATTTTAAAATCCCAACACCATGGATCAATCAAAAGTCAATAATTTTTTATTAATTAGAAAAACGATCACAATTTAATATAATAAACTGATTCTTCAATATCATTAAATAATTTTATAAATTTTTTTCATATCTCATATATTTTTCTTAGGCAAGAAATAAAAGCCCAAAACATTTACTAAAACAATTATTTCAAGAAATTATTGAAATTTCATCCATAATGAATTTTATAAAAAACATGACAACCATAAATTTGATGATTAGAATTTTAAAAATTTTCTTAAAATGCAACAAGATTAAATGCGAAAAATTTGCATTTAAAAAATATCGAATTTTAGATTTATTACAAAAGATCAAAGAGTTCACAGAAAGCTTTAGGTCTGACTGATTTATTTAAATTATCTAATTCTTGTAAAGAAAACGTGTCAGGATTTTCGAGTCAATAAAAACAGTCATAAAAGCTCCAATAAAGGCGTTAAAAGACGCAAGTAGGATTTTATTTTAGGATTTTTTGCTTCTGCAATTTAGCTAAATTATAATTATAATTATTTATTTCAAAGAATGCCTTAAAGGCGATGTAAAAATTAAAACTTTAAAGAAATTAATAAACAATTGTTATTAAAATAGATAATTTTGTTGAAAATTTTTGAATGGCACATCATTTAAAAAACAGCATTTTGAATGTTTTTGAAAAAATAATCAATTTTTTAATTGAACAAAAAATTTTTTTTATGCTTCTCTTTTCTTTTTTAATTATTAATTTTTTTTTGAATTCAACAACCTTAGATCGAAAAAAGGAAATAAGAAAAGCAATCCAACAAAGATGGAGACTTCATTGTGGGTAAAGATTTAAATATTTTCTAGTTTTATGTTCTTTATTAGTTATTCCTTGTTTTGTTTTACGAGAAGTCAATTTTTTTTAAACTTATCATTATTACCCTTTTGGCCTTTGGCAATTTTTTTTCATTATTTTATTTGATTGATTTTGTCAAGCTTATTTCTTTATTTTCTAGTTCAGCAACCTAATTCAATCTTAAAACGAATGAAATTAATTAAAAAAATATTGGGACACTTTTTGTCAGTCAAAATTGCAACAAATTTAATTAAAAATTGATTTGAAAAATAGGATAAATTACAATTTTTTTAAATTTTGAAAATAATTTACTTTTTGTTCTGAAATTACTTTTAAGCAGAAAATCTCGTACCAAAAAGCAGAATAGAAGACTATTAATTTTTTTTCCCTAAATTATGTATGATTTAATCTTGAAAAAAAAATTTAATAATTATATTCAAAATTACAAGTCAAAACTTTTTATTGTTACAAAAATTTCAAAAATACATGTCACAAATTTTTTTAAATCTAGAAGATGCTTGTGTTTTATTTATTTCTAAAAAATTTTTCAAGCTTAAATATTTTTCATGTTCATTGTTTAAAAATCATGTTTCAATTTTTACATTGAAATTTAGACTAAAATTTTTTTCCTGAATAAAAATATTTATGACTTGTAATTTTTTATATTTTTTAATTCGATTTTTAATATAAGTCAAAATCTTGACTTGTAATTTTGAAATTTTTGAAACAAGTCAAGACTTGTCATTTTTAAAAAAAAATTTTCAAGTCCAAGACACACTTTGACTTGTTTTTGACTTGATCAGACTTTTTTTTCCTGACTTTTATACATGTCCTATAATAAGGTATCTTTAGGACTTCTTGATCGTCCTAAGGACAACCTTATCTTCCAAAGGACTTCTTGATCGTCCTAAGGACTTCTTGATCATCCTAACGACTTTTTTATAATCCTAAGGACTTCTTGATAGTCCTTTAGACTTTAAGATCGTCCTACATACTTCTTGATCGTCCTAAGGACTTCCTGATCGTCCAACGGACATAATAAGGTTCATTAATCATTAGTTTTTTTCACTGAAGACTACTTTTTTAAAAATATTTAATACCTTTATCCAAACTTAAACACTGGTATTGGTCAATAAGTTATTAATTAATCTTCAATTGAAAAAGGCTCAAAAAATCTAAAAAAATTAGGGTTGGGAAAACGAAATAAAAAAAATATTCGACTATAAACAAAAAAATTTCGAAATTATTTTTAATTTTGATTGATAATTGAAATTAAGAAATGATTTCGAAACTAATAATTTTAATTTCGAATTTGATAAAGTATTGTAGATTTTACAACTTAATGTCGAAATGCAATTTTAGTATCGAAATTAAAATTTTGATTTCGAATACCAAAAATAATGTCGATGTCGAAACTCACTTTCGACATTATGTTTTTGGTTTCGAAACTAAAACTTCAATTTTCACGTTGAAATAGCTATTTTATTTTATGTGCGTATTATTTTACGAAAACTCTCTTGTATTTTAAATTTTTACAAGTTTGGATACATTTTTTTTACATAAAGAAATTCAACTTTTATTTTAATATAAAAGAACGAAAAATAATTTTAAAGTTTTTATAAACAAATTAATTAACTTATCTATTTGTTTATTTGTTTTTTTAAATAATAATTTATAATTTCTATGTCTGTGTAAAATCTACTAAATTTGTTAAAAAAGGTTAGGTACGGTTTTTTTAACTGATAAAACCACTTTGTATTGCGTTACTTTTCTTATTAATTTTGTTAAAAAAATTAGTCTTTATTAAAAAATAATTAATAAAAATCCCAAATAAAACAATGAACAAAATAATTTTAATTTTCAAAGCATAATTACTTAATTTTAATTGATTGATTTATTTTTTCAAAAGAAAATTGAATGTTATTTTATAATTTTGAATATATTAATTAACTTCGAAACTTAGTTTTAATATCGAAATTTTTATTTGGATGTCGAAACTGAGTTTCAGGGTCGAAATTTTTATTTGATTGTCGAAACTGAGTTTCAGTGTCGAAATTTATTTTTCCTTTTCGAAACCATTGAATTATGATTTTGTTCAATTTCGAAATCAAAAAATCGACACTATTTTTAAACAAAATTTCGAAAGCGTCGATTTCGAATTCCCAACCCTAAAAAAAATAAAAAAGAATGTATTAGGTACTGTTGACATCCTTGGCAAATTTAAAAGAATATTTAAAATTTTTCTATTTTTTAACTAGAGAAATTTTGGACTTTTTTAGTTATACGGTAAAATTAGTAAAATTGCGCGAATTTACATAAAATTACATAAATTAACTTTTGAAATCTTACGTCAATTTTTCTTTTTTCACGTAAATTTACCAAAAAGACACTTACTGCACCATAGTAACGGGTGCCCAATAATGCTTGTCCGAAACTTCAATTAGAAAAAATATTATGATCGAATAATAATAAAATTGTGAAAATTTACAGTTTGATACAAGATTTTCTAAAATAATAGTCTTTTTTTCGAAAATAATAATGGCTTTTTAAATTTTTTATTTAAAATGTAGAGTTTATTGTTTTGCTTGGAACGTCTCATATTGATTATGTTAAAGTTTAAAATTGAAAAATTATTCAAAAGTGATCAAAAAAAAACCAATAAACTCTACATTTTACTAGCGCAGAATTTTGCCTTTTGCGAAACGATTAGGTCAAAGAATTGTCGGCACAAATAAATGTGTATTTCAACAAGATGACGCAAAACCGCACACCGCTAAGACGACACAAAGATGGTGTGAATATAATCTTTTTAAATTCATTAGAAGCACCAATAGGCCTCCCAATTCACCCGATTTGAACCCGTGTGGTTATTTTTTTTAGAATGCTTGTGTCACAAATATGAGGCCAACAAGTTTGCCAAAAGGGAGGACTTCATTGAAGAAATAAAAAGAGGAGTCGAGCGAGTATTAGTTGAACACATTAGAAATGCTGTTAATAGTTTTTCGAAAAGAATAAGAGATTTTGAAGAAGCCAAAGGAGCTTATTTCCATAAATAATATAACAGCAAAATTTAAAAAAATTTAATTTTTATTAATTTTAATTCAATTATTTTTCATTAAATCCTCGTACAACTATTATGAATTATACAGTACTGCACAAAAGTTTAGACGCACAAGTTTTATACGTTTATTTCGTCAGACATAAAAATACTAAATTTTGTTTTAGAAATAATTTAATTAAAATCGATTTTTAATGAAACTAACTCTGCCCTAAAAATTGATATAAAATACATGATAATTCGAATTTACACTAAGCTGAAAAATTGAAATTAAATAAAGGCCATAAAAATTTTAGTCAAACATTTTTGCACAAAAGTTTAGACGCACATCATTAATCTCTAATTAAATATCAATTAACTTACTTAAATGGATTTTTAAATGTATTAATTTAAAAATTATCCAATAAGTGCTAAATTTATTTATGAAACATCGCTATATAACTTTTTGATGACTGTCTGTTTTTTAACTTATTCTGAAGGAGCTCTAGCTCGGTACAGAAAACAAATAAATAAAAATAAATAAATCTGTTGAGATATGTTGGGACAGAACTGAGTCATTCTATTCCATTGGTTGTAAGACTGGTGAAGGAATACAAAGAAGGTTTCGAATCAAGATATATTGAATACCCAACTCCATTGGGTAATTGCTACCTTACTATTTCTTCTTTTTTTCCTGAAACTTGAACTATGTAAACATGTGCCACATGTAACAATCTACTCCTATATATGCCTTTTCAACTATCATTTTTTTTAGCTTATTTACTTTATTTTGATTCTTTTTTTTTATCTCATTTTATTAACTTTAATTTCATTTTTATTTTATTTTATTTTTATTTTTTAACTTATTCTGAAGGAGCTCTAGCTCGGTACAGAAAACAAATAAACAAATCTGTGACAGAAAAGGGGTTGTGAAGTTCATTTAAATTCGATCGTTTCAATTCAGAAAAATTTGGATAACTTTTTTACTATAAGAGATAATTTAATTCTATAAAATGCTTAATTATAAGCAAATTTGCTTAATGCAGTAAAATAGGTCTGCAAAATACTCTGCAATTTTCTGCATTTTGCACCCCATTAAAAAGTATTCTAATCAAGTGTGAAAGTACATTGCAGAGTTTTTGCAGGCATATATTTTCGGATCAAGCAAAAATGCTTAAACATTAAGCATTTTACAGAACTATTTCAGAAATTATTTCTTTTAGTCAAAAAGTTATTCAAATTTTTCTGAATTGAAACGATCGAATTGAAATGAACTTCACAACCCCGACAGAAAAAACTATACCCCGAAAAATTAGGAACTTTGGTTAGAAAAAATGGGTAAAAAAAAGCGTTACCAATGAAGTAAAATGTCAGATAATTGGTCTCCTAAAATATAAGACCAAAAGAAAAAGGGAAATAGCAATGTATATTACATTGTCGCTTAGGCTCTTAGCTTTTAAATGATATACTTTTTATAGTAGCTTCATATTAAAATCGTTGAAATATTTATCGAAGAAAGGGGCCATACTTTTAATGTAAAAAAACTCTTAAAAAAGTGCTTTAAATCAAACTCGAATAATAACTAGCCATTCATTTAATAGCTAATTCTCTATTTAATATGTGTGTAAAATTTCAGGTCAATATCTAATTCTGGTAGAAAGATATTTGAAAAAACGATAATTTTACTGAATTTTCACTTTTTTCATAAAATCTTAAAATTGGTTGTTTTTTAACATAATTCCTTCAAAAATAATCCGATTAAATCAAACAATAGCTCATTTTAATCAATATAAAATTCTCTACAAAATGATATATCATACTGGTATTCGAATTTTCTACACCACCGAGGACAATTTTGGGAGGATTATTTTTTAATTTTTCCATTAATTTATAAAATAAAAATAAATCCTCTTTTGTTTGAAAATAATTAAAAATGTCATGATTTTATCAGCCTTCTTTTCAATTAAATTAAATTTCAATTTTGAAATTGCCTTTGTTTGTTTAATTTAACATTAATAAATGAACAATTAATAAAATAATCGAAAAAATGATCGAAAAAATATTTCCTGAATTGTTTCTTTGTAACATACATATTTATAACGAAATAAATAGCAAAATTTTTTATAATCATGAGTTTAGAAACGTTATGTTTAATGTTTCAAAACGAGAAATCGAAATTTTTAAGTATTTTTGAGTGTTTTGAAAGCGCCTTGAGCTGAAGACTAATCTATTTTAAGGATGATTAATAAAAAAATATATTTTATGTAATTTCTCTTAATAGTTTAATTGGAAATTTTTTTCTAAAATCATGGTTCAACACATGCTTTTAACTATCGTAAATAATAAAATCACTTAATTCAATCGGATTATTTTAAAAAAGAAAATGTACTAATCTTATTTAATAAAGAAAAGTACCCTCTTTTAAAGCTATTTTACTAAAATAATTTTTTTAACTAAAATAATTTTTTCGAAAATTTCGGCAAAAACAAAAAAAAAAATAAATGTTGTCTTTTACTAATAAAAAATTTATTTGATTCGTTCAAAATTAATTTTGTGAGGTAAAATTGATTTTTATTGCAATAAACATTTTTTATAGAATTATTATTCTTATTTAGAGCTTTTTTCTAAAGCTCTAATTAATTACTTTAATTACCAGTTTAAATCTAAATTGGGTTATCCAATATCTAATTATCTAATCTTACTTGAGCTAAAAAAAAATTTTAAATTTTTCTTATGAGTTTTTTGAGTAAGTTTTTATTATTATGAAATTATTATGATCTAAATAATTATATTTTATAATGTTTTGTTATTTATTATTAAAAAATGTGTTTAATATCAGAGTTGTTTAAAAGTCCCAAAAAAGATTCTAAGTCCGAACTTAAAAAAAAAAGTCCCACACTTGCTTGGCCTCCATAATAAACACTTGGAACAGATATAGTCCAGAACTAAAACATTAATTTTGACTTAAAAATAAATTTAAGTCATAACTTTGAATTAAAATTGTTACTTGAAAACAAGTCTGATTTTAAAAAAAGTTCGGATTTTTATTTTTATGAAAGTGTAAGTAGCAGAGTTGGTCAAAAGTCAAAATAGTGAAAAGTCAGAGTCAAAGTTTTGACTTAACTAAAAAATAAATAAAAAAAAGTCTGGACTTGGACTTGACTTGAAACTTGTGACTTTTAAACAACTCTGTTTAAATTACTACTATGGTAAAGTAAGTGTCTTTTTGGTAAATTTACGTAAATTTTCAAATATTGTTTGTGAAGAAATTTATTCTGGAACTAACTGAGACGTGATAATCGTTTATTTTGCTGTGAAACTTTGTGATCTAATACGTTTACTGTGTCCTCTGGTTAAGGCAGCTGGACCATTTTTACATATTATACATTGTCTGTATATTATTTTATTTGTAAATTATTTAAATGAACTGTAAGTATTTTAAATAAATTACCATTATATTAGTCAATTTGTGAGTAAAAAAATCAAATCGTTCGTTAAAAAATTAAATGATAAGTATTACATTGGATTTCGTTTATTCAAACATTTTTTGGTCAGTAACTGATAACCTGCTGAAGCAAAAAAAATTCCAATTGGAGAAAAGAGAAAGACCCAAGCGTGCAGAGACTCAAAAATTTGACTCAAGTCAAGTACGACTCAAGTCTGACTTAAGTCATTTTTTTTGACTTGAGTCGATTCTTTTTTTTTGTAAAATTGACTTTGACTTGAGTCAAAATTGACTCTAAGTCAACAAAAAAAAAGGCCGACTCAGACTCGATTCAAGTCATTTGACTTAACATGACTCGAAAATTATTTATGTTTCTTGAAATTATTTGTGTGCAAATTTAATATATAAAGATATTTCTTATGCATATACGTTTTTTTTTTAATGCTGAACCTCTGTTAAAACTAAAATAGCCACACATTTTATATCTTGGTTAAATGAATGAGTAATAAATAAATGAAAAATAATAACTTTTTTAAATTCTCTACAAACAAAAGATATAATAGGAGCTGATTGAAAACTTTTGTCGCCGCTCTGTTTTCTTAATTGATATCACAATAATTAGTTAGATTTTAGTTTGAGTGAATCTTCTAATTGATTCATTTTTCTAATCATTTTTTTCTTGATTCTTCATAGAGCCCTCAAATAAATACATATGGTAAAATTTCTCTCCCATTCAGTTCAAATATTCTGCCGTCAAAGTCTCAAGCAGAAATCGATTCATTAACATTCCCAACTATTTTAAATTGTTATCATTTTGATTTGATTGAAGAATACAAACAAAATGATCCAAAAAATTGAATTAGTTTTAAAATTTTGCCGTCTTATCGTTTCATTGTTTAAGAAAATGAAACCTTATTATCAAAATTATATAACTTAGATTAACAAAATAGCAAAGATATTCAATTAATTAATTCATAAATCAATTATAAAAATTTTAAAAAATCAGACTTTAAACTTTTTTTGAACGCTATTTAAAAAAATAAAATAAATCTTCAATAATTTTTTACGTTTTCCTTTTCGTGAGTCAAATGACTCAAAATGAGTCTGAGTCTGACTCGTACTCGGACTCTTAAGTCATCCATAAATCATCATTTGATTCTGACTCGAGTCGAGTCATTAGAAACTGAATAATTCAGACTCAGACTCAGTCATCTCAAAAATTTCGAGTCACTATCTCTGCAAGCGTGCCACAAAAGGCTTATTTGTCGATTGAATTTTTTTTGTATTTTTATTCTTTTTACTTTAATTTTCTTTTGCATTTTCTTGCTAAATAAATTTTTTTTAATTTTACTTTTTTTCTTTTTTTTTTTTGACTTAAGTTTGACTGACAACTATGAACTGACAGAAAATTATTTATTTATTGACTGTTTTGAAATTTTTTACCGACAAAAAACAATTATTTTACTGACTATTCTAGAATTTTATGCTGAAATTTAATATTATTTACCGACCGTTTAATTAGTAGTCAAACAAAAACTTACAAAAAAAAATGTCCTTTTTTAGAATAAATACCTATTTATTTGTTGTAGGCTATTCATACATACATAAAAAATCTTCCATAAACCAGCAATGAGTAAAATTATTGAGTACGAAAAAATGATTAGGTCTTCAATCATTATTTAAAAAATTTTTACTTAAGATTCGAAGCCCTAAACAATATTGAACATATTGGAACAAAAAAAAATTGAATGTCAAATGCAATGAGTCTGATTCCGAGTCTATAGTCAATGATTAAATTAATAACCTGCGACAAAAAAACGATTAGACTACTAGAAGTAGGAAACAATGAGTCAGCAGAAAAAAGAAAACCCAGGAGACCTCAAAACATAAAAAAGACAACTTATCTTTAATGAACATTAATTATTTTCGTAACAAAAAATAAAAATTTTGCTGTTTTTTCATTATATTTTTTTATTGTATATCTAGACTTAAAATTTTTGAAAAATTTTTATAAAAATTTTAAATGGATTAATTATTTATGAAACTTAATGTGATTTGTAAATCAGATTTTTTATTTTTTTTGTAAAATTGTAATTTGTATTTTTGCGTTTACTTTTCAACTTGTCTATGAGGCTTAAAATTTTTTAAAATAATAAATATTTAATAAAAAATACTGTCTCTTATGTCAGTATTTTATATTCATTTGATTCAAAAGAAGGGCTAATTACATTCCGAAATTAAATTTAGAATAATAATATTAATCAGAACAAAATAATAAAGCTTAAAATAATATTCTAGTTAAAAGATTGATTTTTTTCCAACTTAACCCTTTTTGGTTCATAATAAATCTTTTTCCAATATTATAATTTTTGAAATTAAGTTTTTTTTTTTTTCACAATTCGTTTTAATCTAACTTAAATGAACTTTTTTAATTTGAATGAATATTTTTGTGAAAAAAATTTTTAATTCATGAGAATCAAAAGTTGAAGTAAAGATATTTAGAGATACATTTAAAAAATGTATTCAAATTTTCAAATTTTTTTAAAGTCATAAATTTAGATAATTTTTTTTGTTGATAAAAAAATTTTGTATCTGACCTTTTTCTTCGACTTTATATTTTAATTAAGAAATGAATTATCAGGAACACCTTTTGATTAATTTTAAAATATTTCTTTTCAAATAACTTGAATAGTTTACATATCTTTTAGAATACTTTGTTAATTAGTCATAAAGAAAAGTAAATATTTTCTAGCATTTCACTAATTTAAATCAGGTATAAAAGAAAATGTTTCAATTTTTACAATTCATCCAAAACGTAAAACAAAAATGAAGTTTTATGTAATTTTTTCACTATTTATGCTGACATTTTTAGCAATTTTATCTAATGGACCAAGTGGAATTGATGCATCCCCATTGAGAAGGAAGAGATTTGGCGGTGGCGGTGGAGGAGGTAAAATTTCTAGAAAATTTTTTTTTTTTTTAATCAAGCATTATTTTTAAGGAGGAGGTGGTGGATTCGGCGGTGGCGGTAATTTTAATCTATTGTGATTTGAATCTAAACCAAAATGATAAATTTGTTTTCAGGTGGTGGTGGCGGTGGTGGTGCTGGAGGTGGAGGTAAACTAACAACAGTTTAATTTATTAAAAATGGCTGATATTTTTTTTAAGGTGGTGGAGGCGGCGGAGGAAAATAAATAAAACAAAAATTATTTACTTATTCAATTTTTTTTAAATAAAATTACTGCATTAAAATTTTTAAGTCATTAGTTTCAAATTTTTTCTTTAAGTTAAAATTAAATATAACAAAAAAAAACATTTTCTCTATCTTTGACCTTACTTTAATGCTTTTTAGAAAAATATTTGAGAAAAATTCAAATTCATATTCAGGAATTTATGTCACAGAAAAATGTCTAAAAATAAAAAAAGAGCATTTATAAAGGATTTTTTTTGACGAAGAAAATCAAAGAATGAAATTAATATATTTTGTTGTTATTTTTGCATTTATTTGTAAGATAAATGCTCAGTCCTTTATGTATGGGCCTGGTTTTGGAGGAGGCTGGAGTCCGTATGGCAGTGGCGGTGGAGGTGGTGGTGGTGGAGGAGGACTTTTCGATGGATTTGGAGGTGGTTGGGGAACAGACGAAAGTAGATATGGAGACGGATTTGGTTATGCCAGAGCTCCCAGTGATAGTAAAGTTTTTAATATTTTTAATCTAAAGTTAAAATTTTTTTGAAGTGTCTTCAAGATTTTTGATGGTTAGTCCTGAAGAAGAGCAACCTCAAGAAATTCGATCAAGAATGCTTACAACTATTGCCAGCTCTAATAAATAAATTATTTTTTTTTGATTCAATTTTGTTGCTTATACTTCTAATTCCTTTTCAGAATTTATTTTCTCCAAAAATATAAATGCTTTTATACAGGTTAACCCGGTTAAGTCGAAGGACGGTCGTAAAAAGTTTCGACTAAACCGTGTTTTGACTTAACCGTAATAAAAAAACTAAGAAAAAAATTAAAATTTTTTATTTTAAAAAAACAATAAAAAAGAGCATAAAATAAAGAAAATTAATTTATTGGATTAGTGATTAAGTCCGTAATTTTTGATTGTTTTTTTGGCAAATCCAGGAAGCTTGACTCAATCTGATTAAGATTTGAAATTGTAGCTGTAGTATCATTTGGTTTGGAATACAAAAATAACTTAAACTTTGCAATAAAATCTAAAGCTTCACCATGAGACGGTATTTTTTGAACTTCTGATTCATCATCTTCGTACCCCAGTCAAAACCTAAATAATGTTTCATCGAGGAAAAATTGAGGATCATCGAAAAATCATCAAATTAACCAATGAATTTAAGATGAGATAATCAAAACCTACAAGTATTTTTTTTAGCAACAAAAATAGGAGGAGTCACTATTTGAACTTTTCATGAACTTTGATTCTGTGCTTGAGTAATATTAAGAAAGCATACATACATTATAAAACAGTCTTTAATTTTTCTATTTTGTTTATATGCAATTTGAAGAGATCTTGATCGAAAAGACTTAAAAATAATGTTTAAAATTTTTTGAAACGAGTCGACTAAATTATTTCTTAAATGTACTTATTTTTAAGCCTGTATGCTTAGGTGTATGTGTGAAAAATTTATATAAGCATTTGATCCTTAAAATCAAGTCTTGTTTGTTAACTGCTTTAATTATTTAATGGCAAAACCAGATTTTTCTCAGTCGACTAAAAAAATAATTAAGCCGTGAATCAGTAGTAAAATAAATTTACTCTTTGATCATAACAAGGTTTGTTTATTTAATTCATTAAAACAATTTAAAATTAAGCTAATAATGAGGAGACCTTTTTTAGATTAATCTGGATTAATATGGAATGAGCTTTTAAGAATCGGTATCGCACCTTGTAACATTAGAAAGATGATAATAATTTCGGTTTTGTGAAATTTAGTACAATAGAACAGAACAAAAAGTAAAATAAAACTATTCATTTTTTTCTAGATGTTAAAAATTAATTCAGTAAATTCAATATAGTGCAACATTCATAGTTGCATACTAGACAACATTCTATTAAAACTCTCCAATATTAGCAGAATTATATTTCAATGTATTTGAACGTATTGCATTCTGTAAAGAGTTTGCGCATCATTAAGAGACATTGAAATTTAATACCACAATGAGTGATGCACTATTTTGGATTTAAGGTGCCCCAAGTCATAAACACTAGTTAGCTAGGATTATCAAAAATTCACCCCAAAAACTTTTTTTAGGTTAATTATGACGCAGAATTCGATTTTATTAGTGAAAAAGTTGGGTTCTTATATCTTATACCCGAGTTTCAGGGGGGGTTCAAAAAAACGTTTTGTTTCATAAAATGTGAAGCATATAGAAATCTACTTTTTTTTTTTTTTTTTTATGAAAATTTACCCTAAATTTACTCGGATTAGTCGTTTTTTATCATCCATTTGTTTATTTTCCCTTTTTTTTTTGGCGTTTTTTAGAAAAAAATGTTTTTTTTTTTTAAAATATGCCTTTAAATTTTATTTCGTATATAAGACTTTTTTCAAGTAGGGTGATTTTGGGCTTAAATTAAAGCTAATTTATTAAGAAATAGGAATAGGTGGGCTTTTTGGATAATATTGTCTATTTAGTAAAATACAAGCATTTAAAGATACCTATGTAATAAATATAAAGTTTTTAGATAGATTCATAAAGGAAATTTATTGTTCTGAATATATTAATGTATTAAAATCTTTGCTTTTTTTATGAGAAATAACTTTACTACTCGATTTTGCTCCAAATAGCTTTTCTAAGATATTTTGATAGCTTGCACCACTTTGATACATTTCCAAAGCTCTCCAGAATCTATTCCATAGCTTAATATTCAAATCTATATTTTTATATTCATTTATGGCCTCTAAAATTAAGTCTAAGAACTTGTTGAAATCTTGATCATTTTTTTTTAATATTTTACTGATTTTAAATCTAAATAGAATGCTTTTAAGACAAGATATCAACAAACCCCCATCTATTTCTATAGAGGAGACTTAGTTCTCTTAAATAAAAAAAAATTATCTATTTTGAAATAATTTTACGGGAGAAATAAAACGCCAAAAATGCTAAATCATCGAATTTTTTCAAAACTTTGCGTTTAAATTGTTAGGGATTTTTATTGAATGGGTGAAAAAAAATACACAAGATTAGAAAGTACATTTCCTCTACTATCTGAAGAAAAAAAAATTAAGTTTCCAAGTCAGTTTAATTTTTCGAAAAAATCAGTTCAAACTTATGCACTAAATTTGTATTTTTATTTCATGCAATTCAGCAAAAATAAGATGACATATGAAAAAAATGATTTCAGATTCGAGTTCTACGCACAAAATTACATTAGATTTCAAATTTTTGGAAAAGCTAAAAATTTTAAATCCAAAACTAGTGTTTATGACTTGGGGCACCTTACAGCATTAATTTTTTACTTTTAGAAAAAAAGCAATAGTTTTTCTTTACTTTTTATTCTGTTTTATTGTACTAAATTTCACAAAACTATAATTTCTCAAATAAAAAAATAAAAAATTATTTTAAATAAATGAAAATCCAGAGTGAGCAGAATCATAATGTTTCATCGATGAAACATTATGAATCTGCTCACTCCTCATCGACGAAACATCGATGTAAATATTTTTTTTCCATTGATGTTACATCGAATTCTAATTAACTGGGACTTTATCAGATAGAGCTGTGGATGTTTTTAAATTTTCATCTATATTGATATAGTCATCTAGAGGTTTAATTTTGATATGATTATTTTTCAAAGTATTACTCATTTTTTTAGATATTATTGGTGTGACGAAAAAGTGCTTATATAGAAAATAAACAATTAATAATAAGGATTAAATTTGTACTTTTATTTAAGAAATTTCTTTAAGACTTAAGTGTAATTTTCGACTAAAGGGTTAAAAAAAACAAATTCTATCACATTTTTCTTTCGAGTTAAGCGATATTCGACTTAAACGAGTTCGAGTTAACCGCAATTTTATTATTGATGTCAATGAAAAACAACCAATTTAGTAGTAGTAGTAGTAGAGGTAGTGTGAGCTGTAACACATACTTCAAAATTTAATGAAAAAATATTAGCGATTTAAATGTAATATTTGAAAATTTGGCCGCCTTATTTTGGACGCGTCTGGACCGGCCTGGCTTGGCCGCCGCCCAACACTTTTATGTGGTTTTTCAACATAACTTCGGCAAAAATTATCAGAAAAAAATGATAAAAAAACTAATTTTAATCAGCAATAAATCTCTTTAAATTAGTGCATAGAAATAGTAATTAAATTAAAAAAATATTGATTACAAAATCCGGTCAATTTTGAGGATAAGACATGAACACAAAAATTAAAAAAAAAATAATATTTTAACGAAGAAAAAATTTTGTATGTGTTAAATTTTCAAAATTTTATCTATATTTAATCAGAATTTTTCCTTAATTGAAATTTTGACAACCATTTTTGGGCGTCCGTAATTTGTTTAATTTTTTATTGAATTAGATTTTTTATTAAATCAAATATTTGTTCAAAAATTTCCTTTAAATTGAAAACCCTTTTTGTTAGCCCTTTTATAATACTCGATTAATTTTTTTCCAATTTAAGAATATATTTCATGACTTGGTAAATTTTACCAACACAGTGTAGGGGAAAACATAAAGCAAATTTGATTAAAAAATGTTGATATAAGATAGTTAAATCATGAGAAAAATAAAAATTAAATGCTATTTTTCAAAAAGTTTATTTAAAGTTTGTCTTATTTGCCACCGCCACCTCCACCACCTTTAGTAAAAAATTAAATATTAAAACCTTTCTAATCATATGATTGAATAATTACCACCGCCGCCAGCACCACCACCTCCACCTCCACCACCACCTTAAATTTTAATGTTTTAAAGCTTCAAATTATCTAAACCTAAAATGGAATACCGCCGCCAAACGGGATAAACCCATTAAACCGCTTCATTCTAATCGGATTTATTTGTGACTTGTTCAAATTTTGATTAGTTCCATCAGCTTGATTATATCCATATGCTCCGTATGAAAAACAAGACAAGCTAACCAGCAAAAAAATGGCAAAAATAACACAAAACTTCATTTTGGTTCTATGTTCTAATGGACTTTATAAAAAAGATTCTCTTTCTTTTATACTCAACCTAAATACTTCAGGTCTTAAGAAAATATTTCGTTTTTTCAAGATAAAAATAAATTAAAAAATATTTCTGAATGTTCCATATTAAATAAAAATTCTAAATTCTTTTTAAAAATAGTCAAATTTTTTGAAGTTTTCCTCAAAATTTTTTGTGAAGATGAAACAAATTGACTCGCTCAAAAATTTAGTTTGAGGAAGATAATGGTATGTTCCTTAATGATATCAAAAGTGCAGATCACAGATTTATTTATAGAATAAAATAAATTTTAAATTCCTGTTTGATTACTCTAAAATAAATTTAAAATTAAAAAAATTTCAACAAAGCGGATTTTAAAATAAAAGATTGTCAATTTAATATCTGATTCTTCATTATCTTGAAAGAGTCTCAAAGTTTATTTTATTATCTCTTTTAAAAAAATAAAAAATTATTGAATAAATTAATATGGAAAATTCACTTTTGATTTATTAAATTTGATATCGTTTTTATTTATTTATTTGTTAATCTATACCGAGCTTCAGAATATTAAAAAAAATATAAAAAATAAAGTTAAATTAGATAAAATAAAATTAAAAACTTTAAAAAATTAAAAAAAGGACAAATAAGTTGAAAGATAATTAAAAACGATATGTTGAAATAACTAGAGGTAAAACATGTTTAAATATTTGACAATTCAGGAAAAAAAGATAACATTTTTAGGTAGCAATTACACAATGGAGTTGGATATTCGATATATATTGATTCGAAACCTTTTCCTTATTCTTCCACCAGTATGACGACAGTGAAACATAATGACTCAATCCTGCCTTGACATATCTCTCACTCAACTCAAAAAGTCGATTAGAAACTGCTAGTTGTTAGAGTTTATTGAAAACCTCTTGGTGTACGATATTGAAGGGAGTATCATAGTTCAGATTAAAAATAGATTAAACTGCTGAATTTTGGAGACTGTGGCAAAATGTAATTTATTGTACATTTTTATATTTTTACATTTTTACATTTTTGAGAGAAAAAATAAAAATCTATTCTAATGTTAAGGATTGGCTTAACAATTTCAAATCCGTTTCTTTTCTTCCAGAAAAATATATTGCTGATTCATCAAACCAACTTAAGGCAAATAAGCCGAGCAGTGCTAATCTCACGCAATTTTTGCAATATCTCGAAAACACTTGGATAAACCATAAACTTTACAAAATCGATCTCTGGAACCATTTTGAGAACAAACTTGGACCACGAACTAACAATCATTTCGAAGGGTACAGCTATAAAATTAATTCATACATAGATTTTACTCATCCACATATTTATTCCGGCATCAATACTTTTAAAAGTTTGGAAACATCCACAAGTGAAAAATATTATCAAAGGCTTCTTGGAGACCTAAGTCATTTATTTTCTTACGATAAAGAATCCAAAAGTCGAAATTTAGCAATAAGTGAGACCATGGGACCATCTTCAAAATTACATTGTGTATTTTCAAAATTAGCAAGCAAAGCTACAGTTATTTTTAAAATTATATAAGGATCAATCGATCTTTTATAATTAATCTGGTAACTTTAATTAAAGTTTAATTAAATATTAGTATATTTAATTAAAGTTTTGTCAAAGTATATCAAAAAACTTCTAATTTATTTTTCAAATAATTTTGCCATTTTCGTCTCAATTAAATATGGAATAAAACCGAACTTTTTTTTAATAATTTTTAAAACACTCAGTTTTTCATATTGGAATAAAACCGAACTTTTTTTTTTGAAATTAGAATAAAAGCTAAATTTGACTTTAATTATTTTCAAAATTAACTCCACAATTTTTCAAAGATGTCCGTTATTTTTCAGCCTTTACTCCTGGAATAAAGCTGAATTTTAGCCTTTATAAATGGCTTAAAATATTAAATTCTCCTTTACTCCAGAATTTTAATTAAAATATATTATAACATGTCGGGTATTGTCTTAACTCCAATAGTATAAAGAAGGAACAACAGTTTTATTCCTGGAGTTTTAATCAAGCGGTTACGGTAAGTTCCGCGAAAATCAATAAAATATACACTATTTCAATCAGAATATAGATGTGAAGCATTTTTGCGTCTTGAAAAATGGAATGCACAAAAAATGACAACTTTAGCGACAACTGGAGACGAGAATTGTTTATTCAATGCAATTTCATTAAGCATTTGTGGTACAGAAGAGCTTTCCAAGGAGATCAAACTAGCAATGAATTAGTAGTAGTAGTAGTAGTTTTCTGCGACAAGTCTAACCTCTTGTAGAACATCCCAAGTTATATTTGGTTAGCTTGCGGAAGCATTGCTGCTTATAACAGAGTTTTTTTATACTCGCTACTTACGTCTTTCGACGCCATTATTTAAAGTCCCCTTGACTCGCGAGTCCTGACACGTTCCCATGGGAAGATAATCGCTGTTCTAATGCCAGGTTCCATTTTTTAGATGAATGGTAACAACCATCCAGAGTAACGATTTGGCGATGAACTCAAATCAGGTGGCAAATAGAAGCACAACACTGAAAGCACAAGCTCAAATCCATAATTTATTTATTTTTTCTAACGTTACATTTTATTTGACTTGACTAGGATTCGAACCCGGACACTCAGTCGCAATAAGCTGTTGTTTTACCCACTAAACCACCACCTCCCAATGATTTTTATATACTTTGAATATGAAAATTATTTTCGTCGAATTTTTCAAAATTCGGGTTATTCAATAACATATGAAAAAATGATCGAAAATTCTTCATCAATAGGATGCTTTGGTAATGAATTTAATATGTTATCTTTAAGTTGTTTATTTATGCGTTCTGTACGTTGTTACTCTTTGTCTCCATGGTATCAATCATCAGATCTAACAAAACAATCGAAAATCCCTATTTTTTTATCTCTTAAAGATTTACATTTTACACACATATAGTATATATTATATATTTTATATTTTCTATTTGATTAGTGCAACAAATGCTCACCATTTAAATCATATAAAGAATCTTTTTGATTTCCCTTCATTGTACTAAAACATTAACTTTTTTTTGACACTTTATTGTAAAATAAATTTTTCGGCTATTCAAAGTGTGTTGTCATTTTACAGCTGGACCATTTCATTTTAATAAAGTTATGATCACAATTTTGGGTTTGATCTAGAGAAAAAAAATAGTTTAATTGTTTGAAAATATTAGATTATTTAAAATGAACTTTGATTGTATAAAGTAAAAAGTCATATTAATAAATTTTCATCATAAAAGATTTATTAACTTAAATTCATATTCTTTATTCAATTTTAATTTTAAGAAAATAATTTCGAAAATTTTCGAAACCATCTTTAGTTGGAATAGAGAGACTCCCAAATACGTGCAATGTGTTATTTATTTCAAGTCCAAAATATAAAAGATTTTTGATACTTAAAACAAAACAAAAAACGAAGTCTATAGATAATTATAAAGATAATAAAAAATTCTCTAAATTAAATCAATTCAATAAAAAATTTAAATAAATGTCATGTTGAAAAGAAAAGATTAAGATAAAATTTATTAATAAAAAAAAATAACTGGTTTATTTAATAATTATTTTTAAATAAAAAAAAATGCTTTTAGTAAAGGCATAGCTATAGTAAACATGTTTTCAAAATGTTCAACAGGATTTTTTCTAAACATTTATGTCATTTAAAAAAGTGAAACAAATTATTATACTTTTAAATGAGAGCTATAAATCAGCTCAATTCGGTCAGACTCAACTAACAATTTGAATCAAACTGAAGCTTTATCAAATCCACAAAAAATACATCTAATTTGATCAAAGTTCATTACTTACTGACGGGATGATATTAGTAAAAAAGATTTTGTGCAATTTTAAGAATAACTAATCTTTAATCCGGAGTTTATCAGTTAGCAAATAAAAATTTGAAAGTATGGACATTTGTTAATTTTTTTTTGGATATTTTCAAAAGTTTGTCTTAAGTTTTAAAAATTTAAATAATTTCAAACTTAAATTTGGGGTTAAGGAAGTCGCGCAAAAAAAATTAAATTTTGAATAAATAAATTTTTTAATTCTAAAATGAATATAGCATAAGCGCTAAGTTTATTTGATTTTAAAGATTCTAAATTGATTAAAATAAAAGCTAAAATTAAATTTTTTCTAATGAGACAATATTCTCTTTTATAAGTAGTCTGTTAGATTAGGGATAGACTCTAATTGAGATTAGTTGACTCATAATGAGGAGTAGAAGTTAAGAGTATTATTTTTTTGGTAAGAGCTTGTCTAAGGGTTATTTTATTTTGAAAAAAAAAAAAATTTTCTAATTATTAATTACTTTATTTAATTTTAGAAAATTTGAATTTTGAACAAGTATGGTCGATCATTTTTGGATTTATTATCCTTGTCAACATAATTTCTACGGATACGTTTGGGTTCCGTTTTATATTAATAAGCAATCGATAGCGCCCGAAAGAACAAAAAAGAAGGCTCTAACACAATTTTTCAAAATAACCGCTTTTATCCCTCCATTAAAGATAAAATATGGAGTAGAATGGTAAGAAAACAAATAGCAATTAGCAAAAAAGACTAAAAAAAACTTTTATATTAAATAATAAAAATAATTTAGAAATATTATTGTTGGAGAAAAGACCGGCAAATCTGAAGTATCCAATTTTAATAGCTCTAAATTATTTAAAAATTAGGCTTCCTTAATAATAACACTGGTGGTTAAGCCATCAGTGCCAATAAAATATTTAAAAAAAAATTTTTTTTATTTTTTTAGTTGACATATGCTCAACTGACTGCACCGATTGAGCTCGACGGTGGCATGCGCATAAGAAGATCAGCGCATGGTCAGACACTTGTAATTATCATTCTTTTTTCTGATTACTAGATGATTAAATAGCTGATAGTTCTATCCCAGTTGGCACTGGTAAAAAGGAATTTGATTTCTTTGGTTGAAAGAGGCTCTATTTACTGCGATTTCATGATCCCTGGTATTTAAAGCGGGAGTGCTATGAAAGTCCAATTTTTAAGACCATTTTTGGAGGAGTGAAATTGAGATGTGGTGTTTTGGAACTACAAAGACCAAAGCAGGAATATGAACAAAATGCAATTGAAATTCGATCATTCGCTTGGTCTGTTATCTGGTGAGTCACTTTTGATACTTGGGAGCTAATGTGTGACAATATGTCTGCTTTGAATATTGAGCTTGATATCTTAACTTTTAATTGCTGAAATCTTATTTATATCCACAAAAAATCACTCATCCAAAAAATATTAATTATTGAACTTATAAACTTTTGTATGTAGGATACTAGAGACGAAAGGCTATTGATATGTTAATTAGTCGTCATATCAGCAGATGATTTATTTAAAGTTAAAAAAAAATATTTCATTTTAGATTTTAATTTCGAGAAATTACTCAGGCATTAATTTATGTCTTATTAAAATATAACTCTATATTAAAAAAATTAAATGTTTAATTTGATCCTTTTTCTAAAGCATTTATTTTTATCTTTTTAAGTATTGAACTAATTACAAATAAATGTCTCTTTCAAAACGGATAAACATCGTAATTTAATTATCAGACACTTAATAAATAAAATTATTTCGAAAAGTTGACAAAATAAACAAAAAATATATTTTTCTAGAATTTAATTAAATATTTGAATTTTAAGCTTTTTAATTAGTTTTTTAAGGGTCTCACTCATCCCCACAAATGAAAGTCTTCTCCCCACAATAAAAAAACTACTCCCCACATCGCAAAACTTTTCAACACAAAAATGATATTTCATACCATAAACTCTTAAACACAAATTGAAAAACCTTTTAACACAAATGTTAAGAAAAATTTAAAAACTCTTCAACACAAAATAAAATAATTTAAAGTCTTTTGAAATTATTAAATTTTATTCAATCGGAGCCAAAACTTATGAGCATTACCCGATTCCAACCACAAGGTGTATTAATTTTTCCAAAAAATTAACCACCTGGAAAAAATTTAAACGTGTTGGAAAATATACTTATAAATTTAATGATTATTACACTTTAAATGCAAGAAAAAAAGACTGTGATTGTAAGTATTTTGTCAAATTTGGCTTTTGTTCTCACCAGTTAGCTTTAAAAAGCTTGTTAAACGACGATGAATTTGTTAATAAACAAAAGCGTGGTAGACCAAAAGATGCGGAAAAATGGTATTCAACAGGATAATTGGTAAAATTGGCTTTATTTTTATAAACTTATAAACATAAAATTACATATATAGCAACGATTTATTAAACGATTATTAAATAAAATTTTATTAAAATTTATTTTGAATTTATGATTAATAAATATTTAATCTATTACACACAAATTTTTTGTGTTAAAAAGACATTTGTGTTGAAAAGTTTCGTGTTTGTGGGGAGAAGTTTTTTATTTGTGGGGAGCTGATTTTCATTTGTGGGGAGTTAATATTCCCGTTTTTTAAATTAGAATTTAAACGAGCTTAAAGTCTATTCAGACTTAAATCATTTTTGAGTCTTTTTTTGGTGATGTTTATGAAATAAATATTATTTTTTAAATTAAGTCTTTTGACTTGACTAGATATTTTTTGTATTTTTTTTATTCTAAAAATAAAAATAACAAATTTAGCTTTAAAAAAAATTAGAAGAAAAAATATAAATAGTTGATATTTATCCTAAAAACTTTAGGTAAGAAAGAAATTAAGGGAGAAGAGGAAAGGAAGAGGAAGGAGAAGAAAAGTAAAAAAGCGTTAAAGTTTGTTTAAAATTGTATTTTACCATAATGGTAATTCATAAAATTTGTTAATAGAAATTCTACCAGTTATTTTGTAAAAGCAAAAAATGACTAAGTTTACTCAATTACTTTTAAATTATTTATTGATTTTAATTTTTTTAGCCAAAAAATAACAATTAAAACCTTTTAATTTTTTTCTCTGAGGAATTTATTTTGAATTTTTTTAGGCTTAATTTTTTTTTTCTCTAATATTTCAAAAATAATATTTCAAAAATAATATTTCAAAAATAATACTAAAAACAATATAAATGCAAGCTTTTTCACAATCAAAATGGAAATTAAGATGAAATTTTCAATTTTTTTTATAGTCTTACATAAAGTGATCGAAAGTAATTTTTTTTCCTCGATGACTTGCATTGTCTAACCTTGAGATCATTTTAGTCAATTCAAATAATGTCTTTTTTATTAAACACGGAAGCTCTGTTAAAATTGAAGCTAAGAAAGATATTATCTTCACAAATCGTATGCTAAAAGTCGTTTGAATTGCCTAAATCACTGTATAAAACTTGGACAGTGCCATTTTGTTTTATTTAATTCTTCATTTTGTATTCTTTATTCTTTTAATGCAAAATTCAATCTTCAAAATTCAAGTTCGAGTGATATTTTATTTGAAAAAAAAATCATGATGAGTATCAAATTATTTTTTTTTTGATTCTTTATTTTCAAAAATTTATCACAAAAGATATGGATTAATAAATTACTGGCCTATAGAAAACGGTGAGTCAAAAGACTAAGTTGGATCAAAAGACTTGTTTGATTCCCATAATACAACATATTGTCAAGATCGCTATGGATCTGCTAATTCAGCTTTGAATTTTACCTATGGTTATATCAGAGCTCCAAATGGAATTTATTTTGGAAACGAATTCACTGTATTGGCTTGGCTAATGGTAAAAAAGCATAGTCGATTCCAACGCTTTTTTGACTTTGCAAATGGTCCTTGGTCAAATAATGTTTTAGTTAGTCTCTCATGTACCCAAAATAAAATATGTTATAAATTATACAACAATGGAACTAACTTAGCTCAATTTGCGACTCCAATAATGCTCAACTTGAATGTTTGGTACCATCTTAGTTTCACTTTAAAATTAGGAATATATAAAGTTTATCTGAATGGATCATTAAGCTTTTTGAACAAGACTGAAATATTGATCTGCAAATTAGAAAATCTAGATAAAAGTCAAACCGCGGTACATCAAGCTTGGGAAAAAGTAACTACTGAAACCATTTCAAATTGCTTTAGATCATGCGGTTTTTTAAATGAGTTACAACGTGAAATAGCAAATTATAATATTGAACCTGATAATGAACTTGGTGTATTAGTCGAGGACTTAAATAGAACAAATAATATAGTATTGGATGCTGAAAATGTGGTCAATTTTGATAAGGATTTGGCTACTGAGGCTAATTTTGATGAAAAGGACTGGCGAGAAAGTATCTTAAATAGTGTTATGGACGATACAATTAGCGATGATGACCACGATGATGATGACCAATTTAACGATGTCGTTATTGATTCTACTGAAAATAAAAAAGAAGCAAAATTAAGTGAAATTCATCGAATGATTGGAGACATAAGGCTTTATCTAATTATTTAAAATTTCACGAAGTTAGCGAGTTAGCAAGTTATCGATGTCAAGGTCGAAAGTTATCGATGTCAAGGTTGAATAGTGAGAGAGAATAGATTACCAATTATCAATTAAGTATTAATATATTTAAAAAAAAAATTCTATATATAAATTACCTTTTAATTGAATTAAAGGTGAAGAGAACAAATATTTATCAGCTGATGCTGTTTTGAATGACGCACATACAGCTTTATACCCGACAGAATTTTTAAATAGCTTAAATTTATCAGGAATGCCACCTCATAAATTAGTTCTAAAAAAAGGCCAACCTATTATTTTACTTAGAAATGTCTCAGCTTCGGATGGATTGTGTAACGGTACCAGGCTTATTTGTAGAAATTTTTACAGTAAAATAATTGAATGTCAAATAGCTGTTGGATCTAATGCTAAAAAAATAGTTTACATACCGAGAATGCCATTGATTCCAACTGATGCAAGTTTACCTTTCGAATTAAAAAGGCTTCAATTTCCTATACGACCAGCGTTTGCAATGAGTATAAATAAATCTCAAGGACAAACTTTAGAACACGTAGGGGTTTACTTAAACGAACCTGTTTTTACTCATGGGCAATTATATGTAGCCTTTTCAAGAGTGACAAATAAAAAAAATCTCAAGATTTGCATGAATCATCCAAATAACTTAACAAAAAACATAGTTTATCCTGAGGTTTTTCAATAAACTATTTAGTGTGTTCTGCAATTTTTTTTCTTAATTTTATTTAAATTCCCCCGGCAGCGAAGCAACGGGTATCTACTAGTTAAGTTAACAATAACCCTAGTTTATGTAAAGAATTTATGACATTCGAAAATAATTTCTTAGATTCAACAAATATTAAGCAATCTAAAATTGTAGATTTTTTTAAAAATTAATTTTATATGTATTTTGTATACTTTTATGTAAATATTATTAAAAAAATTATTGAAAATGACAGTAAATAAATTTTGGTTTTCATTTTTTTTGTTCACTTTTTCCCATTTTTTAGTGTTCACATACCGAATGTTCACATTTGAGGATGTTCACATTAGAGGGATTTTGGCCCATGTTAAAAGGTTCATTTTGGTCGGTCGCAAAGAATTTGCGTTCACTTACGGGGGTGTTCACATTTGAGGATGTTCATTTTGAGGAATTTTACTGTATAACGAACATAACCGAAATTCCCTTATAAAGCAAAACAAAACTTAAACTAAATTTTGTTAATTAAAAAAATTTAAATAAAATGTTGAAAAAACAAAGGTCAATTTTTATCAAAAAAATTGTTAATAGATTGTTGTATGGTATAATTACTATCAATTTTAAAGTTTTAAAAAATCAATTGTTTAATTCACAAATCTCTTTTCATAATTAAATATCGATACTTGATTAGAAAATTATTTTAAGGAATTGATTTCAATTAGTGTTGGTATCCGTACAAATGGCCATTGATGCGGCCAAAATTTTTTTTGACCGTGAACAAGACCGCCTAGGCCGAAGGCCACTCTGGCGGCCAGGCCGGCGGTAAAAAATTTTGACCGCAAAGTTGGCCGGCCGAATTATAGACTGGCGGCCAAATGTACAGCCAGCCCTAAAACGGGCGGTCAGATAAAATCAGCGGCAAAAAATTTCAGTGAAAAAGATTTTGATGTTCTTTCAAGTTTCTAATATGGAGAAACAAAAAATTTTCAAATATTAGACATAAATCTCTAATATTTTTTCATAAAATTAAAAAAAAAAAATTCAAAAATGAGGCCTTTTCAAGAAAAATTATTTTTTTTCTTGATATTTGGCATTTTCTTAAAATATTAAATTTTTTGCAAATGTTACATAAAATCGTACATAAAACTTTTGCGAGCCGAATGAACTCATTTATTAACAAAAAATATAAGTAATTAAAAGTAAGAGTAAAAAGTAGAAGTAAAAGTAAAATGAGCTAGTAAGTTTCTCTAAAAATTTTGTAATTTAAATCAAATTTAAGGAATTCCTTGGTAAATTGTATAAAATAAACATTAAGATTGTTTTTGACTCGATTTTTGAATATTGTTTCTTCTAAATTTAGATCGTTTATTAAAAGAAAATTGACGAATCGAGTAAAAATATGCGAACGAATCCTTGTAGTAATAGTTGAATTTACCTAATGAAGGTACGATAAAGTGATTGCGATTTCTTAGTTCATTGTATTTGAAATATGATTTAAATTCAATTAAAACATTTTCATTTATGATTTTGAAAATGAACGTGGACAAGCGATATATGAGTCGATGAATTTTACTATTAACATTATATTTTTCAAGTAGATTATTGAGTTTGTTCCTAAAGTAGACTATTCAACTTTAATATTAACTAACGGGTTAATTTTAGTAGTTTAAATAAGGGTAGAAAAAATCTTACGAATGTCTCAGTAGTACCGGGTGCATGGTTTAAAACCCTTTCATTTAAAAATGGGGGACCGGTCTCGACTGGGTAATAATTGAGGTGATGATGATCAACTCGATGCAGTAACGTCTGTGTCAGATCGGAGCCAATGCTCAAAAGGCACTGGTAAAGGAGATGAGCGCCTACCCATTATCCGCTTGGATAGAAAAGGGTTAATTATTATTATTATTAAATAGGCAGTAATTATAGCAATTAGCAATCTTTTGAAGCGTTTCTCTCGGGTAGTAGATCATTAGAGTCATGCCATAATCAAAGTGTGGCAAAATAATTGTTTTGAAAAATTGCAGTTTAACTTTAAATGACAGGTAAAATAACCGATGTATTGAAAAAATCTTTTATTGACAGCTAATTTCAGATCACTTACATATTTTTACAAACTTAGATTTTGATAAATTGTCATACTTAAAAACTTAAACGAATCAACTACTCTAATTTTAACGCTATCAATTTCAATAAATTTTGGTTTGATTTTATTTGTTTTATTTGTTATTACCATCGCCTCAGTTTTCGACCAGTTAATAGTAACTCTGTTGTAATTACACCGGGTAGTTAAAATTTTAATTGAACATCCAAAACGCATTAATAACTGCTCCATATAACTATAACTATCAATATAACTATCAAAGTATATAATTAGTGAAAGAGTTGTATCATCAGCAAATAGTTTCACTTGTAAATCCTCAAAATGCAGAACCAAGTTACAGTCGATCCTCCGTATAACGAACCCCCATATAACGAACTCCTCTATATTACGAATATGAATCCAGGAACCGATTTTTTATAAAGGAAAAAGATTGCTAATTTTCTTTGATGCAACGAACATCTTTATAACGAAATCCCGATATAACGAACTAAGAAAAAAAAACGAGTAATACTTTTCTTAAGAAAAAAACCTTTATATAACGAATTTTAAAAAAATGACATTCGTTATCTAACACATCTTGAGTGAATTCAATGTAAATTGAGCGGAATTTTATTTTCGTTTTACTTTTTTTTTAATTGGATATAAATAAAATTATAATAGATTATTCAATCTTTCACTCTAAAATTTCAATTTTTTTTCATATTTTTAACCAATAAAATTTTATATTGATTTCTAAAATTTCGCTCGATTAACTCACTATGACCTTGATAATAAAAAAAAGTAAATAAATACTTGACAATTACTAATTATTGTTTATTTAAAATTTCTAATTGATAAAAATGAATGAAAACTAAGTTTGCTAAAAGAGAAAATGTATATCTCTTGAAGTCAAGATAGATATTATAAAAAAGCATACTGAGCAAAAAATAATCACTTCAAAGTTGGCCAAAGAATACAACGTTAATGCTTCTACAATTTCTACTATTTTATCGTCGAAAGCAAAAATTTTAGAACATTACGAAAAGAACTTAGCCGGGCCTGAAAAAAAGCGTATAAAATTGTCAAGTTACGACGATGTTGATCAGGCGGTGTTGTATTGGTTCGATCAAGCTCAAAAATACAATAATATCACAATTAATGGTATCGAAATTCAAATACAAGCGTTAAAATTTGCCTCAATGTTAGGGCATCGTGACTTCAAGGCAAGTAACGGATGGCTTTGTAATTTCAAACAGAGGAATGGTATTACAACGAAAACTATAAATGGTGAAGCTGGTTTTGTAGATCAAACGAGAGTTCAGAACTGGATAAATAACGTTCTTCCATATCTAATCAAAGATTATGCGTTTGATGACATTTTTAACTGCGACGAAACTGCTCTCTTTTATAGAGCTTTACCGAACAAGACGAGCGTTTACAAGTACATGAACCCGAACGACGTTAAAGTTTCGAAAGAGCGTATCTCATTACTTTTCACGTGCAACACGTCTGGTCGGGAGAAACTTAAGCCTTTGGTGATTTCACACTCAAAGAATCCAAGGTGTTTTAAATCGATTGTTTAGGCCAATCTCCCGGTTTATTATCGACACAATCGCAAAGCTTGGATGGATAGTAGTATTTTTAAGGAATGGCTTCTCAAATGGAATAAGAAGCTAAAAGCTGAAGATCGCAAAGTGCTGCTTTTTCTCGACAATTTCAGTGGCCATAAATCTGATCCTTCCTGTGAAAATATTAAGATTGTTTACATTACAGTCAACTGCACATCTGTTTTACAACCTTTAGATCAAGGTATAATTCATTCCTTTAAAGTTAAATATCGGACAGATGTTGCAAGAGAAAAGTTGCATGCCATAGAGCACGGCTATGAGATGCCAACATTAGATATCCTTTCTTCGATTTACAAAATCAAACGCGCATGGGACGGTGTTTCTCCATCAACCATTAGAAATTGTTTTAGAAAAGCGGGCTTCAACGGCGATTTTTTATTCGATTTAGAACGAAGAGGATCAGTATAAAGAAATTGCATCCTTTGAGAAGAAACTCGATTTCGATAAATTCGCATATTTTTCAGTAGATAGCAACTTGGCTGCGCACGGAATGCTCTCAGAGGCAGAAATCGTCGATTCAATAGCAACAAACAATACAGTAGAGCAAGAAAAGGATACGGAAATTGAAGAGGAACAAGATGCTGATAAACAAGTGATTAACTCAAAAGAACCGATTGATAAAATAAATGAATTGAAACAATTTTTTTTAACCAAAAAAGATGATAATTCTAATGTAATTAATTTTTTATTTAATATTGAAAATTTAATAATTGAAAGTAGCTTTACCAAGCAACCATCTGTTACCGATTTTTTTCAAAAAAATTAACTATTTGTTTTATTTCGCATTTTTTATCTTATTTATTTTTTTATCAATAAAATTTGGTTTAAAAATTTTTTGGTCCCTATCATTTTATATAGGAATTTCGATATAACGAATACCGAATTTTCCGCCCAAGTAGTTCGTTATACCGAGTATTGACTGTATTGGTAAAGATAAGTAACAACAATGGACCTAAGACACTCCCTTTAATCATCTGCGAGAAAATCGTATGCAGTGCTGTTTCACAACTCCGCTTTGGTCTAAAACCGTGCTTATTGTCTACTTGCATATTGTTTAATTTGAAATAATTAAAAATTTGCTTGTAATTATGATCAGAAACTTCAATTTGTCTTTTCTAAATCAAAATTTTAATCACAAAAAAAACATTGATTTGAAACAAATGTTTATTAATTTAGTATTGATGACCCTATCAATTTTTGCTATTAACATCCAAAAATAAAAGCATTATATTATAACATTATTAAGACCAATCTTTCTGATACAAACTTTTTTCCTAAATAATAATCCAAGTCAACCATAAAACAAATCTGTCAAATCATGTGTCTACGATATTATTTTTAAAGTTATAACATTTTAGTAATAAATAAAAAAAATCCAAACAAAATTTTGTATTGTTCAAATAAAATTAAATATTAAAGAAATCTTCATTAAATTAGAAAATAAAAAAAAACTTTTTGATTTCTAGATTCAAAATTTTAAAAAATTGATTTAATTATGAAATGCATTTACCTTTTTTTTGATAATAATAAATAATAATCATTTTGCGTAGGAATCTAGACCAACTGAAAAGGATACGGGGCAATTTAAAAAAAAATAGCTCGTCATTTAGATTTAGATTTTTCTTGGTATATTCTTATAGAACTCGATTAAGAATATCAGTAAAATATTGGTAATTCCTTAATTATTACATATTTTAAGGCCAACCAAAGTTTGAACCTATTATAGAGGATGGAATTTTTGTTTTATGATAGAAGAGGTTGCTAAAATTTTTTTTTTCTAAAAAAGTTGGTTCTAGAATAAAAATCTCTCAAGATTTCGAAAACGCTATTAGTTTTTTTTATATCACTTTTCATTTTTTACAAAAATAAAGAAAAACCCAAAAAAATAGGATTTTTCTCTTCTAAAGCGTCTTCTTTGAGGACTAATAGACAAATATTGTATGTGTTTCTCAAGAAACGACGAATATATTGGAACAGTTGCAGATAAATACGGAATGCATGATATTAAATTAACTAACGAAAAACCAATTAAGCAAAGACCTTATAATATCCCCTATGCCAAGGAGAAATTAGTCGATGAATCGCATAGACAAAATGTTGAAAATGAAAATAATCGAACCTTCAAGTAGTGACTGGGCCTCACCAATTGTATTAGTAAAGAAGGCAGATGGCAGCGAAAGATTTTGTGTGGACTACAGAAAAGTAAACTTGACAACAGTAAAATACTGCTTCCCAATGCCAAATATAGAGTCAAAACTAAATAAATTACATGGTGCTACTATCTTCACATCACTGGACTGTGCCCCAGGATACTGGCAAATCAAATTAACCGAAAGAGCTAAACAAACCAGCTCATTTATTTGCAGTCGAGGACTATTTAAATTCCGGATGATGCCATTTGGTTTATGCAATGCACGTGCAACTTTTCAACGTATAATGGAATTCGTCTTAAACGGGTTGACAAACTCAAAAGCCTATATTGACGACATCTTAACTTTTTCAAAAAATTTTGAAGAACATCTAACTCAGTTAGAAGAACTTTTCAAAAGACTAATGGAAGCAAATATCAAAGTAAAAACTTCAAAATGCAAGGTTGCATCAAACGAAACAACTTTCTTGGGATTCAAAATATCATCACAGGGAATGAGTATCCTAGACAATCGCATTGAAGCGATCAAAAAATATCCAAAACCAACATCTGGAAAGAAAGTAAAAAGGTTCATCGGATTAGCAAGTTATTATCGACAGTATATTCGTAACTTTTCAAACATTGTCGATCCTCTAAATAAACTTATCAGAAAAAATGTAAAGTTCAGATGGACTTCAGATTGCGACAAAGCTTTCGATTCACTTATCAAATCATTAACAACAACACCCATTCTAGCTTTTCCAAATTTCTCAAAGCCTTTTTATTTATCTACCGATGCATCGAACGTTGGAATTGGAGCAGTTCTAAGCCAAAAAGACAATCAAGATAGAGAAAGAGTGATATTCTAGGCGAGTCGATCACTAAACCAAGCCTAAAGAAATTATAGTACAATAGAACGGGAGCTCCTAGGAATAGTTTGTAACTCTTGGCTTTAAACAATGTTTCCCACAATGCGTTTGGATCTAAGAATTTTTCCTCATTTTTTTCATCAAACTGTGTGTTTCATTTATTCCTCCAGTAATATCGACAAGTGCATCGTGCGGATAACCTACAATCAAGAATTCATAGCATAAATTTAATTTTGCATAGGCTTTTTCCAGTAAGGGCCCGTACATTTCGTTTTTTTCAACAAAATTTTTGCAAAAACACAACTGTTTTTTGTCTCCGTAGACGGGTAGAAAGTCGTCTACGACTACGTCGACCCATTCGCCATTAACCCAAAATTTAAAGTGAAAAATTCCCGCATAATCCGAATCATCAAATGACTGATTAAATGGAATAGTCCTTTCGATTAAATTGGGCGAGTTAAGAACACATGCGGCCGCTGCTAGCATCCAGCAATTTCCTAATTTACCTTGATCTAAATCTTTTGGTTTAATTTTATCTATTATAAATTTTGGATCGTTGACTATTTCATGTGGTCGTTTCCAAACTATTTTCGAGCCGACAAAATTTTTGAATCTAAATATACTCGAATCATCCGGCTGGAAATTTTTCATTAACAAAAAGTTGACCGGAATTTTTTAATTCAGATTTTAAGTATAAAAAGTTACCCTAGGAAAAAAAAAATTTAAAAATTTCCAAAAATTGGGCACATATCAATTGCAATTTAATTTAATTGAATCCATTTTTGTAAGCTAGATATTTTTTCATAAATGTGCGATTTAATGTCGATAAAAAAGGTAAATTGTTCAAGAAAAGAAATTAAATCCAGAATAATGTGGGTTAGTTTTTATCTCTTTTTAAATAAAATTTATTTGAAATATTTTAAATTTGAATGTTTGAAAAATTATATCTTTAAAAAATAATAATTAACGACGCACCCAAAATTGGGTTTTGTGTAAAATTTTTGTTTTTGAGGGAAGTAAGTTAAAAAATTAAAATTGCTTTCACTTGCTATTTGTATTACATTTCATGACTTAAAAAAAATATATCAATTAAATTATTTAAAATTAATTGATTAAAAAAATGGTTTAATTTTTTGTGTTTGAATTACAAAATGCACCAATGTTGAAATAACATTGAAAAAGTGCGATGTTTTAAATAATTTTTTCAGTTTCAAATAAAAAAAATTATTTTAAGTTAATTTTCCAAGCGTAAAAAACTTTTTTTTTTTTATAAATTTTGACTTTGAGTTTGTGATATGGTGACCCTTTAGATAATATTTGTAGTTTAAAAAAAACATCTACTCTCTGTTTTCCATTTTTTACAAATTGAGTATTTGTTAAAATGCATCAAACGAACCTCAATTATCATTAAAGTTAAAATTTATGAAGAAAAGATCAAAGTTTTTCTGGCCTAGTCGGTTAGGTGAACTTTGGTTCATCTATTACTAGAACAATCCTAGTTCTCAGGTTTTATGAAGTATTAGTTCACCTACTCTAAAAATTGTCCATTTAATTTGATATTTTTTGATCTATTTAAAAAAAAAGAAAAATTTAATTTTGAAAAAATAAGATAGATAAAAAAATCATTACATAAAGTCAAAGACTTTAAGGTTAAAAAATTAATTTTGGTTTTCTTTATTTTTATTAATTATGTCTAATGGTAGAGATTTAAACAGAGATCTCATTTGGGTATTTGGGATTGATAAAAGGTTAATGCCAGGTCGACTTTATCAGAGCAAATGCTATTTCTAAAGCTCCTTCAAATTGAAAAAAAAAACAAAAAAATAAAAAATTATTAACTTCAATTGCTTATCTTTATAGTTTCGAGAATTAGGCATTCTATTAAATAACTTTATTCAATTTGTTCACATAATCTAAAAATTGTTCACATTATCTGAAAGTTTTTCGCCTAATTTGAAATTTGTTCACTTGATTCTATTTTGGTTCAAAAAAATTAGGTGAACTTATGGCTCACAAAATCCGAGAAAAAGAATAGTTTGCATGATAGATGAACTATGGTTCACCTATCCGACTAGACCGAGTTTTTCAACGATTAATTCAAATCTAAATAAATTATTTATCTTTTTTTCTTTTTATTTATTTTTTATATTATTTTATCTTATTCAAATCACTAAAATATATGTATCCATAATTTCAATATTTAAAAACTAAATTTAATTTTTTCTTTATTTTTTTTATTTTCTTTCACTTTTTTTTTACTATTTTTCACTAAAATCAATAAAAATTTACGAAAATTTGCGTTAAAAAATACAGTTTTTTTTTTATTTAAAATTTTTTATTAATTTTGAAAAAAAAAAAAAAAGAGTGAAATAATTGCAAAAATTTGGATTTTTTTTGCCCTTTTGGTTTTTACGAAATTTTACGTAAAATCCATTAAATTCTGGTAAATTTACGGGAATTCCGGTAAATTTGCTGTTTTTCACTTTTGCGATTTTACGTAAAATTACCGGAATTCCCGTAAATTTATAAAATTTTGGTAAAACCATAGGAACAAATCAGTACTGTAGATAAATTATTTAAGAGTAAAACAAAAGGTTTTCAATATTTTTTCAAATTTCTAAATAAAAATTAAACTCATTCTATTTCACAAAAGAGCTTAATTTCAAATATGAAAATGCTTGCAATATTAGCTTAAAATTATTTTTTTATTTGAAACTGAAAAAAAAATTGAAACATCGCACTTTTTCAATGCTATTTCAACATTGGATACATTTTGTAATTCAAACACAAAAAATTAAACCAAATATTATCCCAAATTTTTATTAAAATATTACTAAATAAATAAAAAAGACTTTTTTCACTATTTTGGTTATTTTTTTGGGTGGGGATTTACCATTGAAAATTTACTTTACGATCTTTTACCATTCATTTTCTTCTCAGAAAATTTATCACAACTCCAGCTTTAAAAAAATTTAAAATATTTTCAAAAAAAGAACAAATTTTTTACCACCACCATTGCCACCTATTCCATCTTGATAAAAAAAAAAAAAAAATACAAATAACTTACAAATAATTTTAGTTTACCTGCACCCCCTCCGCCACCTCCACCTCCAACAACAAACTGACCATGATTTTCAAAGCTGGGAAATATTCTTCTAGCAAACTGACCATCTATCATCCTTCCTCGGCAAATGACAGTATTATCAGTTGTAAGTAAAACAACAATTATCAAAAATATAATCGACATGGAGCTTAATTTTGAATTAATTTGTTGTGACAAGACTAATTTTCAACAAGCTCAAAATAAATTTTCAAAAATTTTTAGGTTATTACGAGCTTTATTTGTTTGGAAACAAAAAATCGTTCTATTTTTAAATACTAAAGAAGCCACGGAGTGGGCGCAGCTTTTTGAATTAACTTTCAGAAAATCTTATTTAATATTTGATTTTTTAACTTGTCTATTTTAAACTCTTGAATAAATTACTAAGTGTTTTGTATATTATTTTATAAATGGCTTACTCTTTGCTATTCATGTTTGGTCAAAATTTATAGAATGTGAATTATTTATTTGAGTTTAAGGAAAATTGAAGTTGAGATCAAGATCAAAATATTAAAATATCAACTGAAATATTTTTTTTTAATAATAGAGAAAAAATATTTTGTTTCCTAAGCAATTTGTTGACATTTTATGAAAAGTTTATTTTCATATACAACTTTTTAAATATCACTTTTAAATGGCTTATATTTTTTGGGGGTGACAAATTAAATTTTTTTAATATGACAAAAATAACTAAAAGTGGTGACTAATTTTTTTGGTTTTAGCTGACTATTAAAAACTAATTATTCTGACAAAAAAACTAAAAGACTGACAAATTTATATATTGAGATGACTTTTTAATAATTTTTCACTGACAAAATAAAACCTAATTTGTAGACTAAAAAAACTAATTTTAGTGACGAAAATATTTATTTAAATGACAAAATATAAAAAAATATAAAAAAATATAAAAAAATAAAAATGATTAATAAATTATTAATTAACTATGAAATTATAATTATAAATTTATTAATGACTCCTTGCTTGTTCATTGTAACATCTTTTTGCTGAATAAATTCAGTCAACTTAATGATTACTCCCTCTTGATATAAAGTTCCTTTACCGCGTTTTTTTAGTGGTTTTTCATCTTCTTGGTCTATATCAAGCATTGTGTCCTCTTCATTGAAATTGGGAATTACTGATTCAGTCCTAGACATTTTTTATTTCTTCTCGCTAAGTATTTATTTTTTTGTTTTATATGGAAGAGAAAATTGTTTTATATGATAAGTATTCTATTTATTTTTATTTATTTGTTATCTGTACTGAGCTAGAGCTCCTTCAGAAAAAATTAAAAAAATAAATTATAAAAAAAATAGAATAAAAATAAAATAAGATAAAAATTAAAAAAATCAAAATAAATTTATTTATTATTTTATTATTTATTTATTTTTTAACTGTACCGAGCTTAAGCTCCTTCAGAATAAAAATAAAACTTAAGTAGAATAAAATCAAAAAATAAAAATATAAATATAAATAAAGTTTGTAAGAGTTAAATAACCTGGAATAAAAATAGATATATTGAAGCATGATGAAGTTTGCGACACGTGTTTACAAAATTGAAACTTCAGGAAAGCAAGACAAAAAAAAAGGATTAAAAGTAAAATTGAATAAGACAAAATTAATGCAGTAGAATTTTTCCCTAAATCTCCTTTAAAATGTTAATTTTTAATTTCAATAATTTTTATTCAACTTGTTCCATCATCTATCGTTCTATCATTGAAATTACACTGATTGTAGTTTTTGAAGCATTCTAAATTAAAGCTAATTATTTCATTATCTTTTTCAGTATCTATTAGATCAGAGTTAGGAATAAAGTTAATAAAATGAGATTAGAAAAAAATAAAAGTATTTTATTTATTTATTTGTTTTCTGTACCGAGCTAGAGCTCCTTCAGAATAAGTTAAAAATTAAAAAAATAAAATAAAAATGAAATAAAATAAAATAAAAATAAAATTAAAGTTAATAAAATAAGATAAAAAAAAAAAAAAAAAAAAGAATTAAAAAAAAGTAAATAAGCTAAATAAATGAAAATTAAGAATATATAAAATTGGAAAAGATTGTTACATGTGGCTCATGTTTAAATAGTTCAAGTTTCAGGAAAAAAAGAAGAAATAGTAAGGTAGCAATTACACAATGGAGTTGGGTAGTCAATATATCTTGATTCGAAACCTTCTTTGTATTCCTTCACCAGTCTTACAACCAATGGAATAGAATGACTCAGTCCTGTCCCAACATATCTCTCACTCAATTCAAAAAGCCGATTCGAGACTGTTAGCAATTTTAGTTTATTAAAAGCCTCATGATGTACGATGTTGGAGGGAGTATCATATTTTAACTTAAGAATAGATCTGACTGCTGTATTCTGAATTGCTTGTAGTTTTTTGATATTATTTTCTGAAAATGAATTTAAGCAAGGAAAAGAATAGTCTAAAAAAAAGGATTTTATCCAGTTAGTCAAGTAATGAGGTGGATTTATTTTAATCAATTTAAAAAAGTAAACCTTCATGCCAAACCCTATCAAAGGCTTTAGAAATATCAAAAAAAAGGCCGCAAACTCTTTTTTTTCTATTAAATGATTCCACAATTTTTTGAATTAAGAAGAAAAGATTATCTGCTGTTCGCCGGTGTTTCCTAAATCCAGATTGCTCCTGGATAAGGAGTGAATTTTGCTCTAAAAAATTGTATAATCTTGAATATACTATGCGTTCCAGTAGCTTTCCTAAACAACTCGTTATACTAATTGGTCTATAATTTAAAGGATCGTGTAAAGTAGAGGCCTTTTTTTGAATCATAGTAATGTAAGATGTTTTCCACGCTTTCGGGACTCTACCTTCTCGAAGAGATAAATTCAAAAGTTCTATGATTTGTATTAGTGAATTTCTAGGTAAGTTTTTTAACATTAAATTATGAATTTGGTCATGTCCTGATGCCGCTTCATTTTTTAATCTCTTTAAAGCCATAATTAATTCATTTAAGCAAATTGGATCATTAAAATTAGACTGGTTATAATTCCTAAAGAAAACAGAGTTAGAATTTAGTATTTCGATATCTTTCTCAGTATCAATTAAATCAGAATTAGGACTAAATATTGAAGATAAGAGTTCTCCAAAGCATTTTCCCTTTTCTTCATTAGTTTTGAATTCCCTTTCATTTAAAATCAATTTAGGAATTAAATTTGATCCTTTTTTTGTTCTAAATTTATTTATTTTTTTCCAAAAAAGTCTACTTGTCAGTGGGTTTTTTCCCATCTTCTCAATAAAATCAAACCAATTTTGATTCCAGAATTTTTTTAAAGAGTCCTTTAACTCAGATGTAAGTTGATTAAATTTTTGCTTGAGCTTTTGACAGCGAGTTTTCTGGTAATTTCTTCTTACTTTCCTACGTTCTTTTATTAAATTAACAATGTTTTGCGGAAGACTCGTTTTGTAGATTTTCTGAGAAAGATATGGAATGCTTTTATGTGAAGCAGAAATAATTTTTTCTGTTATTTTATCATTTAGTTGATCTATTGTGAGGGAACTTTCAGTGACATTCACTATTTGTGAATTTAAAATCTCGCTGAATAATTGCCAGTTTGCTTTCTTATAGTTAAACCTTTTAGCTGCTGATTTATTTTCTAATTGATAGCCCATAGAAATCGATGCTTCGATTGGGAAATGGTCACTAGTCATGTCTTGACTATTTAAGACACTGAAGTCGGTAATTTTGTCAATTAATGAAGATGAAACTAGAAAAAGGTCAAGAATTTCAAAGTAATTCTTATTAAAAATATTGAAAGTAGGATGCTTATCATTGATTACTGAAAAGTCAAACTCGTTGATTATTCTTTCTAATATTATCCCGTTTTCATTTTCCCCTACGCAGCCTATTTGCTTTGTTCTAGCGTTTAGATCACCACCTTAAATGTAGTTTCTACATGTTTTATTAACTGTTTTAAAAAACTCAAAGTTCAGAAGCACATTGGGTGGATTATAAAGACTAAATACAAACAATTCATTATTCTTTCCTAAGTTCATTTTTATACAAAGGAGTTCGGAATTGAATTCCTCGTAAGAAAAATCTTGTATATATTCGATTCCTTCTTTAATTAAAATAGCTACTCCTCCTCCATACTTGTTGCGTGGTTTTGTTAAGAACTGATAATTTTGAAAATCAAGATAAATATTTGCCTCACTCAAATCTATCTTTAATTCATTGAGCAAAACAATGTCGGGACATTTTTGAGCTAAAAAATTGTCTAAGAGGTGAACCCTACTAGGTAAATGAAGACAATTCCAGTGTGTAATTACTAACCTTGTTTTAATAAGAGGTTTTGTTCTTAAAATTGATTTATTTGTATTCGTGTTCATTCTAAATCTTCTTCAAAGCTGTTTTGACTGGAAGTTTGCTGAACAACTTCACTGTATGATTGATCTACTTGACTTGTACATTCAGTTGTTGAACTGTTTGAATCAGACTCGAAGGTGTTGTCATTTTCATTTTCTAAGACAACTAATGGCTTCTTTGATTCGTTTTCGGTGAATTCTTTTTCATTTGGATCAGATTCGGAAAATCTCTTGATTTGATTTTTTGTTTGGAAAAAAGCTTCAGTCTCATTCTGATCATTTGAGAGGACATTGACAGGTCTCTGACTTATTGGTAGAAAAGTATAGTAAATAAGCTATTAATTGTCACTCAATTAGTTTAATTATCAGTGAAGTAGTTTGTTTGTCACCTAGTTAAGTGTTTATTAGTCATTAGTCATTAATTAAATTAGTCACCATTTTTTTGGTTTATCTGTCATCCTTAAAATATTTAATTTGTCGGTCAATTAGTTTATCTGTCAGTCAATTAGTTTAATTGTCACTCAATTAGTTTAATTGTCAGTGAAGTAGTTTGATTGTCACCTAGTTTAGTTTTTTTGTCAGTAAATTTAGTCTTTTTTGTCAGTAAAATAGGAATTTTTTTGTCAGTCCATTAAATGATGGCCCTTTTTAATTAACTTTAAATATTTTAATAAAAAACTTTTAAAGACAAAAAAGTTTGTTTTAAAATTATAAATTTTTTCAAATGAATGAGCATAAACAAAAGTAATGAATTTGAATAAACTTAATATGAATTATTTAAACTTTTGATTTATTGAATAAATTAGAGATAAATCATTTTGATTTTAATTTAATAACGAACCATTATTAGACATAGCATGTCTAGTAATATTTTGTATTTATTTTTTAAATTTTATCAAAATCATTAGATTAATTTAGTTTTAAAATTTTAAATGATCATTTTGGTTATATAATTTGATCTGAAAGTTCACTATTTGCCAATTTAAAAGCTAAATAATTACATTCATTATTCAATTTTAAGAAATTATTAAATAAAATCTAAAGCTCCTTCATAAAAAAATACAAAATCAAAAAAAAGTTATTATAAAAAAGGATAAAAAAATAGAAGAAAATAAAATAAAAATTTAAATACCGAGTAACAGGTCAAACATGTTTAAATCTTTTTTTTTTCAATACTTTCGAGCGACTTACGCCAAAACTCTAACGAGCCGAATAAACCCATTTATTAGTAAAAAAATTAAATTTAAAAAAAAATAATTAGTATAAAAATTGAGTTCACGATAGTAAGAAATAAATTCAACAATTTCTCGAAAAAAAACTTTTTTCATGAAAAAATTATTTATTTTGAATTTTTGTAATAAGAAAAAAAATTCAAAAATTTCTCGAAAAAAATTATTTTTTTTTGAATTTTTTGAAAAATAAAAAAAAAAATTAACAAAAATTCGGTAAATTTTAGTTTAAAAATAGTAAATCATCAGCAAAAATGGAAAAATGGAATTTTTTGAGATTTAATTTTTTTCACTTAATTGAAATTGAAGTTTATTTCTTGTATACAAAATATCATGAAAATTCTTAGAAATTCCAAAAGAATTTAATTATTTTAAAGTCTTCAACATTTATTTTTCTTTTAAGCTATTAACTTATGGTGTATTTTTTTCGTAAAATTGATTAAGGGTAAACTTGCGATTTTTCCAATTAATTTTTTTAAAAAATAAATGAAAGTTACTTTACAATTGTTTTACATTAAAACTTAATAGATAATAATAGTTTTTATTGTTTTAAAACAAAAATCATTTAATTATTTTTGACATCGAAGAAAATAGTTTTCTTTATCAAGAATAAAAATTTTAGTTGTTGAAAATTTAATGCTAATAGCCTTATGCTATTCCTAGAGCTACTAAAAGAACAAAATATGAAAGTTCCAAAATAGTCAATATTCTTAAACTTTCCAAGAAAGATTTGAAAATAAAATTTTGGAAAAAAATATTTAGCCTTGGAGATCTTGTAATTTGGTGTAAAAATAATTATACGAGTAAAAATGATGTCAATAAACCTTTGGATCTGAGATTTTCGAAGCGGAGAATAAAGAAAACGTGGTCGTCCAGCCAAAGTAATGCAATCACTTATGAGAAACAAAAAATATTTTTTGTTTTTTTTTTTAAATTTATTTATTTACCTAACTTTTTTTTTTTAGCATTTCAATTTTTCTAATTAACCTAGCATTTATTTAAATTTAATTTTGCCTAGAAATTTAATAAAAAATACCTAAATAAGAGCATTTGTTTGAGTCAGTGTTGGGCAAAAGCCATGGAAGAAAAGTCAGAGTCCAAGTAGTGACTTGACTTTCGATGAAAAAAAAATAAAAATTTTAAAGTTACTCAAGATTTTTGTTAAAAAAATGACTTATTATTCTTTTTTAACCAAAATTACTGAAACAATCACCAAAAATTAAGAAAAAAATACAAAATTTCTAAATTATCCTAACAAAATATTATTTGTTTTATAATTACTAAAGTGTTTATGATATATTTATGTTTAAGTGTATGAACCTTAATTTGTGAATTGGTTTTCATCAAGTAAAATTGAAGATAGTTTTTGTAAATTTGATGATTTAAAATTAACTAGCCAAAAAATGCTTTATCTTATCAATATTAATTTTGAAAATTCAATTTTCAAACTGAGCCAATTTTTTTATATATTTTTTTAAAAGTTATATAAAAAAATTAGCTCAATCTTTTATTATTAATTTCATTATTTTCGAAATATTTTTTTCAAATATTAGATTTCTTCTTTAGATATTTAAACAAAAAAAAATTTTTTTATAAAAGTCACGACTTTTACTTTGACTTGTCTGACTTTTAGCCAACAATTTCTATAAAATCAGTTTAACTTATTTATTTATTTCAATGAACGCCTTAAAGGCGATGTTAATAAAAATTTAAAAAATTAAATGTAATATATAAGACAAAGTTTAAGTGTTTTCTAAAAAATTTAAATAAAAATTGAATAAAATATTTAATTTAAATGTTAATTTTGTTTTTTTTTTTTCTCCTTTTTTAATTTCAATAATTATTATTCATTTTGTACTCTCTTTTATTTTTATTTTTGCCTCTTTCTTCAACTTTGCAAGGAGAACCACCATCAAATCGACTAAGGAGTCTACAACCACATTACAACAGCGATGGAAACCCTACTTATATTACTCTTTGTATTAATAAAATTAAATTGGCACTTTTTTTAATTAATTAACTTCTATTAATCAATTGATTAATTTCGAATAATTCTACTTAAAAACACAAGTATTGAGAGGCAAAACTGAAACTGGTCCCAACCTCACATACAAATCTTTTAACAAAGCGAATATTTTTTCTCCAGTATAACCAATGTAAAAAAAAAATTATTTTATAAATGAATGCATCAATGCGATTTCTTTTTTAAATGTATGCAGTTTGTAAATTAAAAAAAATTTATTTTAAATTTTTCCAAAATGAATCCATCACTGAATGAAATAGAAATTTGCCTTTTTGAAAAGCTTAAAGTATTCAAAAGTTAAAAAAAAATCTCTTTTATTTTTTCTAACCCTTCCGCTTTTAGAACTTGAATTGTGTGCCTATTAAAAATTTGATTGCCATTGAATCAAACATTTCGTTGAAAAACATCATTTTAGACCAGTCTTATCTCCAAGAAAAGCTCAATGTGTTTATCTGGATGCTTACCAAAGTGGAGCAATCATTCACCTCGGACTTTGCTGACTCGGAATATTTTTCATCCGAGGAAAAATGCAAAAGTAACTCTAAAATAAAAAAATTTTTATTTTTTTATTTAGAATAAATTTTTGATCAGAAATAATTGACTGTCTGACATGTTTGGGCTTTGTGGACCCAGTCGACTTTACCAAATCAAAATTGCTCAATACTTCCACTAAAAATTTGAAAGAAGTGTTGCTAATTTTGGATGAACTGGGCGAATTGCTGCCCAAACGCAGTGTGACTATCTTGGATGATTTAACTCTTGATTTTAGGATGACATCTAGCTTTTTGCCAAGTGTACCAAGCGCAAAAAATGAAGAAAACGATGAAGCTTTTGAGAGAAAAATCCAAATTTTTGACGATGTTAATTTTTTCACTGAATACAGATCAATCATTCAACCAGGCTCATCATCGTCTCTAATTCCCTCGGACTTGAGCAGAGTCATAAAAAATATAAATGCAAATTCAAGCTATTTTGAAAACATACAAATGTCAAAGATGACCAAAAACGATTTGATTCCCAGTCTAGAGGCATGCTTGGAAAATTTAAAGAAAGAAATAGAACTCAATCAAAGCATTTTGAAGTCAAGCAACGATTGTGACTTCAACTTGGTCCAGTTGGAAGAGAATGGTGATGAGTTTGCTCAACGAAATGTTAAGCTGGAAAGCTATTTGGAAGAAATAGGCAGCTATTTGAATAATTTTAGGGAAATGTCAAAAAGTGTCCTGGATGATGCGGACGAAGCGGAGCATGCAAATAACTTGAGCGAGTTTAAACCCGAATCAAAGTTGGAGCAAAATTTTGAAAAATTTTATAGTCTGATCGAGGATTATAAGAAGGCAAGTTGGAATTTTTTGAATTTTTTAACACTTATTTTTTAATTTTAAGATTGGCAAATTTTACAAAGATTGGTCTCTCTTTATTAATGAGCAAAAAGAAAAGGTGGATGATTATGAAGCGAATTGTTCCTTGTTTAAAAATAATTATATTCAATCATTTTTAGGTATTTTTTTAAAGTATATATTTACTTTCTAATTAAGCTATAAACTGCTACAAAAACTTCTTGTCTTTAAAAATTTTAGAAAAATTCTGCTAAATTTAAAAAATTTAGTGAATTCTTGTAAAATTTTGTCAATATGACAAAAAACCTAGTTTTTTAAAATTTAAATGATTTTTGACGGCATCTTAAAGTTAATGATCAATTCTAAAAAGTTTATCTTTAGATATTAAAAAAAATCTTTGATTTAATTTAAATAATTGTAATGTAACATTTTTTACATGCAATGTAGATTTAGAAAATAGAAAATAATTGAAATACATTAAATAAAATAAAATTGTTTTTAAATTAAAACTAGTTATGTGGTAAAATCTAGCGTTCAAAATATAATTTAAAAAAGAAATTCAAATAATAAATTAGTAATAGACAGTAGCGCTACGCCACGTAGATTTTACGTAAATTGACGTCAAATTACGTAAAGATAGAATAGTAAAATTACGTATATTAATTACGTAAAATTACCAAAATTACCGTAAAATGTAAAACGGCCAAAAAACAGTCGAAAATTCAATATTTTAGACGATTTTTTTGAAAATTTGAATTTTCTGAGTTTTTTAACTAAAATTTTCAAAAAAGTAAATTTACGTAAATTTTCGTAAAATTTCATTTTTTTACCAGGTAAAATTTGGTAAATTTTCGTAAAAAAAAGTAAAAAAATGTAAATTTCTCAGATTTTATTAGAATTTTTTTTCAAAGTTGTATTAAGTTTATCTTAATAAATTTTTTTTAGTGATTTGACCATTCTCCATTCTTTTCAATCACAATATCAATTATCTTTAATACTTGATTAGAGTTTAAAAAAATGAAAATTATGAAAATACCTTTTTAAATGGTTTATATAAGACTGGCATTTTGATGGACTTAGACTTTTTTGGAAATCAAAAATTGCCTCAACTGCTTCTTTTTCATTTTTGATCTCCTTTATTCTAAGTGAATCCTTCAACTCATTCCAAACCATTTCAATTGGGCTTAGGTCTGGAGACTTTGGAGGAGACCTTATCTTTTAAAAATATTCCTTAGCTATTTTATATTATTATTTTTTTTATAAAAAACACACCAAGTTTATGCTGTTTCTTTCCAAAAAATCACAGCAAAGATCTGATTTGTGCTTTGGGTCATTGTCTTGGTGCAATTTAAAATTAAATGAATTATTTTCAGACACAAATTGGAGTAAATATTCAGCTAAAATATCCTTATACAATTCAGAATCCATAGTGCACTTAAAAAGCTAAAAAAATTTCATTTTAATTTGCTAAAGAATAAAAATTTACTGCAAATTCGGTGGCTCCGTTATACGAGATACCACCCCACACATGGATTTTACATTCAAATTTTGAGCTAGATGGGATAGCTTCAGGCCTTGATGACGGTAGTCTTAGATGATAAATAGGCTGATCATACACTACTATTGTTGTCTCATCAACGAATATGTAATCTTTAAAATCACAGTCCCTATTACGCTGACACCAAATTAAGCGCTGGAGCTTGTCGTTTTGCAAATCGTTCTGTTTAGGGCATTTTCTTAAACGTCTCAGCCTAAAGCCTTAATATAAAATTTAAATTTTATTTTAATTAAAAAAAATGTTAGTTTAACCTAGTTTAAATCTATAAACTACATACATACATAAACTTTTGTGTTATTGAATTTTCGACTGTTTTTTGGCCGTTTTACATTTTACGGTGATTTTGGTAATTTTACGTAAAATAACGTAAATTTAGGTTATTTTACGTTAATAAACGTAATTTTACTATTCTATCTTTACGTAAATTTACGTAAATTTACTTTTTTTCCGTCAAATTACGTAAATTAACGTAATTTGACGTAAATTTACGTAAAATCCACGTGGCGTAGCGCTACTGTAAGTAACAGAATAAAAATAGAACTTTACAAAAAATCAATTAAATAAATTATAAATCAATTTTATCAATGGATTGAGAAAATTTTTTTGCAAGATTTTTTTATTTTTTAAATCTACATTTTAATCATGTTACATTGAAATTATTTAAATTAAATCAAAGATTTATTTAAATATCTAAAGATAAACTTTTTGAATTGAAATGATATTTTGAATCAACTTCAAGATGCCTTTTTAACTATCAATAATTTATTTTTTAAGTGGTATCAAAAATCAAAAATTTTAGCCTCTATCTTTGATTAAAGGTAGTAAATTTCTTAAAAATTTTTGGGAAACAAATAAATTTTTTTTTTACAAAAATGATCATTTTTTTAAAATAAGTTTAAATTTCAGAAATAATAAGAACATCAATCTGTTTGATATAATGATTTTGGACACTAAAGATTTGCTTGAAAGAGTTAAAAAGAAATAGCTAATTATATTTTTTAATATAAAAATTCACCGTATATGCTTTCAATGATATGCATGTATTTAAACCCAAATACCAGGTTTTTTTTCATGCAATGACTGCGATAGAGTCAAAGTTTAAAATAAGTCTTTTTTCTGGTACTTTGTAAATAATTGTAATATTTCTCGAAAAAAAGACAATTATTTTCTTTTCAAATTTTTATTTTGAAATCTTTTTTGGAAAGTTTAATAATATTGACTTTTTTTGAACTTTCATATTTTATTCTCTTAGTTGTTTTTAGAATTATGATAAAATACATCGATAATAAATTTTTGGATCATCAGCACAGGAATTGCTGTACCATTTACGCCAAAACGAATTAAATTTTTAATTGAAGGCTTCATCTGTTGTTTCAAGAATATTTTTTTAAATTTTTCTTTATATTTATATCGAATAGAATTTTTTATTTCCTTTTTTCACCATCACTTTCACCTTCACTCTTTAATTTTTTACCTAGTATATTTTTTAAATGTTTAGCTAGCATTTAAATTCATGCCAAAATTTTCTATCGCATAAATGGTATTTAATCATCAAATCATAATTACAAAAAATAATTATTCCTAGATTTCATAGTGTAAAATATGATTTCATAGTTAAATTCTTAATAAGAAATATGGATTTTGTTCAAGTTCAAGAAATTCAAAACTAAAGTATTATCTTAATTTCGAATTTTTTACTCTAAAGATAATTAATTAATTTATTTGAAAAATATGAAAATTTTAAAAAATCAATTAAATTTAAGAATTTATTTATACAGAGCTAAAATTAAAAAAAGGAAAACCATTGTTCAGAATTTTGTCTAGATTAGTTAAATAAAATAAAGTAGGGTCTTCAGTGATCCCTGTGACGACATACGATTCAGGTGAAAAAAAGTTTTTTTTTTCAATAATAAAAATATTCATATCCATTTTTTTAAAATAAAAGGCAAATGGAAGTTTCAGATCAAGTTTTAAGATCAAAACGATCTTTTAAAATTTTAAAACTTAATTAATCTATTGATTTTGATAATTTTTAAGAAGGCAGTGTGACAAAATATAGAAAGACAAAATGTAGAAAACGATTTTTTATTGGATAATGTAGAATTTACCTGGAAAAAAAAATGTAGAAAAAAAAAATATAGAATTTACCTGGAAAAAAAAATGTAGAAAAAAAAAATATAGAATTTACCTGGAAAAAAAATGTAGAATTTACCTGGAAAAAAAAATGTAGAAAAAAAAAATATAGAATTTACCTGGAAAAAAAAATGTAGAAAAAAAAAAATGTAGAATTTACCTGGAAAAAAAAATGTAGAAAAAAAAATAGTCTAATTAATTTTTATTTCAATTTTTTTCTTTGTCAATTAGTAAATTAGTTCCTAAACCTTCTAAAAATGCTTCAATATTCTCACTTTTATAATCTGTCACTAATTAATACAAAGTAAAAGTCTCAAATATATTATTATAATAATATAATTAAAATTTTCTATATTTTTTTACATATAGTACTATTCTATATTTTGTCTTTCTATATTATGTCATGTCTATATTTTGTCTTTCTATATTTTGTCATGTCTATATTTTGTCTTTCTATATTTTGGAGAAAATTCTACATTTTGTCTTTCTATATTTTGTCTTCCTCCCTTTAAGAAATAAATACTAAACATTACTAGACATGTGATGTCTAATAATGGTTCATATTCAAAATGATTTATATCTAATTTATTTAACAAAAACAATCAATAATTTAAATAATTCAGGTTAAGTTAATTCACAAATTCAAATTTATAACTTTTATATCCATTCATTCAAACAAAATTAATTTCATTTTTCCTCTTAAATAAATTATAAATTTTAAAACAGTTAAGTTTTTGTCTTTTAAAATAAGTTTTCATTAAAATAAATTAAAAAATTTAAACCTAATAAAGTTCAATAAAAAAGGACATTTTAAAATTGTAAATATGAAAATAAACTTGACAAGTATTTGCTTTGGAAAATTTATTTTTTCTCTATTATTAAAAAAAATATTTCAATTTATATTTTGATCTCAAACTTCAATTTGCCAAATAAAACTATTTTTCAGAGTGTAGAAAATTTTATGCTCTTTCAGAATATATATAATTTTAAAGAATATTTTAATTTTGTGATTGAATACTTGGATCTGAAAGAACTTCGACTTTTTTAATAGCTAGTTATTTTTAGACCCCTGCGTATAGAATTATTGTTGAGCCTCCCAAAAAAAATTTAAATTTAGGCTTTCAAGGGACGTAGTTTAAAAATTTAAAGTCAAAAATTAAAAATTCACATAGCTCTTTAGTTTTGAATTTCTTGAACTTTATTTACTGCAAATTTTAAAGGTGAAACAAAAAATAATTCCTTCAATTGTCCAGTTTAAAGAAATATTTGACAATAAATTGATTGTTTTTAAATTGAATTGTATGTTTATTTAGAATTGAAAATTATTTTTTTTTGCTTTTGTTTATTTTCAAATACTCTCAAAATAAACCAGACTAAAAATTTAAATTTTGATTATTTACAATTACACTCTCCTAATTCAAAATTATTTTAGTAGAATTTTAAAATATAAATAAATAAATTTACAATATTAGAATAGATAATATAGAGACAAAAAAATCAAATATCAAAATATTGATATTTTTTTGATCATTCTCGACATTTTACTCGACATGATTTTTGGTAAAATTTTTAAAATTTGATAAATGTGGATAAAATCAAAAATTATATAAATTGGTTAATTTGAATGATGAAATCTCATGTTTTTAAATCAATTGAAATAATTTTTTCTATAAGTGTTTATTCAATCAATCTTGTGTGTTTAAGTGTTCAAAATCAAAAAATTTAAGTAAAAATTAATCATTAAGTTTATTATGATCAAAAATGTGTTTAACAATAGTAAACCATGATTTAAATTATTTAATAAATATTATTTAATAATTTTAGCTGAAAACGAAATTTTCAACAAACAAATCGAAGAATGCATTTACTGCCTTGGAAATAGTTTCTTTTAATATTTATTTAATGGAAAATTTGTACTAGAAAATATTTATTTTTTATATTAGAATTCAAAAAGTTTCTGTAACATCTAACTTTTGAAATAAATCGAATTTAAACTTTTTGATATTTAAAAATTGAATAAAAATTTAAATTAATTGACGCTTAAAAATAAGCTTTTGTATTAAAATCAATAAAGTCTTATATAATCAATTTATTTGAATAAGCTTTTTAACTTTGACAGCCACATTTTACCATTAAATAAATTTGATTTTAGATATATCAAAAGTATTTTTTTTAATATTGTTTAAATATGAGTTTTGAAAAAATTGAAGATGACTATTTTATTCAACGTGGAAACATTTAATCCATGCAATGGATTAAATGGGGACCATGACTAAAGAGAAAAAATTTTTTTTTAAATATTTTATTGAAAAAAAAAATTAAAAAATTAAAAATAAAAAAGCTTCCTTTAATGTTGACCTTATTTAGCCGATTACCTTCTCCCAAAATGCATTAACATACTAAAACTAAATGAAATTGTTTTCTCAAACAATGGCTCATAATTTTAGTTTGAAAATTTTTTTTTTGAAAAATATAGAAAAAAAAAATTCCATTTTCCTAGTAAATTTAGCTTATTGACATAACAAACAATTTAACTCATGCAATTTTTACGGCAACTTGAAGTTCATGATCATGATCAAATGATCAAAATTTAAAAGATTATAATCTTAATAAAAATGTTTAAATTAGTTTTTTTAATATTTTTTTAATTAAATATAAGATGTTTATTGTTTTAATTGAAAAAAAAATCTTATTTTTTCTGATCGATTTTTAATTGATATTTCTAAAATCTTTATTAGAAAAGTTTAAAGACACATTTAAAATCCATATTTAGGTATACAAATTATGGCTTTTAATGCTATTTAAAAATTTCTTTGTCTCAGGACCAATACATTACAATAAATGAAGATTGTAATGAAAAAAACATTGCTTCTACGCATCTCCCTTCATGTAATGCAGAGAATTAACATCTCATCCCAGAAGACCTTTCGCCAACGTCTCAAGTCATGCCGGTTCGATCTGATTCTGAAGACATAAGTCAATCAGAATGTAATCAGTTTGCAGAGTCTGAGAACGTGGCAGTGATTCTTCCGGACCTAAACAATAAAAATCTGCCTTTACAAAAGAAGAAACGAGGAAGACCTAGGAAGATTTCTAGCCTTAGTAACTATCCAAGTAGAAGACATTCATTAAGAAAAGTGAAAATGAAATTTTCAAAGCTTAGTAAGCGTGTTGAAAATAAAGAAATATGATTAAAAGATATAAAAATACATGTACTTTGAAAAGAAAAAAAGAAAGAAAAAATAATGTTTAAGCTGTCTAACCGCTAGTCTAGGGATAACTCTGGGGATTTTTCCCTAGATAGTCCGCAAGTCTTCTAAAGATTTTTTTTTTGTCTTACTTTATTTTCATTTTAATTTTATTTTATTTAACTTGAAAAAAAAATAAATTGTATATATAGTATATTAATAATAAATCGATATAAAGAAATTGGGAACAATTTTTGAGTCATGACGACATTGTGATCAGTTGATCACCAAAATTTTTGATCACCAAATTTGTGATAAAAAAATTATGAAAAACGATCACAAAAAATATTTTTTGATCGCCAAAAATAATCTTCACAAAAAATTAAAATTAATTTCAAAAATAGAATTTTTTGCATATAGTTTTAAACTTGCAAATAAGCAAAATTGAAAAAAAAGTTCTGATATTTAAGTTTTGAGAATATAATAAATTTATTCGATTGGTCCGATTCACTCTCTATTAAAACTGAATCAGAGAGTAAATCGGACCAAGAGTTAGTAGAAACATTAGGCTAAAAATTCCAAGAATTAAAATCTGACTCTGTAAAAGAAAAAGCATATTTCTTCAAATCTGCGGCGTTGGCTAAACAAGTTGTGAGTGAGGAAACAAAATTGGCTGTAAAAAAGTCTTTGTGTAAATTTTCAGACCCGACCCCTTGTCCATTATGTGGAGAGTAAATGAAGAATGACAAGGGTGTGAAACTTCATATTAGTAAAAAGCATAAATGACTTAAACTTTTTTAAAAATTTATTTTTTTCAAGATACAATTAATTAAAATTTATCCCGGTTATTAAGTCATCTAAAACGCTTTAATGTGCGACCTTAATAAATTATAAACAAAATATTACTCTACTAAAGTTATTCTCAAAAAAATTGACAATCAACTCGAAAATTTAATTTTAGCCAAAAATTCAGAATTTGTTAAGCAAACTTAAAAAAAAATGTTTATATAATTTAATATTTTTCTTAATTACTATTAAATATTAATTTTATATTTTTCATAATTATTTCATCAAAAATTTAAGTTTTTTTTATAATGAGCACTGCAAATATCAAATTAATTTTTACCTTTTAATTAATTATTTCACAATCAATTTTTTAAATGCTACAGCGTGTTCAAAATAAAATATAGAAAATTTTTATAACAGAATACACGTTTTAAAAGGTGACTAACAATGATAAGCTATAAATATGAAAAATTCAAAACAGGATTGAAAATAAAAAATCGAAAAAGCTAAATCTTATTAAAAGAATGGGTTCGTATCTATCAAAATTGGTTGATCTTTTTTCGAACTGGAACAATGGCACACCAAGTCGAATTTTACTCTTAGGACTTGACAATGCTGGAAAAACCACTATTCTTTACAGGGTGAAATTAAATGAAAACATCTGTTCAATTCCCACAATTGGCTTCAATGTGGAAACACTTACTCCCTGCAAGGGACTCACATTCACCGTATGGGATGTTGGTGGCCAGAAGAAAATCAGACAACTCTGGAACTACTATTACCAGAATACTGATGGCTTATTTTTTGTGATTGACAGCAGTGACACAGAACGAATAAATGAAGCTGGCGAAGAGTTGCATGGAATTTTGGAGCATGATTCAATGAGAGGTGTCCCGGTAGTCATCATAGCCAATAAACAAGATTTGCCAAATGCAATGAATTGCAGCGATTTAATTCAGAGGCTAGGTCTAGAGAAGTTATCGACGAGCCAGAACAAATGGTTTATTCAAAATGCATGTGCTGTCAATGGGGAAGGAATTTATGAAGCTATGGATCAAATGGGAACCATGATCAAGGAGAATAAAAAATAATTTTTGTTGATTTTTTATTTATTTTTTTTATGAAATTGAAATTTTGCGAAGAAAAAAATTAAAAATTTTAATAATAAATTCATTAAAACAAAATATAATTTTATTTAAAAAAGGATTAATAAAATGATTTTTTTAATTTTAAAAAATGTTAGCACTAATTTCGGTGGGGAGTAAGGTTTTAATTCGTTAAATGGGTTATTTAATCAGCTTGCTAAGTTTTCAATAGTAGCTGTATTAAAAATATTAAAAAATAAAAAAAAAAAAGAGGAATTTAATTTGATTGTCTGGATACCTGAAAAACGTTCATGCCCCCAAAATCCAATAATACACATGGGGTGTAACTCGGATAAAGGACGGCATATGGGACCAAATTTAAAAAAAAATTTATCATCAAAAAACTTTATTTTGGCTCCATCAACATTTGGTTTTAATTTTTTTTAAACTTGATTTTTTTTCTCTTTAATTTTGATTTTGGAATCAATTTAGTAGTTTAATTTACTTGTATCTTATTGTTCTTTATACGTTTATCTTTATACGATGCCTTCATGTCCAGTCAACAATCATGAACAGGAACATTTATTCCATCTTAGCAAGTCTAGCTTGTTAGCTTGTTGTAACTTATAATATTGATAAACTATCAAAATATAGAATCTAAAAAAGATCGAAAACAAAATATAGAAGACTAAAAATATAGAATCATCAAAGTAAAGAAAACAAATATATAGAAAACTAAATATAGAAAAATTATAATATAGAATTATAATTTGCTGTTTGCTATGAAAATTACAAACATCTGTTGTCAAAAATTCAAACAACTTATTTCAAATTTAACCTAATGCCTGCAAAAACATGACAGTCAAAAAGGCAATAGAGTTTTTTAGTCTAGAACAAAATAACATGGAAACAGACTTGTTAATATTGTTCTCTGGTGAAACTATAAAACAAACAAGAAAAAAAGATCTTGTACGAGAACAAAAGTTGAAAACAATTGTCAGTGAGTATGATGTGTTGAACATAGATTTATTTTTAAATGGAATTATTGGTTTATTGGACGATCAATTGTAAAATAACTTTATAAAATAGACAAAATATTCAATTAATCAATTAGTCAATTCTATTTAATTTTCTATATAATTACTTTCTATATTTTTTTTTCTATATTTTTTTTTCTATAATAAAGAAATTCTATAATTATTCAAATTGATGATTTCGATATTTTTTTTTCTACCTTTTTACCTTTCGATAAAAAAATAATTCTATATTTTGAACGTTAACCATAATATTATTATTTATTATTATTTTGACCCAAAAATTTAAACAGTTTTTTCTTTTTGCAGTAATTTTTTATGTGTAATGTGCAAGAAGCTACCATAGGTGACCTCCTAGTAGGCCACCTCCGCAAGCTAGTCTTGCTGTAGCTTAATTATATCATTATTATTATTATCATTATTATTATTTAGTCTTAGTTTTGTTTAGAAAAATCATTAAAATCATATAACTAGATAGAAAAAAAGGAGGCGGTGCAGCGCTTTGCATTAAAAAAAATTTTAAAGGCAAATCCATTAATGTGGTTTGGTAAAGATACCAGCAAAAAAGGAGAAGAACTAGAAGTTTAAATAGAGAATGTCAATTTTTTTGTGCTAAACGAAAATTCACCAACTTTTAAGCGCAGTGGCTTAAACGTGCTAGATCTCTCCATTTGTTCTTCAAATTTGATTAAACGTTTTCTAGATTTTTAATTTCTAGATAAAGAAATAAGTGACCATCAACCAACTTTAACAACATTAAACAAAATTCTAGCAATAAAAAAACATAATTCGTCTCAAAAATAAACTGGAATAAATTTCACCAAGCTCTTAGTCAGTGTAAACCATTAAATGAACAAATATTAAATGAGAGAGACTTGGATGAAAAATTGGAAATAATCACCACAGATATCACAAGTGCGATGCCTTCAGCTATAATTAACTTTAGTAAAAGAAATAACAATAATCCGATCATATCGATTCCAAAAAATATAGTGAATCTAATTAAAGAAAGAGGAAAATTCGGAAAATTTTTCAAATGAGCCAATCAGCGGAGCAAAAAAAGATTTTAAATGCAATTAATCATCGTCTTAAAAAAGATATAAAGGTCTTCACAAATCACAGAACCAAGACGCAATTTCAAGAACTAGCCAGCTTCAATCTATCCTACAGTAGACACTGGGCCCTGCTTAAAAAACTTGAAAACACAGAAGAAGAAAAAGTTAAAAACATAGTCTTAAACGTTAGCGATCAAATTTTTAAAAAATGACAAAGAGATAGAGAAAGCATTTGCGGATAGTCTGGCTGAAACATTTCCTCATACAAATAATATCAACTTTGATCCATTTGTACATTCACAAGCTTTTGGTAAATTTGAATACATCTAAACATCTGATTTGGTCAATGCTATCAAAAAAATAAACCACATCTAGTGGCTTTGATAAATTTCGAACAAAGCAATAAAAAATCTCCCATTTAATACATTAAAATCACTAAACACTTTGTTCAATTATTCAGTTAAACTAGGTTATTTTCCAATTAACAATTTCCAATTAAATTAACTGGAAAAATTATTATGATAGCAAAGAAAAACAAACTAGTTAATCTTGTATCTTCATACAGACCAATATCTCTTCGGGGTTGTGAAGTTCGTTTCAATTCGATCTTTTCAATTCAGAAAACTTGAACAACTTTTTTACTAAAAGAGATAATTTCAATAAAATGCTTAATTATATGCAAATTTGATTAATTCAGTAAAATAAGTCTGCAAAATACTCTGCAAATTTATGCATCTTGCACGCCATTAAAAAGTATTCAAATCAATTGCGCACTTACTTTGCAGGGTTTTTGCAGACACATTTTTTCGGATATACAGTCAATAACCGGTTATCCGGAATGAGATTCGAGCTTTTTTTTTCAAAGTCGTCCGGATAATAAATTTTCCGGATAACACGATTAGCTAAAGAAAAGAGGGGTAAACACAGTGATAATTGATTTAGAGTGTTTATTTAGAACAAAGAAACAATTAACGAATAAAAACAACAATATCACCAATAAATATTAATCTGGATTATCTGTTCTGAATTTGCTAAGTTCTGCTGAACCTTTGGCGATAATGTCGTAAATCGTACTTAAGCCAACCATATAATCTAGCGCAAGTTATTTTGGGCAGTACCCATTCTTTTCTTAGTGATGATCTCCTCCCGCTGAACAAAGTTAAGAACAACCTTCTTGCGTTTTGCAATCGGAGTATCGATAACTTTTTTACTAGCGTTCTTGCGAGGTTTAGGAACTTGATACATAGGTCTTGTCATTTTTAATGAGAATGACATATTGACTCACATCATTTATGTTTATATATTAAGGATTAACAGGAAGAAATACGGAAGTAATGCTGTTCTAATTAGCTCAAAGCCTAAAAAGTAGGAAGCGAAAAAGCTCAAAGTAAAAAATCAAAAAGTGCTGGTCCGAAAATTGATTCCGGATAATCGAAAATTCCGGATAAAAAATTCCGGATAACCGGTTATTGACTGTACTTTGATTAACTCAATCGATAATCCAAGGTTTCAATGAAAAAAACTTACAGGAGCTGTATTTTTTGACCTCGAAAAAACCTTCGATAAAACTTCTCACTATGGCATAATGAAGAAACTAAATGAACTTAAGCTAAGCCCTTCTATTCTAAAATGGATTGAAAGTTTCTTATCTGATCGTTCATTTCAAGTTTGTTCCAATGAATCAATTTCCCCAGAAAGACTAATTAAATGCGGCGTTCCACAAGGCAGCTGCTTCTCACCAACAATTTTTAATATTTATTTTTGTGATATAGCCAGAAAAATTTGAATAATATTAAAATTGCGCTGTTCGCAGACGATCTCTGCATTTGGATCTCGTTTTCTTCAACTAAAGAACTTGAGGTTTTCCTGCGAATAGCAATAAATAGAATAACAAAGTTTTGTGAAACATTGGGTTTTTATATTGATACAACCAAAACCTGCTACACAAAATTTACAACGGCTGGTCAAAGAAAAAAGCACACCACCAAATATATGCTAAATTTAAAAGTTGTAAACAAGTAAACACCGTTAGACTCAAATCAAACCTTTTTAGGAATCAGGCTAAATCCAAATTATGCTTTAAACCCCATCTTTCTCAACTTGAGAAATATGGACTAGTATCGAAAATAAATCTATTAAAAAGAATTAAGAACTTCAAATGGGCTATCTCAATCGAATTAAAATTAAAATTGTACAAATCATTAATAAGATCACTCTTTGACAACTGGTTTATTTTTCTAAACGTTGGAACAGAAAAGATAAAAACGTCACTACAAAAAATTCAAAATAAAATCCTTAAAATTATTAAACGCTTTTCAATCATGACTTCGATAAAAAATATACACAAAATACTAAATCTAGAAACAATCGAGGAAAGATCAAATTACATATTCGCCAAGTTCTTAAGTTAAAAATATAGTATAGAGCTCATTGCTAAAGATATACAAGACTATCTGTCATACAAAGTAAAAAATCAACGATTTAAAACTCATTTCGATCATTTAATCTATTAAATACTAATAATAACTAAATCATTTTTTTTTTTCAATTTAAATTTTTTTTAATGAATCTTTCTTTCGAATTTAAAATTAAAATTTTAATATTTTTCTCGTGGCATGAAAGTTTAAACAAAGGCTAATGCCATTCGGACAAACTCTGGGGTAACCCAAATTTATTTATTAAGTAAAAAAAAAATAACTGACTGAAGGAGCTCTGCTTGTAGCCTTTCTTTAAAAAGGAAATAAGCTATTAAACAAACAAGCTTTGCTATTTTAATACTTTCCATGCTGTTTGACATGCGTCTATGCGTCTTTTTTAAATGCTTTAAAAACTTTAATATGATATTTTAAACAAGGCTAATAAACATGTTTCTAAGTAAATTTAGGCTTAAAAAATTCATATCCAGGGTCTATTTTTCATAGGATTTTTATTTTTTTGATAAAAATTAATAAACGAAAAATCGAGTTTTATTTTATTTGAAAAGTAATCATTAAAAAAATATGATTCTAAGTTGATTTGGTTACAAAAAATTCAATTCTGGGGTCCTTTTGGTTCGGATATTTTTTTCGTTAGTAGCTAATTTATTTTTAAAGTAGCTAAATAAAAATATTTTTTAGTAGATAATTATTATAGTAGCTAAAATATTTTTTTAGTAGATAAATAAATTTAATAATAGATAATTAAATTAATAGAAAATTCGTAAAGTAGCTAAAAAAAAAATTAACACCTCATAACATATTGACATTTTTTTTTGAGTTCTTAATTATTCTTTGATGTAATTGACATATGAATTTTTACAAATTGGCACCTCTTAAAGAAATCCAACTAATTAATGGCCAGTTTTAGAATAAAAACTCAGTCTTTTTCAAACTTTTTCAATATAATCTCCTTGAAGAGTATTCCAACATTAACAAATCATATTTAAAAAAATATAAAACTTTTTTATGTGACTCAATTTAATCTTTAAACTTTTAATCTCTCCGTACTTACTTATTTAATGATTTCGTTTACACTTTTTAGACTAATTTTATAACAAATTTATTTTTTGTTTACATATAATTCTTGACCAAAACAGCTCCGCTGGGGTCATTTAAATAAAATAAATTAACAACAACAAACTTTTTCAAACTTTTATACAACATATCATAAAAAATTACATTATGTCGGAAGAAACATCTAGCTCAACTTCTATCTTAGCTTTACATCAAGCTCAGTCAAATATTGATGACACAGATAACGATGCAAGTTTGATTGAAGAAGCAGTTATTCATAAAAAAAGAGGCAAAAATTTGAGTTATGAAGATTTTGCGGTATATTTATCTATCAAAAATGTGTTCAAGACTTACAAAGTGGAAAAATTGACGACAGTACTTGGGGTCGAAAAGAGGAGCGTAAAACTAAAAATGGTGAAATTAAATGTTTTACAAGCAAATGTTGCAAATCAACCAGTCAAACGTAAAACAGGTCGTCCTCCAAAAGCTAGTCAAAAAGAAGTCAATAATGGTGTTTCTAAAAGAAATAAATTGAGTAATAATTAAATAATTATTCTAATTATATTTTATTGGTCATTTTTTGTATTTTTTTTTGTCTTATTTTTTTATTTTTTTCTTTATAATTAGCTACTTAAATAAAATAATTATCTACTTTTTATTTTTTTTTATCTATTTTTCTAAATAAAAATTAGCTACAAAAAAATAAAATTAGCTACTAACACAAAATATATCCCTTTTGGTTCTAGGATATTAATTTTTGGCGAAAAAGGACACAAAAATGAAAAAAGTTGCTTTCAAACTAAATTAAATTAAAAAAAATAATTCTAAAATTTAGTTTTGTTTTTTTCACCTTTTCAAGCCCAATTTCTTTTTTTTTTTGTTGATTATTTAATTTGAAAGATTATTCATTTGTTAATAGAATTTACAACAATCTAATTTTTTGCTTAACTGATAATCAAAATATTTATTAAAAAATCATATTTATTTTAAATATTTGATTGTTTAAATTTTAAATATTAAGATTAATTGAGTTTGAATATTTTTTTTCTTATAAATTTTATTAAATTAATAAACTTTATTAAAAAGCACACGTAAGCCAAAAGTCAGGAAAAGAAAATTACAAGTGAGACAAAATAAAAAGCACGCAGTTTCGTCAAATTATTTTGCTTTAAACAAACTAGCCAACGTTTGGACAGGGTGCCGTATCTGGACACTCGAAACATTTGCATGAATGGTGTGGTAATATTTCGAAATTCGTCCTGGAACTTTCAAATCATGTGAAACATCTAGAAGAAAGCGAAAAGGAGAAAGACATTGAAATAAATAAACTGATATCTGAATCGGCAGCAGCAAATAAAACAGCAAACTCATCCAATAACAGTAGCAAGTGGATTCAAACGGTAAAACAAGGAACAATAAATGCTAAAAAACCAGCGGTTCAGATATCTGTAGAAAAAGTAACCATTAGCGGAATGAATGAAAGAAAAAGAAGAAAAAAATGTGATTATTTATGGTGTGCCAGAATCAAAGAAAGAGATTTTAGCAGAAAAGCAAGCAGAAGATGAAGCAAAAATCAATGAAATTCTATCCACTATTGGAAAAAGTGATGTCAAGCCAGCGTATTCGAGACGTTTGAGATTTAAAAAACCAAAGTAAACCAGGACCAATTCAAGTAGAACTCATAGAAGAAGCAAACAGAAATCCACTACTACTATCAGCGAAAAAGAAATCCACTACTACTATCAGCTTTTCAAATCTGTTAATCTTAGTCCAGATTTGACTGAAACTGAAAGAGCTTTAGACTATGAATTAAGAAAACAAAGAAACGAAGCAAATAATGGTCTTTCACAAGACACAAATAACGCCCTTTCGATATGACATCCGTGGAAATCAAATTGTCAAATTCAAGAAGCAATAATCGTTCATCAGAAGCGTCATCACGTGTAGAAAGTCTCGAATCTTAAAATGTATGTATTTCAATGGTACTTCTTCTTTGACTTTTGACCAACTCTGTTACTTACACTTACATAAAAATAAGAAAACGAACTTTATTTTAGAATGAGAAAATATTTTTTATTTTGAGACTTGTTATTAAAAGTATTTAAAGACTTGTTTTTAAGTAACAAGTTTAAATCAAAGTCATGACTTAAATTTATTTTTAAGTCAAAATTAATATTTGTTAGTCTAGGGAATTTGGCCTGAATACCTTCGATTAACTTCAGAGGAGATAGAATGAAGACAAAGAACAAAATCGTGTTGAATAAACGTTTATTATTAATTTAAAGTAAATAAGAAAAATACAAGTTAAAAAGCTCTCCTTTTTAAGAATTACAACTTCTATTTATATTCAGTAGTTGTATCTTAAAAAGGTCATTAATCATAAAGAATCTAAATAAAGATAAGTTGTGAATTAAATCGGTCATAAAGATTTATGACATATGATAAATGATTCATAAAAACATAAAGATAAAATCTAGATAAGTTGTGAAAATTGATAAGGTTAATTTAAATAATTGAAACGGTTATTTTCACACCGTAACATTACCCCCCCTTGAAAATAATCATTCGTCCTCGAATGGACTAAACAAGGGTAGATTATTTATAGCATTAATTTGTTGAAAAAATTAGTTTATTTGTGATTGAGTCCAAACTTTCTTCGCTAATTTCTTGATTTTGAATATTGGGCTCAACATTTATTTTTTCTTTTGAAATTGTAATCATTTCTATTTGTTCATTTGCACCATTCTTTTGATTTTCTGTAAATTCAGATTTTCGCTGTTCTTCTAAATTGTTAGAAAATTTGTTTTTCTCTGAATTTAATGTCCAGTATGGGAAACATTTGACACAGAAATTGCATCCTAGGAATAAAAGAAGTAATATGAGAATACTAGTACAGACTAACGCAATAATTCCAAATGTTTTCGTAAAAATCATATTTAAACCATTCTTTATTTCCAATTTTGTTTCGATGACGTTCGCTTTGATATTAGAAGTGTCTGACGAATGTGAATACCAAGTCCCAGCCGACATTTCATGATTTACTATTTCTTGAAACGTTGATAGAAGATCTATTCCATCAAGCAATAGTGGATTATGATGAACGTTTAATTCTTTTATCTTATTTTCCAAGTAATCAAAATTAAAAAATTGAATTTTTGAATTAGGTACAACACTAGATTGAAAATTTTTTCTATTAATAGTGTTGTTTTGGTTTAGCAATTGTATATATTGTATGACTCTATTACAATGTACAAGATTAGATACTTGCCTAATAATATTGTTATAAGTTAAAAATCCTGTTTTTGACGAATTCTTTATATTAAAAATTATAGGTTGATCTGTAAAGCACTGCGAAGTATTTCCATTGCGAGTATCCGTCAAAATTTCTATTTCGCTTACAGACAAACAGTCCGCTTTATAAATTGTACCCATAGTAGTGTAGAAGGTAATTGAACTTCCATCTTTAAGAAAATGTGTAAGATATTTGTCTTCATTTTTTGAAAAAAGGTTAAGCGTCGATTTAAAATTTAAACATTCGTTAAAAAGTATTTCATTTTTTTGTTTTATATCTTCGAAAACTCTATAGTCATTGTCAGCAAGTAACAATTCTTTCATTTCTTCTACAGTTGAACTCTGAGGTACTTTGTTATTTATATCTTGGTTAATTTTTCTACTCAGATAAATTCCTTCAACTGTTGTTAAGACTGAGATATTACAAATTAATTGAATTCCGGAAGCTTGAACTGCTAAATGTGATTCACTTATTAAAATATCGCTATCTCTTTCAAATTTGAAATCTTCCAACGTGATTTTGTATAGTGGGCATTCGTGATAAACAGTTTTATCCCATATTATAATGGAATCATGAAGATAACAAAAAAGATCTTTAGCTTGACATTTTAAACCGAATAAATGATCAAATTGATTTTTAGCTGTTATTAATTTTGGTGAGAAAGAACAAGAAAATGTTTCGCTTTTTCTTTCATTTAACCATGAAAATATTGCTTTTGGATTAGCAGAATAAGTACAATATTCAGCATCACAATTCATAGGTGATTCTCTGCATTTTCTAGTAATAACCATTATTTTGCATTCATCGTTAGTTAGTTTTACAGGTTCTGTTCTGAGTGATTCAAATTTTTCACCCCAAAACGACATTGATGTAACTAAAATATGTTTTTTCATTAAGCAATGATATCCATTTCCATAAACTTGGTGTTCCAATTTTCCTAAAACATTTAGTTTTATTTTCGAACTGACAACATTTTGGTTAGATTTCAATTCAAAATACTTATTCAATATGTGATTAGTATTTTTGGGTTTAGTTTTACATAGTGAATTTAGATCAACAATCTTTCTATGATAAGAATGCGAACATAACATAAAACTACCGTTTACATTTATCCCTTTTATTTTATTTACATTTTCAGTGAATATTGAAGGGATAATGCTAAACAAAAGTAAAAAACTTACAAAAAATGCTTTGTTTAATGTACATTTTCGCTTTGGACGTTGAGATATAGCGAATTGTAATCCTGATTTATAATCGTTTATTAGTTTAAGGTTGTTAAAATACTTTTCAGGAATCCAAGATGATTCCGATAATGGAAGATTTTTCCATTTTACAAGATAAAGATTATCGTTATCGATTATTTTATGCTTTTGAATTCTTTCAATTTCGGCACTCTCTACTGGAAGAGACGAATCGTCTTCCACCAATTTAATTTTATGTCTCGGATAAGAGTCCTTTAAAGTTTCGTTAAGAGCATTCTTAATAATATAATTACCACGTTTGGTGTGACCTGATACTTTATATGGTCCCTTGAACCTTGGTTCTAATTTATTAAGAAGTCCTTCGCATTTTAAGAATACAGTTTTTCCAATGTCAATTCGTTTCTCAACAATATTAGTAGATTTATTTTGTGTTTTAATTTGACGTTCTTGAAATGCTTTTAAATTTTTTAGCGCTAACGGACGTGTACTTTCAAATAGTTGTTTAATTTCTTTACTTCTTTCCAAGATAGCATTTGAATCTTCTTTTTCAGTTGAATAATCATTAAATGGGATCATGTTCCTTCCGAACATTAGTTCAAAAGGTGTGTGACCCGTAGCCGAATGAACTCTCGATTGGTATGCGATTAAAACAAACGGTAGGAACTTATGCCAGTTATTGATATTGGCTTCAGCATGTTTTCTTAAACAATTTGCTAAAGTCTGATTAAATCTTTCTGTTATCCCATTAGTTCTTGGATTATAAGCTGAGGTTGTGATATGTTTAAAACCTAAATTTGTTTTTAAACTTTCTAATACATTGTTACAAAATTCCCTTCCCTGGTCGGATAAAAGTTCCTCAAATGGACCAAACATACTAATATATTCAGTTAATATAGAAGCTACTTCATTAGCTGATTTTGATCGTATTGGTTTAGCAAACGAAAATCTTGTTACAAATTCAATTATTACTAATATACCATTGAAGCCTTCATCAGTTTCAGGAAGACCAAGAATAAGGTCTATCATAACACGTTTAAAAATTTTGCTAATGCTACTTGTTTGTGCAGGATGGTATTTTACAATTTCTTTGTTATTTCGATTGCAAACAGTGCACTTTTTTACAAATTTTTTTATATCATCAAATATATTTTTCCAATAAAATGTGTCTTTCAGTCTCTGATATGTGGATTCAGTTTGAAAGTGTCCAAAATTGTGTGCCTTTTCAATAATTTCTGCCCGCAATTCTGGCTTAGGTACTTCTAAATATTTTCCAGTTTTATGGATAAAAAGTTTATTGTTTTCATAACGATAATTTTTTGCCAAATTTTGAATATTTGTTGCTAATTTTTTTGAAATACCTGGTACAAGCTTTCCAAATTGGATGAAGTGGATTAAGTTGGGATTTTCCCACACGTCTAATTTAATTTTATCATTTAAAACTTGTGTTGTTGTCATACAAATCACAAAGTCAATTACAGGTCTACTGATTGCATCCACATTTCCATGTTCAGAGCCTTTTCTATAAACAACGTCAAAGTCGTACTCCTGAAGAAATATTGACCATCGGGTTAATTTTCCTGTCATTTTTTTAATGTTCTTAAGCCATACAAGCGCAGAGTGGTCTGTTATAACTGTAAATTTTATTCCATACAGGTACTTTCTGAATTGTGTTATACCATAGATAACAGCTAAGCATTCTTTTTCTGAAATACCGTATTTTATTTCTGTTTTTGAGAGTGTTCGTGAAGCACAAGCAACCATGAATTCCTCTCCGTTTTCATCTTTTTGAGTTAATATTGCTCCAAGTGCGTACCCAGAAGCATCGACATAGAGTCTGTAATTGGAATTAGGATTTGGTATTCTTAATATTGGATATGAGGAACATTTTTTCTTAAGCATGTTAAAAGCTTCTTCACATTCACTACTCCATTCAAATACTGAATCTTTCGCACACAAAGCAAAAAGTGGATGAGCAATTTTTGAATAATCCTTAATAAAGCGTCGATAAAAGTTAGGTAGTCCAAGAAAACTTTGTAGTTCCTTTAAATTTTTTGGTCGAGCTCTTTCAACAATTGCTTTGATTTTTTCAGGATCCATTTTAACTTGATTATGAGACACAATGTGACCAAGCACTTTAATTTCATTTGCAAACCAGCTACATTTAGTTGGGTTTATTTTTAAATTTGCTTCCTTTAATTTTTTAAAAACTTGTCTTATGTGAGAGATGTGTTCGTGAAAGGTTTTTGAATGTATAGTGATATCATCCATATAAACTTCAACGAAAGGAAGGTCACCTAGGGTCATCTGCATAATCCTACAGAAGTCTGTTGGCGCATTCTTTAAGCCAAAAGGTAGTCTTAAAAATTCAAAATGACCATCTGGAGTGGAAAAAGCAGTTTTATGAATTGAACTTTCATCCATTTTCACTTGCCAGTAGCCTGACTTTAAATCAAGTGCAGTGAACCAATTCGAGTCCCTCATTCTATCAATTACATCTGTAATATTTGGAAGTGGCCATCTTTCTGTTAAAGTATTTTCGTTTAACTTTCTATAATCTATACAAATTCGTTTATTTCCGTCTTTTTTTGGAACAACAATTACAGGGGAAGACCAAGCCGATTTAGATGTTCGAATGATTCCTGCTTTTATCATCTTACTGATTTCGGTTCTTAAAAATTGGCGTTCGTTTTCTGACATTCTATATGGTCGTTTATAAATAGGAGCTACATTTTCATCAATCAACCTAATTACGTGTTTATACACCTCACAGCTCCCTAATTCTTCTATAGAATTAGCAAATAAACATTTTGCTTCGGTTAATATTTTATCAAAAGCTTTTTGCTGATTGAATGATAAAGGACTTAAAGGGTTAACCTTATATGATTTGTTTTCCCAAAAATAATCATCTGAGGTTTCTGGATTAACATCAGATAGAAAAATATCAAAAATATTTTCTTCTTTATTACTTTCGCTACTTTCTAATTTAAAATCTGAACCTGAAGATTTTATAAGTCCTTGGGATGGAAAAATTCCTGAATTTGTTTTTTGAAACCAATCAAGACCTAACAAAACATCATGGTCTTCATGATCGAAAACAATAAATTCGATTAAACATAAACTGTTACCTAGCTTAATTTCAATTGGTTTCGTTTTGCCAGATGCATGAGTAATTATGCCTGTTGCTGTCTTTATTTTGTTTTCACATGCTAAAATATATATATTATATTGAACTGCTGTCATATGGTTCATAATAGAATGGGTAGCCCCGCAATCTATTCCTATTTTCATTAATTTACCTCCTACATAACCTGTAGTTGATGGTATACAGTTAATATTTTTCGAGAGAGAAGAAACCATATAAATCTTTTCTTCCGAATCAGAAACAATTTCTAAAGAATTTATCTTTTTTAATATTACCCTGCACTTATTAGCATAATGTCCTTTCTTTTTACATCTAAGACATGTAATATCATGTGATTTATTGTTTCTTTGATTTAAATATTTATTAGATACAGTTTTTTGTTTTTGTAAATCTTTGAAAGTATCTCTTTTATATGAATTATTATTTTTCTTTTTTACATTAGTTTTAACAAAGTTAACTTTAGATATGCAGCTAGCCGCTGATTCTAATTGAATCGCAAGTGGGATAGCCTCCGACAGCTTAACGATTTTTCTACAAATAATTTCTCTTTTTGTATTTTCTTTTAAACCTTCTCTAAAGTAAAACATTTTTTCTTCCTCAGCCATAAAGCCTAACTTATTGGTCAAAGTCAAAAATCTGTTTACAAAATGTTCAACATTTAATTCTTTATGTTTTAAATTAGAGAGTTCGCTTCTTATCTTATGTTCTTTATCGACGTTTCTAAAGGTATCTTTGAGCTCTTTTTCAAACTCGAACCAGTTACTTTTTGACTCAATATGTCTTTTTAATATTAACAATGGTAACTCAGCCACAAAATTGACGACTGCATTCAGTCGATCTTCATCAGGAATTTTTGCTGCTATAAAACCTTGCTTGATCATAAAAAGCCAATCTTCTATATCATCTTTACTATTACCAGAAAATTTTGGTGTACTTACATGAAGATGTTTTGGTTTATTCTCCATATTTTGGTTGAGCAAAAATTTATAGATTGGATCGTTCGATAAAGGAAACATTTGTTCTCTCATCTCGACCGGATGATTTATTGAATTTCGTTTATTATTTATCATGTTATTATAATCATTTGATACATAGTCAGACATTTTAGGTGTTTTTTGTCGATCATAATCATGAATAACCGAATTTGCTTGGTGAATTTTTGAATTCCAATCTTTTATTACATCTTTTCCATAACAATAAGATTCTGGTGTTTTTTGTGCATCATCATCACTGATAAGTATTGATTTAGGCGTTTTTTCGTTATGATCCATATTATATAACATTTTGTTTAAATTATTCGATTTCGACTTTATTGAAACATCATTTTGCGAGCGATTATTTATAGTTGAATAATCTAGCTTGTAAAAGTCTTTATTCATTATTAGAAATTGTTCTTCTTGTTGGCTGTTGCTGACAGTTGAGTTGTTAAGAAGATCCTCGTTGAATTGTACATTTTTTTTCTTATCAGAAGCTTGTAAGTCAAAATATTGACTCTCGTTTTGATTTAACTGTTTCTTAAGTTCTGATATTATTTTATCTTTCTCAAGATTATCCTCTTTTAGATTTTCATTTCTTAATAATAATTCTTCATTAGTCAGACGAAGTCTGTCAATTTCTGAAGATACATCATCTTTCTGCTCATCTACGTCATCAGCGTCCAGTTTTATTTGTTTTATTTTGTTAACTTTGCTTTCAAAATTACTAATGCATTCTATGCACTTTGATTTCCTTGTATCAGTGGCATCATTGCTTTCCGCAATATCCTTTAATTCTGCTACAGTAGCCCTGTAAGCAGCCACTACCTTATCCAGGGAGTAAGCTAAGGATTTAGCCTTGCAAATATAAAGAGCTTTTATTTTTTTCCACTTTTTTGAATCGATATCCTCGATTATAGAGCCTATTTCACTCATTGCACAATTAATAATTAGTACTAATATAAAATTATCGCGCGGAACAATCTGCTTTTGTCTATTATCTATCTGTTTATATCGGTCTTTATCGCTGCTACCATATATGGTAGTCTAGGGAATTTGGCCTGAATACCTTCGATTAACTTCAGAGGAGATAGAATGAAGACAAAGAACAAAATCGTGTTGAATAAACGTTTATTATTAATTTAAAGTAAATAAGAAAAATACAAGTTAAAAAGCTCTCCTTTTTAAGAATTACAACTTCTATTTATATTCAGTAGTTGTATCTTAAAAAGGTCATTAATCATAAAGAATCTAAATAAAGATAAGTTGTGAATTAAATCGGTCATAAAGATTTATGACATATGATAAATGATTCATAAAAACATAAAGATAAAATCTAGATAAGTTGTGAAAATTGATAAGGTTAATTTAAATAATTGAAACGGTTATTTTCACACCGTAACATATTTTAGTTTTTGATTTTTTTCGTACCAAGTGGTAATTATGGAGGCCAAGTAAGTTTTGGACTTTTTTTAAAAAATTTTAAAATCCGGATTTGGACTTTTTTTAGGATTTTTAAATAACTCTGTTTAAAATGTATGTAATACCAAGTTTTTACTTTCAAACTTCATAGTTTACCTTGCCGGTAATTTTAATTAAGATAAATCTTATTTATGGTAGATAACATTTGATATCTCTATTCTAAGAGATATGATATGTTACTAGCTCTGCTAAATTTGTTAATTTATGGGCCAAAAAAATCCAAAATTTGTTAATTTTTGTCTAAATTTGTTACCTAAATTTTTACCTAAATTTGTCATTTTTTGTATAAAAAATAAAATTAAAAAAACGCCAATTACTGTTATTTTTAATCTAATTTAAAAAAAAAAAAACAATACAAAAAATCACTGCATTACTAGAGCTTTTTTAGCTTTTGGAGGCCTACCAGCCTTTTTTTTTTGAGGCAAAGGAACATTTTTGAACTTTAAAGGTATTTCCACTAGTTTCTGATGAGCTGAATGAATCACATGGTAACAAATATAATTTTTTTGAAAAAATCCACATGTACATTTACTATTTATTGAAAAAATCCACATGTACATTAACTATTTACCCAATTTTCTCGAACTAGAGAAACTTTGCTTATTTTTATATAGCGTACAGCTACATCAAAATAAACTCTTAGCGTCATGTCATATTTTGGAATATCCATTTTTTTGGTCAGATTAAAAATATTTATTCAAATTTTAAATAGTTTTGGTTGAACAACAATATGAAACAAAAAAAAATTTAGATATAAACTAACAAATTTAGTCACAAAATTAACAAAAAAGATAGCCAAATTTTTTAGGTAAATTATGTAAGACACATTTTATTTTATTCAATCACAAATTTAGGGGGGTAACTAAGACCCTTATTTTAATAAAAAATCATCAAAACAAATAATAATTTATTGATTTTATTAAGTTAAATATTTTTATTACTAAGCTAAAGTTCATGAAATTCAAAATTTTAGTGCTATCTGAATTCCACATTTTTGACTCAAAATTCGTAATCTACGCCCTCGAAAACCCCATTAAAAAATTTTTTTGGGGGGGGGACTAAAAAATTTTTTTTACACCCAGGGTTCCAATTACAACGATAGTTAGGGTTAGGACTTGGACTTAACATCTACTCGGCATTTACCCTAATGTGGCCTTTGATCCGATCAAAAAAGCCAGCAAAATTGTAATCCAAGGCTTTGTCCCAGATAAGAATCATTTTTATCAAGAACAAATAAAAATTGGTATTTTTTTTTAAATAAAAATTTTTTCTAACTTTTATGGATTTTTTTTTAAATAAAGTAAAATATTTAAAAAGTTGTTGTTCTTTAAGACTCAAAATCTCAAAGATAAAACCTAAATATTCTATAAAAGTATATATATTCTGAAAGAGCATAAAATTCTCTACATGCTAATGTAATTAAGAAAAATAAAAAAATAGTGTGGCGGTTTTTGCTGGCTAAAAAAAGGAAAAAAATGTGTTTTTTCTGGTTTAAATCGTATCTCCTCCGAGGGATCAATTATGATCCCACTTTTTTTTTTTTAATCTAGACAAAATTCTGAACAAATCTATGGTTTTATTTTTTTAATTTATTGCTTTATTTTTCTTAAAAAATCTCTTCAAATCATGTGATTTTTAACAAATTTGTATATTAATATTCTATTGATATTTTTTTTATAAATTTTTCTAAAAACTTACCTAAGTATAAAGAAAATTTCGTGAAAAATCCCTAAAAAAACAAAATAAAATTAATCTTGTGTTAGTAACCTAGGAGTTTTACGCTAAAATTAAGTAGAAAGCTCAACTGTGAAAGAAAGATATCAATTACCGTTTTAATTTATTTAACTAATTTCTTTAAATTTTTCATGCATTTTAAAAATTTAATTAAATAATGTAAATACTATTCTTAGCAAAAATAATAAATAAATACAAGAAACTTTTCTAACCAAAATTCTAAAAAAAAAAATTTTAAGTCTTATGACTTCACTTAAGACTTGTGACTAAAAAACAAGTCTTGTATTAAGTCAAAATGGTGAAAAGTCAGAGTCAAAATTTTGACTTAACTTAAAAAAAGTCTTTAACTTGAACTTTTGAAAAACAAAAAGTCCGGACTTGGACTTGACTTGAGACTTTTAAACAACTGTGATTTTAAACTAAAAAAAATTATGAACAAAAAGTCCTGTCGAATTAAAATATTTAATTGATATACTTTGAATTAAATGTGCATAATTTAAAAAAAATCAAGACAAATAACTCATCTCCTAAAATAACCTAAAAACGTTTCCATGGAAACAAAGACCTTGTCAGATAAAAAATTTAAAATATATAAAATGAGCATATTTGAAAATTCAATAGATTAATAGTAGAAAATTGATGACATGGATCAATTGTTTATAGACGAAAATGGTGTTGTAAGTCTTCAATCCAAGGAGGACATTGACCTAGACTTGGCAACTAGATTTTATATAAATACATCTAATAATCGAAAATTGGAGGTCAAATACCCAAACCTGGAAAACATCGATTCTGAATTCTTAAAAGGAAATAATTTTTTAAAACGAGTTGAGTTTAAAACAAAACCAAAAAGAGTCAAAAATGAGACAAATTTGTGTCAACATCTACTCGGCATTTACCCTAATGTGGCTTTTGATCCGATCAAAAAAGCCAGCAAAATTGTAATCCAAGGCTTTGTCCCAGATAAGAATCTTTTTTATCAAGAACAAATAAAAATTGGTATTTTTTTCTTAAATAAAATTTTTTTCTAACTTTTATGGATTTTTTTTAAAATAAAGTAAAATATTTTTTTTTCTAAAGGTGATTTAATTTTATCAATAAATGATGTCGAAGTGAGCTATGAAAACATAGAAACGCTTCTTTCATCAATACGTCAGGCTCAGAGTATCACCATAACCGCTCTTGGTCCAATAACTTACACAAACTTGGACACTCATCACATAGTACTGAATAATGACTACGCTGATTTGGTCAGCAAAATTCAAAATAATATGACAAAAGCGCCCTCTAAGAGCACAAGTGTGGTCCAAGGAGACCGAGTTAAAGCTGTCAATGATTCCATTACAAGCGATGATTTATTTTTTTACGCGATGATTCTTTCGCTGGATCAAAGCGCTCTGAAACGAAAGCCAGAATCAAAGGAAAAGGTTAGAATTAAAAAAAAAAATACTTATTTAAACAAAATAAAAATGGCCCTCATTAAACTTACCCAAAAATTTAATAAAATATGCAGACTTGTATAAAAGTCAGGAAAAAAGTCTGAACAAGTCAAAAACAAGTCAAAGTATGACTTGGACTTGAAAATATATTTTTTAAAAAGTAACAATTTTGTTTCAAAAATTTAAGAATTTCAAGTCATAATTTTTTAAGGATGAGGTATAATTAAACATAAAAAAGGGTAAATAAAACATAAAAAAAGAATTCACAACATAAAAACAATTTTTATTTATCAAACTGAGAAAAAAACATAAACTATTTTTGATTTAATTAATAAAAAAACTTCAAATAGAGAATGAATTATAAAATTACAAAAAGTCAAATTAAATTTTTAAACAGAGAAAAAAACTTTTAATTTGAAGTCAGAGTATAAAAATCATACCGGTAATTAGTATTTTTCATGCCATGATCCTACTTTTATTTTTTGGGAACTATTTTATTTTTGATTTTTTTTTAAATAATACCAGAAAAACCAATTGAGTCTAAATACTTTGACTTGCAAATTTATGTTTTATTCTCTATATGAATATCCAAAAACACAGCCTTAGGTTTTTTTTTTTCTAAAATTAAAAAAACAAAAATTATGTTGTATTTCTCTCTTATTCACATTATAAAAAAAAATTTTGACTTATGTTTTATTTTTTTTTCATTCTCTTTTTTTATGTTTTATTATACCTCATCCATATCTCGATTTTTAATATTTTTTATATATTTTTAATTTTTTTATCTTGTTTGATTTATTTCCAAAATTTTTTTAAGCACAAATTTATTTGTTTTTTATTAATAAATTCAATTAAAACGAATATGAAAATTATGTGAATTGTTTAAAAATCATGTTTCAATATTTACATTGAAAAAGAAATTTAAACAAATAATTTTATTTTTTCCTGAATAAAAAAATTCACGACTGTTAATTATTTTATATACAGTAGTGATTTGATTTTAGGATCCATGGTTAAAAAATTGTAATTTTACTATTTTTTACGTAAAACAAGAATTGTAAAAAATGGTAAATTAACGGCAAAATGTTATTTATTGTACATTTTTATATTTTTACATTTTTGCATTTTTGAGAGAAGAAAATAAAATCTCAAAATCAAAAAATCTAAAAAAATTTTCATTCAAGAAAAGTAATCATAAATTCGCAATTAATTAAAAGGGATTTTCAAAAAATTATCCTTGGTTCTTACATTTAAATTTTTCTAAAACTTCTGTTTAAGTAATTGCGAATTTATTATTACTTTTCTTGAATGAAAATTTTTTTAGATTTTTCGATTTTGAGATTTTTTTTTCTTCTCTCAAAAATGTAAAAATGTAAAAATATAAAAATGTACAATAAATAACATTTAGCCAAATTAACTAAATCTTAATGTCAGGAAAAAAAGCCATAATTTTACTTTTGGAAGAAAGAGTTTATTCGCGGTTTACTATATTTTATCAAAATTTACCTGTAAAATTTTGGATTTTACCAATTTTTACGTAAAAAATGGTAAAAAATTTAATTAAAAAAAATAAATTTTAAAAGTTAAAATTGTATTTTTTAACAAAATTTTTTGAAAAACAGCAAAAATTGAGATTTTTTTGCATTTTTGGAGTTAACATTACTTAACCTAAAAAATGGTTATTTTACTTCTATTCACGTAAAATTTAGTTAATTTACCATTTTTTACAATTCTTGTTTTACGTAAAAAATGGTAAAATTACAATTTTTTACGTAAATTTACCATGGATCCTTATATCAAATCACAACTGTATTTTAATTCTATTCTTAAAATAAGTAAGAATCCTGACTTGTTTTTTTTTAATTTCTGAAACAAATCGAAGTTTTGACTTGCACTTGACTAGTGACTTTTATACAAGTCTGAAAATATGAACAAAATCAATTCATAACACACTTTTATGATAAAAATAATAGTAATTTGATATATATCAGTATATCTCATTTAAGCTTCATTTTATTATAACCAACTTAAATTGATTTTTTAATTTTTTTTTCATTTTATATTCTGAATTTTTTTGAAATTTTTCTTACAAAATCATTTAACAATATTTGTATTAAATTTTGGTTAATTTAATTAAAATCTTACTTCAAAATGGGCCTAGGTGCATGACAACCAAAAATCTGCTCATTACAACCAAAAAACAGATTTTCGCACACAACGTCTAAAAAAAATTTTTTTTGGTGGTGAAAATCTTTTTTTTGTGTGTAATGAGAAATAATTAAGTTTTTTTTCAAATACATAATTAATAGAGAAATTAATAAGAAATTGTTTTTTTGAAATTTGCAATTTCATAAAATCCCAAAAAATCTAAATTTTGAACTTAAATCAATTTTTAAAATTTTGAAGAATTTAACGGTTTTATGCTTAAAAAGCATAAATAAAACTACCCTAGGTCTAATTTGGTTAGTTGTACAATATATAAGCATCGTTCAAATTATAAAATGCGCCTAAAATATGGATTTTGTGTGAAAAAAATAGAAAAATTTAGAAGTTTTGGCATTTTATGAAATTGCAAATTTCAAAATAATAATTTCTTAATGATTAATTTATGTATTTAAAAAAAACTTAATTATTTCTCAGTACACGCAAAATAAAGATTTTCACAACCAAAAAAAAATTATTTTATACGTTGTGTGTGAAAAACTTATTTTTGGTTGTCAAAAGACTTTTCTTCTTCAAAATTTAATTATTTTGAAAATAATCAGCCATACATTATTTTTTGTAAAAATTATGGAATTTTGTACATGATTCATAAATACTTATGTGACTACTAATTAAACGGTCAGTATATAAATATAAATTTTGAGTATTTTTTTTATTATTTTGTCAGTATAATTTTTTTATTTATATCAGTAAAAAATTAATAAATGATCAGTATTTTAAATAAATTGTCAGCATAAAATTCTAAAATAGTCAGTAAAATAATTGTTTTTTGTCGGTAAAAAATTTCAAAACAGTCAATAAATAAACAATTTTCTGTAAGTTTATAGTTGTCAGTCAAACTTAAGTCAATAAAAAAAAGTAAAATTACAAAAATTTATTTAGCAAGACAATGCAAAAGTAAATTAAAGTAAAAAGAATAAAAATACAAAAAAAATTCAATCGACCAACAAGTCTTTTGTGGCACGCTTGGGTCTTTCTCTTTTCTCCAATTGGAATTTTTTTGCTTCAGCAGGCTACAAGTTACTGACTAAAAATTTTTAATTGAACGAAATCCAATACAGTATGTGTCAAAAGTTTAGAAATTTTTTTTTTTTCGTTAACAAAAGAATTTTTTTTGCATATATAATTATTATTATTGAATTGAAATAACCTCCTTTAAGGAGAAGTAAAGAAAAAAAAATAATAAAAATAAAAATAAAATTTTTTTTTGTGTTTTAAGTCTTTTTTAAAAATGAAAAAAAAAAAAAAATATTACCTAAGAATAAAATTAAAAAAGGAACATTAGTTCGAAAATAGAAAAAGACATGAAAGTTAGAAAGCAAGATAATTTGGACCAAAATTCATGAATTTCTTTTATTTTGAATTAGCTCATTTAGGAGAGTTCTGTAATGTTTTAATTTTAAATTGCAAAGACATAACCAAATTGAATCAGATATATAATCACATAATTATATTTATTGTTTATTTATTTATTGAATTTTTGAGGTTTCAATTTTAAAGTACTTGGAAATAAGCTAAGTATTCTAATTGATTTGCATCTTTAAGTTCGGAGCCATTAAGGTGAAATACCGACTTAAATAATTGAATGCTAAAGTTAACAACTTTTGTTTTAGTAGGGTTAAATTTTATTCTCCATTTATTCCCATAAGACCCACAAATATCCAAAAGAATTTGTAGATGGGAGTCAACTGGGCTTATTAAGATTATATCATCTGCGTAGACAATGATAGAAACATTAAGATTTTTATAAAGAGCTCCAAGCTCATTGTTAAGGCATTCTGTTATAAGATCATCAATATATATGTTGAAAAGAAAAGAAGATAAAATAGCTCCTTGTTTTACACCAGTTTCAATTTTAAAGGGTTTTGTTGTTAGATTATTTGGAAGTGATAAAACAGCTAGTGCTGAGTTATAATAAATGCTAAGCAATATCCAGTAGGAAGTATGCAGTCTCTTTAATAGTTTATAGAATAAGCCATCACGCCATATTTTGTCAAAAGCCTTTTCTGCATCTAAAGATGCTATCCTACATCCAGAGCCTTTATTGATGTAGTTAAGAGTTGTTTCTTTTAATACAAAAATGGCATGGTTACATGAGGTTTTTTTCTTAAAACCAAATTGGTTTTTACTAACTTTGTAAAGCTCAGGGGAGTTAATTAGAATAAGTTTTTCTAGGATTTGAGCAAAGCAGTTTGAAATAGAAATAGGTCTTATATTGTTTAGATCATAGCTGTTTTTTAAATTTTAATATATAATAGGCGGGAAAATAAAAAAAAACGTTTTTTTTTCAAATTTTTATTTGTCATCAATCTAAGATCATAATATCAAAAAAAAAATTAAGTGAAAAAAAAAATCCCAAAAAAAAATACAAAAGAAAAAATGGATACAATAAATTTAAAAAAAAAAACGGTTCAAAAGTTTAGAAATTTTTACAATTTAATATTTAAAATGACCGCCTTTGGCGGTATAACAAGCCAAAACTCTTCTTGGCATAGATTCAATCAACTTTTGAACGTACTCAGTCGGAATCTTTAACCACTCTTTGTGTAAAACCTCTTTTAAATGCCCGATAGAGATTACCTTTGTGTTTACCATTTTGGCATCCATGTATGACCATAAGTTCTCGATTGGGTTGAGATCTGGTGAACGGGCACACCATGGCAGAACCTCAATGTTCTGTTCTTTCAACCAGTCCCTTACTGAGTGGGCAGTATGTGCCGAAGCGCCATCTTGCTGAAAAATCCAAGGGTCGTCTGGCTCAAATAGCAGTTCAACAGATGGTAAAAGGTTGTTTTCCAAGGTGTTGATGTAGACAAATTGATTAATTCGTCCTGAATAAATGTTGCTTATACCAGTGCCTTTGTAGGAAATGCATCCCCAGATACCAGCTGACCCTCCACCGTTTTGTAACCTTGGTATACAGAACTTCGGATGAAACTTTTCATTTTTAAACCTTTTTACGATTACTCTTGACTTACGATTTAAGACCTCAAAATTGGACTCGTCACTGAAAATAACTCTGGAATATAACCAATTACCAATTATTAACTGTCCAATTAAGTCTCTGTTTACACCACTCTGTTTACAACAATTTACTCAAAATTAGAAGCTATTTAAGAATTAATCATAAAGGTGTGAAATAAGGTAGCAATGGTTGCTAAAACCTTTTGATTACCCGAATTTCTAAACTTTTGCACCGACTTTTATTTTTTATTTTTTAGAGGAAGTTTTTTCATTATAAATATTTAAAAGTTAACTATATTTTTATGTCGGGTGTCATATATCAAATTGAAGAGAAAAAAAAATCTACAAATTAGTGCTTTTATTTTTTTACAGATTTTTTTATTAATAACAATAAGTTAGAGATAGCTGATAGTGTTGACTATTTTGGTGTCACCATTAGAGCCGATCTTAACTTTGACATACTAGCTAAAGAAAAGTTCAAAAAAGTTCAACACAAATTTTATTCTATCTCATTTCTTGGAATGGAGAACAACAATATCAGCCCAGACCTTAAGTCCTTTATCTATAAAACTTATTGTCTATCTAAATTTACTTATGGCCTAGGTATCACTACTTTAAAGGAGGATACCCTAAAATTTTTAAACACTTCTCAAAACAACCTCATTAGGATTATGTTAGGTCTCAACTATAGTTGTCACATATCTACTATCCATAAGGTCCTGAAAATCTTCAATTTTGATCAGCTCTACATATTTTCAAAACTTTCATTTATCGGAAATCTCAAATACAACTCCTTAGCCTCTTATATTTTTGAGTCTATGTGCATATCCAATCAACATAATACTCAGCATAGAATTATGTCCTTTGAGCGAGACATAAATATGCTTGAATCTTACTTTGGGAAAATTATACACTTTATTATGAATAATTCATATCAACTTCAATTAAATCTAAAAAAAAGTCTAATCTCCAACGACGGGTTATCTGACTCAATTAAACTATGTCTTAACAACTTAAGATTCAAATTTTATAGAAACATTTTGAGGGACTTAATCAGAACCTTCTGAACTAGGATGTGTCCAGCCCACCTTAGTTCATAATTTAACATATATTTGATTTGTATTTTGTTCTTTTTTTTTTTTTTTTGTTAATCTTTTATGTGAGTAATATTGAATTTATTTTTACTTTTATTTTTTATTCTTTCAATTTTTTTACTTCTCCTTAAAGGAGGTTAATTTAAACAAATAAATAAATAAATATATCAAATTGAAGAGAAAAAAAAATCTACAAATTAGTGCTTTTATTTTTTTTCTTTTGCATTCAATTTTTCGTAAAATACAACAAATAAACAATTTAGGATTAATAAAATAATCAATTTCTAATCTTTTGACACATACTGTATAACATTTATCATTTAATTTTTTAACAAACGATTTAATTTTTTTACTGACAGCTCGAAATAATTACTGATAAAATCTAATTATCTTTACTGACAAATCAAAATAAAAATACTGGCCAATTAAATACAAGCCTACTTATATCAGCAAATAATTGTATATTTTATTTTCAATCAACATTTTTCAATTCAAATTAAATCACGAGTTAGTTCACAAAAGGATTCGAATATGAAAAAAAAATTAGAAAAATTTCAATGATTTTTTAAATAATGAAAGTAAACCTTACAATAAATAAAAGAAACAAGTCCATTTCTAAATCACTTGATAAAATTTTGTAAATAAAAAAAAAGTAAAATCCTCATTTTCTTAGAATGACTTAATTTACAGCTATCCAAGAGTTGACACTGACCATGCTTACAGAAAATTAAACCACACAATCCTCTCTCAATTGATCGAAGTAATTCGCGGTCTTTTCATGACTCTGTCCTATGCTGTCAAAGACATTGTTCCCAATGATCAAGCAATATGGTAATTATTTAAGATATTTTCAAAAATATATTTTTAATTTCTTTGTATCAGTTCAACCATAGATTACCAAGGAATGATTTTGAATGTTTGTTTTCTTCATAAAAACTTTGGTAACAAAGGCCTCTTGGTGATCATTGTGCCAAGAGATCAAATAAATCCGGAATACTTTAAAACACTGGCCAAAAATTTAAATGACACTTACAAATTTACTTTTGGCTCGCAAACCCTAAATACCATGGTTAATCAGGAAGAAAATTTAGAAAGCAAAAAGCTGCTCCGATCTGAGCTTGATGCCTTTTTTAACCACTTTCACAAACGACTCATTCAGTCGTCTCTTTTTGGCATGTTTAATGCAAATTCAAAAGATGTATCATTTTATGAAAAAGTTTGGTGCTACAATGAAATGAAAAGCAAAGTGTTTGACTCAATGCCTTTTTTCGAGCTACCTACAGGGCTCAAAATTGACTTGGATACAGTGTTGAGTGATCTGGAGAGCCAGGAACATGTTGATCTAGGCGGAAATGATAGCGGATACCGCCGTTTATTTCATGTGTACGGATCGTGTCTTTTTTTCCAAAACAATCTTCTAGTCAGCCATTTTGACGAGTCGGTGACAAAGCTTGTGTTCAATTTTTGTGATCATTACAACTACTTTAATCATGCAAAAAATGGAAGTCACTTCAGGATTTGGAGGCAAGTGGAAGTCGAGCAAAAAATGCAAAATTCAAGACATTTTTTGATTCTTATTGGACTTGTAAGAGTTTATTTTTTATTTATTTTACAAAAAATTAAATCAAAATTAATTTGGTGTATTTTTTCGTCCTTTAATGAAAATTTTCATACAATTGTGACAAAGCATAAAAAGGGTCTTGTGGAGAATGTGAACAGAAGTTCACCAAAAAATGTGACCATGAGTATCTTGCCTAAAATGTGAACTTTGTGTTCACCAAATTTCTGTTCACAAAATTTGTGACCAAAGTAGTTCACATAAAATAAAAAATGTTCACCAATAATTCAGAATTGGATCCAAATGAGTTTATTGAAAACAACTAAAATCATTTAAAAGATTTTGATGAAAATGAGACCGCCGAGAGTGAAGATGATAAGACCGATTCGGTTACTTTGGTTAAATCAAAATCTAATGATTTGCAACAAAATGACCAAGATAGCGATGCTGAGTCAAGTTTTGGTGAAAATTTAATTACAATTGATGAGAATTTAAGTGTCTTAAATCTAAATGCTGCAGAAAAAGCTGTATATTATCGTGAAAAAGCTATGGCTGTAATATCAACTTCACAAGAGACTTTGAATGTAGTAAAAAAAGCACTCAGCAAACATGACAATCCGGTGCCAAGTGAGATTTGTGGACAATTAATGAAAAATATTAAAGGAGTAAAATTGCATATAGCAGAAAAATATAGAAATTAAAAAATAATTTTTGACAATTTATTTTTTTTTTATCAAAATTAATATTTAAATTAATGTTCACATAAAAAAAATTTAGGGCAATAGTCGAATATGTGATCGGACAAAAAATGTCATGTGGTCTTAAGTCTAATTTGTGATCGCTGTTAAGATCGCGATCACAAATTTTAATTGATAAAAAAATATGTGATCGTAATTAGATTATTTTTTTTTATTTACAAACAAGTCAATTATCTAATAAAAAAATTAAAAATTGTATATTATTTTTTTCCCTTTACATTTTTATCTTTATGACACCGACTCTTATGTATTTTTAGACCCCAATCATTTTCAACAAACTTCATCTTCCCAACAGCTTTACACAAATCACATTGAGTTTTATCTTGACCTTTCGGCTTTTCCAAAACATTAGATACGGCAGTTGATGCTATTCTTGACGGTTTTGGATTTTCGTACGAAGCCTTTTCTATCTCTAAAGCCTTCCGTTTTACACTGCTTATCCAACAAGTTTCAATTTTGTACAACAAAAATAACAATTTTGATCTTTAGTTAAAATACCATTTGTTTGAAATCGTTCGATATAATTTAATTCTAGTTTATCAATTTCATGTCTCATTTTTAGAAAAAAATAATAATGTATAATTTTTGCGATCACATTTTTTTTTTGTTAAGAAATTATGTGATCGCCATATTAGCATAATTTATTATGCGATCACAAATTTTTTTTTTTGTAAATTATGTGATCGAGCGATCACATATTCGACTATTGCCAAATTTAGTTCACGAAAAATTAATTTTTTTTTTTAATTTACTTTGGTCACAAAATTTGTGAACAGAAATTTGGTGCAAGATACACATTTTTTGGTGAACTTCTGTTCACATTCTCCGCAAGACATGATGTGAGAAAAATGTGAGATGTTTCAAATTTATTTTTTAAAAAAATAAATGAGAGTTTTTTTCTGACATTCTTATTACATTGGAATTAAATAGATTACATCGAACATAGAATATTAAGTTTTTATAGTTTTTTACTAAAAATCTTTAGATTTTAAAGTTTTTTATGATATTAAGAAAAAAAATTTCATCAAAAAAGAAAAAAAAATTGTATAATATTTACTAATTTTTTAACTTTATTACAATATTTATTAAGAGTAAAAAAACTAATTAAATACTTACATTTTAATATCCTCAAAAAAAAGTGATTTATTCAAGATTAACATTCTTTATACTACAGTGTTGTACTTTAAACCGCAGTAAGGTTTATTACATGATTTTACGTTATTTTTCATCAATAAATGTAAGATTACACCATATTGAGTTCATCTCATGTTAAAAAAGACATAGAAAATTGATTGATTAATTAGAGTGATTCATGAAATGACCCATCCGCAATCGTGATGTAGCCATGTAGCCAATAAAAATCCACATGATTGTTTTTTAATAATGTATAATTAGCTTTTTTAATCCGATAATCCGCCAATAGAAAAGAAATTACCATCATAGGTAAATTTTATTCTGCATAAATTTAAAAAATTCTATCTCTCATTCGACTCAATATGCAAAATTAAATCAAATTTAGAATGTAGTTAAATGTAAGCTTACGAAAAATTACGTCATTTCAAGACACAACAGAAATGCTGACGGCCAATAAATTGTGATTTTTGAGACGAAAATTTGATTTTTAATAAGTTTTATAAAATTTTTTTCGCAACTTAAAATTTTACATTTTTTTATATAATTTTACACGAAATATTATTAAAAAATGTAATTAAAGGTAATTTTGAGTAAATTTTTTTCTTAATGTATAGTATATTATATTAATTTATGAATTAGACCAATCACCACCACTTTTAATGATAATATCAATGATCTTAAATATATTATTTAGAAAATTTCTTTAAATTTTTTTTTATAAGCCTTACTTTATCGATTGATATTTCTAAAGCATTTTTCTGCTGTTAGAAATCGCTGAAACTCGCAAATTTTCTTACAATTTCTGACTCATTCTTGCACTTCGATTTCCTTCGAAATTATTTTATCTCGTGCAAGACCATCTCAATCGGGTTCAAATCGGGTGATCTAGGTGGAGAACGAATCTTTCAAAATTAATTTTAATAGCAAGGTAGTTATTTTTTGTAAAATTTATGAGTAAATCCCATTTTATTGAATTTTTTTCCAAAAAAGCCAAACATTTTTTTATTAAAAAAATAATAAATATTTGTTATTTTAAATAAAAAATAATTATTATTCAAAATACAAATATTAAACAAAAAATATCCAAAAATTTTTTTTTTAAAATTACAAAAACGAAATTATTTTATTAATCGACGCGTTTCGACCCGTTTCGAAGCCTTCTTCAGGATCTAAAATGACTAGTTTTTTAAGAAAAGCATTTTTCTTTGGTTAAAAATTTTCGAAATCTTTAACCGCCATTTCGGCATCAGCTTCCGATAAAATCATTCTCTTTATTTAAAAAAGTAGTGCACAATAGAGAACGATGCTTTGGGTCGTTGTCCTGGTGTATTTTAAAGTCTAAATCGTAGTTTAATAAACAACATGTAAGGAAGAGAATGATTTTATCGGAAGCTGATGCCGAAATGGCGGTTAAAGATTTCGAAAATTTTTAACCAAAGAAAAATGCCATAATTATATAAATCATTTAAAAAAGGTTTTTATTAGTTTTTGTTTTCAATTAAATCTTTAAAAAAAATTTTAATAAAAATTAAGGTAATAAAAGTAGTTATAGAAAGAAATGGAGATTGGTCGAATCATTGAATTGTATTGAGATGTATCTAATTGAAAATTTTGTTTTTGCATTTTTGTTTATTGTTTATAATTAACTTTTTTTAAATTTGTACAAAATTTACTTTTTTTTACTTTTTTTTTACTTTTAAATTACGTAATTTCACGTAATTTCACGTAGAAACAGTTTTTCGTAGCAGTACTGTAATAAGAAATTATTCATTATAAAATATAAAAGCAAAAAAAAAGAAAAAATTTTTTAAATTTCAAAACTAAATTCAATATTTTATTTTCATAATTATAAAAAAGTCTTGTGTTTCGGATCATTGTCCTGATGAAGAACAAAGTCATAATCAAAATTTAATACGCCAAAAGACAGTAAAAAATCTGCTAATATCTCATTATACATTTTAGCATTCATGTTATTTTAAAATAAATTTCAATATTAACTTTGGTTTATTTGGAATAAACCTACTAATTCGGCACTAAGTTGTTTATACTCTGAATATTTAAAATAAATAAAAGAAATTCTTCTTACTAAATATTTTATTTAATTATGTTTTTGTCCACTTCTAGCCTAAAGAAAAATACAATATATAAAGAAAAGAAAGGAAAAAAAATAACAAAAATAATATGTAATAATTAATAAGTAATACTGAAACATGTGCTACAATTGCAACATGCTTTTATATAATTAACCAAATATGTAATATATTATATCAAAATAAACTGATCTTTAAGTGAGAAGATGATGTAGTTATTTAGAGAACTACAGCATTTTGATTAAAATAATAAAATTGAACTTACAGTTAGCTCATTTACACCTTTGAAAAATGTCCCAGTCCAGATATTAATTTTTGAAGCGAATTTTTTGGTAGATGGTATACTTTCGGGATATGTAGCTTGTAATGTCCAATTGAAAGTGACGTTTCTGACAGTCTATATGAAGTTTCATCGAAAATAATATAATTAGAAATATCACAGTCGTTTTATCTAAGACACCATAAAAGTCTTTTAATTTTATCTAAATCTGAAATAATGGGTGATTTTGTTAATCGACAGAAACAAAATCCTTTTTTTAAAGATAAATTTTTTTTACTCAAAATTACCTTATATTACATTTGGTTTAATTTTTTGTGTTTGAATTACAAAATGAATCCAATGTTGAAATAACACTGAAAAAATGCAATGTTTCAAATGTTTTTTTCAGTTTAAAATAAAAAATAATTTTAAGTTAACATTGCAAGCATTTTCATATTTGAAATTAAACTCTTTAGTGAAATATAATGAGTTTAATTTTTTTTTGGAAATTTGAAAAAAATATTGAAAATTCTTTTTTTAGCTTTTAAACTATTAATTATTTTATTTGTTTATCTGTACCGAGCTAATGCTGCTTCAAAATTTAAAAAGTTGAAAAAAAAATAAAGTTAAATTAGATAAAAATGATGGCATGTTGAAGTTTATGATCAAATGATCAAATGCTCAATTAAAAAGTAAGCATAATAATTTCTTAAATTAACGAAATGATTTTTTTTTATTGGTAATGATGTAACATATTATGCTACAGTCTCAAAAAATTATTTTAAGTTGATCATAAAATAAACGGATTAGAATCGATTTTTAGAATTAAAAAGAGTACAAAATCCGAAAGACAAAAGATTTAACTTCGCAAAGATAAAAAGATTAAAAAACCAAATAATATTTTATGTTAAAAAAAAATTTATTTATTTGCATTATTATCTTTACTAAAAAAATCAAAAATAATCGATCATTTTAGTTAATTTTGAACATACCATTAATTTAAAATTTTTTTTTTTTGAAATTTTAATGTAACAAACAATGTTAATCAATGTTACATCAAGAATTTTATAAAATTCTGCCTAAATCTTCAGGAAATTTATTATTAAATATAAAATGAGCAATTTGATATAAAGTTTTGATCATGAACTTCAACATGCCAAAAATGATTATAAGGAAAAAAAGATAAATGATTCATTTAGATTTTAAATTAATATTCAATCTTGAAAATCTGAATCTATAGTTCACCTATTATGCGAGCAATTCTTGTTTTAGAATTTTGTGTACTACAAGAACATCTAATTTTTTGTTCGCTTAAAGGTGGACTAAATAGAATTAGGTGATCAAATGTCAAATTAGACTTGTCTCTTAGACTTTTTTTGACTTTTGGCAACATCGATTCATCTATTTCGCAAATTTTACCTACTCCACCCAACTTTAAATTTTTTATTAGATTTTTTTTTCTATCTTATTTTTAATTTTTGATTAATCAATTAAATTATTATTTTTTTAATATTACTTTTAGTTTGTTTCTAAATAGATGAAAAAATATCAAAATAGGTGAACAATTTTGAGATTAGGTGAACTAATAGTTCAAAAGATAGAAGAATTGTTCAAGAAAAGATGAACCATTGTTCACCTAACCGACTAGACCTGAAAAACTTTGTTTTTTTTTTCTATAAATTATGACTTTAGTGATAACTGTCGTTCGTTTAAAATATTTACAAAGGCTCAATTTATAAAAAAAGGGAAAACCGAGAGTAGATGTTTTTTAAACTACAAATATTATCTTAAGAATCATCACATCACAAACCCAATTTCAAAATTTATAATAAATAACAATGTTTTTCATGCTTGCAATATTAAACTTTTTTTTATTTGAAACATCGCACTTTTTCTATGTTATTTCAACATTGGATTCATTTTGTAATTCAAAACACAAAAAATTAAACCATTTTTTTAACAAAATTTTTTGTAAAACTATGTGATAAAATGAAAAAAAAATTAAAATTTTAAGTTGAGAAAAAATTTTTATAAAAATTAAAAAATTTTCTAAGAGTCAAATTTCGTCTCAAAAAATTGCAAATTTTTTGGTCGCCAGCATTTTTGTTGTGTTTTACTTGTAATGACGTAATTTTACGTAATATTACGTCATTTTAAGTAAGCTTACATTTAATTACATTCTAAGCTTGATGCAATTTTATTTAATCTTACATTTATTGATTTAAAATTACGTATCATTCTTAATTTCTTTTCTTCCTGTCAAATTGTCAATCGCTAACTCAATTACACTTAAAAGCTATTTACGAAACTTGCTTTCCCCGCGGCTATTTACGAAACCAACTTATTTCCTTTTACTGACAATTAAATAAATTTTTTAACTTAAAAAAAAATTAAGTTCAATTATTTTGAAAAGAAATAAAAATAAATTAAGGCCTTGATTCGGCTCAATTTTGGAAATTCTTCTTTATTTTAAATTTTTTGTTTAGTAAATTTAATAATAAATGACAAATTAAAAAAATGAAGAAATATTCTAATATTATTTGGAACAAAAAAAATTTACAATAAAAAGCAAGTAAATTAAGGAAGCACAGAAATGAAACAATTAAAATCTAAACATATGATTGAAAAATTAAATTCCTCGATTTAACAAAAATATCTTAGATTTATTCCAATTTTGATCTCAATAAAGAGAAGATCATACAAAAAATCAATCACATTAAAATATCTAAATATTAAGCAATTTGATGAGCGTTCGAAAAGAAGACCATTCAACTATTAGAATATATTAAGAAAAACCAAACAATGGTTGGATTTCACTTTTATCTTAATTCAAAAATTTCAAGAAAATGTATTTTATCAGTCCAACAGTGTAATTCAAAAACAAATTTAAGCCAAGATTTTTTTTACTAATTATTCAAACTTAAAAAATAATATTATCATGCAAGATGAAATAATCAATTTTGAAGGTGAATCAGATTTATTTTAAAATTTTTTAATAATAGAAAATCGAACTGAAAATATACTTCATCCTGCATTTAAGACATATTAACCCATTAAAACGAGACTGGTTTTAAAGATAAAAAAGATTTTTGATACATACTTTCTATTTAATTAATCTAAATTTTGGTGTATTTTGGTGATGAATTTTTTTTAATTGATTCATATTTTTTTTTGATGAAATTTTAATAAATTTGGTGATAAAAATAAAAATATTTTGGCGATAAATTTCATTTTTTTATGTTAAAGTTTTGATGTTATTTACTCACTTTTAATGATGAATTTTAGATATTTGATGATATAATAAATACCAGCCTATTTTTATTAATTTATCTATTAAATATTTTTAGAAAGACTTTATAGCTGCAATGATAATTGAGTCTGGAGGATCGATTGCCAAAGAGTAAGGCTTAATTTAGAAAAAAAAAAATTGATTCCCTTTTATTTCCAAGGATCGATCAGTACAAAATTGTAGAGCCAAACAACTTTTACATCCAAAAACTTTTGTACATCCTTTTAGATTTGGACAACAGCGGTCTCATGATGGAAGTGAATCAAACTTTGTCATCTAGAACATCCAAGATTTTCTTTAACTTGGAAAAATACGTAGTTTCGAGGAAAAAAAGATTCAAAATGAGCGAGAAAAGGCGCTCGTTAAGCCAAAGTCCAATCAGGTTGAAAGATGGCCGTAGTCGTTCCTTGTCCCAGACAAAAAATCAAGCTGACTGCACTCACCGACCAGTGGTTTCAGTGTCTAATGATGAGAATGAATCAAGCGATGAAATTGAATCAATTAATGAAAAAATTTATCAGACCAAAAGCTTAAGCAGGCACAATTCGATCTCAGACATTGGAAGAATGTCTTTTAGAGGCCACAATCTGCTCAGCATTCAGGAAGAAAACAAAATTTTCAATGATCTTTATTTGATAAATGCAGTTCTCTATTATGCATCATCTGACAATGGAATGAATGGCGTTTTGTTTACACCACGTCATTTTGACATCAATTCAAGTCTGTTTCAGCGGTTTTTCTACAACTACATTCAATGTGGTTTCAAGATAAAAAGTTTGTTCGAGGATGTGATGGAGTTACAGTTTGCTGATGACTCGTGCCATCAAGTAATGGAGCAAGGAGTGCTGCTGGATATGGAAATTGAGGATGGCAAGCAACCAGCGAATAAAGCTAGAAAAGAGCTTAATTTTTGGGTAGTTGGAAGGCGAAGGCTGCAGAGAAAAGACTCTCAATCCAAGTGGGTTGTTATTGGCGATTTTTTTGTCTGTTTTCATGATAATTTGGAGGATGTAGTTTTGGAGCTTGCTTTCGATTTGGGTTTTAGTAAAATGAGCTTTTAATTTTTTTTTTGAATAAAATTCTGTAAATTTAAATTTTTTGAAAGCCTTTTTTTCGGGTCCATTTAAAACATTGACCCCCAAATTTTGTAAATTTCCTGACCCCACTTATTTTACAAAGCAAAAATATTTTGAAAATTCTTACAATTGCTAATAGGAATAAAGTTCGCATTTTGTCTTAATTGTTAATTTATGCGATTCGAAAGCTTGGTATTGATCACACTATTTTCACATGGGTTTGCAATGAATGCCATAAATCTCTTTCAAAAACATGTTCTGATAAGGAAATAAATGGTCTCTTTTATGAGTTAAATGTTGAGAATATAACCAAAGAAATAGAACCTGCTTTGGTAGACAATTTCCAAGATAATACTATTCATATTCCTCAATATTCATCAGAGCATATTTTGCTAGATTTTGCGGCAATTAGTGATGAACTCTGTTGAATTCTCATTAAATCCAACACTTCAAAATTTCAACATCTTAATCAAATTCAAGGGAAGACAATCAAGACTCAAAGGTAACCCAGTTGTTTTAGTATTTCTTTATTTCTTTTTTCTCTCCAGGTGTCTGTCTAATTGGGATTTAAAGCTGTTTAAGGACTCCGCGTTAATAATTTCAGGGGGTAACTCATTCCAATTCTTGACAACTCTATTAGTCAAGAAATTTTCACGTTGCCTTATTTTTGTAAGTTGTTTACTAAGCCTTTGTTTGTGTCCTCGTATACCACTAGCTGGACCATCGGATATCAGTGAGTTACATTTGAGTATAGGATTTTGCCATTTTACCAAGCTAAGCTCTTTAATAAATTTAAAAAATTCAATTAGGTCTCCTCTTTCACGTCTCTGCTTTAGGGACGTTAATTCGAGCTTTTCCAATCTTTCTTCACAATTTAAATGCCTTATCTCAGGTATAAATTTTGTTGCACGGCGTTGTATTTTTTCTAAAGTTTCTATGTCTTTTTTTGAATATGGACTCCATGCGGCAGCAGCGTACTCCAGATGCGGCCTAACAAATGTTACATAAAGCTTCCTAAATGTTTTAATTGTCCAGTTTTTGAAAACTTGCTTAAGTTGACCAAGAATAATATTTGCTTTGTTTGCCGCTTGAGATGCTTAGTGATTCCATTTTTGGTCACTCTTTAAGTAAATTCCAAGGTCACGTTCAGCATCTGTTTGCTGCATTTCTTTATTTTCCATTTTTAAATATATTTCTTGGAAGTGTTGGTTCTTGAAGAACATTAATTTACATTTGTCTTGAAACTCATCTGCCATTTATTTGCCCAAGTAACGAGTCTGTTAATGTCCAACTGTAAGTTCTGTACGTCTATTCTGTTTATTATAGTTGCTTTTAGTTTGGTGTCATCAGCAAAAAGCTTATTTAAGCTGAGAACTGCTTCCGGCATATCATTTATGAATATGGTAAAAAGGAGTGGGCCACCACTGGGGTACACCACTTAATACATCTTTCCAGTCGGAGCATTTATCGCCAATGACAACTTTTTGTTTTCTTCCGTTTAAAAAGTCCGAAAGCCAATTAAGAAGGTTACCTCTGAAACCATTAGCTTCAAGTTTCTTGATCAGAGCTCTATGTGAAACTTTATCAAATGCTTTAGCGAAATCTATGAACACAATCGCTGAAGCAAAACCACGATTTAATGCTTCTGTTACTGAGTCTATTGTTTCATGTAGGTTTGTCAGGCATGATCGTTAAGTAACGAAACCATGTTGCTGGGGCGCAATCAGGTCATATTTGATAAGATGGGCAACCCGGTTGCCCATCTATATCAAGGAAGCAATGGCATTGCTTCCTTGATAATTCTTTCCATTATTTTACATGGAACTGATGTCAGTGAAATTGGTCTGTAGTTTTCCGGTTCGGTCCTCTTTCCTTTTTTATAAATAGGAGTAATATTTGCCTCTTTCCACTCATTTGGTAACTTGCCGGACATAAAACTAGTCATGAAAATAGATTCCAGAAGCTTGGCAAAGTTTATTGCGCATCTTCTTAATGCATGAGGATGTATGCCATCCTTCCAATAATATTTCCTTCTGTCAAGTAAATTTAAATGCTTCAGTATATTAGCTTCTGAGAAAAAATCTTTATCAATCAAACAGGAATCTATACATCGAGACTGAAAACTAGGAAGTTCTGCGTTAGTATCAATACTGAATGTTTTTTGAAACTGATCGCCTAATAAGTTTGTAATTGTCTCCTTATCTACTATCAAATAGCCATTTTGGTTAGCTAGTGATCTTATTCTATCTTTGCTCTTTCTTTGATTGTTAATTTAAGAGTAAATAACTTTTTGGATTGTTTTTACATTCTAGGGCAATTTTTTTTCAAAAGTCATTCGCGTTAACTTTACCAATATTTTAAGCTCTTTACATGTTGACTTATACACATCTTTTAGCGCCAAACATCCATTTCGTGACCTCATCATTAGGTGTAATTTATATTTTCGCTTCGTCAATTTCTTGATGTCATTATTGAACCATTTTTGGCTGTATTTGGTCGATTAGAATGAAGCTGAGAGTCTTTTAGATGGAATAAATTCAGTTACACCAAGGTTATAAAGTCTTGTAAAATCTGAGTACTGCTCATTTAGTTCCTCACATTTAGCTAATTGTGTATTGGCTGCTTTTTCTAAAAAAATACTAAATGCTTTATAGTCACCTTTGTCAAAAAGTATCTGATTCTCATATTTTTTCCCGAGTTTACCATCCAGAATATAATCCCAAGAGAGGACTGCGTGAAGTTTATTTTTATTTGATGTTCCTAAATGTGGTCCAACCTTAATCTCGTAGATACATTTTGTATTCTCAGTCAATACTAAATCGAGAATGTTATTACCAAATATTGGGTCAAGCACATGTTGTGTTAAAAAGTTTGACTGCAAGGTATCTAGAAATGCAACGCTGTTACTTCTTCCTTTACTTTTTCCTTTGCCTTCGACAAGTCCCATTTCATTGTCCCATTTTATATGAGGGAAGTTAAAGTCGCCAGCTATTAATAAACCTGTAAATTTTCTTCTTTACACAATTGATTTGGCTCTAGTTATTGATTTGTTCACTTCAATGTTTATCTTCTGGCTTGAATATGGTGGTCTATAGATACATCCAAATAAGATTGACTCTTTCCCAGACAAACATTGCACCAAATTTGCTCGATACCTTGGTCTTTAAGACCAAATTCTTTAATTTCAAAGGCATCAATATCATTTCCTACATATATAGCAATACTCCAATACCCAAAAATTTTAATTTCCCCCACCCCAAATATTAAATAAAATTCCCCAATTATTATGATTATGCATAAAAAAATTAATTAACACCAAATTAAATAAAAACACTACTTTTTTCTTTTTTGATTAAAACTTCACTTTTTATTAAAAATTGAAGCCAAGTTTAAAACAAAGTACCCCAAATTTTTATCTTTGACACTTATTAATTAAAAAAAACAATTGAAAATAAAATCAAATGTCTAGTTCAGTCAGCATTTTAGAAAACCAATTTAATGAATTAAAAGTTTCAAAATTTTAAAAAAATTTTAAAAAATTTAAAATTTAATATAATCTTAAAATATCACCAAAGTTTCAAAATGTAAAATATTTTAAAATTTTTTAAATTTTTTAAATTTTCAAATATTAAATTATTTAAAATTTAGAAATTTTGCTGACATTTTAAAATATTTTTAATATGACAAAACAACAAGATGTAACTGGGCAAATGAGGAAAAAATTAATAAATTTAGTGTCACAAGTAAAAAAAAGTTGTTTTTCTTTTTAATTTTATCGTCATTACATTTTTACATTATTGAGAGAAAAAAAGAAATCTCAAAATAAAAAAATCTAAAAAAATTTTCATTAAGAAAAGTAATAATAAATTCGCAATTAATTAAAAGGGATTTTCAAAAAATTATCCCTGGTTTTTAAATTTAAATTTTTCTAAAACTCCTTTTTAAGTAATTGCGAATTTTTTATTACTTTTCTTGAATGAAAATTTTTCTTAGATTTTTATATTTTTTGATTTTGAGATTTTTTTTTTCTCTCAAAAATGTAAAAATATAAAATGAATGACATTTAAAAAATTAAAAAACCAGTTTATGTGCTATGGATAAAATTTAAAAAATACTAAATCAAACAAGAAAAAGCTTAAAATTTGAAAATTTTGAGTGATTGAAGGAATAAAAGAATCTTAGATTATGTATTTAAAATTATAAGAAAAAGAAATAAAAAAAAATGTTGTGACAAACAATTCGTATATTTTAGGAAACAAAGTCGTTTGTAATCATTGGGTTTGATAAAAGCTATTTTTTCAATTATTTTAGAGTATGATCAAACTTTTATAAACATTCATAAAATCTTGATTTATAATAAAAATAAAAATATATATAAGCTACAGCAAGACTATCTAGCATATGTCGTGATCTAATTATTCAAATATCTAATCTGTTGAAAAATAATTTCATGTTTCTAACTAAATAAAATATTCAAATAATTTGAATAATTATTTACTTAATGCTGGACAATCATCTTCAAAATCACATTCAGAATCTAAAATAAAATAAATATTTCATTTTTATTATATTTGAATTAAAATAAAAATCTATAAAAATCCCATATTAAAGTGTAGTGTTATGGTACATATATTAGTGTCGTAAGGAATCTCGTTTTTCTTTGACAAAATTGATTTAAATTTTTTAAAAAATAAAATGCGAGTTATTTAAATTTTAAAACTATTTTAAATTCAAAATCTACTTTACATGAAAAATGATTTAATTTAAAATAATTTCGTTAAAATAAATTTAAATTTTTGTCTTTACAAATTATACAGAACGATTCTTAGCTAAGTTGACATCTTGCTTAATTGAGTTGTTTGTCACAACATTTTATTTTTATTTCTTTTTCTTATAATTTTAAATACATAATCTTAGATTCTTTTATTCCTTCAATCACTCAAAATTTTCAAATTTTAAGCTTTTTCTTGTTTGATTTAGTATTTTTTTTAATTTTGTCCATAGCACATAAACTGGGATTTTAATTTTTTAAATGTCATTTAATTTTTTTATCTGTTAATTTAGGTAAAAAAACATCAATAATTAAAATGCATTAAATTAACAAAAAAATATTATAATTTTTAATTAATTTTATAGAAAATAAAATTTTATGTCAATCTGTCATTCGACTTAATCACTTAGAATAAGTGAGAATCAGTTTGTTTAATTTTTTTAAAATAAAAAATTTTAAAAATTAAACATAATTAATAGTAATTTTATCAAGTTTTTACTTATTAAATCAGCTAAAACATCAAGAAATTATTGAGAAAAATATAAAACAATATTAGATTTTATTAAAAAATTTAAAACTAAATCAAGTTCTCAACCGACTGCTTTTGCCTATTTAAATAAAAATTTGAACTTCAAAAAAATTTCAAAAAGTTTAAGATTTAATTTTATTTTTTTGGAAATTAAAAAAAAAAGGTAAATTTTACAATAATTTTAAAACCTAAAAAATGCGTGTGCGAGTTTGAGTGATAGTTGAGTTTGAATAAAATAGGACATATCAAAAATTGTCATAAAAAAATAGTCATAAAAAAAATTCGAAAATTTTCAAGGTAAATAACAAGAGAAACAAATTTTACTAGTTAAATGTTGTTCCATCCACAAATAATATCTTTTAATGGTACCAGTGAAAGCGCTCCGAATTTTCAAAACCATATTTTGAATTAAAATTATCTTAATATAACTCTTTTATGACAATATTCGAACAAGTATCTGATAAGGGCTTAGTTATAATGAAACCAACATTCGAGCATTCTTGTATTTTCGAACACGATACTAATTGCTTGCATCATCGCCAGCTCAAAATCACACAGTGTCTCTTATAGTTTTAACTCGTTTTTGTTATTAAAATATTTTTTGAAGTTGGTAAGAGCTTCAAAATACGTTAAACGCTCTTTATTTTGAAGAAGTATGTGGTAAATGAGAACATTATGTTAAGTTACCTCTCGTCTTGATGACCGAGGAATTGGTTTATTACACAATTCCCCCCTCAGTTTTCGATTCACTCCGGGACTCGGGGTTTGTCTCCTTTATTTTTGCCTCTCTCTGGCTTAAGCTGGCTCGCTGTATTTTTAACCCATCTCCCTAGTTTCGGAACAGTGACCTTCGTTGAATCCAGCTTGGTATTCGTTGATGACAGAGCCTGTGATGTTACGACTTCCAAACGTTAAGTCTATAGATTTCATTACTTGTTGACACGTTGGTTTACTATCTTGTGATGGTCTCATTTAAACCATCATGTTTGGATTCTTTATATTCATCGTTTCCGGAGATCTGTCAACGTTCACTTAGTCTTGCAACTAGTGTCACACGCCCTTGAACTCAAACTTCGGCGAGGATAGATTAAATATAGTGGCATTTTGCTTTTCTTCTGTAAATAGATTCGTATGGAATAAAACCAGTCATTGAGTGGACTGTGGTGTTTTAGGCTAGGCTTGTACTTCTATTTGCTCGTCTCAGTTATCATGATCTTCCTTGACATAGCAGGTTATCATTCTCTTAACCGTTCTGTTTAAACGTTCACTGATTCCATCGATTTGTTGGTGGAATGGCGATGTTCTCAGTTCTTTAAGGTCAATAGGATTCCATATTTCTTCGATCAAAGCCAACTAATAATTTGTTCCTTGTTCTGTCAGTACAGCTTCCGTTATGCCGTGCCTACAGATAAACGTAAAGAGACATTTTGCGACTTTTTTGGCCTCGGAGCTTTGTATTGCGAATAACTCCATCCATTTGGTGAAGTGGTTTATGATACAAAGAATATTTGTTATTTGTTCTGGACGTTTTCAGTGGTCTTATTTTTGATTTTACGCCCAGTTGTTGACCTTTGGCATGGCCTGCAGTTGTTTATAAACGTTTTTATTGCGTCGAAATATTTTGGCCAGAAAAAATTCTTTCGGATCTTGTTAAACGTTTTCTCTTATTTTAGGTGTCCACTCCATTTTGATGCATGTTCTTTGTAGACGTCTCAAAAAAGAAGTTTGTTTTGCACAACTAGAAGCTTTCATTCACATGCACAATTTATTATATATACGTTTTTCAGTTTCAGTTATTAGTTTTTTAGTTTAGTTTTTTGTATATATAATTTAATTTTTTTTTGTTCATATATTTGGTTTTGGATTTGGACCTCGTGTCCCAATAAAGTTATTAACAAACCTTATTGTTTTAATTCGAACCCTCGAGTCTAGAACAAGACTTGAGAAGTTTGACTTGATAGTAAAAGCCTACCAGCATACCCAAAATATTACAGTGGTGCCCAATTAGCTGAACAGTTTATAAACAGTAAACGTTCGGATCGAACTCACGAGACAGAAAGAACTCAGGTGGTAGTGTAGGTTGGTTTGCTGAAGCAGCAAGTGGATTTGTGTAGACTAGGGACGCAGCGACGAGACGTCTAACAATCAAAGAAGTTGTGCAATACTGAATACACGTGTAGAAACCACATAAGGGAGATCTGATTATGCGAATCGACTATAGATTTAGTGATTCACGTGAAGCAGGAATAAAGAAAATCAATTGGAAATCAGTTAGACTAGGGACGCAGCGACGAGACGTCTATCTGAGCGATTTAGTGTTGGAAAAACGAGTGAAAAGACAACAAGAGAAAGACTGAATCTTTAATTGTTGTTGGGTTTAAAATTACAAGACAAGGGACGCAGCAACGTGACGTCATTGTAGTTCAAAACGTGAAGTGGTTTACAACCATATCCTTTTTAATCAGTGAATTAAAAAAGGAAACTTTTAAAAACTACCATCCCAATGGACGAAACAGTGGAACTCCTGTCGATCATAGCAACAGCTTAATTCGGAACACGGAGAGAAACAAAGAAGGTGGTTGAAGACGTCGTGGTACCAAAAGCGTGGTTCGAACACTATATGGAGATAATGGAAACCACGTGGACCGATTATTACATCGCGTTCATAGTGACACTATTCAGCATCAAAGTGATCAGCACGTGGTATTGAACAAGGCGTCGGAACAAAATTTTAGATGATAAGTTCAACAAAATCGACGCAAGACTCGATCAATTGATGGGCAATATCAATAACAAACCTCGGGACTTTATATGCTCAAATGTCAACACGAACAGGTTGGACATTAAAAAAGAAAAAGAGGCTTCAAGGACATCATACATGGAAACAAAGAGGCGAAAAACGCCAGAAAGTACAGACGGCACATTAACAAACCAGACGTCTGGAATTGGACCACCAGAAAGCTTTAGCACACAGACTTCAAATCAAGGGAGAGACTGGGATTATGAGCCAAACAGAATTGAAAATCAACCAAAAAGAGCGGCGCTAAAGGAGCTTAGTGAACTTGACCCAAGCCGAATGAGTCTCGGCATGGAGATCCACATGATGGATCGGCCATTAAAGAAAACCCAAAAGGAGAATAGGAAGAGGTGGCCACATAGATTGGACATCGACGAGGACGTTCCACCATAGAAATTGTTTTTTTAAGGGTAAGTTGTGTAGACGTCTCAAAAAAGAAGTTTGTTTTGCACAACTAGAAGCTTTCATTCACATGCACGATTTATTATATATACGTTTTTCAGTTTCAGTTATTAGTTTTTTAGTTTAGTTTTTTGTATATATAATTTAATTTTTTTTTGTTCATATATTTGGTTTTGGATTTGGACCTCGTGTCCCAATAAAGTTATTAACAAACCTTTTTGTTTTAATCCGAACCCTCGAGTCTAGAACAAGACTTGAGAAGTTTGACTTGATAGTAAAAGCCTACCAGCATACCAAGAAATATTACATCTTGTTGCATAATTAGTTCTCGTTCGTTAGATGATACAACGAACTGGGCACAATTGTTATTTTGTTCATCGATTCAGTACAACACCTCCCCTTTCAATTCAAATTCGTCCCATGAATTATAAAAAAATTAACGATCTTCAAACTCATTAACATTGATTAGGTAAATTTAAATTGTCAATCTGGGCACTGGGCGGGATGGGATAATATGTTGGTCTAAGTTGTGGGCAGTTTGAACGTGACTGATTAATACTCTGGTAGCATCTTTTTGTTTGCATCGGTTTTGATATTGTTGGCGCTGCAGACACCGTTTTTGCAACGTTAAAAATACAAAGCTAGAGGTAGTTCGCTGGGTACGTTGTTACCCTTGTTGCTACAGAGGAATGTGACGTTGTTGTTCCTCTGTTTCTTATATGTTGCCTCTTGAAGATATCCCATAGGCCCATCCTAGGGGTTGATCAAAATGGATCCGCGCGGTTGAGTGTTGATTGAGTTTAAAAAGTTTTCACAATGTGCTTTATAAGAATTATTAAGAACTCCACCCCCAAACAACGTTTTATATATAATGTGAAAGCGTGTTATTAAATGTTGTGTGTGTGAATGTAAGACTTAGCTATGCGCATCGCTATTAATTTTGAGATCAAAATTAATAAATATTATTTTTTTAATAAGTTTTAAAAAATTAGACGGACTAAACTTGGTTTCAATTTTTTCGCTTCAACCCATCTTACATTTCGTTGTTTTTGGAAACAATATTCAAAAAAGTTAATCTAAGAAAAAAAAAATTAGTAAAAAACTTGATTGAAACGAATTTTATTCCCTCATTAAATTGAGAAAATAGAGTTATGTGAAGTTAAAAAAAATATTTAAAACTTTAAAAATCTTCTTGGTGTTTTTCATGAACTAAAAACCTGTTATTTAAATTCAATATTATGCTACATGCTTTATTGAATGATTAATAGCAGTAAACTCTGCCAATTAAGCAGAAATTTGATTTCAACTAGGTCGCCCTAATAACTACCAGGAACGGTAAAGGGAACATTTGAATAGTTGCATTTGAAATAGTTTAACATGATTAGGTACAAATAAAATAGTTTTAGGTATTATTAAATTATTTTTAGTACAAGTAAAACATATTATTTGGTTCTGAGTTAAATTTTATTTGGTGCTACATAATATATGTTTAGGTACTGAATACAATATAGGCCATTTTTTTTCTAATTGTGCAAAAATGCTTCTGTAAACTCTGCAATTTTGTGTAACATGCAGACCATGAAAAAATATTTGATTTAAATATGCAATAAATTGCAGAGTTTTTGCAGAGCTTGGAATTCGTTTGTACAAAAAAGTTCTGTATGAAGTTAAATATTTATGAGCTGGGATATAATTTAAAGGATCTTCAAAATTCGCAGAAATTGCTTTAAAAAATTAGTTTGGTAAAGTTTTAAAGAATTATTAAGATATTTAAGGAGAACATGGACAAAGATTTAGAATCAGATTAAAGGCGACTTTTTAATTCCTATTGCTAAAAAAAGAAAATACTTTATTTTAGATCAAGACAACGATCCTTAACATGCATAACTTGAATGTAGAAATTATTTGTTAATAAACAGAATTAAAGGGGTAAAATAAAGCTAAGAAATACATTAAAATAAGCAATTTTAAATAAAAGTTTTGAAAGATTACATCTTCACCAAGATCCTCAGATCAAAACCCCATTAAAATGCTTCGGAACGATTTGAAAAATTCTGTATGAAAGAAAAAGATCTTGAAAAAAAATGTTGATTTTGAAAAAATTTTAATAGCTGAAAAGTTTTTTAATTTTCTAAATAGAACAATAATAATTTTAAAATTTTATTTAAAAATTTAATTTATCTAACAAGGACACACCAGACCAAAAATCATAAAATGAAATACTAAAATAGATAAAATTCCGAATAGAAGTCCTAGATGAACCGAATATAGATAAAAAAATTGAGGATCATTGTAATCTCTTGGCCAAGTCCACAGTGCTTCTTCGATGCAAATCTGAGACGGATACTTGTCCATTTGACATCGCTGAATCCAAGTTAAATTTTTTCTAATTTAAAAAAAAAAATTAATTGATATAAATACAAAATCTCAAGGTTCTTGGACATTCAAGATAGTGAAGACAAAGTTGAGATATAATAAAAGGTTTTTTAGGTTTAAAGTTGGTTTTTGACGTGAAGCATGTCATGGTTCTATAGTTCACTAATTAACTTTCACTTTATTAATACTATTTAAGATAAAACCAAATCAATCCCTCCGAAAACGTGATATAAAAACGTTAAGAAACATCTTCTAAAATCCTAAGGATTTACTAAGAAATCTTTGAGAATTTTGACTTAAATTATTTAAGAAATTTGATTTTATTCTAATTTAGAAAATTCTTCGAATCTCGCGAGATCACAAAATTTACTTTGAAAAAATCTTCAGTAAAAAATATGATCTTGAAATTGTCTTTTAAAATTTACAAAGTCAATTTTATGATCAAAAAAAATTTATTTTTTTTCTATAAAGCAAATGAAATACGTAATAAAAATGGAATCAAAATTGGCTCAAAAATTATAAAAAAAAATAAATTTGAAAGATTTTTTTTAGAGTAAATTTTCTGATCAGGTGGTCAAACTTTTAACCAGAACCAAATTCTTTTTATTATACAGTACTGCTTTGATAAAATGTTTTTACGAAATTTTACGTAATTTTACGTAAATTTACGTAAAATTACAAAAGTAAAAAAAGTAAATTTCCGAAAAATTACCAAATTTTCGAATTTAATATCTTGTGGAGATATCTGACTAAGCTCAAAATGAAGCAGACTTAGTTTAGCTGATTGAGCTTCAGATACACTTAACTGATCAAAGTCAATAGATAATTCATTATTTTCCATCTAAACATTTAAAATAAAATTGTCAAAATTAAGATATTATTTACAATTTGCTAAAAATAATTTATAATGATTAAGCTTAAAAAACAGATGCTCATACAAACAAATTTTAAATTCTTTTTAGCACTCATTTTACTTTTTTTATCACCAAAAATTTCACTTTTCTAACAATACTTTTATGAAACAAAATTACTTGCAATTACTACTTGCAAACAAAATAACTTCTCGAATAAAAAATTACTTCTTTAATATAAAATAATTTTTAAAATGATTGATCTCGAAGAGAAAATTAGTGAATCATCGATCGAAATAAGAGATTATCTGCTAAAGAAATAGGCATTGAAATTGACAATCAGGCCAACAACTCCAATTCTTTTAATTTTTAACTTTTTTTAAAATTTTTACATTTTTTTTTATTTTTTTTTTTTACTTTTTTTTTTTTTTTTTTTTTACATTTATTTCTTTTTTTTGTTATCTTGTAATTTTTACTTTTTTATTTTTTAAATTTTTACTTTTTTTTAGTTTTTTTTTTTAGTTTTTTATTTTTATTTTTTTTTTTTTTAATTTTTACTTTTTTTTATTTTTTTTTTATTTTTAATTTTTATTTTTTTTGTTACTTTTTTTTTATAAAAAATCATTTTAATTTTACTTAAGTATTTTAAGACAAATAAAGTATTTTTATTACGCAAGAGTTTTTTTAGACAACAAAAGTACTTTAATATCACGGATGAAGATTAAAAAAACATATAAAATGTTACTAAAACATATAAAAAGTGAATCAAGCATAAAACTATTTTTATTTTATAAAAATGTGAATCAAAACATAAACTTATTTTTAAATTCTGTGAATAAAACATAAATTAAATTTATCAAAAAGTGATCCAAAACATATAAATTTATACAAAGTATAAAAAAAAATTAGTCAATTTGATCAATAAAAAAGGTGAAAAAAAACATATATTATTCCATTTCGTACCATGGCCCGACTTTTCGTTTTTTTGATTTAGATTTTGAAACAAAACGTCTAATCTTTATTCCAGGGAAGTCTATAGAATCAAGAAAGCAAGAGCCTACCAAATGGATACATATGATTCTTGGCCTCTTTTTTAATAGTAAATTTACTAGATTTTTCTTTTCATGGTTGAAAAAAAAATTAAATATCTAAATTAAAGGTTTATGTTTTAATCACTTTTCTTCAAAATAATTTCAAGTTAGTTTTTTTTTTTATTTCGATATGTTTTATTCACTTTTTGAATAATTTATTTAGTCATTTATGTTTTATTCACATTTAGCAAAAAGTGTATATGTTTTAGTCACATTTTAAGTTAATTCTGTTCGAATTTATGTTTTACTTCACTCTTCTACAAAGTTAAAATCTCAATTTTTTCTTTATGTTTTGTTTTTTAAGATTAACATTTTATATGTTTTTTTAATCTTATTCCTAATATCACAAGAGCATTTTTAGAATTCAAAGAGAATTCTAAGAAAAATGATGATTTTTGGTGATAGAAAAATTCTAAGCCATTCAATTTATACTCAAATGATTCTGAATTAAATAAAAATGCTAATATAATATTGCTATTATAATTATGCCAATTTATAGAATGCTGTAATGATACACAGTCCCTAAACCTTAAGTGTTTATCCTTTTATTTTATCCAATTCTTAACAAGATCTTACTTAGCCCAGTCGCAACACATGATCATTTAAATTTGATCATTGACTTTAATTTAAAAAAAAAACTAAATAAAGCTTACTTGAAGTCATTTATAAAATTTGCTTCAAACTCAACTGTGAAGTCTTGGGGCCGATTGGAGCACTCATCATTCGAACTGCATACAAACAGCCAGTCACGATAGTCCACTTTTACATAGGCACCAAATATTTCATTGATCACTTGGCCATTCTGGCGGCCCACATCGCCATAAAACAAATACAAATTCACCTTATAAGGCACATTTCTGCATCTATTTATTCCATCGCTATTTTTGCCATCGTTCATGCTCTCATTAAACTGGGATCTGAACACCTCAAGCCATTCAGTTTCATTGTACAAGTCCACATTGACATTTCCATTTTTGGACACTCTATTTGACGGCACAAAATAATCATTTAGTTTCTGAAACATTATACTTCTAATTGCGCCACATTTTGTCTCATCAATCAAATCATCCTTAGCTACTTGAACCACACAGCTAGAGCTTACATTCTTTCCAAAGCTAACTAGTACTCTTTCTTGCTGGTTGTACTGGCCACACAGTTTGCCACTCAGGGACCTGAACGCTGAAAATCGCTTATCTGGCGCAGCATCAATTATTGAGTCTCTCAAAAAGCCTGAAATAATCGGCTTGCCATTTTCATATCCTCTCTGACCTGAACGCATCACCTTAAAATACTCTTCCCCACTGATCAAGTTGTCATAGCCACTCACTGTGTCAATGTTGTTCAAGCCAAATGGATCTTGAGCAGCGTTGGGCAAATAGACCCATTTTGTTTCAAAAAACTGCTTAAAATTTGCCTCAGCCAGCTCAACATTGGTTAGCACAACTCTGGTCAGAATTTTTTTAATTTCATTTCCTTGCCAAAATATCAAATGTTTAACTGAGCCAAGGACATTTTTGCACTCATTTGGATCCGATGTTAAATCAACATCTGTGGTCAATTTGCAGCTGGGGTTTGCTTTTAGGTAGAAATCCTCGGTGATTTGATCCAGGTTGGAAGTTGTGGGCTCAGTCCATTGGTTTTGGCAGTTGAGTTGGCGGTCGAATATTTTTGTGTCCGGGTCCAAGTTGACAGAACATGAACCCATTGAAAGTGGACTGGGCTGAGGCAGTTGACTGGCAAAAATGGCCGGGCAAAAGTAGTACTCAATTTTGTTCACTTCTAGCTTGTCTTTATTTGAATTGGCAATGATGTATTTGTTGACAAAAGATTTGGAATTTATTTTCTCATTTGATGTGGAACAAGAATTTTGGTCTAGAGTCAATGGACAAAATGTTCTGTTGGTGTTTATTAGAAATCTGAGTGGGGAATTGTAGATGCAAGACTGGATTGAGTTGGTGGCTTGGGGAAAGCGAAAAAAGTCGCTTGCTTCAGTGTCCGATTGGGTTTGTGTTTGAAGTAAGCACGATGCGTATTCGTATGACTGTTTGGTCAGTGAACAAAATGTTGATTTGGTCACAGGCGACAGATTGTTGATTGCTGGATCATCTTTAAAAAATGGTTAATTTTTTGAAGCTTTTTCTGGGTCTTTCCTTCCGGTTCAGTGAACTATTAGAAAATTATTTTTTTTGCTCAGGAAAAGGTGAACAGAAATTTATTTTTAATCATGACATTTCACCAATTTTAAAATTTTAATTTAATTTTATAAAAAAAAAATTAAAAAGATGCTGATACACAGCGCAACATACTTTGATGAATCTTTTTTGCCTAAAATATTTTTTTCAAAGTTTTACTGTACTGCTACGATAAACTGTTTTTACCAAATTTTACGTGATTTTACGTAAATTTACGTAAAATTACTAAAGTAAAAATAAGTAAATCTCCAAAAATTACCAAATTTTACGTAATTTTACGAAATATATAAAGTGACAAAAACACTGAAAAAATGGCGATTTTTAGGAATTTTTCTCTTTTTTTTAGAAAATTAAAATGAAAATTGAAGAAAAAATTACGAAATTTTACGGAAATTTTTTTTATAAAAAACGGGCAAAAATGGTAAATTTGAGGAAAAAAAACGAGAAAAAAAAATCGTTAAAAAAAACACAACTTCAATGCAATTATTAATGATCCGACCAGCCACAGTTTTTCTCAATGACTATTTTAATTTCCTAAGAATTAACAACTTTTAAAGAATACAAAATCGCGTATAATAATTTTAAAAAACAAAAATAATATTTTCTAGAACAAAAATACTGATGTTAGTGTCAATTATTAATTATTTTTTGTTAGTACAATTAAATTAAATAATGTCAAATATAATTAAATTAGTAACTGTTTTATTTCTTTGATAGCTAATTTGATCTAATTGAAACAAATATATATCTAAAAAAACTTAATTTAATTAATTAATTTAAGACATTCTAAAGCTGATTCCGACAATCAAAATCAAATATTATCTAATTTTAATTTTAATATTTATCTACTTTTTAACTTATTTTTATTTTTACTTTATTTTTTTCTTATTTTTTATTTTTATTTTATTTTATTTAGCTTTATTTTAATTTTTTTTAATCTGAAGGAGCTTTAGCTCGATACAGGTATACAAATAAATAAATAATAGACATACCGAGAAGGTTTCGAATCTCGCTTCATCGAATACTCTACTCCTTTGTGTAATTGCTATCTTGTAATTTCTTCTTTTGTTCTTTAACTGTCCAATTTTTAAAATCCGTAAACTACCTCATAAACCTTTATTCATTTTTTATGCAAAAAGAGCCAATATCAAAAAAAATTCGTCTTGAAGAGACCTCAACCGTTACTCCACAACCCCAAGTTAAAAATAACGCGGTAGACCAGTTGGATCAAACAAACAAAAAAAAAAGTAAATTGAATATTATTTTTGCCTATATTTAATTATTTTTGTTCTAATTTGATATAAATTGTATTACATTTTTTATTTATGTACCTTTTTGATTATAATAGAAATAAAAAATTACATTTGTTCCTTAGTTCAGTAATTTTGTTTTCTATCTCAATATTAATAACATAATTAATAATTACATGCCATATAAAATGACTATTTTTTTTTATTAAATAATACCTTTTTTGAGTGATCAATATATCTTTTACATTTAAATGATTTTTTTATTAAAATTTACTAAAATTTCTCAAGTCTCAAGTCAAGTCCAAGTCAAGACTTTTTTTTTTTATTTTTGAATTAAATTTTTTATTTTTTTTCTATTATTTTGAATAAAATTTATATTTTTTAATTTTATTTTTTTGGAATTTATTTTTTTTATTCAAAAACTGTTTTTTTTTTTTAATTAAAAAACATATTAAATTAACTTGTCAGTCAATTAATTAATTAAGTCTTGACTTGGACTTTTTTTGGGACTTTTAAACAACTTTAGTAAGATTCACCAAAAAAATCAGAAGAAAGTTAAATCAAGTCAAGATAAGACTTGACTTGAAAAATCTAAAAAAAGTCAAGTAAAGTTTTGACTTGACTTGACTTTTTAGTCGAAAGACTTGAAAAATAGCGACTTGAGGAACAACTCTGAAATAAATGACATTATTGAATGACGAAAATAAAAATGAATGACGCAATTAATTAATTAATTAAATTAATAAATTTTTTTTACATTTTAAATTTGATGCAATTTAATGTAATCTTACAATTTTCGATGTAAAATTGCGTAAAATTGCGTAAAATGATGTAATTTCATCGTTCTGCCGTTCTAAGTAAAAAACTAAATTAATTAAGTAATTTTATGAAAAGAAAGGTATTTTAAAATCATTTAGTAAATTTGGTGAAAAATCAGTAATTTTAGCTTAACAATTAGCACAAGCCATAAAAAAATCAACTTACTAAGAAATCGTGATCTAAAATTGTACGACTGTGTAACTTTATTTTGAACATCATTTAAAAACTTTTCATTCTGATTATTGACATAATCATCCAAAGATTCGGGAGAATAAAATTCACCAAGTAGAACTGTGGTATTAAACTAACAAAAAAAAAATTAGATTAACTAAATATTAAAAAATTTAATTTATTACATTTATGCAAATAATTGGAAACCAGTCTTCCTCAATTTCTCTCTGATTACCAAATATGTCTTGGCAGTACCATCTATCAATTTTTTTATCAAAAACTGGCCTCACTTGATCAGGACATATCAAATTATTAGCAGCCTTATCTTCAGCTGAGCAAGAGGTATCACAGCAACAGTCAGCATCACAAATACTCGCCGTCAAGTCACATGTACAAGGATCATATGCTGGATTCAACAGATCCTCATTTGTTGGCGCAGAAGGATACTCGACATTTGGATCGGAATTTTTTGCCAAATTGAGAAAAATTTTACCAGCATAATTTTCATAGTTTACTCCAACACTTGAATTGTCCTGGCAGAACATGCATAGAAAAAGTCTTAAGCTAGAGCTAAGAGCAACTGGTGGTCTCTGTTCAATGTTTATCGAAGCATAATCATAATTCTTTTATTTTAAGATTAAAAAAAAAAATTTAATAAAATTAATTTTACTTTTAAATTAAAAATAGCAGTGGGGTTGCATTGGCTTGAGTTTGATGGATCAACAAAGCAAAAGCTGAAGTCTTTGTTATCGTAAGTAAAGCTGCTGAGGTCGGGCTCAACAATTCCTTTAAAAAAAATTTAAATAAAATTTAAAAAAAAAAAGAGAAGCTTTTACCAGTAATTGGAGCATTTGGAACACAATTTTCCAAATCATTATAACTGGTGAAGCGTTTAATGCTGCATTCAACAGTTGAATCACGGTTGGGCTGAATTGGGTCCAATATTAATGGAAGGCTGAACTTGATGCCTGAGAATTTTATTAAATCCGAAGAGACATGAATCACAGGTTGTTTAATTCTGATCGTTGCCAAAGCTAAGAAAAAAAATAGAACTATTTTTTGAATTTTTTTAACTTTTTTTTTAATAAATTTTTAAAATAAAAAAAATTCATTTAAAATTAATTCCTTTGAAAGTATTGTGCATCCAATAAACCATAATTTAATTTGGCTCAATTTTAAACTTTTTTCTAGACAAAACTTTTTCTTTATATCTTTATTGATGAATTTTTATTCAAATAAAGGATATGGGGCAATACTTGTTGAAGATATGAAATATGCCTCAGACAATTTTTTTTTAAAATATTCTTATAAATTTGAACGTGCTGATTTAGAATTTATGTAATTTAGTTCAATATGATTGAATTTTATCATGCTTTATAATCAATCAAAGTTTTGGCACATTTTAGCCGGGAATCTTTCTTTTTAGTTCTATAAAGGTGATATGGATACTTATTTTTCCCTGGTTAAAAGTTTTCTTGAACAAATTTCTTAAAGGAATCTGAAAATTAAATTTATATTTTGGTAACTTTTATAGTTTTATCAAAATAAACTAAATTAAACAAAATAAAAGGTGTTTGTCTTTAAGAGTCTCTGGAGTAAAATAACCCCAACTCAAAAATTTTCAAAGATACTTTTTTTTACTTATTTTTTGTCTCTTAACAATATATTAAAAATGCTAAGACCGGAAACATTCGCTTCATTCCTTTAGATAAGATCAAAATTTAAAAGACGTAATTAATTTGTTTTTTATTTGTAAAAATTAAAAATTTGGATTTGGATGAATAAATTTATTTTTTTTACAATTTAATTTTTAATGAAATTGTATTTTTAAATATATTTTAATATTATCCATGAAATATTTTTTTTTTGAAATTACTCAATAAGTTTTGTTAGATTTAAACCTCTTCATTTAAATATTTATCTTTCTTTTTTTATTCATAATTAATCATCAACAGTAAAAAAACGTAATTTTTTTCTCTTTTGAAACTAATGTAAGAATTTTGCATATCTCATCACTTATGGCTACAAAATCCAGTGATAGAAGTTCTGTTGATGTTTGAGGTTCTTGAGTTTGGTTTTCTTGGTTGTAATTGCTGGGAATAGTTTCAATATCTTCGGTTATATTTTGATTTGCTAATTCGTAAAAAAGTTCATTTTTTTGTTTATCATTGCAGGTTTTAGAAAGGTTTCTATGACATTCTCCACAGACCTTTTTGTAAGTGGTGTGATCAATAAAACGCTTCTGCATTAAATGGACTAACCAAGGAGAAGAAATTCGAATTTTATTCCTATAAGCAATAACAGAGGCTTTTGAATTTTTATCAAATCGAATCGAGCATACAGCACATTTATAGAGAGTCATTTTTTTAAGAAAAGAGAAGAACAGAGTGAAAATTAGTTTTATATAAAAACTTTAAAAAGTATCTTTGAAAATTTTTGAGTTGGGGTTATTTTACTCTAGAGACTCTTAAAGACAAACACCTTTTATTTTGTTTAATTTAGTTTATTTTGATAAAACTATAAAAGTTACCAAAATATAAATTTAATTTTCAGATTCCTTTAAGAAATTTGTTCAAGAAAACTTTTAACCAGGGAAAAATAAGTATCCATATCACCTTTATAGAACTAAAAAGAAAGATTCCCGGCTAAAATGTGCCAAAACTTTGATTGATTATAAAGCATGATAAAATTCAATCATATTGAACTAAATTACATAAATTCTAAATCAGCACGTTCAAATTTATAAGAATATTTTAAAAAAAAATTGTCTGAGGCATATTTCATATCCTCAACAAGTATTGCCCCATATCCTTTTTAAATTAAAAAAAATAATGTGTTTTAAAAAAATTTAAATTGTTTATTTATTGTCTCTTTTTTAATAAATTTGTAGTGAAAAAATGATTTTTTTTTTAATTTTTGTGTATTTTTTTAATAATTTTGGAAGTATAGATAATGGAAATATTAAAAAGTAAAAATCCTTTCTGTTCTTTTTGTACTTTATCAAAATTTAAAATTATTTTTCCTTTTTTGTATCTTATCAGATATGTTTTAATTAAAAATGTTCCTTTTTGTCTCTTTTGTACTTTTTGAGAATTAAAATAACGATAAAATTAATTAAAAGCTCCATAATTTAAGACGAGGCAGAAAAAAACATAAAAGAAGATACTAAAATATAAAAACAAGAGAAGGGCACATAAATCAAATTTTTTATTTATAATTTTTTATTTTATTTTATTTTTTAAATAAAAATAAACATAAGTAAAATTTAAGTAAAACATTACATAATTTTATGTTTTTAATGTTTTTTTTTTAATAATTTTTTCAAATTTCTCTTAATGTTTTTTATGTTTTTTACCTCGTCCTTTAATTTACAACAAACCAGATACTCTAAACCATGGCTTCGCACCGGACCCCGTTTAAATGTTAATATTATGATTAAAATAACAAAATATAATATAAATAAATATAATATAAAGAACAATGCAAAAAAATTTTTTTAATATTCAAATCTTGTTGCCTATACATGAAAAAGCCACATTTTTAATATTCTAAGTAAAAATAAAAAATAAAAAAAGAAGTTTGCCCTTTTAGATAAAAGTTTGGTCAATTTCCTAAAGAGTTTTACCTAAAAATGACAAATTTTCGTCAAAAAAATGCAAAAAAATTAGGAATAAAAAATAATTTTGTTTGAAAATTTGAAAAAAATTTTTTTAAAAATACTCAACTTTTTCTAAATATTTCAAAATCATGTTGTAAAAAAGCGCAAATAAACAAAAGGTTAAAAAACACACTTTATACTCAAGTAGTTTGACCACCAACCTTCTCTAGCAAATAAAATTTATGTTTTTTTTTTTCTTAAATTGATAATTTCAGTCGAATTTTATTTACTCCCTAAAGAAACCCTTTAGATGGTTACACAAATAAGTATTTTTTCCCCTATGATTTCCTTAAAAAATTAACCAAAATTTTTGTTATTTTCTGAATACTGATAATTTTGTTTAATTTTTTTACAATTTGCCATTTTTACGTAAATTCCGTAAAATAATCAAATTAAAAAAGAGGGAAAAAGTGAAATGAAAAAAAAATTTAATCCTTCAATAAATTTTTTTTCGGAAGAATCAAACACTTTTGAAGTGTTTCTTAGCCATCACATAACAATGGTTTGAACTGACCAACTAAATTAATTAAATTATTATTTGCCCTTATGTTAAATTTTCCCCTATTTTTAGTTAAGAAAAGAGACTAAGAGAATATTTGACCAAAATTCTGGCTCTAAATTTTATTTTTTTTTAGTTTATTTTTAATATTAAGAGATTGTTAATGCAATTAAATTTTATCGTAAAAAAAAGAAGAATTACCAAGGGCATATGCTGGATCGTATTGCTTATTGAGCAAAGGAATTGAGTTTGCGTAGCATGTCAGGTTGAAAGTGGTGTTTCTTATGGAATCATCAAAGCTAATGGAATAGCCGATCTTTAATTAAACAATAAAAAAAATTGATCAAATAAAATGATTTAATTACTTTAAATTTATTTTGACCAATTTGAACATTGAAGACATTTGACGACAAACTGAAATATTGTGAGATTGGACTGAGTGAACAGTTTACTTCAGTTTCATAAACTGTAGCATCTCTAAAATTTTTTCAAAATAAATTTAATTCTCTTCATAAAAATTTTTTAATTAATTTAAATATCAAATAGGCTTTATTATTATTGTTATTTATTAAAATAGACTCTTTATAAGCGATGTAAAAAGTAAAATTGGAAAAAAATTAAATGTAAAAAATAAATAATTGACTATTTTCTAAAAAAAATCTAATTTGAAATACTGGTTTTTTAATCTCACTTTTTATTATTCATTTTGTGCTCACTTTTTGTTTAAATGAATTCATAACTTGTTTATTCTTTTAAAAAAATTTAATTTTTTGTCTTTAAAAGTTTTTATTAAATTATTTAAAAAATTTTGACTTAGTTACCTCACTTTACTTTATTTTAATTTTTTTTAATCTGAAGTTGCTTTAGCTCGGTACAAAAAAAATAAATGTTCTATTAAGCAAAAATGTCTAGTTCTGCAAGTATTCTAGAAAATAACGATACAAGCATTGAAAGCTGATTAAACAAAAAAGAAAAATTAGACGTTTATACCAAAAGACTAATTCTCCAACTCACAAAAAACTAGGAAACTTTATTGAACGTATCGTTAGACGTGAAATAGATAAATTCAAAGACCATCACTTATCAGAGAAATTTAAAAGTTTAAACATTTTCGATCAATCAAACGCCAAAGACTGGAAATTGATCAAGGATCTAGAAAATGATTCTAGTTCTACTTACTCAAAAATTACTATAAGAATAAACGACCAAGATATAAATGATGATCTTCAAATTGCAAATATGTTCGCCGATAATTTATCTACAATTTTTACTAATAACCAAAATCACATCTCTCACCTTGCATCATCACACCTCAAACGAACGACTCAATGGACTACTTAGCGCAAAATACCATCAGCAAACCGGAATTCATTGACGCATTATCCAAGCTAAAGAGCAAGGCTACTGCAGGTCAAGACGCAATTAACAACAAAATACTCAAACGTCTTCCAAATAATTACCTGAATAGAGTGTTAAATATATTCAACTCATCGTTAAGCCTAGGCTATCTTCCAGCAAATTTGAAATCTTCCTTGATTGTTATGATACCTAAAAAAGAAAAACCTAAAAACGAACTCTCTTCATATCGTCCAATATCTCTAATCGACTGCTTAAGTAAATGGCTAGAAAAAATTATTAATCAAAAACTGAAGAACTTGATCGAAAAAGAGAACATCTTGCCAGAAACTCAAGCCGGTTTCAGGAAAAATAGAAGAACCCACGACCAAATACTTAAACTCAACCATTCAATTATAACGAATTTTAAAAAAAAGCGCATGACAGGAACAGTGTTCTTTGACCTTGAAAAAGCCTTCGATAAAACACCACACAACGGTATTTTAAACTCGATTAACGGTCTAAACATCAGCCTAAACCTTAAAAAATGGATTCAAAGTTTTATTGAAAATCGAGAATTTAAAGTGCGGGCGAATAATTGTATTTCGTCGTCAAAAAAAATCGAATGCGGAGTACCCCAAGGTAGCTTCCTCTCACCCACTCTGTTTATAATTTACTTCAGTGATATATCCAAAGTCATTCTAGAACCAGTCCACCACGCCATCTATGCTGACGACCTAGTTATTTGGACCTCAGGCTCAAATAAAAAAGAGATCCAAGAAAAGCTACAACAAGCTATAAATAATATTATCAACTTCTGCGAGAATAAAGGACTCACAATCAATAAAAATAAAACCACGCGGACGACGTTTACCACAGCCGGGTACAGGAAAAATTACGAAAAAAACTATGGTCTTGAAGTCAAAATTAACGAACATCTTATCCCAATTGACCCGTTCCCAGTATTTCTAGGTATCAAACTAGACCCAAAACTAAGCTACACCCCCCACCTCAGACATATCACAAAAAGAATAGTAATCAAGATCACCACTATCAACAAAATCAAACGATTAAAGCTTAAAAATAGCACTTATTTAAGACTTACAATATTCAGATCAATGATCAGATCTATATTCGATTACAGCTTCACTATATATCAAGTCTCGTCTCCCAGCTTCAAAAAAAGATTACAAAAACTACAAAATAAAATACTAAGGCACGTAAAGTTTTTCCCGCTGAGGACTTCAATCCCGTATATTCACCAAAGCTTACATGTCCAACTAATTGAAGAAAGAATGAACCGTCTGTTCTGTAAATACTGTACTAAACAAAATATACCAAACTTTTTTACTAGAGAATTAAATCGATAATTAACTCAATTTTTTATACAATAATAGTTTTTTTATTATTCTCATTTTTTTATATATACTTTTTATCTTTTAATTTATTCAATAAGTTAAACATGCAGGCTGAAAAGAGGGTTCATACCGCTGGGATAAGCAAATAAATAAATTAAATAAATAAATAAATTGACGCTGATGACATTTCCACAAATAAAAGAAGTACAGCAAAGACTTACGATTGTGTTCAAGAATGTGAATTGTTGGAAGAAAAGACTGGTCAACAAAAAAAAATTAAAAACAAAATTTTATTTAATACTCTTGGTATTTTCCAAATTAATTTGGTGACAATGTGAAAAAAAAAGTGTCATTTTTTTTTTAATTTATTTTCTTGATAATTGGTGTATCACTTAATTTATGATTTTTCATTTTTAAATTATTTTTTATGGTAAAAATTTTTATTTTTATATTTTTACATTATTTTTATAATTTTACATCGCCAGAATTGGCGTTAATCGAATCTAATAAAATCAAAAAAAATAAAATAAATAAAACATTCGGTGTATTTTATTCAATATTTGGGGTATACATTAAATAGATAAGTTTTGATTTAACAGTCAGATTTGAATTTGTGAATCGATAAAATAATGCTTAGAAAACTTAGGAGAAAGGACCACTGAATTAAAATTACTTTTTAAAGTTCACTTTCAATGATAGAGTACCCTGAAGGAAAAAAATTAATTATTTTTTTCTTTAAGCATGTAATTCTTGAATTCGAGAATTTTTTTTTGTAAAATATATTTTTTGTAATTTAAAAAAAAAACATTAAAAAATTTTAATAATACCTGAAAAAAATGTTTAACTGAGTTGATGTAAATGGATATATTTCCAGGTCGACTGAACTCTCTAAGGTATTTGTGAATGAAATGCCGGGATAAGGACGAATTTGAATTCGGCTATATAAAAAAATAGTAAAAAAATTAAAAAAAAATTTAAATCAAGAATACAAATCGATAGAATTGACAAATTTAAGTCCAGTCAACTGAACACTATTGACAGTTTGGTTAGTAAATGAAACAGTTTGACCGATACACCTGACTAATGGTGATTGACCTCCTTCATTAATTCTTAAAGACAAAAATATATATTTTTTTTTATTTTTAATTCTAATATTACTTAAAATCAATTTGAATTTCCTTTGATCTGTCTAAATTAGAGTCGGAAAATTCAGTAAAATTTAAATAAGCATATAGATCAAGATTGCTTGAAATTTGGGTACAAATTATTTTAACCTTACAACAAAAAAAATAAAATTTAATTTAAAATTAAAAAAATATAACAACTCACCGATGCTGGCTTATTTAAAATAACGCTTGAATTAGCAGTTAAAAAGTTTAAATTCAATTTTATTCTCAAAGATCTCTGGTCTTCAATTGAACCATTTTGCCAATTATAAGTCAATTCAATCGGAGATACTGAACCATCATTGTTTTGGTAATTGAGATTTGCAATCAAGTCTTCACCATCACTTACACTGACTTAAAAAAATGAATTTTAAATATTTAAGTATAAATTATTTTGAACTTACATAAAATAAAAAAAAACAGAATCATTTTTTCAATCGATTTAATCATTTTTAAGTTTTTAATTCTGATCTTTTTTTTCTCAATAAGAGAATGTATTTTGAATGTTGAATTATTTTTCAAAAATGACCTTAATGCAGTTGCTAGGCAATAAAAATTTAAATATATAGCAAATTTTAACATCATTTGTCTTATTTTTTTGAATATAAAATTTAATGGCGATTTATTATTTTTTAACTAAATTTACTGAACTTGAACTATAAAATTTTTTTTTCCTAAATTTGCATCACTGATATTATTCTTATTAATTTTTCGAAATCGTATTAAAAATAAAATTTAAACATAATTTTACTTAAAAAATAATACTAAGAATCAGCAGATAGACGTTTATTTCGATTTTTGAGCAATTTATGAGCCAGAGAAAGATGTTTTTTATAATTAGAAAATATTTTTTTGAATTAGAACAATATTTGAATAGTCTAGAATATTATGGCATGAATTTTTATGAAAAATGTGAATTCTGTAATCTTGTTTCTAATTAAGATCTTAATAATTCTTTGTATGTAAAAAAATACATAAAAATAAAAAAAAAACTTTTTTTTACTTGTGACACTAAATTTTTTATATTTTTCCACATTTGTTTGGCAAGCCCAGTAACGTCTTTTCTTCAAATGCGCATCGCATAGATCACACGATTTTGTTTCTTTGTCATAACAAAAAATATTTTATAATGTCAGCAAAATTTAAAAATTTAAAAAAATTTAAAACTAAAAAATAATTTTAAAATGTCAGCAAAATTTCAAAATTTAAAAAAATTTAAAATTTCAAAATTTTAAAAATTTAAAATTACAAATAATTTTAAAATGTCAGCAAAATTTCAAAATTTAAAAAACTTAATATCTAAAAATTTTAAAAATTTAAAATTACAAATAATTTTAAAATGTCAGCAAAATTTCAAAATTTTAAAAAACTTAATATCTAAAAATTTTAAAAATTTAAAATTACAAATAATTTTAAAATATCAGCAAAATTTAAAAATTTAAAAAAATTAAAAATCTAAAAATTTTAAAAATTTAAAATTACAAATAATTTTAAAATGTCAGCAAAATTTCAAAATTTTAAAAAATTTAACATTTAAAAATTAAAAAATTTTAAAAAATTTTAAATGTTGTATCATTAAATTGGTTTTCTTTAATGCTGACTGAACTATACATCTTATTTTATTTTCCATTGTTTTTTTTAATTAATAATTGTCAAAGATAAAACTTTGTTTTAAATTAGGCTTCAATTTTTAATAAAAAGTGAAATTTTAGTCAATAAAGTGTAAATAAAATAAAAAGTAGTGTTTTTTTATTTAATTTGGTGTTAATTAATTTTTTTATGTATAATCTTAATAATTGGGGAATTTTATTTAATATTTGGGGGGAAAAATTAAAATTTTGGGGTATTCTATATAAGTTTTGTGGTATCGATTTTAATGGCCCATTTTTAAATATATTCACATTTTAAGCTTAATTAAACATTTTTATGAAAAGAAAGTCATTTTAATTTTAATTTCATCTCAGTTAGTTAATGAATTAGCAAACGCCAAATTTAATCAATTTAATCATTAATGAATTCTTTTTTTTTTCTTAATTTTTTTTTTTTTATTTAAAAAAATATATTTTTTTTTATTTAAGAAAAAATACACCCCTAGGACTCTCCCGAACGGCTTTATGTCTTCTTTTTAGACCTCATGTGATTTTAAAATTGAAGTATAAAATTGTTTATGTGTAATTCTTTTTTTTTTCTTAATTTTTTTTTAAAAGATGATCAATATTTCTCAATAATAATGAAAACACATTTTATAAAGGTGAGGATTAAAAACAAGTTAAAAAAAGTAAAAGAACATAAAAAAACTTAAAATTAAATTTGTCAAAAATATTTTTTCAATTACCTCCATTCACACTCTTTTCAATGAAAAAATAGTTATAAAATTTTTTTTTTTAATTTTTTGAACAAAATTTATTTGAAAAATATTAATGCTCAGAAAGTCAAGTTTGGAAAATCTAAATTAAATTAAAAAAATTTCATCAAAAGGATTCAAAAACTAGGCTTAAGCTATGATTTTTTAGTAAGTCTGAAAATATTTAAAATTTTTAAATTCATGATTGGAAATTAGGCTATTAAAAGCAAAATATGAAAAAAACATATTTTATTTTGCCCTTTCATTTTAAAATATTAGAAAGAATCTTTAAAAAAAAAAAGCTTCTATTTCTTTTTTTGGAACTTATCTTTTCAATAGATTCATTGATAATTGGTAAATTGATATTTAAGCAGTTTTTATATAGCTTTTAAAAAATTTATTTATAGACTCAGATTGAATTTTTAGATAAAAAATTAAAAAGATAAAAATTTAGGTTATTTTTTTTGGATTGCATAGAATCAAACTCAAATAAAAAAAATGAGTGCAAATAAGTGATCAGTACAAAAAATTGTTTTTTATTTACAAAATGTGATCTATCCTTTTTAACTGATTACTTTTTTATTTTTTGTGATCTTAATTTTTTTTTAATAAACTAAGAACTAAAGATGATAGAAAAAAAAAACTATCAAGAATCAGAAATTAGACTGTTAAATTGTTGTATAAGAAAAAATCATTTTAATCAAAATATGAGGTATATCTTACTATCATTTTTGACTTTAATTTTTTATGTAACTTTTTAATCTTTTAATTTTGATTTAAAAAATTAATTTTTGTGATTTTCAATTTTCAATTTATTAATTTCATTTTCACATTTCAATAAGGAAAATTGAAGTTTAAGATCAAATTTTAAGTTCAAAACGATGATTTAAAATTTTAAAACTTAATTAATCTAATGATTTTGATAATTTTTAAGAAATAAATACTAAACATTACTAGACATGTTATGTCAATTAATAGTTCATTATCAAATTAACATCAAAATGATTGATCTCTAATTTATTTAACCAAAACAATCAATAATTTGAATAATTTAGGTTAAGTTAATTCACATATTCAAATTTTTAACTTTTATATTCATTCATTCAAACTGAAATAATTTTATATTTTTTATAAATATTTTTCAACTAAAATAAATTAAAAATTTTAAACACTTAATTTTTTTGTCTTTAAAAATAAATTTTCATTAAATTAATTAAAATATTTAAATCTATTAAAGTTCAATAAAAATAGACATTTCAAAATTTTAATTTTGAAAATGAACTTGGCATTAATTGTCAAGTATTTGTTTTGGAAAAAATTCATTTTTCTCTGTTATTAAAAGCAAATACTATTATTTGTTTTTAAATATTAGATCAAAATATAAATTGTAATGATTACAATTTATATTTTGATCTTTTGATCTTGATCTCAAGCTTCAATTTTCCTTCAATAAAGAAGTGATTTGTAACAAGGATTTTGTTAAATTTACGAGAGTTTACGTAAAAAAATTGATTTTTTACAAAAATTTACGTAAAATTTCATAACATCACGTAAATTGAGAAGAGGGCAAAAATATAATTTTTAAGTTAATTTATATTTTTCAATTTTTAAAAATTTTAGCTAATTTTTTATTTTATTTTTTTAAACTAACTGTGGTAATTTGACACTAGGGTTTTACCGTTTTTACGTAATTTTACGTAAATTTTCGTAATTTTATGAAATTTTACAATAAATTTTCGAAAAAACTGGTAAAAACAAATCAAAATAAAAATTATGACTGTATTTTACAATTTTTTACAAAATTTTACAGTTAAAAAATTCGGATTTACGCAAATTTACGTAAAAAAATGTAAATTTTGGTTTTTTAAAAATATTTTTTTATTTTTTTTAAATTTCCAAAAAATTCTAAGAAATGGCTTGAAAATTGGCTTTTTTTGGTCCTTTTGTTTTTACCAGTTTTTTTCAAAAATTATTGTCACAAGTGTAAATTTACGTAATTTTACGTAAAAAACAGTAAAAACCCTAGTGTCAAATCACCACAGTAATTAAATAAAAATTACAAAAATTCTTTTTTTTCCTAAAATTAAGCGAAAAATGTTAAGAAATAAATTATTTTTCGTTGCATATAAAAGGGGAGTTGATAATGAATTCCCTTTTGTGTTTTTAAAATTTTTCAATCTAAAAAATTGAAAAATTTTATTTCTATTTATTTAGCTAAAGCCATCTAATTAATAAAAAAATTTATTTAGTTTAAAACCGAACTGCTAAATTAGTGATCAAATGAGTGTTTTCAGCATTAAATCTACCATTTACTTTCAAATTAATTAGACCTAGATATTTTTGATTAAAAAAATTAGATAATCTTAATAAAAATATTTGAATTTATATGCAGTCTAAGGCAAATTTAGCCTATTCAAAACAATCATTGTAAACAATTATTATCTAAATCCAAAGTGATGATTTTAAAGTTTGCTCCAAAACAACTGTATTCAGAAAGCTACTTGGTAGAAGATAAGATAAAAGCGAGCCAGATTTAGTAGACTTTATTTACTAGAAAAGAAGTCTGCCCATGGCTCTCGGTTATAAATCAGAATATGATTATAAATAGCGCCCAAACAAAGGTTTTATAAACAACCTGTGGACCATATATAAACTTAAAAATAATTGCTTTAAAAACTGCTTAGTTTACAATAGATTATTTATATTATTTTCAAAGCTTTTCATTTAGACTCAAATTTAGTTGTCACTTTTTTTATTGACTCAGTTGGGTTAGAAATTTTAGAACTGATGCTTGGATTAGAGACAATGTTGATAAATAGTCAAAATAAAGCGCGCACACTCAAGAGGTATTTTTATGTTTTTAGGCCAAATTAATTTAAAATAATTCAAAAATAATTAAGTCCTCAGTTGAGTCATAATTGCTTGACCTGAGATTTTAAACTAAAAAAATTTAAATTAAACTTTTGTGTAATTTATCGTGTTTTGAACAAAAAGAAATTATGTGAGTTAGGCACTTGGTTAAATAGAAAAGGATTTTTTTTAATTTTCATTTATTTTTTCTTTGTCTGAAAACGATATCAAAGTTTGAGGATGACAAAAAATTATTGTCAATCATAAAATAATTAATTAAATAAAAGAGGAATTTTATAATTGATTAAATTTTTGACTAATAAAAAAAATTCAAAACAATTATTTATTTTAGTTATCAATTATTGAAAAATTAAATAGCTAAATTTTTTAATTTTTTAATTAAATTTTCAAATTTGTCTGAGAGCAGATCTTAAACTAAAAATCACTAAAACAATTTTTTCAATTTTTCATGAAAACTTAACTTTGTTTCTTAGAGATCACAAAGAGCTGTATATACCCAATGGTAAGTACTTGGTACTTTTTGCTTTTTATTCAATGATACAATTAAATCAAATATTTTAGATTTTACAGTGATCAGTGATAGTTCATTTAGATTAATTTTACAAGAAGAAATAAACATGTTGGTTTAAGGAATTTAACAAGAAAAAACGCAAAGTCTTTCTTTTTAAAATTGGAAATTAAAGTGTGATTTAATTGCTGAGGTGATGTGAAAATTTTTTTAAATTTGTTCAAATCATGATTTTTTTATGTCAATCATTTGCCAGACATTTCTTAGTATGAATTCATAGTTAAAATTTATTCATTGAAAATTAATAAAATAAGACAAAATTATTGAAAATTATTATTTTTATTATTTATTTCTGTAAACACTGCATGGGCGATGATTAAAAAAATATTGAAAAAAAGGTAAAAATGATTGAATAGTAGAAATTTAAAAAGAAATGAGTCATTTTTAGTTAATTTTGAAATTTTATTTCAAATTGTAGACACATGATTTTATTATTTTTATTTTTTAATTAAGAATTATAATTTTTTTTCTCTTAATTTTTGTTCAATCGAGGTTTGATTCGTCAATGCATCATTTTATAGAAAAATATTTTAAAAAAAGGATACAGATTTTTAATTTATTTTCTAGCTCAATAATTAAAAAAAATAATTAAAAAAAAACAAAGAAGTAACTACCGAATTTTCAATTATAATTTTCATTTTTGTAGAATTTTGAAATATTTTAAATATTTTGTAAAGTTATTGTCTATAAAAAATTACAAGAGGTATCTTGAAAAAAAATTCTTTGACAAGTATTCTTTAAATTATTTTTTCATATTTTATCCATCAAAAATTTTCAATGAAAAAAAAAATTATTAATACCTCCCAGTATACGCTTTTTGTTTATAGTATCCTAATTTAAAAGGAAATTTTGATTAAAAATAATTTTTAGCTAGCATAAATTAATAATTTTCATACTAGAATTCATAAAAAAATTAAAAAACTTATTGATGCCATTTTTAGAGTTTAAAAGTAATTGCCGGAAAAAAATATCAAGAATATGTAACAAAAATTAAAATCATAGAATTATTTCCATAGTTTAATTCTATAATTTAATTAAAATAGTTCTATTTGAATTCTTTTTAATTTATTTAAGAAAATTTATTTAAAACATTCAAGTTGTTTAGAAGTCCCACAAAAAAAGTCCAAGTCAGGACTTTAAAATTAAAAAAAAAGTCCAACACTTGCTTGGCCTCCATAATTACCACTTGGAACGGAATAAATCCAAAATTTAAAATATTGATTTTGACTTAAAAAATAAATTTAAGTCATAACTTTGAATTAAACTTGTTACTTAAAAACAAGTCTTATTCTAAAAAAAGTCTGGATTTTTTTTTTGTAAGTGTAAGTAGTAGAGTTGGTCAAAAGTCAAAGTATAAAGTCAAAATAGTCAAAAGTCAGAGTCTAAGTTTTTAATAAACTTAAAAAAAATTAAAGTCTTTGACTTGGACTTAAAAAAAAAAAAAAAAAATTTGGAAAAAAGTTTATAATCTGAATTATAATTATGAAATGATAGTTAAATATTAAAAATAATTAAATTTTTGTCTATTTTATTAAGAAAACTATATGTTTTTTTTAATTCGATTTATTTCTTTAATTTAAGTACTTTACTGTACTTTTTGAAGAAAAAGTCCAGTAAAGTACTTGGACTTGACTTGTGACTTTTAAACACTTCTGAAAACATATATAAAATGATATTTCTTTACTTATTACTTTTAAATTTTTTTATAGATGCCATTTTTTAGGTTTCGTATGTCCAAAATTTTAACCATTTTTAATTTTATTTTTAAAGAAATTGCACAATTGCTAAAAGAAAAAAAAAGGTAAAGTAAATGTAATTTTAATTAGTTCGTGCCCTAAGAGGATAAATTGCACATATTTTTCAAATTAAAAAATTAATGTTCATTTTCAAATCAAGAATGTGATAAGGAAAATTATTTATTAAAATAAAATTACTCTGTTTTTATTCCACTTTTGCAGAGAAAAATAAAATGACAAATTCAAATTTCTAAAAAATTTCAAATTACTTTGTTTGATCAAGCATCAATTATGACTCAATTAATTTTGAGAAAAAAATTTATTTTCTATTTTTTAAGTCAAGTTTTGTGTGTGCTAGCAATTAAAGTAGAAAGTATTTTATTAATTTTTTTTTAAACACGGGAAGCCAAATTTCCAAGTCGTTATCTCAATTTTTTATGAAATTCAAAAATTATAATTTTAGATTTATTTAAGTGAATTTATTTTTAAATTTTGTTCAAACACATCACCGGATTAAAAAATAATTAAACTCAATATAGTTTGGCCGTAAAATAATTAAATCGATTTTAAATAGCATGGAGTCTTAATATTTAAATAATTGAATCTAGACTTGAATTTCGATGAATAATCCAAACAAAGCAAGCCACTCAAAGTATTCATTCATTTTTGGCGACAAGCTCCAGTCTTTTTTGCACTTGGTATTCACTCAATTTTTGCTCCACTATTTTGACCGCATGTCAAAGTTCATTCTCCACTTGATCACCGGAAAGTCCGAGCTGGAGCGCATTTGCAAAAACGAAAAAATCCAGTCTGTACGCATCAAAAAAATAGGTAGAAAAATTTTTTGAAAAAAAAAAAATTTTATTAAATTTTCAACTTTTTTTTTTCTAATAAAAATTTTTCAACAAAATTTTTTACTCAAGAAAACAGCTTGAAAAAGTCATCCAATTCCTATTTGAGGAATTTGACAAGTTCTGACTCGGTGAGCAGTGGCTACGAGGACGACATTGTATTTAACATAATGCAAATAAAGCAGATACCTGCCGAAAATGCCACGTAAGCAAAAAGATGTAACAATATTTTTTTTTACCTATTTTTTGGGACTAGATTTTCATTTTTGATGAAAGATGCCCTGATGAAAATAAAAGCTTATCACAGCCTGATGCGAGAGGTTGACTTGATACGGTGTGAAAAATTTGGCCACGAAAATTGGTCACAGCTGAGTCTGCTGGTAGATCTTTGGACTGGTCTGAAAAGTGAGAGTGGGCCCGAGTCCATCAAGAACAGAAAGTGGCGCGAGCTAGGCTTTCAGGGCGATGACCCTTCGACTGACTTTAGAGGTATGGGCATGCTGGCTCTCAATTCATTAAAGTAAAAAAAAAATTTTTTTTTATTTTTTATTAAAATTTTTTTTTTATTTTTTTATTAAGATTTTTTTTTTAATTTAATTTAATTTTTTTTAATTTTTTTAATTTTATTTAATTTTTCTATTTATTAAAAAATTTATTTTAAAAAAGTTATTTGGTGACCAAGCATAACGAGATAGCCAAGAATATATTTTCCAAGTCAAAGCACCCCAAGTACGGCTACTCGTTCGCCATTGTTGGCATAAACGTGATTGCATGGGTCTACAAGCTGCTGATTGATGGCGACCTAAAGACCCACTTTTACAATTATTCCCAGTTTCTCAAAAAGGACAAAATTAAATTGGAGAATTTCTACAGAATATTTGGTAACAAAATGAGCTTAGCAAAGTTGAGATTTTAATTTTAATTTTAAATTTAAATTGTAGTTAGTGTTTTTATAGAGTTTAATGAGTTTTGGTTTTACAAGGAGCCCGAGAGCATAATGCAATTTGAATTGCTGTCCAAAGAGTTTTTGTCTTTGGTCAAACTGAAGTTGGTCAATGAGCCTTACACTCACATTACTGAAGGTGTAATTGATCGGAGAAGCTTTGTCGAACGATACGTCTTAGATTCAACAAGCTGAGCACAAGATTTACAGCACATATTCCGAATTATTAAGTATATATTATTTATTTTTAAACATTTGGTGTACATTATATTTTATCTAATAAATATTTTGAATAGATTTTTTTAATTTATTTTTGTCATAGTGACTCAAAATTCAGTATAATTTTGAAATATCCTGAGAAAAAAAATTTAAAGCCGATTAACGCTACATTTATTTCAAATTTTAAATTATTATAAGTAAGTAAAAAAAAGATTTTAAAAATTTGAATCAAAATATTTGAAGAAAAATATTTAACGACAAGATATTCAAGTTAAACAATTCTAAATTTTGCACATATTCTAAATAAAAAAAAAATTACTGTTATTGAAAATTGATGGCTTAAATGTTGATGTAAATAAATGTAAATGTAAATTAATGAGGCTTCAAATCATTTAATATGTTTTGCTAATTCGCGACAAATGGTTGATAAAAATAGTTTGAAATAATATCAAAATGTCACTTTAAAAAATCTAAAAAAAAATTATTTTAAAAATAAAAAAACTTTATTGACTTTTTTGACCAAAATTTACGTAAATTTCAGTAAATTATTATTTAATTATTTTAAAAATTGGTCACCCAGTTAGACCATCTTACGTTATATGTATACATATTTTAATTTATCAAAAAGTGAAGAATTTTTGATTAATTTGAATTTAAATTCCACAATAGACACCTTATTTGAATGAAGTATTAACAAAATAGCATGACCGCTAATTTCTGGCTATAAATAAAATCAACTTTTGTGACAGTCAAAATTTCGCCACTATTTTTGTTTCAAGCATTATATAAAATATTTAATTCAAAGATAAAAATTTGATAAAAATACTTCAAAACTAAATCACATGATTAATAATTCCAACTTAAACATTAAAATGGATCATGAATCTCGTGATCTTGAAGCTAATATGACTATGGGGCTTTATATATCTTTTTTCTTTCATACTAAAACAAAAAATTATCTATTATTTGAGAAAATATTTTTAGACAGATTAAAATTTTTTTGTTCAAAAATTAAAAATGACCGATTCAGACAGATGTCCAGCTTACAGTCCATTTTTCGGTGTGGTTGGCGCCACATCAGCTATGGTCTTCACAGGTATAAAATTAAATTAATCTCTGGAAGAAAAAGTATTTTGTTTTTTTTGTTCAAGCTTTGGGTGCTGCATATGGCACGGCTCGCGCCGGAGTCGGCATTGCATCAGCTGCAGTCCTCAAGCCAGAGTTCATCATGAAATCAGTGATTCCGGTTATCATGGCCGGTATCATCGCTATTTACGGTCTAGTCGTGGCTGTGCTGATCCAAGGAAAGATTGATTCCAAATACAGTTTACAAGCGTAAGTGATACAGAAAAGAAGATAATTTTTTAATAGAATTTTTAAGTGGATTTTTGCACATGGGAGCCGGCTTGAGCATCGGTTTGTCTGGCCTGGGGGCTGGTGTAGCTATAGGCATTGTTGGTGATGCTGGTGTCAGAGGAACTGCACAACAACCAAGACTCTATGTCGGAATGATTTTGATTCTTATTTTTGCTGAAGTTTTGGCTATCTATGGTCTAATTGTTTCATTGCTCATGACTGTGAGAAATACTGATCCATGCTAGATAAATGTGGTATTGAATTTTTGTTATGTTGTTCTTCAAAAAAAAAAGAAGCCGAATTTTTTTATTTAAACTGCAAAACTTTAATTTCTAATAACAAAAAATTCATTTTTTATCTTTTTTTTAAATGAACATTAATTGGGCTATTTTAAATTTTGTTTTAAATTTATGTTGATCTACAATTATTTCACTTATATTTTAAACCCTTTTGATTAAAAAAATATTTTTTTAAATAATTTTACAGTACTGATTTGACACGTGGATTTTACGTAAATTTACCAAAATTTACGAACTTGAAGATTTAAGAACTTTATAAAAAGTTTTTACTCTTCAAGATTCGTCTTTTCACGATTGTTTTAAGATTTTTACAATTTCGTGTAAGATCTTTACCAAAAAAAATTCACTTAAGAAATGTTCAAAATCAATTCATAAGATTTTAAATTATTCTTATTTAACATTATTTTCAGAAGTAAATGAAAAATATTTTATTTATTTTTATAAATTAAACGCTAACAATTAAATTGTGAAAAAATTCAAAAAAAATTAATTGTTTTAATCTCTAGAGTAATTTATTTTCTCATTTTAAATATTAAGCTCAAATGCTTAATATTATTTCTTAAATTTTTCAGATCGAAAAATAACTTTAAATACTCACCATTTTATTATTCCTTCTAAAGTTTTGAGTCTAACTTTGACTTTGGACCAACTCTGATTTGGCTTTAACTAGGCCGCCACAATAACTACCTGGAACGGCAAAAAATTCATGTGGCCGAACTTTAAATTTTTTTTAAGTCCAAGTCACTTTAAATTGAAAAAAAAATGAGTCCGGTCTTGGGCTTTTTTTTTTAATTTGACTTTAATTTCGGACTTTTAAACAACTCTGATTTGAATAAACTTTTATGAATACAAATTTTTTAATGAGTCTTAATATTTGTGCACAATATTCTTAGTAAAAATTCCACAGAATTAATAAAAATCCCCAAAAAAATAAAAAAATAATAAAGTTAATATTTTGTCCATTTTTTTTATTTAAAATAAGCATAATAAGTAAAAATACCAAAAAAATTTTATTTTTCCCATTTAATCAATAAAAAAAAACATATTTACTAAAAGAAAACTTAAAAAAATCTACAAAAAAAATTTATTTTTTTTCTTAGTACAACCATTTGGGCAGTAAAAACCTCTTTTTTTCTTTATGACAGCATTACAAGTTTTACAAATATTTTCGATAGATAAAACTGCATCATTTGGCTTTTGTTTTTTAGATTTGGTCTGATCGACGGATTGCATGTTGAGTATGACTGATTGTAATTAATTTATTTATTTATTTATTTGTTTTCTGTACCGAGCTAGAGCTCCTTCAGAATAAGTTAAAAATTAAAAAATAAAATAAAAATGAAATAAAATAAAATAAAAATAAAATTAAAGTTAATAAAATAAGATAAAAAAAAAAAAAAAAAGAATTAAAAAAAAAGTAAATAAGCTAAATAAATGAAAATTAAGAATATATAAAATTGGAAAAGATTGTTACATGTGGCTCATGTTTAAATAGTTCAAGTTTCAGGAAAAAAAGAAGAAATAGTAAGGTAGCAATTACACAATGGAGTTGGGTAGTCAATATATCTTGATTCGAAACCTTCTTTGTATTCCTTCACCAGTCTTACAACCAATGGAATAGAATGACTCAGTCCTGTCCCAACATATCTCTCACTCAATTCAAAAAGCCGATTCGAGACTGTTAGCAATTTTAGTTTATTAAAAGCCTCATGATGTACGATGTTGGAGGGAGTATCATATTTTAACTTAAGAATAGATCTGACTGCTGTATTCTGAATTGCTTGTAGTTTTTTGATAGTATTTTCTGAAAATGAATTTATATGCTGATTTTTTTTTTTTTAAAAGTTTATTTAAATGACCCCAGCCGAGGCTGTTTTAGTCAGCTTATATGGAAATTGTTTATATTTTTACATAGTATAATAGTTTAAGATAGAAGATACAAAAAAAAAGTAATTTAGTTAAATAAAATTAAGTTCACAATTTTTTTCTAAATATAGTTAATTTTCATCATAAATAGTCATCTAAAAATTATAAAAAAAAGTAGTTAGTTTATGCTGATATAAAAATGTTCACTTTTATTAGAAAGAATTTCACATTACTAATTGTCATTTACTAATTGGATGAGTACTTAATTTGTTGTCAATTAAAAAAATATATTGAGCTTTTATGATTTTAGTTGCAATTTATTTGATAAAAGGTGTAAATTTATTAAATGTGTTTTGTTTTTATTAATTAAATTATTTTTTTTATAATATGTTCGGAAAAAAAATAAAGAGATAAAAATATATAATTTTTGTTGATATTTTATATTAATTTGTGGAAATTTTTACTAAATTTATTGTGTTCGATACTGACAGCCTTTTTTAATTTTTCAATTTTCCAAATTTATTATTTTTTCCCCAAATATTAAATAAATGTATAATTGAATTAGATCACCTCTTTTTCTTCTTTCCACCAGATTTGGAATGTTCAAAGCCTTCAATCTGCTTTCATACGGTTTTTTTCTAATTGAAGATCAAATTTCATAACTCTGCATTGAATCCTTTCAAAATTCTCTCAGTCAGCCTTAAGAATTGAAGACCATACAGGCACCGCAAATTCCAAAAGAGGACGAACAAAAGTTAAATACAAAGATCTTAATAACTTACAATCAAAGCGAGCGAATGATTTCCTGATGCGACCTAACATTTGATTTGCTTTGTTTGTAGCCTCTTTCACTTGATTTTTCAATTTAAGATTTGTTTTAAAAATAACTCCAAGATCTCTTTCGGTTTCTCTTTTTTGAAAAAAATTTTAAATTTCTTCATTCGTTGTCTAGAAAAATCCACAATCCCTAAACAATGGAAAATCTCAAGGATTTCCATGTTACCAAAAAAGAGAACATCTAATGACACTTCTAAGTACCGCCCAATAAGCGTTATTAGTTGTCTAGGCAAGATATTAGAACGCATAGTAAGAAACAGGTTATATAAGTATCTTGAAGAAAATAGCTTTTAATTTTAAAATAGCAAAATTACTAACAGTCTCGAATCGGCTTTTTGAATTGGGTGAGAGATATGTTGGGACAGGACTGAGTCATTCTATTCCATTGGTTGTAAGACTGGTGAAGGAATACAAAGAAGGTTTCGAATCAAGATATATTGACTACCCAACTCCATTGTGTAATTGCTACCTTACTATTTCTTCTTTTTTTCCTGAAACTTGAACTATTTAAACATGAGCCACATGTAACAATCTTTTCCAATTTTATATATTCTTAATTTTCATTTATTTAGCTTGTTTACTTTTTTTTTTTTTTAATTCTTTTTTTTTTTTTTTATCTTATTTTATTAACTTTAATTTTATTTTTATTTTATTTTATTTCATTTTTATTTTATTTTTTTAATTTTTAACTTATTCTGAAGGAGCTCTAGCTCGGTACAGAAAACAAATAAAAAAAAAAAAATAGCTTGATTTGGTTGCAGCAATCAGGCTTTCGAACACATAGACGAACAGCTGATAATCTTGTTTTCACGACTCAAAAAATATCTGAAACTTTCAATAGGAAAAAAAAGTGTGCCCATTATTTTTTGACATTTCTCAAGCCTTTGATAAAACTTGGCACAATGGAATACTCTACAAAATGTCCCAATTAAAAGTACCACTCTATATATTGGAGTGGGTAAGAGATTTCCTCAATAATAGGAAGTTTTTTGTAAAAGTTAATGACTATTCTTCAACTCAGGGTGACATTCAGTCAGGGGTACCTCAAAGAGCTGTAATTAGTCCTTTCCTATTTACAATATTTATAAACGACATTCCAAAATTGAACTCAAAAAATAAAAGCTACTCTCTTCTTTTTGCCGATAATCTTGTTTCCTACTTTATATTTAAAAAGTATGGCAAAATTGCTATTGAAAAAAATTGAAGCTTGGCTTGTAAAATGGAAAATGATAATGGCCCCCGAAATCATACCATTTTCCCCGGAAATCCAGGTAAAAACCAATCTCTTACTTTAAAACTTTTTGGAAAAAAAATACCGTATTTCTAGGCATCACTTTCGATGAAAACCTTAGCTTCGACTCGCATGTAGGCTTTGTAGGCGATCAAGATGTATTGATCGTATTATATCAACGTCTTTAAAATTCTGGTACAAAAGTCTTGGAAACTTAACCACAATACTTTGGTAAATATATATAAATCATTAATTGGCTCTATTATTGATTATAGTTTCTTTATTCCTATTCTAGTCTCAAAGACCAACCTCTCTAGGCTACAAGTTCTCCAAAATATTTCAATTAAGTACAGTTATAATTTTCCTCATGATACTCCATCGGATCTCCTGATAAATTTCCTAGATGACATAAAGCTAGATAACATTGAAGTTCGTTTAAATAAAGTATTAATAAAATATCTCAAAAATAGTGTTATTTTCAAAAATACACTTACTATTGAATTAATCAAAGAATATGTCAGTGCTTTTGTTAACAGCTCAAGATCCTGTAAGAAAAAAACACCATTATGCAATCATTACATAATGGTGTTTTTTTATACAACACCATTCACTGAATGGTTAAATGATAAGGGTTTATCTCTCTGATTTTCAATCTTACATTAAAAAAAAAAAAAAAACTTGCTATCGTTTTTCCAGTAATTTACTAATTCATTCTTTTTTGTACTTTATTTTTCAAAAAATTTTTTATGTTTACTTTATTCATTTAAAAATTCTATTTTTTTACTTATCTAATGGCAGAAGGAGTTTTATTACTCAGAGCCATTTCAAATTTAAATAAATAATTTTAAAAAAAAAATCTTTCGGTTTCTGACGTTGATAACTTCTTACCATTAATAAGTGTGTCTTATCAGCACACTCGCTGGCTAGCCAGCTACAGCCAAAACTACTACTACTTTCTATGAAGTTTTTACATAAAAAAATTAATTAACACTAAATAAAATAGAAATTCATTATTTTTAACTTATTGAAACTTTTCTTCAAAAAATAACAATCAATTTAAGAAAAAGTACCTAACTTTTGTAATAATAATACAGTAATGTTCCTCTCTTTTTTCCCCAAAATTTACGAAAAATTAAGTACATTTATAAAAGTAAAAAATCATAAATTTAACAGATTTTACGTTAAGAGCTTTGGCGTCTTTTGAGTTAGCTAATTGTAAAATGTAAATTTACTTTATGTTTCTGAAATTTTTTATAAAATAAAAAGCAATTCAGAAGTGAATTTTTCAAAGACTTTTTGTATAATAATTACAAATAAACGCATTAAAAATTTGGCTCTATATTACTTTTGAGAAAAATTTTTTAGAGAAAAAGACAAAAATTTTGTCGAAATACTTTAGAGAAATTTTTTTTAGTGAAAAATTTTAGAGAAAAATTTCTGTGAAAATTATGTGTGAAAATTTTTTCTACAAAAATCTAATACTAGAATATTCTTATTTAATTCAAATTTACTTAGTGAATTTAATTATTGAATATAATTTGAATTTATGGATCTTGAAGCTTTTAAAAATTTTAATTTGAATGACGAAAGACAGTCACCATATTTGCGTCTAAGAAACCGCACTATTCCAAAAACACAAGCGGTCGCAAATAGTGATGCTGCGGACGAAATAGTTCATACAAGTCCAATATTATCAAATGAAAATTGTTTTTGTGATTCTTTTTCGAATGTTAACAACAACTCAAACCAATTAGTTAATTATTCTAGTAGTAGTAGTGATGATAGTATAAATGAACCGTACTATGACGTTAATGATTTATTAAGTTCTGACGACAATTCAATCGAATCTGTAAAAGATACCTCTAAGTTATCAATCGAATCGACCTTCGAAGAATTAATATTTAGCAAAACAACAAAGTTAAAACCAAAAATTGTATATAGTGAATATGAGTATATATACTAAAAAACATATGGTAATAAAAAATATTGGCGTTGTTCGTATGTAAAGACACTGCTGAGAATCCGCAATCAATTTGTGTTCTTTGACAGTGGTCAAGATGATGAGAATAGAATAATAGTTTTAGCCACAGATGAAAGTTTAAATGTTTTAAAGAATAGTAAAATTTGGTGCGTTGATGGGACGTTTGAGATAACCCCAACTTTGTTTTATCAATTATTTACGATTAATGTTATAGAGTCAGGTCGAAATATTCCATTGTTATACGCATTTTTAAGCAATAAAAATCAAGATACATACTTTAGACTTTTCGAATGTTTAAGTACTCGATTGAATTCTAGTCCAGATTATATTTTTTGCGATTTTGAGAAAGCGATTTTAAATTCGTTAGAAAAATTTTTTCCAAGTAGCAAATTAAGCGGGTGTTGGTTCCATTTGGCGGATAATTTATTTAAACATGTGCAAAGTAATGGTTTAGTTAAAGAGTTTAGATGTCGATCAAATTTTAGTTTACGTTAGTGTTACAAATATGTGAAATTTTTGGCGTTTGTACCAGCGCATGATGTAATTGAAACTTTTGAAATGATTAAAGATATTTCGCCGAAGAACTTTAAGCCAATACTAGACTACTTTGAAAAATTTTACATCGGATTGCCTATGAAAAATGACACAACAAAAAGAGCAGTTCCACAATATCCCATAAAATTATGGAATGTTTACAAAAGAATTGTTAAAGATTTGCCACGCACTAATAATCATATAGAAGCTTGGCACAGATCACTCAAACAAGACATAGAAAGTCATCCAACATTCATCAAACTTTTAAAGCATCTTCTTCGAGAACAGCGTCTGGCTGAAAAGTTAATTGATGAAGTTCGAGTGGTCATTTTTGGCAGAAGATCAAACAAAGAAGTTAAAAAAGATATTGCTGTTAAAAATTTATTAGAACAGTATGATTCAGAACAAAAATTTTTATTTTTAGATAAATTGATTGCCATTTACGACACTAAAAAAGTAATATCAAATGAAAATTTAGATATTGAATATAGTTAAAGTGATTAAATTAATGTAAATATTGACTAATTAGTAGATTTTTTTATTCAATAATATTTTTCACACATTTTTTTTCATTAATAATTTTCTCTTATTTTTTTCAATAAAGTAATTTTCTATAAAAGTGTCAATTTTTTCTCGAACATTTTTCACAAATTTTTTTTTCTCAAAAATGATAGGTTGCCAAAAATTTTAGTAGCTTTAATGAAATTAAAATTGGCAATTAGTATGTTACTAAAGTTGATAAATTCAATTTCCTAGGAGTGACAATAGACCCAAAGCTGAATTTGGAGTTAAATGGTAGTCAATTAAGATTTCAGCTTAACCGAAAAATGTATTCAATAAAAAAATTATGGGTCATGTCCAGAATGTGATCATTTTGATCATTAAAATATTAAGTGAACTTTTTCTGATCAAAAATTGGTCACCAAAATATTTTTTTGATAACATAAATTTTTTTTGATGAAATCAAAATTTTTTTTTTATTCTTAAATTAATTTTTTTTTGTTATCTAATATACAACATTTTAACTATCCGGGTACAGCACAAGTCGAGTTTGAAAAGCTATGTTTTATTTCAAGTTGTAATGATGATGACGAGGACGTTGTTTTTCACTATGAAGAAGGTGATGATAAAGAAGAATCTAGTGATGAAGATGATGAACAAGACGTCGATACTAATTCATTATTTGGTTCTTTAAAGGATAGTGGATCTGAAAAAGAACCGATTGAATCGCTTGATTTGGACGATGGTGAAGATGAAAGTGAAAATTTTAACACAGAATCATTGACTGTCAAAGAAAAAACTGAGATAATTTCAAATGATGATGAAACAAATGACGAGTTGGAGGAGAGCTTTGAAGAAATTATACAAAAAATTGCGGAGTTAGAGTTAAAAACCATAAAAGAAAAGGCAGTTTTTTTACAAAGAAATGGCTTTGGTCCCAGTAGAATTGTCCGAAGAAGCTAAATTAGCTGCTAAAAAAAGCATTAAGCAAACATTCAAATCCGGTAGCATGTAGCATTTGTGGTGAATTTATGAAAAATGAAAAGGCTGTTAAATTGCACATGTCAAAAAAACACAAAGAATAATTTAGATTTTGTTTTATTTTATTTTAAAAATTGAGACTTAAATTTTTTTTTATCAAAGTTGGTAATAAAGTTAAATGTATTTTAAAAAATTTTTCTAAAAAAATTGTTTTTATTTTTTCATAAATTTAAGGCTTTTTTGATTACGAAATGTGTGATCATTGATCACTGATCACATTCTGGACAAGACCCAAGATTATTTTATTTATCAATCCGACTAAAAATTCAATTTTTTAAGACATTCATTTTGCCATTTTTCGATTATTGTTCGTCCCTAGTAATCTATTATTCTAAAAACGCAATACAAAAATTAGCCAACTGTTATTATTTATGGATTTATAAACTTTTCATGTTGACTTTCAACACAGATGATATAACCAAAACGACAGTAAGCTAAAAGAAAACATTAAGTTAAAAGAACTTGGCCTGCATAATTTGCACCACAGATTGGTTAAAAAATTGGGAATTTTTGTTGCAAAAATATTTTATTTTAAGGATCCACCGAATTTGACAAACCAAATTAAATTTAATGAGAGAGAGATTCTTTAACTACTGAGAAACAATAAAAACTATCCCAACCAAAAACACTCAGAAAAATTAGCGATGATACTTTTGGTTATTTTTGTTCAAAATTTGTAAGTTATCTTTTTAAACGTCTTTTTAATAAAGACTTTACAGTGCTGATTTGATACTAGGGTTTTTGGTGGATTTACGTAATTTTTCGAAAAATTACATGTGTAAGAAAAGGCTAAATTACGAATAATTACGCAAAAACTCAAAAAATTTTTTCCCAATTTATTTATAATTTGTTTAGCTTACTGAAAAAAGTTATAAATGGCGTAAAAATGGAATTTTTTTGGCATTTTTGTTGTTTTTACGTAAATTTTCGAAAAATAACCGAAATTTTCGCAAATTTAACCTTTTCTTACATATGTATAGAATTGCATTAGATACTAATTTAACTTTTTACTTTTATTTTGAATACTTGAATCTTTTACTTAAGCCTGCAATTTTTTAATTATTTAGATTTTTTTCTCTTTTTACCCCTCTTTTATGATTAATTATTTATGAAACTTAAAGTGATTTGTAAATCAGATTTTTTTTATTTTTTATTTTCTTTGTAAAATTTCAATTTGTATTTTTGTTTTCTTTTCAACTTGCCTATGAGGGTCCTACTAAAATACTGACCCCCAATTTTTTAAAATTTTCTGACCCCCATTTATTTTGCAGAGCATAAATATTTTTCAAAATTTTAATATATCATTTAGTTTGAATTTTTCTCTATTTTTTGAAAATTAAACTAGTTTATCTCCAAAATTTTTATTTTTTGTGAAAATCGAATATTTTTATACTTTTAAAAACCTGACCCCCTACTGACGCCCAATTTTTTTCGACTGACCCCCATCTGACCCCCATTTTTATTGAAGAGAATTTAACGAGCTTTCTAAAAATGTGCCTGGTTTTTCTCCAGGATGTATAGTTTTTGAGATATTTTGATTATAATAAAAGACCTTAGTTATTCTGAAATCGGATTTAAAAATTTTTAATACGATATACCATTAGATCAAGAATTTTCTAAGCTTTTTGACTGTTATGTTTGTTTTCTTAAATTCAATTATATTTTTAGCGAAAAAACTATAATCTAGTTTTAAAGAAACCTGACACCCTACTGACCCCCAACTGACCCCCATTTTTCTTGAAGAGAATTTAACGAGCTTTCTAAAAATGTGCCTGGTTTTTCTCCAGGATGTATAGTTTTCGAGAATTTCAAAAAAATCCATAATAATTGAGAAAAATTCAATTTATAATTGTAATATTTAGTAATTATAATTGCTACGCTTTCGCGTTAAGTCCGGTTATATCTAGACCATAAGCAATAATTTAGTCTTTCAAAAGTATGTCTAAATTAGTTTTAAAAATGTTTGTTGATTTTGATTCTATAACTTTGTTTCCAAGCTGATTCCAATCATTGACTATTCTGTTGGTGAAATTTGATATTTTTTGTTTTATTAATTTAGTTTTTATAATATTTTAATAAAAGTTACAATTAATTTTAATAACAATTAATTTAATAAAAAAATAAAGTCTTTGTCTTAAATTGGTCTTTGCAGAGAATTATATTTTGAAATGATCACAATATTTTTTCAAGATCAAGAGTTTTATGATCTTATTAGATTTGCTTCCTTTGAGCTTAATTTTACTGTCGTAAATATAGATACAACATTTGATTGATAGGTATGATTAAAAATTACAAAAAAATTATAAAAACTAAATTAATAAAACAAAAAATATCAAATATTACAATTATAAATTGAATTTTTCTCAATTATTATGGATTCTTTTGAAATTCTCGAAAACTATACATCCTGGAGAATAAATGGGGGCCAGAAAATTTTAAAAAATTGGGGGTCAGTATTTTAGTAGGACCCGCCTATGAGGCTTAAAATTTTTTTTTTAAATAATTTTTAAAAAAATAATGTAATTTTTCGAAAAATTACTTAAAAATAAAATTGCCATTTTTTAGACCATTTATAACTTTTTTCAGTAAGTTAAACAAATTAAAAAAAACGAAAAATTGGGGAAAAAAATTTTCGATTTTTACGTAAATTTTCGAAAAATTACGTAAAATTACCAAAAACCCTGGTAACTAATCAGTCCAAGTCCGGACTTTTTTTTTTAAAAAGTCCGAGTCAAAGACTTTAATTTTTTTTTATTTTTAGATAAGTCAAAACTTTGACTCTGACTTTTTAACATTTTGACTTAAAACTTTGAATTTTGACCAACTATGCTACTTACAGTTACATAAAATAAAAATACGAACTTTTTTTAGAATTCGACTTGTTTTTAACTTTCAAGTTTATTAAGGTTCGCGCGTAGCAAAACTACATCACTATCTGAATTTCAGCAAACCGACTTTAAAATATTAATCTGCATACTTGAAAACCTTAAAATAATAATGCTTTAGGTATTGTCAACAAAAAAAAATTTTGATCCCAACACCCTCAAAGATAAAAAATAAAACAAAATTTAGTTACCTTTGAGCTAAAATATCTCATGTTCTAATAGACATAACCTTATTATATGTATATATTCTGAAAGCACACAGTCTCATCTACAAAATGGTGTATTAATTTAATCTATTATTTTACCAATAGATCGATATTATCGCAAAAAATGGTATTTTTTCACTATTTTTGTATCTAGGCCGCGGTATTTTATTTTTTTATACAAATAAATAAAATAAATAAGAACCTAAAATATGGACTTTGAAAAAAAAAGAAGCCAGGACTTGGACATTAAAATAAAATTTTGATTAAACTTGACTTTATTATTATTATTATTAAATTAAAATTTGACCTATGGTCTTCTGCTTGAAGAAAGAGCGCTCTCCTTTCAGCATAAAAAATAATTTACATAATTTCAAGTACGAAATTAATTAGATCAAGTAAAAGTTTTCAAAATAAAAAAAGAGTAAAAATTAAATATAAAGTAAAAAAGTAGTTGATAGTTTATAAGAAGTTTTTTAAGATGGATTTTTTTGGAAACTTGACTTTCACTTCATGACTTTGACTTTTTACCAACTCTTCAGTTCAAAAACTTTCTTTGTCTTGGACTTTTTGAGAAAAAAATAGTTTGGGCTTGGACTTGACTTAAGACTTGTGACTTTTAAACAACTCTGATTCAAATTATATGTTTTTTTCATGCTGTTCAGTTTACACAAAGATTTAAGATATTAAATAGAATTAATTCTTTTATGAAGAAGAAGAAAATTTAGACAAAAAAACCACCATGCCTTTGTCTTGGCTTAAGAATTTTACGAGAACCAAACTAAAAGCATGCAATTTTCTATCATTTTTTTTTTGTTCACTTTTTCTATATGACTTGCTCAAATTGCCAATAAAGAACAAATGAAAAAAAAAGTTGAATAAAAATCCGTTTAAAATTTAGCTGTGCATACCCTTTTCTTTAACAGATAAACTAAAAACCAGATGTGCTTCTAGGCTTGGTCCTAACCGTTAAATGGGACTTGAATCTTATTGGATCTCTAATCAAGGATAGGTTAAGGACTCGGCTCAAAAAACTGTGTATAAATTTAGACAATCAAATGCATTTTAAAAACAAATTTTTTTCCAACCCATAAACTTTCTTAAATTTCCACAATTTTTTTAGAACCAAAATGTCATCTCAAATCAAAGACTCTCAGCCTCAGATGATCATGACACGACACCGGAGCCAAGAGCTGCAGACCCAGTCGACTGTTAGTTCGAGTGCAAGTCTAACCAAGAAGCAAAAGGCAATTGAAAGAGGCAAGCAGCTATATGAGATTTTGAGAGAGAAAAAAGAGAGAGGCGAAATCAGGAGATCGGAAAGACCGGCACAATCAAAATCAAAAAAAGCCGGAATTCACTTTCCTGTCACAAGACTTATTAAGAAATTCAAACGCAACTCAAAGATGACAATTCAAATCAAGTCCGGTATTATGCTAGCAGCAGTGGTCGAGTATTTGACCGCTGAAGTTCTTGAACTATCTGGTTATGTTACTAGCGAGCAGAACAGAAAGATCATATCTCCAAGAGACATTTTCCTGGCTGTTAAAAACGATGATGAGCTGGACACGTTGTTTCAAGATGCTGTGATTGCGCAAAGTGGTGCTGTGCCTAACATAAACCCGGTCTTGCTCATTAAATCCAAGAGGTCAAGGCCAAAGAGTCAGTCCAATGAATCTGGTGATGTTTTAGACCAGGAACAAGCTGAGATCGACCAAGAGTTGGTTCAGATTAAAGGTCAAGGTGAATCTACACCGGCAAAGAGAGTCCTTGGTGACATCACCAATGTTTCTTTCAGTTCGTCCAGTACTCTGTTGGACACATCCAATCAGTCTAAAAAATTGGCTAAGTATTCTAAATATTAATGGTTTTTTGTTTTTTTTTTTTTCAAGCATTTTTGAATTTTGTTGCGGCAGTTTGCATTTTTGTTAATTGTATTTCCAGTGGTTTAATGTGATTTTTTTGTTACTTTATGTATTTAATCAATCGTTAATTGTACAGTTGTTGTTTTTTGGTTCATTCTAATCTAACTTAATTCGAATAAAACTTTTTTTTAAATTTATTTTTTACTGTTCGTAATTGTCAAAAACTGATTTAGATGATATTGTAGATTGATTGTAATCAAGTATTAAACCAATATATTACTAGGAATTTAATAGTAAAAGAATTTGGGACATGTCCAGAATTTGATCAGTGATCAATGATCACATATTTCGTGATTAAAAAAGCATCTAATTTATGAAAAAATAAAAATAATTTTTTTTTGATGATCAGAAAAAAATTTTAAATATTTTAAACTTTAATAACAATTTTCAAAAATAAAAGACTTTTGTGGCATGTGCAATTTAACACCCTTTTCATTTTTCATAAATTCACCACAAATGCTGCATTCTACCAGATTTGATTATTTGCTTAATGCTTTTTTTGCAGCTAATTTAGCTGCATCGGACAATTTTATTGGGACTAAACAAATTTCTTTTTAAAAACTGCCTTTTCTTTTACGGTTTTTACATCTTAATATAAATTTCAAAAACTTATAGTTTTTTATGATGAGTTGCAATTTTATTTTTGTTTTTTTTTATTTAATTCAATATTAACATAATTTTAAAATTTTGAAATTTCTAAAATGTAAAAAATTTTTGATTTCAGCAAAAAAAATTTTATGTGATCAAAAAAAATTTTGGTGATCAAAATGATCACATTCCGGAAATGACCCAAGAATTTATTTAAAGTCCAAGTCCAGACTTTTTTTTTTAATTGGCAAGATCGGGCTTAATATCAAAAAATTTAAATACTTTTGGGTTGTCTAATGCAATAGATTTGCCATGAAATTTTAGCATTAATTTCTTCTTCAGTATTCAAAATTTTACTTGGGTGAAGTTTTGACCCCCAGTTAATTTTGAATTGTTTTTTTTTAACTCATTTTTTCTAACTTAATATTTTAATTCAATTTTTAGATTAAAAAAAAGGTGATTTTCACATTGGTGTTTTTAAAAAAAAAATAATTGTTCAATTAAAGTTTTTATTAAAAATAAAAGGATTTAAGCAAATTTTACAAAATAAAAGCTAATTAATTAATTGAATATTTTTGATTTAGACTCATTAAGCATGTCATTTCTGACATTGTCGAGTTGAGCCAAACTATTTTTTGAAACAAAACATAAGTTAAAATTATCATTACATTGCTACATTACAATTTCTTCTTTTTTTCCTGAATCATCAAATATTTTAAAATATGTACTCTGTTACTCTCTATCAAAATTTATCTAATTTTAATTTTAATATTTATCTACTTTTTAACTTCTATTATTTTTACTTAATTTTTTTCTTATTTTTTATTTTTATTTTATTTTGTTTAACTTTATTTTAATTTTTATTTGTTTTTTATCTGAAGGAGCTTTAGCTTGGTACAGATTTATTTTATTTTATTTATTTGTTTTCTGTACCGAGCTAGAGCTCCTTCAGAATAAATTAAAAAAAAAAAAAAAATAAAAATAAAATTAAAGTTAATAAAATGAGATAAAAATTAAAAAAAAAGTAAAATAAGCTAAATAAATGAAATTTCAGAAGACATGATTTGGAATAGATTGTTACATGTGTTACAGCTTTTATTTATTTTTTTTTTTTGATATGTAGTGAGTTAGGTAAAAATCTTTTTTTTTTTTTTTTTTTCTTTTTTTTTTTAATATATTATAAGTCAGGAAAAAAAGAAGAAATTACTAGGTAGCAATTACACAATGGAGTTGGATATTCGATATATCTTGATCCGAAACCTTCTCTGTATTCTTCCACTAGTCTGACGACCAGTGGAACAGAATGACTCAATCCTGCCCTGACATATCTCTCACTCAACTCAAAAAGTCTATTTGAAATTGTTTCGAGATAAAGTTTATTGAAGGCCTCTTGGTGTATAATATTGGAGGGGGTATCATATTTTAGCTTCAAAATAGATCGAACTGCTGAATTTTGAATAACTTGTATTTTTTTGATGTTAGTTTCTGAGAATGAATTTAAACAAGGAAAAGAATAATCCAAAATTGATCCTATTAAGGATTTGTAAAGATTACCTAATGTTTTGGGTTTTAGACCCCATTTTTTATTTGAGAGATATTTTATTAAGTTAAGCCTTGAATTACAACGCTCTTTTAATTCATCCACCATTGGACTAAAAGTAAGTTTTGAATCTAATGTTATTCCTAAGAATTTAACTTTTTCCTCTTTATTTAAATTACTATTATTAATTTTAAGGTCAAGATTAAATTTAACTTTAGTTTTTTTCTCAAAGATCATATAACATGATTTCTCAATAGAAATTTTCATTTTCCATTTGAAAAGCCATATTTCAACTTCTTTTAGATACTTATTAATCACTTTTTCAAGATTTCCTATCTTTTTAAAAGTAAAAAAGGTAGCCAAATCATCTGCAAAAAGAAGAGAGTATTGGCAGTTTGTTTTGTTTCTTTTTGGTATATCATTTATAAAAATGCTAAAAAGAAGCGGACTAATTACTGACCCTTGTGGAACTCCTGCTTTAATAGGGTATTGATCACTTAGATGACCATTTATATTTACTTTAAAAGATCTTAAGTGCAGAAATGATCTTATCCAGTAGATAAGATAAGGTGGTAGATTTATTTTTATTAGCTTGTAAATTAGTCCATCATGCCAAACTCTATCGAAAGCTTTAGAAATGTCAAAATATAGACAACATACCCTCTTCTTTCTATTAAAGGACTCTGAAACTTTTTGAATAAGAAAGTAAAGATTATCTGCAGTGCGTCTATGTTTTCTAAATCCTGATTGTTCTTGAATAAGTAGACTATTGTTCTCTAGAAAATTATATATTCTTGTGAAGATGATGCGTTCAAGTAACTTTCCAAAGTAACTTTCCAAAGATATACAAATAAATAAATAAATAAATCATTAATTAAATGCCTTAAGTATTGACAAATATAAACGAATGTGTTATTTATCTTTGTTTGATGGATCTATCACATTTTTCTCCAAGATCTGGGATAAGTGAATATTTTTTTTTTTTTTTTTTTTTTTTATTTTTTTTCTGTACCGAGCTAGAGCACCTTCAGAATAAATTAAAAAAAAAAAAAAAATAAAAATAAAATTAAAGTTAATAAAATGAGATAAAAATTAAAAAAAAAGTAAAATAAGCTAAATAAATGAAATTTCAGAAGACATGATTTGGAATAGATTGTTACATGTGTTACAGCTTTTATTTATTTTTTTTTTTTGATATGTAGTGAGTTAGGTAAAAATCTTTTTTTTTTTTTTTTTTCTTTTTTTTTTAATATATTATAAGTCAGGAAAAAAAGAAGAAATTACTAGGTAGCAATTACACAATGGAGTTGGATATTCGATATATCTTGATCCGAAACCTTCTCTGTATTCTTCCACTAGTCTGACGACCAGTGGAACAGAATGACTCAATCCTGCCCTGACATATCTCTCACTCAACTCAAAAAGTCTATTTGAAATTGTTTCGAGATAAAGTTTATTGAAGGCCTCTTGGTGTATAATATTGGAGGGGGTATCATATTTTAGCTTCAAAATAGATCGAACTGCTGAATTTTGAATAACTTGTATTTTTTTGATGTTAGTTTCTGAGAATGAATTTAAACAAGGAAAAGAATAATCCAAAATTGATCCTATTAAGGATTTGTAAAGATTACCTAATGTTTTGGGTTTTAGACCCCATTTTTTATTTGAGAGATATTTTATTAAGTTAAGCCTTGAATTACAACGCTCTTTTAATTCATCCACCATTGGACTAAAAGTAAGTTTTGAATCTAATGTTATTCCTAAGAATTTAACTTTTTCCTCTTTATTTAAATTACTATTATTAATTTTAAGGTCAAGATTAAATTTAACTTTAGTTTTTTTCTCAAAGATCATATAACATGATTTCTCAATAGAAATTTTCATTTTCCATTTGAAAAGCCATATTTCAACTTCTTTTAGATACTTATTAATCACTTTTTCAAGATTTCCTATCTTTTTAAAAGTAAAAAAGGTAGCCAAATCATCTGCAAAAAGAAGAGAGTATTGGCAGTTTGTTTTGTTTCTTTTTGGTATATCATTTATAAAAATGCTAAAAAGAAGCGGACTAATTACTGACCCTTGTGGAACTCCTGCTTTAATAGGGTATTGATCACTTAGATGACCATTTATATTTACTTTAAAAGATCTTAAGTGCAGAAATGATCTTATCCAGTAGATAAGATAAGGTGGTAGATTTATTTTTATTAGCTTGTAAATTAGTCCATCATGCCAAACTCTATCGAAAGCTTTAGAAATGTCAAAATATAGACAACATACCCTCTTCTTTCTATTAAAGGACTCTGAAACTTTTTGAATAAGAAAGTAAAGATTATCTGCAGTGCGTCTATGTTTTCTAAATCCTGATTGTTCTTGAATAAGTAGACTATTGTTCTCTAGAAAATTATATATTCTTGTGAAGATGATGCGTTCAAGTAACTTTCCAAGGCAACTTGTCATACTAATTGGACGATAGTTATTAGGATCTTGGGTGGGAGATGTTTTCTTGGGGATCATGGTTATACTTGCTATTTTCCAAGCTTTTGGCACTTGACCTAGTTCCAAACTCCTGTTAAAAAGAATACTTAGTTCAATTAAAGTTTCTTTAGGTAAATTTTTTAACATTAGGTTGTGGATTTGATCTAATCCAGAGCCTGCTTCTTCTTTTAATTTTTTTAAAGCATTTCTTATTTCCAAAAGAGTAATAGGCTCGTCCAAGTTATTTTGTACCTTATTTTTTAAGAAATCTGTAATGGTTTGTGATATTTCAGAACTATCCTCTGATTCAACAAGATCTAGATGAGGACTAAAAGTTGAGGCCAAGATATTTCCAAAGATTTTTCCTTTATCTATATCTGTCTTAAACTCAACACCATCTTTGAGTAATGATGGTATCTGTTTTGAACATTTCTTAGATCTGAACTTATTTATTTTTTTCCAGAAAGGCCTGCTTGATAAAGTATTCTTTCCTATTTTATTTATAAAATCTTGCCAGTTTTGGTTCCAAAATTCTTTAAGAGCTAGACGTAACTCAGATGTAAGCTTATTAAAAATTATCTTTGAAGAAGGACACCTGGTTTTTTGGAAAAATCTTCTAATTTTTCTTCGTTCTTTTATTAATAAGACAATGTTTTTTGGTAAGCTTGATTTAAAAGACTTTTGAGTGTAAGCTGGAATACTTTTTTGGGCAGCATTAACGATCTTTTCTGAAATGTGTTTATTTATGTCATCAATGTTTGTAAAAGAACTTATATGTTGATTAGTTGACTTCAGTAAATTTCGGTAAAGTCCCCAATTTGCTTTTTTAAAATTAAGACTAGTTTTCAAGGGTTCAACTGTAATTAAATATTCAGCTGATATACATGTTTGAATTGGAAAGTGATCACTTAACATATCATGGTCTATAAGAACTTTGAAGTCAAGGACCTTATCCGATAGTGATGACGGTATTAGGAATAGATCAAGGACTTCAAAGTGATCAGTTTTAAATCTATTATATGTTGGTGTTATGTCATTGATTGCAGAAAGATTGAGCTTGCTAAAAATTTCCTCCAAGATTAAACCATTTTCATTTTCTCCCAAACAACCTAAACTTTTAGATTTCGCATTGAAATCACCCCCTATTATAAATTTTCCACATCTACTTGAGATTTCTAAGAAAAGTTTAAAAGGAAGTACAGTATTTGGTGGATTATAAAGGCTAAAAATAAAAAATTGAGTATTTTTTAGATACACTTTAATACAAAGAAGCTATGCACTAAACTCATCAAATGAGTAATCTTGTTTAAATTCAATACCGTCTCTTACCAACATAGCTATTCCTCCACCATATCTATTTCGGGCCTTAACTAATGAAGTGTAATCTTTAAAATTAAAGTAAAAGTTCGAATCATTCGTGTTTATTTTTATTTCATTTAGGAGAAGTATGTCAGGACATTTTTGAGTTAAAAATTCTTCTAAAAGTTGAATCCTACTTGGTAAATGGAAACAATTCCAGTGTGTAATTACTAACCTTGTTTTATTAAGTGGTTTTGTTCTTGAAATAGATTTATTTGTCTTCTTGCTCATTCCTTCCAACACGTTTCTCCTGCTCCATTATTTGAACTCTTCTCACTGTTATTGCTTGGTTTTGCTACCAGATCTGCTGTTTGTTTTTGTTGGTCAAACGAGCTTGAATTTGTCTCATTGTGTACGGGCAGAGTGATCTGTGAAGAGTACTTGCTGTTCCCATCTTCTATTTCAGCATCGTCGTTTGACTCAATAGAATATTCTACTTCTGCTTCGGAGCCACTCACTACTTCCCGTACACTATCGTCGTTCTTTGCTTGTTTGTTATGATTTTCACTCTGATCATTTGAATTTAAGCTTGTGTCATTAAATGTTCGTTTGTAAAATTTGTTAGATTTTCCTAGGACTGTCATGTTATCATTTTTACTTAAACTGAAATCGGCTATCAAAGAGGCAATTGTTGGCGCTTCATTTTGATTAGTAGCATCTACTTCACTTTCTGTTATAATTTTGTTGTCAAAATTTTCCTCATCTTCGTCATCTAAATCAATATATCTTTTTTGAGAAATTATTTTAGCCATTGAACACTTGTCTGATGAGTGACCAGCTCGATTACACTTGGAACAAACGGCATTTTTGCTCGGGCAGTCAAAAACTTTGTGACCAGTTTGCTTGCAGTAGAGACAACGAGTCTCGCCGATCTGGAAGACGTTTACAGGATTGCCATCAATCTGAGTTTGCTCCACCAAGTTGATTAGAAGGTTTTTATATAACGGATTTCTTGAAACGTTTATCTTGATTTTTGCACGAAATGTACCCTTAGAAATGTGTTTGAATTCTTCTTCTTGGAAATATTCCTCGTAAATTTTTTCGATCTCTTCATGCCCAACGCCTTTTGAGATGATATGCTTTGCAATTTTTTCTGCGGAAAAATTTGGTTTTAGACCAACGAATTTAAAGGCAAAGGATTTGTAGGTAGCTTCCGGATATTGTGCGTCTTCAATTGTACATTGTTTGTCATTTATTGATATTTTATGTCCAATTAGAGATGCGAAGTTGTATGTTTCACTGAATGAAATTAGCCAGATATTTCTCTTTGTGGTGGTTACTGTTTTTATAAAAGGTATTATTGATCCATTGTCGATTTTCTTCAAGCTATTCAGAATGGTCAAGCGATTCACAATGTCCAATCTGTTTTTTGAGACTCTTATTCTAATCGCATTTTTGCAGACGGTCAGAAAAGAGTCGTCTGAGTTATCGGTTGACATGAGACCCAAAAAACTTTTTTAATTTATGTGTTTTTTATGTTAATCAAGCAAAAATTCACTTGTGCTTTTCCTTTCCTGACTTTTGGCTTACGTGTGCTTATTTCGAATTTGAATTTTGAATTTTTTGATTTTTGAATATTTAAAATTGGAATAGTATAAGTATTCATTTTTAGCAGCATTTTTAGCAATTAATTTTTTTCAATCTTTGTTTTTAGCTAAGTTTGGGTTTCATTTCTGATCTTTTGTTTGGAATTATAGAAGCTTTAAAGAGAACAAGTCATTTTTTAATTAATTAACACTTTTTATTTTTATGGTCATATTCTTTCTTTTCATCAAAATATTGAAGCAGAAAAAAATGAGTCAAAAAAATGAGTTAAAAAAATGAGTTAAAAAATTCACTAAATTCTAATTCATTTAACTAATAAACTCATGTCAAAACTTCACCCAGTCATTCATTTTACAGCCTGGACTTTGACTTGACTTTGACTTTATGACTTTTAAACAACTCTGGTTAAAGCCTTTAACCATAGCTGTTTAAAAGTCACAAGGCTAAAGTCAAATCAAGTCCTTTGTCTTGACTTGATTGACTTGAATTGAAAAATTATTTTTTAAAAGTCTTTTACCGTTCCATGTAGGAATTAAGGCGGCTATTTTTATTTCAAAGCATTTGTAATGACTTTTTCAAAAAAAAAAAAGTCAAGTCAAAAGACTTTCAAAAAAAAATTTTAAATTAAGTCAGAAGACTCGACTTCAAAATTTTTTAAAGTCAAGTCATTGACTTGATTTTAAAAATATTTAAAAAGACATTAAAATGACTTTTTTTCTAACTTTTGCGCAAGTCTGGCTTTAAATTTAAATTTTTTTTATTAATTATGAGTCTAATTTTAATTTGAAATTAAAATTATTTTACAAAAAGTCAAAGTTAAACTTAAACTAGTACAAAAGACATAAACTTGATTTATTATTAATAAATAAATTAAGGATGCATATTAACCCGTCATATCAATAATTAGATTGTCATATGAAAATAGATAAAATCGTCATATGGATAATTAAATTAACGATTTTAATTCATTAAAAGTTTAATTATTAATTATAATTTTAAATAGTAGTTCTCTAATCTACAGCATACCCGAATCACTAAACCAGGGCTCTGCCCCGGACCCCGTTTAATTTTTATATGACGATCTTTATTTATTTTCATATGACAATCTAGTTATTGATATGACGGCTTAATATTTTTCCATAAATTAATTGTTATTTATTTAAATTAAGAAATATATTTTTTTGCTTGTTAATTAGAATGGAATAACAAAAATAACTAAGTAAAAAATCTAAAATTAATAATTAAAAATTAATCTATTCTAAATTTATCTTAATAGCCAAAAAAAAATTTATGCTTAAAAGCCCGATCGGGTCAATTTGACCCGGCTCATTAATCTGTAAAGTTAAAATAAATAAATTAAGAAAAATCTTATAGTTATTTATTATGCTTTAATATCAAAATTTTTATTCTTTTCATTTTTATTTTTATTTAAAAAAAATCGGGCTTTCTAGTGTAAAAAAAATTTTATAATGAACAGGAAAGTATTCAACAATAAAAAATTAATAGAAAAGGCGAATCACAGAAAATTCTACAGTATATTGCAAAAGTTTAGAAATTGATTATTTTATTTATCTTAAATTGTTTATTTGTTGTATTTAACGAAAAATTGAGTGCAAAAAAAAATAAAAGCACCAATTTCTAGAATTTTTTTTCTCTTCAATTTGATATATGACACCCGACATAAAAATATAATTAACTTTTAAATATTTATAATGAAAAAACTTCCTCTAAAAAATAAAAAAAAAGTCGGTGCAAAAGTTTAGAAATTCGGGTAATCCAAAAGTTTTAGCAACCATTGCTACCTTTTTTCATATCTTTATGATTTATTCTTAAATAACTTCTAATTTTGAGTAAATTTTGCTCTTTAACTGTTTAATTTAAAAACTCTCCAACTCCTCACTGGTCTCAAAATAACATTACCAAAAAATTTTTAATTAGGAAAAAAATGGTTAAAAAAGCCCCCAAAAATGGTAGATAGGGGGTCTGCTAAAAATTTGAGATAAAAATCAAAACGAAATAGCCAAGTTGTTAGGTGTATCTCCAAAATGTGTCTTTTCAATAAGAAACGATATGAAGAGGCTGGTTCTGTCTCTGATCGAAGCCGTTTGCCTGGTAGACCTCGGAAGCTGACTTTAAGGGATGAAAATTACATTTTTAGAGAGTTTAGAAAAGACCCTACATCTAGCTATCAAAAACTCGCCACTGATTTCAATTCTAAGACTCAAGGGGTTAGGATAAGCAAGTAAACTATTATGAGATATCTCAAAATAGATGAGATATCTCTAAAAAAAAAGGCTTCTTAACATAATTAATAGTATGTTAATTAACGGGTGTTCAAAAAAGGTCCGCCCGATATTTGAATTAAAAAAAAATAGAGTTCTATTTTTTCAAATTTTCTAACATTTTACACACTTGTTCAAAATTTTATCCGTTTTTCGAAAATGAAAGTCTTTTTTTTCAAAAAATGAGACATCTACCTGATTGGTCAGCGTTCTTGACCACTACTAATGACCAAAATAATCCTCCAAATTTTTTTTTTCAAATATACATGTTTTATATATTTTCTGGATCCTTATTTAATGGTGATTAAAATGAGCTATTGGTCGCTTTAATGTGATAAACGGTTAAAAAAATATAAATAAAAATCTAATAAATACTAGGATTGTCCAAAAATATGAAAAAAATGAATTTTTTTGCTTTATTAAGCTTTGCTTTTGAACAGAATCATTTGGTTGTCTGATAATTTACATTTATATAAAACTTTCAATCATCTATCTAAATAATACCCGAATATGAAAAAAAGTGTTCACCTTGAGTCTAAATTTATTGTCTATTTAAAACATACACTTTTGTCTATATGAAAGGATTAAGTGTAAAATTTTTTTTTAGTTTTTTTTTGAAGTACCAGCTTTCTATATATCATTTTGAAGCAGAGAGAAAATGCTTTTATTTAATATGCAATACTCGATAGCTGCACTCTTTATTTTTCAAAAAAAAATTGAAAATTTTCTTTTTTTTAAATTCATTTTGAAATATAACAAAAAAAATTCTTTAAACTTGAAAATAATCGAAAAAATGATAGAAAGTTTTTTATAAATGTAAATTATCAGACAACCAAATGATTCTGTTCAAAAGCAAAGCTTAATAAAGCAAAAAAATTCATTTTTTTCATATTTTTGGACAATCCTAGTATTTATTAGATTTTTATTTATATTTTTTTAACCGTTTATCACATTAAAGCGACCAATAGCTCATTTTAATCACCATTAAATAAGGATCCAGAAAATATATAAAACATGTATATTTGAAAAAAAAAATTTGGAGGATTATTTTGGTCATTAGTAGTGGTCAAGAACGCTGACCAATCAGGTAGATGTCTCATTTTTTGAAAAAAAAGACTTTCATTTTCGAAAAACGGATAAAATTTTGAACAAGTGTGTAAAATGTTAGAAAATTTGAAAAAATAGAACTCTATTTTTTTTTAATTCAAATATCGGGCGGACCTTTTTTGAACACCCGTTATGTTAAGTAACTATTATTAACTATTATAATTATAATTAACAGTAACTGTCTCTGTTTATACCACTTTTATCTTTATTAGCTATATTTTATGTTAAGAAGTAGTTTTTTTACCACTGTATGAGACTCTAAGCCTTTTTTTTTGGAGAAATCTAATACATTGAAATATTAAAATCGATTATCAATAGACTTTTTTTATTTTCCTAATCTACATTGCATGTAAAGCATGTTAAATTACAATTATTTAAATTAAATCAAAGATTAAGTTTAATATCTAAGGATAAACTTTTTGAATTGAAATGATATTTTGAATTGATCATCAACTTCAAGATGCCTTTTTCAAATATTATGCTAATAATCATCATATAACAAACCCAATGTCAAAATTTCTAAAAAAAAAACAACAAATTTTTCATGTTTACAATATTAACCTAAAATTATTTTTTTATTCGAAACATCGCACTTTATCAATGTTATTTCAGCATTAGATACATTTTATAATTCAAACACAAAAAATTAAACCACATGATAAAATAAATAAAAATTAAATAAAAAAAAATAAGGATAAATAAGTCAAAAGAAAAAACGTAAATAAAGAATAATTTATTTGAAAAAAAAATAATAAAATATTTTTTCTGTAAAAAAAAATGGCGTGTTAATTTTAAATCATTTAAATTTCTGATTCTATCACTGATTTTCTTAATGATTTTATTCTTACAAGCAGCATTTTAGAAATTCTAATTTTATTTAAGATTAAAGATTATTACATTATCTGATTTATACCAATTTGTTAAAAATATTTAATAAAAAAAATAATAAAAGTCAATAATTTGTATTACATTGCAAGAACTGGCCTTCTTTTACCTACCTGGTTTCGGCTTTTATCCTATAACTGAATTAAAAATTTTTTCTGGAATAATTGTTAGTTTTTGACTAACTGCCATTGTAAGAATATGTTTTTAAACATAGGTTTTTAAAATACTCAATACAAGTACACGTTGACACGACCAAATTAATTTTCTTTTTAAATTGCTTTTGAAATGCCCATTATATTGTTTTTCTTCGTTTTTTGGAAGTTATGATATTATCTTCATCTTGGTCATTTTTTTCGTCATTGTCACTTTCTTCTGGTCCATTCAGATTCAATATTATGATTTTTTAAAAAAATATTTTCAATTTCGATTTCAATCATTTTTTTTAATTATAAAAAAAATGGAAATACAATTAAGAATTTAATATACATTTGAAAATTATACATAAATAAATTTTGTTAAAAAAATTTAGAAAAATAATTTATGATATCAGTAATATTAGTGATGCTATCAGAAATTTCGATAAAAAAAAATAAATAGTTAAAAAAAAATAGCTGCAAAAAAATTAATTTGCATTTTTTTTTATATGAAGGTGAGACTACAATCTGATATGAGAATCAGATGAAAAAAAAAATGTTGACATTGAAATTGAATTTATTGAGGATCAAAAAATATGAACCCTCGTGGAAATGAAGTCCGGTAGTTTCGACGACTTCTTCACCGACTAATTTTATTTTGGCAGTACATTTGTGTTGATTGCGTTGATGTCAATAAAATTTTTCAGAAAGGTCTTTATTACAATTTTTCCACCAGTATATTTGGCTTTCAAAGATGACCACTGGGTGGGATTTTTTCTTACCTTCGATTCCATAATTATTTTGGATTAAAGTTGGTTTGGACATTTTCAAATTTTGTTTTGATTTTATTATTTATTTATTTGTATATCTGTACCGAGCTAAAGCTCATTCAGATTAAATAAAAAAAAAAAATTAAAAATTAAAATAAAGTTAAATAAAATAAAATAAAAATTAAAAACTAAAAAGTTAATTAAAATAAAATCAAGAAATAAAAATATGAAAAAAAGTTTGTGAGAGTTAAATAATTCGATACGTGTTTACAAAATTGAAACTTAAGGAAAGCAAGACAAAAAAAAGAAATGATTAAAAGTAAAACCAAATAAGACAAAATTAATGCAATAGAATTTTTTTTTTTAGGTTTTTGAGTTTTTTAGATAAATTTAAATTATTTTAAGATAATTGGAGAGCACCAAAGATTGGTTTATATATATACAAGAAGTCAGCTTATTATACCAATTAGCTTTTAATTATAAAATTCAGAATGATAAAAAAATCTTTTTAATTAATATTTAGTTCTATTTAATTTAGTTGTATATAATGTGCAAAAATTTGATTTTCGGCATTTATTGTTTCTTATAGATAAAATTTTCAATATGTACTAACTTCTTATAGTATTAAATTCAAAAATAAGGATTTAGATTTAATTTTAAAATAGACGTTTAGTATTAATTTCTTATTTAAGAATTTAGAACTAAAATCCTTAGTACTAATTTCACAATACTAAATTCATGTAGTACTAGATTACAGTCAATCATCAAAACTAAATTAATCTTAATAAAAATGATCAAATTAGCTTTTTTCAATTTTTTCATAATTAAAAAAAAGATGTTTACTATTTTAATTTAATAAAACAAAACTTTTTTTTCTAATTGATCTTTAATTTATTATTTTAAAATGGCATATGTTCTTGACTTACCTCTAAATTATTAAAAAGTGTCTCTAAAATATAACAATTTACCTCTAATTTATTAAAATATAAGCTAAATTGTTATTTATAAGCTATTTTAATAAAAAAACTCTATTCTAATAAAAAAGTATCTAAATTTGTAAACTAGCAGATATTTTATTAAAAAAAAATCTAATTAAAGAAAAAAAAAGTTAATTAAAGAAAAAATAAAAAGCTAATTAGAGAAAAAAAAGAAAGTAATATTTAATTTTGTTTACATTTGTTTGGACAATACAAATAACGTTTCATACGCATTTCTGAGTTACAAACTCGACATTACTTTTTCGTTTCATCAACACGAATTCTTTTCGACGGTTGAGGAGCTATTTCAGACTCATCGTCCTTATTATCTGATTCAATGCCTTTTGCAGGTTCATTTGATGCATTTGTTTCATTTTTCTGACGTTGTAAACACGATGCAATTTTCTTCGGTGCTCCCCTTTTTCTGTTCGATTCAATTGGTAAATCCATTGCTACTAAGTCAAAGCTACATTTTTTCAATCTTGCACAAGTAGCTATTTGATGATCACAATGATAGTCTTTAAGACCAAACCAGCAAGTACACGATGATTCTCTCCAATTTAGGTCGACATCGATACGGTTAATTGAAAAGATACATTTGATCATTGCATCGAAAGAAGTCCAATTTTTTTCAGTTAACGCTTTTTCGAAAGCTTTGCACTCTTCTTTTGTGATATCATTTTTTTTGGTATTCATAACGTAATAATATTTTGAATTTAGATGACGAGTTGTTTGGTTAAAACTATTCCACTTATAGGCCGAAACCATATCCGCGTCAGTAAAAACCAATGAGTAAATGTCAATTAAATGAAACATTTGAATTTTTTAATTAACAGAGTTTAATTAATAAAATAGATGTTTTTTTAATTTATTAGCTTTTTTTTTAATAATTAGCTGCAGTTTTCATTTATTAGCGGGTATTTTAATATTTAGATCAGTTGTTTTAGATTTAGAAGTCTCTTTAATTTATTAAAGGTGAACTTTTAATATTAGAGGTAAGTTTTTATATTTTAGAGGTATTTTTAATAATTTAGAGGTAAGCAAAGAATTTATGCGTTTTAAAATATCTATTTGAAAGCTTTAAGGAAACATTTAAATCCATCATAAGGTGTCCAAATTATGACTTTAAATGTAAATTACAAATTTAACGGCGAAACAATGGTAAATTTTGAATTTAAAAATATTGATTGAGATTTTATTTTTACCTCAGACAAAAATGCATATAATTTTCTATCTAATTAAAGATTAAACAAATCATGTTTAAAAAAGTTTAGTTTTGTTTTATTTAAATAATTGATAATAAATACCTTTTTATTTACATCAAAAGCTAAAACTATTGATTTGAAATTTACATTTGATCATGAACTTCAACTTGCCGAAAAAAAATATTTAGCTGATGAAACGAAATACTTCTATTTGAATGTTGTTTGGTTTTTTTTTATAATAAAACTAGTTCTTTTTTGGACTTTTTTTACTTAAAGTTTAAATGAAAATTGTTAAATGGAAAAAAAAATTGCCAAATGATCCTAAAAGAAATTTATTAGATAATCCTACTTTTTCTTGTTTAGGCATTAAAGGATCCTGGACTTGATCAAGAAGATATTCTGAACTAAAAATCATTTTAGTCAATATTTTTATAGATTTTTTTAGACGAATATCTACAAGATCTTATCGAGAATTTTAACATGGAATGGCTTTTCAAATACTAAAGATTTCTCAGTGATTTTTTTAATTTATTTTTCTTCTTATTTCATTTTTTTAATTCAAAACGAAATAAAAAATCAAACAAAACAAAAATTATCTATTTGATTTATTTTTTTATCTTGTTTAAACTTTTTTTTTCACTTTTATTTTTGCCAAAAATTCAAAAGAGATAATGAAAAAAAAAAAAATTTTGTCTAAAAATAATTTATTAAAAGAATAAACACTAAACGACACCGCTCACACAGAGATCACTATTCCGCTAGACTAAAACGAGTCGATTACAAACAAAACTTTATTTTAAAAATTTTATTATTTCAGTTTTAAATAAATAATTTAAGACATTCGAAGATATTTGAATTAAAAAAAAATAAATAAAGATAGAGAAATAGATAAAATTAATTCCAACTAGGAGCATAAAAATGATAGACGAATTTTATTCAATTTTTATTTCATATCTTTTAGGTTGTGACAAACAGACGATAATAAACAAATGATGGAATAAAATGGAGAGGAAATTAGAGTTATTTTGTTCAGCAATCGAAAGTCTAAAATAAATTAATTTTTATTGAATCACATCTAGCAGACAGAGTTTCCAGGTCGGGTGGTCAAAATGAGCGAAACAATAAGACCATAGAGACCTAACACTTCGGCAAAGATAAGAATCAGGATCATGCCGACGTAGAGACGCGGCTGCTGAGCAGTGCCTCGCACGCCAGCGTCTCCCACAATGCCAATGGCGAAGCCAGCTGCCAGACCAGACAAGCCAACACTCAAACCTGCGCCCAAATGATGGAAGCTCCTTTTTAAATAAAATTTATAAAAAAAATTTTTTTTTTTTTTTCTCAATTACTTGTACAAAGAATATCCGTCTTTGTCAATGCCGCCAGCAATGAGCACTGCGACTACTAGGCCGTAGATGGCAATGATACCGGCCATGACCACTGGGATGACTGATTTCATGATGAACTCTGGCTTCATGACCGCCATTGCCGATATGCCACAGCCCGACTTGGCTGTTCCGTATGCGGCGCCTAGCGCTGAGAAGACCATGGCTGCTGTGGCGCCCATCACTCCAAAAAAGGCGCTGTACGCCGGACATCTATCTGAAGTTGGTGCGGACATTTTTTTCTTCTTCTGTTTCTAAAAATTTCTAAGTAATAAAAAATTTTATCCATGATATTTATTTAAGAAGAAAAAAAAAGTGGAAAATTTCAACACCAAGATCTGGTTTAAAGTTTAGCTTTGATGCAATCGCTAGTGCTCATTTGTTTATGATGGCAGTCGACTCTAAGCTTGTAAAATAGCCTTTACTTCAAAATGTCTTGAAAATAATCCACGCACAATTATAATAAAAAATTGATTTTTTTTTGAACGAAACAAAAATTTGTCATCATCATCGTCTAATGACTGATGATGCAGATTTGAAAAATATTGGGGGTACATTAAACATGCCAGTGTGTGTGTGAGTGAGTGTGCTTGCATTTCAAAGCTTATAATTTATGATCAAGCAAAGCTTGAGTGAAGTGAACAAAACCAAAAAAACAATTGCAACTATTTTTGGGTGACGAGAAGCTTAAATATACATAGTTTTAGGAGAAATTATAATAATTATAAGCGAAAACTTTCTTTTTCGTTTAAACGACTTGTTTAATGTCTGTACAAAATTTTGAAATTATCTGATCCTAAGATAATAATTTGCATAAATATCTAAAGATAAAAGAGGAAAGGCTTTTTTTGTTATCATATTAAATAGATAGAGAGAAAGAGAGCTTTTATAGTGAATCATAGGTAAATTTGAGCACTTACAAAGTTAATAAATCATTCTACTTCAAGCCGATTTCAACTGGTTTATGGTACAAGCGGCATCTAACTGGTTTTACGAATTCAAATTTGAACAAGATTAGAGTTTTTGCCTACAACAAAGCTAACTTTTTAAAATTATTTTATTCTTTGATTATTTTGTCTTAGCAATCGATAAAAAAGGGAGAAATTGAATTTTTTTCTTTTTTTATCTTTTTCTGTTTATTAATATTTAAATAAAAAAATTAAAGAGATAATTTTAATTCTTTTTGAATTTTTTCAACTATCTTTTTTCCATAAAGCGAAAAGGCGCTAAATAAATTAGGCATTCGATTTCCAAATAAAAGAATATTCGGCAGCTGAGACGAATTAAAAGTCTTTAATTGCTTTGATCGGCTAAAAACGCCAACTCTTTTTTTTTAAGTTGCATAATAAAGAAATGTAATTAATTTATTTTATTTATTTCAAAAATAATGAATAAAAAATATAAAATAAAATACAAAAATATAAAAAAGATTATGTTTGTAGAAATTCAAAGACAAATTTTTTTTCTAATTCTAGAAGATGAAGTTAAGGCATTGTGAATTTTGGAACAAGGAACAAAAAAAATTCAAAATTGAAATTATTTTTGTTTAGGTTTTTTTCTGCAAAATTTTACAGCTGACACAAACTTTGTATCACCCAAATTAAGACTCTGCTTAAACTCTGAAATTTAATCTTATGATTTTTAAAAATATATTTAATGCTTTTCAGACTTGCAGGGCCTTAACTTGGCTGATACAAATTTTTTGTTAGCTGGTACACTTTGAAAAATAAATTTTAGACCTAAATATAGAGAAAATAATTTCAATTTTAATTTTTTTTGTTCTCTGTTCCAAAAAATCACAATGCCCAAATTAAAAAAAAATGAAAATGAAAAAAAAGAATTTAAGATTGTGAAATTGCATTTTTAAATTTGTTTATTTTGTTTATTATTTTTTACTGAATTTAATAACATGAAGAAGAAGAGATTCTTTTAAAACACTGACCCAACTTATTTTGAAAAGCGAGAGTTTTTTAAAACGGTTTAACATGTTTAAATTTTGAAATTTTCTGTATTTTTTGAAAATTAAATACATTTTTTTCCAGGATTTTTTCTATCTTTGAAAATTGAATTTTTTTATATTTTTAAAATCCTGGCCCCCCTATTGACCCCTAACTGACGCCAATTATTCTTATAGAGTTACAGAGATTTTCAAATGCTTTACAAAAATGTGCCCAGTTTTTGTCCAGGAAGTATAGTTTTTGGGATATTTAAAAAATATTATAATAATTTAAAAAATATAATTTTGATTGAAATATTAGATATTTTTTTTTAAATTAAAAATAGGAGATGAAATCTTTAATATTTAAATAATTAAAAATAAAATAATTTTAAATGATGCGATGCTTGGAAAATATTTTAAACAATTATGCAGTTATTTAGAGACTACTATTAATTTAAACTAATTATTTTTAAAAAACCCTTCATTTATTCAATTTTTCAATTTCTCAGAAATGCAATTCAAGACAAATTTTAAAATAGTAATTCAATAATTAAGATCTCTCTTTAAAAAAAACAAAATAACAGGATTTCCTAAATTTGGGCTGTCCAAATACTCTCTTTGTCATAGAATAATATATTATTTATATTTATTAAGTCCAATAATATATGTTTTTTAAAGAGATTAAATTTATAAAAATTAAAAGAAATTTTTTTTCCAATTAGAAAGTCCGAAAAATTAAAAAAAGTTACATAATTTCTACTATTAATAAATAAATAATCAATCAAAATATTATAAATAATCAAGTTTAGTATATGAATGAACTTGACTGGATTGCATATTTAATGAAAAAATTGTTCTTTTTTTTTTTTTTTTTTTCGCAAAAAGATAGCTACCATAGCGAAACTACATCTAGTCTCGCTCCACAGGTCTCCTGCTGTAGCTTATTATTATTATTATTATTACTATAAAAATTAAAGATTGAACATTTCTATTCATTTTATAGTTTTTTTTTCTTTACTTTATTTGATTAAATTTTTTTTATTAATATATGAAAAATTTTTTAATGAACTCAGAGTCATTAGAGGATATTTCATTGTTATTTTAATGAAATAAAAAATATTGCATTTAGCAGTCCAGATTAAAGATAAAAAAAAAGAAAATAAATGAATTGATTTTAATTTAATGTTTTGGTCAGATTAAATTTAAATTTTAAATCGGTAAATTAATATTAATTTAAATTAAAATTTAAAACAAACACGTCTAAAAATAAATATTTCGTCTATATCATTTTTAAAGAGCATTTTCCTTTACTATAAATATTTGTTTTTTTTTTTTAATCTATTTGGAATCTAATAAACTAATTATCCTTGTTTTTACATCGTAATTTTTATTTTTTATCCAATTTATATTTTGTTTAATTAAAAAATTTGAGTAACACTGTTACTCAAATTTTTTAATGAAAAAAGAAATTTCACTTTGATTCTGAGAATCAAAGTGAATATTTGGGACTTGCTCAGAATAAAAAAAAGTTATCGGTATCACAAAAAAATAAATAATAAAAAAAAATTAAATTTAAAAAAAAAGTAAAGAAAAGAAAAATTTTTGAAATGTAAATAAAGAAGACTTTATTGATTGCTTTATTTTAGGTTTAATTTAGAAAGATCCAATTGATGAAAATTGTTCAGAAGAGCCAAGACTTGGAAATGAAGGAAGAGGAGCTGAGAGTTGTGGGGCATCAAATGAAGCTGATCCACATGGTGATGGACATGGTGGTGGTGGTGGTGGTGGGCATGGTGGTGGACATGGTGGCGGGACCGGTACTGGAACTGGTACTCGTTGAGGAACTGGAGTTGGAATTGGAACTCTTTGTGGTACTGGGACTGGAGTTGGAATTTTGAATGGAACTGGTACTGGTTGTGGTACTGGGTATTTGTGTGGAACTGGTACTCTTACTGGAACTGGGTATCTTTCTGGGACTAAAAGAAAACAAATTCATTGATCATTTGAATTTTTAAATGCATTGAAAAAATATAAAATGTAAATTTACCTGGGATTAGTTTTGGTACTGGAACTCTGTATGGAACATCGACATGTTCAATAACTGGGTAAGGTTGTGGAACTGGAATTCTGATTGGTACTCTTACTGGTACTGGAGTTGGAACTGGGGTTGGAACTGGGCATGCTTGAGGAACTGGTACTCTAATTTGAATTTGAACAGTTTGGGCTTGTGGTACTGGTTCGTGATAAGTGAGTTGAACTGGTACTGGTACTCTTACTGGTACTTTGTATGGAACAGGTACTGGGCATGGTTGTGGAACAGGTACTGGAGTTGGTACTGGAACTGGTCTTGGGACTGGTACTCTAATTGTAAATGGAACTGGGTGTGGAACTGGAGTAGGGATTGGGTGTGGAACATGTCGTGGGATTCTGACTGGTACTGGATAAGGTTGTGGTACTGGTACAGGTACTGGCACTCTTATTGGGGCTGGTGGTGGTGGTGGAGGTGGACAACATGAAGTTTCACATGATCCACATGATGAACCCAATGATGAAGAACCGAATGATGAAGAGTCGAATGAGCCTACAAGAAAAAAATTCTAATTTACTCTAAAATGCTTAAAAATTTAATCTTTATTTTTTTTACCAAACATTTTGAATTATTTCTTCTTTTAGATAAGATAAATAAAAAATCCGATGTTTTGTTTTTGTAAAATGTAACTTAATTTATATGGATTCCCAAGGTTTCTGCTTGAATAAATTTGATCTTACAATCAAAATTTTTGATCAGAAATCGTTTCAAAAATAAAAATCATCGCCAATATTGATTAATATAAATTCCAAATAAAAACTTAGAATATTTGATTAAAGAGGGTTCTTTTGTGCTACATAAATCCTTATTGATGCTGTTCATTTTCTCCATTTCCACAATTAAATAAATAAAACTTGAATTTTCTTTGTTGTTTTATTGCTCGGAAATTTTTTTTTACATTGATGAAGGATTCGATTGTTACCAAATTACTAATTTATCCAAGCATCAACACTGATCAATATATTCATAAACATTCAAATTAAAGATCAAATAAATTGATAAAATGTTGATGGTAATGAACAATTTACTTATAAATATCAATATAAAAATTCATTTGAAATAAACACTTTCTAGTTTAATCCCAGTTGATAAATCGGTTAAATAACGTTTACAATGGCTTCATTTGGATCTTCTTTGTTTGCTGGCGCTGAATTTTCAGCTGCTGCTCAATTACCAGCTTCATTGCCTTTATCTTTACCATCACTTGACTCATCATGTGGTTCATGCCCACCACCACCACCACCACCATGTCCAGCTCCATGTCCAGCTCCATGTCCACCACCACCATGCAGAATTCCAGTTCCAGTCCCAACCCCAGTTCCAACTCCAGTACGAGTACCACAGTACATAACTGTAAGAAAAGATTTTAATTTTCTGAGAAAAAAAAATTCTTAATTTAATTAAAATTAAAAAAAAATAGGTACCAGTACCAACTCCATGTCCAAGACCAGTACCAGTGCCAGTTCCAAGACCATGCCCATACCCAGTTCCATATCCACAAAGAGTTCCAGTTCCAACTCCATTCAAAGTTCCAGTTCCAACTCCAGTTCCACAACAGGTTCAAATTCCACAACCAGTTCCGCAAATAAATCGTGTTCAAGTTCCATTGCCATATCAAGTACCACAACCAGTGGCTGTTCCAACTCCAATCAGAATTCCAGTAAGAGTACCAGTTCCACAACCATACCCAGTGCCACAACCAGTACCAGTTCCATGCCCAGTTCGTATTCCAATCAGAATTAGAATTCCAAGACCAGTTCCAGTACCAGTCGAAGTTCCAATTCCAGTAAGAACTCCACAACCATATCCAGTTCGATTACCATGTCCAGTTCCCCAACCATGCCCAGTACCAGTTGCACAACCTGTTCCTCAACCATGCCCACAACCCGTCCCATATCCAGTTCCAGTACCATGCCCACAACCTGTTAGAATCCCAGTTCCAGTTCCAGTTCAAACTTGCCCACCACCACCACCACCATGCCCAGCTCCATGCCCACCACCACCACCACCACCACCATGCCCAGCCCCATGTCCACCACCACCATGTCCTTCACCATGTGGATCAGCTTCATTTGATGCCCCAAAACTCTCAGCTCCTCTTCCTTCATTTCCAAGTCTTGGCTCTTCTGAACAATTTTCATCAATTGGATCTTTCTAAATTAAACCTAAAATAAAGCAATCAATAAAGTCTTCTTTATTTCCTAACCAAAAATTTTATTTTTTTTCATCATTTTTTTGATATTCTGATGAAAATTTTCATTACCTTAAAACTCAAGGATTTTTGTATTTATTTGTTTTTTTTGAGTAATACAATCAAAATGAAAAGCCATCTTGTCGATTAGATTGATGATTGGAGAGTCTTCTTGGGAACAATCATGTGGAAAATTATATTTTTTATTTTCAACAAGTATCTCATTTGCTGCTTGTGGGCTCGTATCCCAATATTGATTATCATAAATATTTTGATTTATCTATTATTTTCACTATTCCAAACTTGACTTTGAATTTTGACCAACTCTGCAAGTACACTTGACTTTGAATTTTGACCAACTCTGCAAGCAAGTTCATTTACCTTGAAAAAAAAAAATTTATTTTTATTACTATTAAGAATAAAGTTTGGGTAAAACCCTGACAGTCTGGAATAGAGTTTTTTTTACCAAATAAGGACAAAAATGATTCTTCAATTTTTGTATTTGACCGAAAAATTTTATAAAATTTTATGTTTTATTGGAAAAAAGAGTGTCTCAATCTTTATTATTGTAAATAAAAAAAAAGAAAACTTTTTATAGTTTAATCGTTAATAGTAGACACTCAAGCAGTCCATTTCATTTATGATGGAACAAAAGGTAGGTCACAAGCAAGAATTGAAAGGTTGGGATTATTAATGTGCGCGCAAAAATAGAAAATAAAGCTAAATCATTCTAAATTTAATAAATATTTATCAAGTTAGAGGTGAGCAACCAATTGAAGAAGGGTGAGAAACCAAAAAATCTGAAACCATCGAACTCTTACCTTACCCAGAAAAGCATTAAGCATAAAAATAAAGTCGAGCAAACTAATATTAAATTATCAAACCCTTTATTAATAAATGGAATTTGGTCCCTTTACATCCATCATGAATGAGATTGCTCATTGCTTCTTAAATTTGATTCATCGTGGAATATCAATATATAAGGCTTTTCAATAGGATTTTTCCATTCGAGAAAATCATTTAAAATGTAATAGAAATGCTTTTTTCTATTCAAAAGTATGCTATAAAATGCTTTGATGTTCTCCACAACATCAGATCATTCATGTTCCTCGATAAACTGTTTTTATGAATTTCTTATTCTATTTTTTAAGTTTAACATACGGTAGCAGAAAATGTACGATTTGAATATGGATAAAGAAAGGAGAACCGAAGACGATTCTTCCAAAAGCTAGGAGCAAATTAAAAAAATACATCGGATGAAAGCAAAATCATTAGCTTTTTAAATTGGACAAAAAAATTCCAAGAAACAAGTTACAACAAGGACAAACAAGTCTCCTTTTCATATCTTCCTACGTATCAACAGTCTCAGGGACTTCTTTTCAATCTTTATAGTTTTTATCCACTGCTTCATAAGTTCGAATGACCTCAACGCTACTGTGATGAAAAAGCGCAGCCTATTTCCTTTCGCCATCAGTTACATTAACCCATTTTAAATAGTTTTCTAATACCTTAATCCATTCGTTCCATTTTGCACCAACTGCAGCATTTTCCAAGCGACAATAAAACATCTGGTAAAAAACCATTGAGATTCATTGTTTTTTTTCTCGTCGCCAGATTTTATACACAAGGTCAAACATCCAGTTTTGTTTTCAATGACAACTTTTTCTTCTGATTAAAAAAAAAACTCTCATAAATATAATAAGTCAACTCTCGTTAATCCGGCTTAGCTTATTTTCTAATATTTTGTCGGAATTAGCGAAAATCCGAGATATCGTTATCTCAAACAATTTCTATATTGCTCAACATAACTTGTTACGCTATTTAATTATTATTTTATTAAATAATTAATAATTATTGATATAACAAATAAATAAATAATAATCAATTCTTTTATAAAGGCTTTCCACGCTACTACGAACTTTATTTTCTTCACTATAAATCAGCTCATTATAATTTTTGTTATTTTTTTCAATATTTACTATGTCAACATGTTTGAAACAATTATTGATTGTTTCAAAAGTCACATTATTCTATGCATCTTTAATCGTATAAATAGAGGAATTGACGATTGGCTTCAACTTCTCTTGACCATTGTAATTTGCACAAAGTGCTAAACTTAGCCTTTTTTTTATTGATTTTGTGTAACTGATTCGTAACTTAATTGCATTTTTTGCAATTCTTTGAAAAATAAATTGTCCGGATAAGAGAATTGGACTTAGCCGAATTAAAGAAAAAAAAATTCCATGTATTTTACATAAAACATTTTTTATCAGTCGATTTCCTCCGAATTACCGAATTTTCCGAAATATCGACGGCCGAATTAACGAGAGTTGACTGTATAAGTTTTTTTAAATAAGCAGTGCCGATTCCAAACAAGTTGTTTGATTTGTACAAACAAACACCATGCTAGCATGCGCCTAATGCATGTTTGCTAAAACCAATACATAACAATCTCAAAAATACTTACTTCAACAAATAATTATGAGTTTGAATGTTTAAGAGATGAACAACTAAAAGATGCAGAGTACTATTGTATAATTAGCTTAGAAACATGGATTAACAACGTCGAATCACCCTCAACATATATTCAAAAATATTCTGATCACGTTATTTATTAGAATCAAAAGAATATCTACAAATTATGTAGATTATTTAGCGTCGTCTCGAGACTTATGCCTGAAATTGATTAAAAAAGGTTATGACTTTAATAAAGTAACTAGTATAGCTAGAGAGATAGGTAAACTCGATCGAATGAAAGTGTTACTTTACAAAAATAACAACAAAGACAGTACGAACTAAAAACTTAAAATGTTTATTAGATATGATTTAAACTTTAAAAATTTAAACGAATGTATAAAAAATGTTTTTTATAAATTCAAGTCGGATATAAACAATGAAAGCTCTTTGAAGAATCATGACCTCTTAATCGTCAATCTAATTAATAAAAACTTAGGTTCAATGTTAATCCATGGCTCGAAACCAGAAATTACATCTAAATTTTTTTGTCAAAAGTGTCTAAATCCAAATTGTAAAATATGTAACTTCATTTTCAACTCGTATTACATCGGATTTCAAAATATTAAAATTCCTATTAAAGAAAATAGCAATTGTAATTCTAGTGGGGTCGTTTATGTAATTAAGTGTAAACTTTGCAAAGTGTTCTATATTGGTGAGACTGCTAAACAAGCAAAAACGAGAATATCTCAACACATTTATGATATTAATTTCTTTAAAAGTAATGTTTTAAAATGTTTAATGAACTCAGGTAAATGTTCAGAAGTAGCTTCACACTTTGCAGATAAAAATCATGCCTTGGATCAGACATTCGAGTTTTTTATATTTAAGTCAAAGCTTGAAGACAGTGATTCTAGAAAATCGTTTGAGACAGAATTGATTCACTTCTTTATATCATTAAAAATTCCAATTTTAAATAAAAAAATACCCAACATGAATAAAATTAAAAGTTTTTCATTTTCATAATTTTTAATTTTTTTTGCTTTTTATGTTTAAAAAAAAAAATTTTTTTTTTTAAAAAAAAAAAAAAAAAAATATTTTGTATCATGTAAAATTTCAATTAAAAAGAATTCAATAAACTTGTTTTACTTTTAGATAGTCCTGACGAAGACGCATTTGCGCCAAAACGCGTCGACAAACGACTAGAAAATAAATTTTGCTTCTTTTTTTATTAATAAAGTTTTTATTTTTTATAAAAACTCTTTTAACTTTTTATTCACTTTAATTTAAAAGTAAGTGAAGTTATCTTAATTATTTAAAAATTAAAAAACCTCTACGGCAATCAAAAAAAAATTCATCAATTTGCTTGTTTTTAAAATTTACTAATTAGTGAGAAGAAAATTACAATATTCAAAATTTAAATCCAATCACATGATTTTGACACTTTATTTAGATAAAATAATAAATAAATTCAAAAAAGTAAAACCAAAGAATTGTTCAAAATTTTGTCTTGTTTTTAAAAAATAAAATGTTGTATAATGTAATCACTGGGACTTCATACGATTAAACTGAAAAAAAATTTGTTTATTTTTTGTTCAATAATTAAAAAATGGCACACACTTTTTTCCAAATAAAACTATATACCAAAATAAACTATTACAATATTTAAATGAAATTTAGGGTTTCAAAGGACTTAGTTTACGAATTTAAAGTCAAAAATTAGAAATTCAGATGGCACTTTAGTTATTAATCTCTAGCAACTTAATTCTTTTGATTTATAATAGAAAAAATAAAATCAAATGTATAAATGAAAATTTAACTTTTCATTAGTTTGTTTTCATTAGATCTCAGATAAAATTTTTCGGTCAAATACAAAAATTGAAGAATCATTTTTGTCCTTATTTGGTAAAAAAAACTCTATTCCAGACTGTCAGGGTTTTACCCAAACTTTATTCTTAATAGTAATAAAAATAAATTTTTTTTTTTCAAGGTAAATGAACAAGCAAGTGTACTTGCAGAGTTGGTCAAAATTCAAAGTCAAGTTTGGAATAGTGAAAATAATAGATAAATCAAAATATTTATGATAATCAATATTGGGATACGAGCCCACAAGCAGCAAATGAGATACTTGTTGAAAATAAAAAATATAATTTTCCACATGATTGTTCCCAAGAAGACTCTCCAATCATCAATCTAATCGACAAGATGGCTTTTCATTTTGATTGTATTACTCAAAAAAAACAAATAAATACAAAAATCCTTGAGTTTTAAGGTAATGAAAATTTTCATCAGAATATCAAAAAAATGATGAAAAAAAATAAAATTTTTGGTTAGGAAATAAAGAAGACTTTATTGATTGCTTTATTTTAGGTTTAATTTAGAAAGATCCAATTGATGAAAATTGTTCAGAAGAGCCAAGACTTGGAAATGAAGGAAGAGGAGCTGAGAGTTTTGGGGCATCAAATGAAGCTGATCCACATGGTGATGGACATGGTGGTGGTGGACATGGGGCTGGGCATGGTGGTGGTGGTGGTGGTGGGCATGGAGCTGGGCATGGTGGTGGTGGTGGTGGGCAAGTTTGAACTGGAACTGGAACTGGGATTCTAACAGGTTGTGGGCATGGTACTGGAACTGGATATGGGACGGGTTGTGGGCATGGTTGAGGAACAGGTTGTGCAACTGGTACTGGGCATGGTTGGGGAACTGGACATGGTAATCGAACTGGATATGGTTGTGGAGTTCTTACTGGAATTGGAACTTCGACTGGTACTGGAACTGGTCTTGGAATTCTAATTCTGATTGGAATACGAACTGGGCATGGAACTGGTACTGGTTGTGGCACTGGGTATGGTTGTGGAACTGGTACTCTTACTGGAATTCTGATTGGAGTTGGAACAGCCACTGGTTGTGGTACTTGATATGGCAATGGAACTTGAACACGATTTATTTGCGGAACTGGTTGTGGAATTTGAACCTGTTGTGGAACTGGAGTTGGAACTGGAACTTTGAATGGAGTTGGAACTGGAACTCTTTGTGGATATGGAACTGGGTATGGGCATGGTCTTGGAACTGGCACTGGTACTGGTCTTGGACATGGAGTTGGTACTGGTACCTATTTTTTTTTAATTTTAATTAAATTAAGAATTTTTTTTTCTCAGAAAATTAAAATCTTTTCTTACAGTTATGTACTGTGGTACTCGTACTGGAGTTGGAACTGGGGTTGGGACTGGAACTGGAATTCTGCATGGTGGTGGTGGACATGGAGCTGGACATGGAGCTGGACATGGTGGTGGTGGTGGTGGTGGGCATGAACCACATGATGAGTCAAGTGATGGTAAAGATAAAGGCAATGAAGCTGGTAATTGAGCAGCAGCTGAAAATTCAGCGCCAGCAAACAAAGAAGATCCAAATGAAGCCATTGTAAACGTTATTTAACCGATTTATCAACTGGGATTAAACTAGAAAGTGTTTATTTCAAATGAATTTTTATATTGATATTTATAAGTAAATTGTTCATTACCATCAACATTTTATCAATTTATTTGATCTTTAATTTGAATGTTTATGAATATATTGATCAGTGTTGATGCTTGGATAAATTAGTAATTTGGTAACAATCGAATCCTTCATCAATGTAAAAAAAAATTTCCGAGCAATAAAACAACAAAGAAAATTCAAGTTTTATTTATTTAATTGTGGAAATGGAGAAAATGAACAGCATCAATAAGGATTTATGTAGCACAAAAGAACCCTCTTTAATCAAATATTCTAAGTTTTTATTTGGAATTTATATTAATCAATATTGGCGATGATTTTTATTTTTGAAACGATTTCTGATCAAAAATTTTGATTGTAAGATCAAATTTATTCAAGCAGAAACCTTGGGAATCCATATAAATTAAGTTACATTCTACAAAAACAAAACATCGGATTTTTTATTTATCTTATCTAAAAGAAGAAATAATTCAAAATGTTTGGTAAAAAAAATAAAGATTAAATTTTTAAGCATTTTAGAGTAAATTAGAATTTTTTTCTTGTAGGCTCATTCGACTCTTCATCATTCGGTTCTTCATCATTGGGTTCATCATGTGGATCATGTGAAACTTCATGTTGTCCACCTCCACCACCACCACCAGCCCCAATAAGAGTGCCAGTACCTGTACCAGTACCACAACCTTATCCAGTACCAGTCAGAATCCCACGACATGTTCCACACCCAATCCCTACTCCAGTTCCACACCCAGTTCCATTTACAATTAGAGTACCAGTCCCAAGACCAGTTCCAGTACCAACTCCAGTACCTGTTCCACAACCATGCCCAGTACCTGTTCCATACAAAGTACCAGTAAGAGTACCAGTACCAGTTCAACTCACTTATCACGAACCAGTACCACAAGCCCAAACTGTTCAAATTCAAATTAGAGTACCAGTTCCTCAAGCATGCCCAGTTCCAACCCCAGTTCCAACTCCAGTACCAGTAAGAGTACCAATCAGAATTCCAGTTCCACAACCTTACCCAGTTATTGAACATGTCGATGTTCCATACAGAGTTCCAGTACCAAAACTAATCCCAGGTAAATTTACATTTTATATTTTTTCAATGCATTTAAAAATTCAAATGATCAATGAATTTGTTTTCTTTTAGTCCCAGAAAGATACCCAGTTCCAGTAAGAGTACCAGTTCCACACAAATACCCAGTACCACAACCAGTACCAGTTCCATTCAAAATTCCAACTCCAGTCCCAGTACCACAAAGAGTTCCAATTCCAACTCCAGTTCCTCAACGAGTACCAGTTCCAGTACCGGTCCCGCCACCATGTCCACCACCATGCCCACCACCACCACCACCACCATGTCCATCACCATGTGGATCAGCTTCATTTGATGCCCCACAACTCTCAGCTCCTCTTCCTTCATTTCCAAGTCTTGGCTCTTCTGAACAATTTTCATCAATTGGATCTTTCTAAATTAAACCTAAAATAAAGCAATCAATAAAGTCTTCTTTATTTACATTTCAAAAATTTTTCTTTTCTTTACTTTTTTTTTAAATTTAATTTTTTTTTATTATTTATTTTTTTGTGATACCGATAACTTTTTTTTATTCTCAGCAAGTCCCTCATTTAAATGTACTTAAAATATTTATTAATTTTGAATGTTAAAATAATATCTAAGATTGTGACATACCGGATTTGGGACCTTCATCGGTTTGATTGTGACTCATTAATTTTCCTAATTTTTTGACATTCATCATAAACAGCGTCACTTTTCCGAGCAGTTGAAAGCAGCGAACTCGATACTTATAAAGACCAGCTAGGAAACACAAACCAAATCACAAACCACATACAAGGATACAATGGATACTAGCATATCAAAAAAAAACTATATAACTTAAATAACTTTTTGTTAAATTTTTCAAATAACTACTAAATCAATAATTTTATTCAATTTTTATATTTATAATTAAAAAATTTTTTTTAATAAACAATTTAATACATCAGTTGTTAATTAGTCTGTTGACGCATGAGCTCTAGCCTGTTGATTAATCTAGATATTGAAGATTTACTTAATAAAATTTTAATTACGAATTTTAATATTTTCAAGTAACATTATTTATGATTAATTTAAGAATCATATTTAAATTTATTATCTACCACAGAATCGATTATTATTTTATTATTTTTTAAAAATTTTTTTTTTTTGTTTTTTATAAATTAAATTTTTAAATAATTTGAAAAATTCATGTTATTTGGTCTTCTAATATAGTGTAATATATTTTTCTGGGTAAAAAAATTTAATTTTTTTGAATAATTTAATTTTATTTTATTAATTTTTAACTTGATTTTTAATATATGCAAAGCTTTGCATAAATTTTTTTAAAACCAGAAAAATAGGCTTATGCTAAAACATGGACTGCGCCACCAATTTTTTACAAAAACACGGACTGCGGTTGGATGGTATTAGGAATTATCCAAAAACTTCCGACCACCGACCATTTTGTAGAGAATTTGATGAATTTTTACGCAAAAGTATCAGTTTGACTACAAGACCTAGTTTTTGACTTGTAAAACTAGTCGATAATAACTCATTAATGGTAAATATACTAAAAAATGAGTCTAAATGTAACTTTTGTGGCTATTATTACAATAATTTAAGTAGATTTCAAACTTTACCCCCTTTTTTGTTGATTGGAACTAGCTATAATTTTACAGTTAGTTTAGAAAAAGTACCTAAAACATTAGAAATAGAATCTCAAACATATCGATTTCTTTGTTGTAATTTTAAAGCTAGTCGTAATCATTTTAAAGGTATATATTACATATGTAACAAGTTTATTGAAATTGATGATAGAAATACTAATCGAGTAATTGAAAATCAATCAATAAATTTTGTTTATCTTTGCTATATTTTGGAATAAAATAAAAATATTATTAAACTATCTCTATTTTGTTATAATTATAAATAGAAAAAATCGTCGTTTTTTATTTAAAGTTGTTATCTATGATCTCGAGAAATTTTCGGTGTTTAAGCAAGAAAATCACTTATAATTCAAGATAAATCACTAAAAAACATGTATTTTTAAAGATTTAAAGAAAAATAATTTGGGGCCATATTGAAATAAAAAAAATATTAATATACTATTTAATATCAAAATCTTTCAATAAAACCTCAATTTTTTTATTTAGTTTTTCCTTAATGGCTTTATCTTACAGAGCATACAATTTTATACAAGACGAATATTTTTTTCAGCACTCATATCGTCATAGTCCTTATTTTAATACGTTTTTCTTATATCTTAAATATTTAGAGTTGGTAGTCTTTAAGCTCTTATATCTTATGGCCCCAAACTTTGATTTACATAAAACATATTTTTTTATGATCCTAATATGATGACCGAATATGCGAATTTTCCCATTAAATATGCACAACCTCTTTATGAAAAAATAGAACCGGGATTTGAAATTTTTAAGCCTCAATTTACTTTTAAACATGTTACTTAGCCTTTTTTTAAATACTATTTTAAAGTTTTTAAGGTATGTAATTAGACGCATGGCAAAGCAGGGACTGTTTTAAAATAGCAATAATCAAAATAGAAAGTATAAAAACTAAACTAGAACTAATTTAACTTTTTTCAAGAAAATTGTATAATTTTTTTTACATTATGTGGTTTCAAAAATCTATCATGTAGCTGAAAGGAAGGACTTAGTCTCCATTCCAAACGGCCAAGGCCTCGCCTAAATTATTTTTTATAAATAAAGAATAGAAAGTATCAAAAAAGCTAAAAATTTTTAGCGATACGGTAATAAGTTAATTCAATTAACCATTTAATTATGTGTTAATCAGAATAGCTAAACACATTGTGAAAAAGGGACATAAAAAAATAGCAATTAAAAATTCATTCATCATTGATAATTAATGTTTGTTTGTTTAAAAATTGAATTTATTTTTAAAAGAAAGGCTACGAGCAGAGCATTTTCATCACGTTATATGATTTTAATGCCTTTTTCTTAACAAAACTAAGACTAAATAAACATATAAAGAACAATAAGACCTTTTTAATTAATTATTTTTAATATTCTTCTAATTGTTTTCAAAACTTGATTCTCAGTCAAAACTTCCCAGTACTTTGTTTTTATCCTCGTTTTTTGACGTTTTCTCTTTATATGCTTATTGTAGATGTTGAAGAACAGATTGAACCAAGTTACTTCTCGGCATTTTTAAAAAGTTTTTTTTTTAAATATCAATCAAATAGAAAATTCACACTTTTTATTGCAATAAATGAAATTAACAGTTTAACCCCAATCCCATTTTTCTCTCAAACTTATTTTATTTTGAAATAACAGAAAATCGGTTAAGTTTTTGAATTTTTCAATATAAAATTAGTAATCAGCATCAAAAAATACATATAATTTTTTACCAATTTTTACAAATTATCAAGAAAGTTTTTTTTTGAGGATCGGAATTTTCTTTTTAGTAGCGAAGATTAGTCGTTTAAATGAAATTAAAAAAAATAAAAAATTCTTTTTTATTGGTCATTTTTATTAACAAAGACTTTCTTTATATTCTTTTCTTTATTTAATAGAAAAATTTTTTTTCAAAGAAAAGTTATAGTCATTCAAAGAAGAATTTACGGTTTTACCCCATTAACGGTTCAACCCTGAATTACTATATATCATGACAAAAATTTTTAATCGATTTAAATTTTTGATTCGGAGTTGTTGGTTTTAAAAGTACTTTTGTTGTCCAGTGCAGAATATAATTGGATTCTAAATTTTCTCACCGACAGAAAGCTCCTCTTTTCTAACCAAAACAAAAAATAAAAAATTTTCAACATTATATCAGGAAGTCCATAGGGGAGCTGTCTATCTTCCACATTATTTTCGAAATATTTTAGCGACGTAGTTAAAAAGCTTCCAAATGATATCAATAAAGCGTTGTTTGCGGACGACATTTCGTTTTGTTTTACTGATAGTAGCCTAAAAATAATTGAAGAGAAACTACAAAAAGCATTTAACATAATACCAGGATTCTGTCAAAAATGGAAACTCAAAATATACACAAACAAAACTACTGATACATTCTTCACGACAGTCGTGTACAAAAAAAATACGAAAAAACTTACCGATTTAATTTATCTATAAATAGTAATCAGATACCTATGGAACATTTCCCAACTTGTCTTGGACATTAACTTGATCCGAACCTTTCTTTTATTAGCCACATTAACGATCTATAAACTAGACTGATGCCTAAATTAAATATCATAAGAAAGCTAAAAATACTCTAGATAAAAATAAAATTAACCTATGTAAAACCGTTTTAATGGCTCTTATCAGAACTCATCTCGATTAGCTTTTCATAGCACTGTCTACATCTACCCAAAAGAGTCTTAAAAAATCTTCAAAAATACAAAACATAATTTTAAAACAATAAAATACTTCCCGTTAAGAACCAGAATTTCCACTTTTTACCGAAAGTTAATCTTTCAAACGATTTCAGTAAGAACAGATCTACATTTTTAAAAATTTGTAGCAAACCGTCAAAACCATACCCAAATTAACGATGACCTTAAAGATTCACAAAACAAAACTAGCCCATCACACAAATACTGGAAACCCTTTGACAAGTTCAGGCATGTTACCTTGAACCTGGATCCTCAAAACAACATCGAACTCATCTCCTAAAAAAAAAAAAAAATCGTATTCAAATTATAAATTTCATTCCAAATCTAATTTGTTCTATTAAAAAAATTTGTGTTTCTCAAGTGATCCAAAAAAAAAAAAAAAATTTTCATTTGTTTGTCTTGTTTCATTTTCGAAATTTTGTTCACATTTCTCTTAATTATCAAAACTTCTTAACACAAAGCTGAAAGGGAGGTTAATTACAATTCCAAACTGCCAGGAGTCCTCCCTTAACTATTATTTTAGTAAAAAAAATAAAATATTTCTTCAAATGATAAAAATCTTTAATCAAAAAAATCAATATTTGAATAAAAAGGTGTAATATTTTCCATTTTCCAAATTTTTTTTTAAATATTTAAAAAAAAATATTAATAAATAAAAGAAATTTATTCCTTGTCTCAATAAAATTTTAATATTGAAACACAAATAATTAATTAAAATGTTCTTTAAATATTTTATATACTTTTTAATATACTTTATGTGCTTTTAATATTCTTTAAATGTTTAAAATCATTTATATGCTTATTAGTACAATATTGCATCACAACACAAAATGTTGTCAAGCATATTTTAACAGTCTCTGATCATAGGATGGCAGGCCTTTCCAACAAAGTCAATTCCAGCTAGTCATTTACGACAAATCACGATTCAAAAACATTTAATTAAATAAAAAATAATTAATTAAAAAGGTCTTAATACAATAAAAATTTAATTGTTTAATAAAAAAAAAGAGTCATAAAAATTACTAAATTTTTATAATGTTTAATAATTAAAATGGATATAATTCTCCTAAATAACCAATACAAAGTTTTCCTTTGGTGGTTTTTAAACTCAATAAATGAATTATCTTGGCTTTGAAACATATCAGTTATACTAAAAAGAAAAAAAGGGCTTTAGTTTATAACAATACTGTTTTCGTCCCCTATTTTTGCAAATGAATTTGCACAATTTCTAAAAATTTTCTAGACCTAAAAAATTTGGTGAATTCAAAAAAAAATGGATGGTACAACATAGAGACATAGATAATTTTCCATTTAATTCAATAATTAATAATTTTTGGCAAATTATCAATCTTTTTTTCTTCGTTATACCATTCATTCCTTGTTTTTATAATTGGTCCAATGTTTAATGAAAAAAATCCTTCATAAGAGACTCGCGAACTTGCTGGTATATCTTACTTACCTCTACCTGGCAAAAATCGAAATGAATTCCGATTGTGCTTTGGTTAAGACCAGTCTCTAGCCAAAACAAATCTAATTATTTTAAATTTCACGAAGTAAGCGAGTTAGCGAGTTATCGATGTCAAGGTCGAAAGTTATCGATGTCAAGGTTGAATAGTGAGAGAGAATAGATAATTGATTGATTACCAATTATCAATTAAGTATTAATATATATTAAATATATATTTATATCTAACAATTAAGAATTTGTTAATTAACAATTATTATTTATTATAAATGTAAACGCAGTTTATTATTCTTTTTTGTTGTTCTTACAGTCTTAGAAGTCAATAAGAGTACTAAGTTAATATACTTTTAAAATTTTTAGTAAAATAAAATTTCAAAACTACAATGTCAAAAAAGCAAGCAATTATTGGTACAGCGTGTTTAAAGCTAAAAAAAAATCTTCTGTAAATGTAAATTCCTTAATCAATTTAACCAAGAATATCGAAAAGTACATGTCTGATTACAAGAAATTTGACCAAGAACTAATAAGAGTTAGACGTATTGAAAAACAATTAAATTTAAGAAAGAGTGAGACAATTGACTCTGCACATCTTCTTAATTTAAAACTTAATGATGATTTTGAGACCAAATTAGATGACAGCGATATAGCTGAAGAAACATTACATCAAGAAGAAACACAAGAAGACGACGACGAAAACATTTTATCTCAAGAAGACATCGAAAAACTCAATGAAACAGAAAAATCATTTTTAAATGATTCCAAATTAAAAATAAATTAGATTAATTATTCTATTTCATGTACTAACATAACATTTTATGCAATTACTAAATATCTAATGTAAACTTAAATATTATACATAAACTTTAATAAAATTTAAAAAAAAAACTTATTCAATTAATTCTTTTTGCAAATCTTAAAATGGAAAAAAGAAGTGAGTCGACTGTCCCACTTCCACCAAAAAAAAAAACCAAGGACTGATTTTTCAATTACGAATATTCTTAAAGTAAAGTTTAGTATCTATTGTAGTATAAAATTTGTGATTTAAATTGATTTAACTTTATTAGACTCCTCATTACCAATTCAAAACGTATGGACTAATATCTACGAGTTCTAAAAGTATAATCGAACAGCAATCTAAACCACAAATACCCAATTTGATTAACAAGTCGTCACAAGCGACTAATATAAGTCCCAAAAATAATTCGTCTGTGTCCCTAATTAAAAATTTAATCGAAAAATCATCGACGCTTATAAATAACAGTTTTGCTTCATTTATCTCAAGTTCTTCTCCAATAAGTCAAAACATTAAATCCGCACATAAGTCGTCACTTACTCCAATAAGATCTAATGAAGTTATGTTAAAAATAAATTCTGAATCGACGATAATTAGAGCGTCAATTACTCCAATAAGAGCGACAAATGATATTTTATTTAATTCAATATACAAATCACCTTATATCAGAAAACTAAATGGTCAAGCAAGAATATCAAATCATCAATTAATAAATTTAATTAATAGAAAATGTTCTTACACCAACAACAACTCAAATCGATGCGACTTTCAAATCCAATTTGGTAAAAACAAGACTTAATTTTAACAGCCCGGTACAAAATAAAATAGAAAATAAAAAAGATGTTGTAGTTTTTAGAATCAAATTAAAGAAGCTTTTGGATGATCTTTTGAAAAAGCAAATATTTGGAAAAGTCAAAGCACATGTTTATGTTGTTGAATTCCAAAAAAGAGGACTTCCTCATGCACATATATTGCTGATTTTAGATACAAAAGGCAAGCCAAAAACTGTTGAAGATTATGACAAGATTGTAGCAGCTGAAATTTTTGATCCAGAAAAATTTTCTCAATTATATGAGACTGTTACCAAATGTATGGTTCATCGTCCATGTGGTAAAATGTTTCCTAATGCCCCATGTATGAAAGATGGAAAATGTAGCAAAAATTTCCCCAAAAAATTTTGTGATGCCACTAAAAAACATTCGAATGGGTATCCAGAATATAAACGCAGAGACTCTGGGCGATCTATAAAACGTGAAAAAATGGATTTAAACAATCAATGGATTGTTCCATATAACGCATATCTTTCTAATAAATTCAATGCTCATATAAACGTTGAGATATGTACCTCTATTTCAGCTGTTAAATATCTTTACAAGTATGTCTATAAAGGTGATGAAAAAGTTACTCTACATTTATCAAAAGAGAATACTGCTCCCAAAATCAAGACATGACACAAACGAAATAGAAGAATTTTTAGATGCACGCTACGTAAGTGCAATAGAGGCGTGTTGGAGATTGTTTCATTATCCAATGCATGGACAATCCCCTTCTACAGTACGTCTGCCTATCCACTTGGAAAACCAACAATCAGTCAGCTATAAAGAAATTGATAATTTGAAAGAAACAGTAGAAAAAAATTCTAAAACTCAACTTACAGAATATTTCAAGTTAAACCAAACAGATGACCCCCTTCCTAAGTCATTATTGTATCACGAATTCCCTAAGTTTTATGTCTGGAAAAATAAACAAAAAGAATGGAAAAAACGGAAAAATCCTAATAATGAAATAGTTGGAAGAGTTTATTTTGTTCATCCAGGTGATAGTGAGAAATTTTGTTTAAGAACCCTTCTATTATATAAAAAAGGCGCTACAGGATTTACTGATTTAAAAAAGTTCGAAAATACGCCATGTGCAACATTTAAAGAAGTTCTAAATAAAATGGGGGAACTGGAGTCCGATGAAGAATGGAAGGCATGTCTAAATGAAGCATCAATCTCAAATACTAATGTTCAAAGTTTAAGACAACTTTTTGGTGTTATATTAGTGCACTGCCAACCAAACAGTCCTGTTATTCTATGGGACACTTTTAAGGAAAAATTATCAGAAGATATCCTTTATAATATTAGAAAAAAATATAACAATAACCTAATAAATTATTCAGACGACATCTATGCAATAACGCTGTTTAAAATGGAGGAAATTTTATCAAAATATGGCAAATCTTTAACCGATTTCGATTTAACTTTCCCAAATTCAAGTATCTATTTAACAGAACATGATTTGGGTAATTCATTGATACAGGAACAATTATCATACAATATTACAGAACTTCGTGATTTTTTAAGTCAAAATTTGTCGAAATTGAACTCCGACCAATCAAAAGCTTTTCACAAAATAAAAAATTTCATTGATTTAAATGATTCGGAGGGCAATAAGTTGTTTTTTATTGATGGTCCAGGTGGAACTGTAAAAACATTTTTATATAAAATATTATTAGCTTATATTCGTTCGAAAACTGAAATAGCCTTAGCTGTTGCTTCATCTGGAATAGCAGCTTTGTTATTACCTGGCGGTCGTACTGCTCATTCACGGTTCAAAATTCCTATAAACCTATATCCGAATTCAACATGTAATATCAGTTTAAACTCACCTGAAGCCGAATTAATACGTAGAGCACATCTTATTTTATGGGATGAAGCTCCAATGATGCAAAGGAACGCTTTAGATGCACTTGATCGTACGTTAAGAGATATCATGAAAATAAAAGATAGTAGATATGAAAATATACCTTTTGGTAATAAAATAGTAGTCTTGGGAGGCGATTTTAGCCAGGTTTTACCTGTAGTTAAAAAAGGTATTTAAGCTTAAAAAATTTTTTTTTAAACCATTATTAAATATATTATAATTCACAGCTTCAAGGCCAGAAATAGTTAATTCATGTATAAACAGGTCAAATTTATGGAAAAATTTTCAGATTTTAAAATTAAAGAAAAATATGCGGTTAATGAACATGAATTCAACACCAGAAGAAAAGAACGAAGCTGTCGAGTTTGCTGAGTATTTGTTAAGAATTGGTAATGGGCAAGAGCTTTATCATTTAGATATTGACGAATCTAATAATAATATAAAAATTCCTGACGATTTGATCGTTAAATCGACCGACAAAGAATTTGTAGAGTTAATCTACCCTAATATCGCCAATTAGTATGTCTTTTAATAATACAATTTAATTTAATCTTGATTAATATAAATCTAATTCAATGTAAGTGATAATGTAGATGCGAACGAATCAATTGCATCAAGAGCTATTTTAACAGCGAAAAATGTAGGCGTCGATAAATTCAACTCAATAGCTACTTCACTTTTTCCAGGTAAAAATAATCTTCTATAAATCTTTAAAAAATTCTATATATAAATTACCTTTTAATTGAATTAAAGGTGAAGAGAACAAATATTTATCAGCTGATGCTGTTTTGAATGACGCACATACAGCTTTATACCCGATAGAATTTTTAAATAGCTTAAATTTATCAGGAATGCCACCTCATAAATTAGTTCTTAAAAAAAGCCAACCTATTTTTTTACTTAGAAATGTCTCAGCTTCGGATGGATTGTCTAACGGTACCAGGCTTATTTGTAGAAATTTTTACAGGAAAATAATTGAATGTCAAATAGCTGTTGGATCTAATGCTAAAAAAATAGTTTACAAACCGAGAATGCCATTGATTCCAACTGATGCAAGTTTACCTTTCGAATTAAAAAGGCTTCAATTTCCTATACGACCAGCGTTTGCAATGAGTATAAATAAATCTCAAGGACAAACTTTAGAACACGTAGGGGTTTACTTAAACGAACCTTTTTTTACTCATGCGCAATTATATGTAGCCTTTTCAAGAGTGACAAATAAAAAAAATCTCAAGATTTGCATTAATCATCCAAATAACTTAGCAAAAAACATAGTTTATACTGAGGTTTTTCAATAAATTTTTTAGTGTGTTCTGCAATTTTTTTTGTTAATTTTATTTAAATTCCGCCGGCAGCGAAGCAACGGGTATCTACTAGTAAACAATTAAAGCTTGAGACTTTTTTTGAACAGTTGAATTTCTCTTTGATTTTAATAAATAGTGTATTAAAATAAATTCTTCTTTTTCAAAACCCGAGTTTTTCACACAAAGTTCATTAGAAATCAAAAATGGGTTTTCGAATTCAGATATTAATCTTTTTTATTTTGCTAAAAGTCTAAACGTTTTCAGTAAAGATTCTAACAGTCTCAAATCGACTTTTTGAGTTGAACGAGAGATATGTCAGGGCAGGATTGAGTCATTCTGCCCCACTGGTCGTGAGACTGGTGGAAGAATATAGAGAAGGTTTCGAATCAAGATATATAGAATATCCAACTCCATTTTGTAATTGCTACCTAACAATTTCCTCCTTTTTTCCTGAACTCACAGAAACTTAATTTTTCAAAAAATAAAAAATAAAAAAAATAAATCTGTTATTTTACCCTAAATGAAGTATCCGTCGCTCACGGTCTGCTCATCTAGACTCCTGGCTCGATTTGAACTAAACGAAAGCTGAAAAAAGGGAAGAGAAAAAAAAAAGGTTCACATAATAGGAAAAAATAAATAATAATTATTGAAATTAAAAAATTAAGCATTTTTTAAATTAAATTAGACTTTAATATTTTATTTTTTCATAGTAATTTTTTTGTCTCTATATTTCAACATAACGTTTTTAACTTGTAATATTTTAATTGTTTTTTTCTATATATTTTTATTCTGAAGGAGCACTAGCTCGATACAGATAAACAAATAAATAATAATACAATAGTTTAATATTTTATTTTCAGTTTATCAAAAAATTGTATGTTTTGATTCCAATATTACTCAAAAAATATTCAGTTTGTGTTTCTTTCTAACTTTATTATGTGTTTAACCTAACTCCACCAATTTAAAACGATCAAATGTGGATCTTTCTCATAATACAAGAATATTCATCGGTATTAATAATAATTAAATAAAATAAACAATTAGATCGAAAAAAAGAATTAAAAGAAAGAAAAATTTTTGAAATGAAAATAAAGAAGACTTTATTAATTGCTTTTTAGGTTTAATTTAGAAAGATCCAAATGATGAAAATTGTTCTGAAGAGCCAAGACTTGGAAATGAAGGAAGAGGAGCTGAGAGTTTTGGGACATCAAATGAAGCTGATCCGCATGGTGATGGACATGGTGGTGGTGGTGGTGGTGGGCATGGTGGTGGACATGGTGGCGGAACAGGTACTGGAACTGGTACTCGTTGAATAACTGGAGTTGGAATTGGAACTCTTTGTGGAACTGGGACTGGAGTTGGAATTTTGAATGGAACTGGTACTGGTTGTGGTACTGGGTATTTATGTGGAACTGGTACTCTAACTGGAACTGGGTATCTTTCTGGGACTAAAAGAGAACGCATTCATTGATCATTTGAATTTTTTGATGACAATTAAAAGATATAAAAGGTTAATTTACCTGGGATTAGTTTTGGTACTGGAACTCTGTATGGAACATCGACATGTTCAATAACTGGGTAAGGTTGTGGAACTGGAATTCTGATTGGTACTCTTACTGGTACTGGTGTTGGAACTGGGGTTGGAACTGGGTATGCTTGAGGAACTGGTACTCTTATTTGAATTTGTACAGTTTGGGCTTGTGGTACTGGTTCGTGATAAGTGAGTTGAACTGGTACTGGTACTCTTACTGGTACTTTGTATGGAACTGGTACTGGGCATGGTTGTGGAATAGGTACTGGAGTTGGTACTGGAACTGGTCTTGGGACTGGTACTCTAATTGTAAAAGGAACTGGTTGTGGAACTGGAGTAGGGATTGGGTATGGTACATGTCGTGGGATTCTGACTGGTACTGGATATGGTTGTGGTACTGGTACAGGTACTGGCACTCTTATTGGTGCTGGTGGTGGTGGTGGAGGTGGACAACATGAAGTTTCACATGATCCGCATGATGAACCCAATGATGAAGAGCCGAATGATGAAGAGTCGAATGAGCCTACATGAAAAAAATTCTAATTTATTTTAAAATGCTTAAAAAGTGAATCTTTATTTTTGTTACCAAACATTTTGAATTATTTCTTCTTCTAGATAAGATAAATAAAAAATCCGATGTTTTGTTTTTGTAAAATTTAACTTAATTTATATGGATTCCCAAGGTTTCTGCTTGAATAATTTTGATCTTACAATCAAAATTTTTAATGAGAAATCGTTTCAAAAAAAATCATCGCCAATATTGATTAATTTAAATTCCAAATAAAAAACTAGAATATTTGATTAAAGAGGGTTCTATAGTGTTACATTGATTCTTATTGATGCTGTTTATTTTCTCCATGTCCACAATTAAATAAAAATAAAACTTGAATTTTCTTTGTTTTTTTATTTCTAGGGAAATATTTTTTTATATATTGATTCGATTGTGAACAAATAACTAATTTATCCAAGCATCATCACTGATCACATTCATAAACATTCAAAATAAAGATCAAATAAATTGATAAAATGTTGATGGTAATGAACAATTTACTTATAAATATCAATATAAAAATTCATTTGAAAATAAACACTTTCTAGTTTAATCCCAGTTGATAAATCGGTTAAATAACGTTTACAATGGCTTCATTTGGATCTTCTTTGTTTGCTGGCGCTGAATTTTCAGCTGCTGCTCAATTACCAGCTTCATTGCCTTTATCTTTACCATCACTTGACTCATCATGTGGTTCATGCCCACCACCACCACCACCACCATGTCCAGCTCCATGTCCAGCTCCATGTCCACCACCACCATGCAGAATTCCAGTTCCAGTCCCAACCCCAGTTCCAACTCCAGTACGAGTACCACAGTACATAACTGTAAGAAAAGATTTTAATTTTCTGAGAAAAAAAAAAAAAATCTTAATTTAATTAAAATAAAAAAAAATAGGTACCAGTACCAACTCCATGTCCAAGGCCAGTACCAGTGCCAGTTCCAAGACCATGCCCATACCCAGTTCCATATCCACAAAGAGTTCCAGTTCCAACTCCATTCAAAGTTCCAGTTCCAACTCCAGTTCCACAACAGGTTCAAATTCCACAACCAGTTCCGCAAATAAATCGTGTTCAAGTTCCATTGCCATATCAAGTACCACAACCAGTGGCTGTTCCAACTCCAATCAGAATTCCAGTAAGAGTACCAGTTCCACAACCATACCCAGTGCCACAACCAGTACCAGTTCCATGCCCAGTTCGTATTCCAATCAGAATTAGAATTCCAAGACCAGTGCCAGTACCAGTCGAAGTTCCAATTCCAGTAAGAACTCCACAGCCATATCCGGTTCGATTACCATGTCCAGTTCCCCAACCATGCCCAGTACCAGTTGCACAACCTGTTCCTCAACCATGCCCACAACCCGTCCCATATCCAGTTCCAGTACCATGCCCACAACCTGTTAGAATCCCATTTCCAGTTCCAGTTCAAACTTGCCCACCACCACCACCACCATGCCCAGCCCCATGTCCACCACCACCACCACCACCATGTCCATCACCATGCGGATCAGCTTCATTTGATGCCCCAAAACTCTCAGCTCCTCTTCCTTCATTTCCAAGTCTTGGCTCTTCTGAACAATTTTCATCATTTGGATCTTTTTAAATTAAACCTAAAATAAAGCAATCAATAAAGTTTTCTTTATTTCCTAACAAAAATTTTTTTTAAAATAATTAATAGTTAAAAATTAAGATCATTTACATTTCTTTGGAATTAAGAAAAAATTAATTATTTTAGCCAAGATATCTTATCTCTTCTTTATTTCCTAACCAAAAATTTGTGTTTTTATTTTTTTTAATTTTTTAAATATTCCGGTCAACATTTTAATTGCCTTAAAAATTTTTTTCAAAGGCAATTTTCTATAAATCTTGTCTGTATGAATTTTTAAAATTTCGAGTAGCCTGAAAATAATATCTAACATTGGTTAGTCTATTTGTCAATCGGTCGAGAGTAGGGTCGAATTTTTTTTTCCTATTAGATTTTTGGTTTTACTTAAAAGATAGATGTGGACTTCAAGACACTTAAAGACGTCTTGAAATTAATTTTTCTCAGATTACCGTGTCAAAATAAGGTGAATTAAAAATATTTCTTTGCAAAAATTTATTGATGAAAATTTTGAAAAAAGATTGAGAGAAGTTCACAATGGTGTGCCGCAAGGATCGGCTTTAGGTCTAATCCTATTTGTGCTTTACATAAAAGATATGCCAGACGGTATTAGGAATAATTATAAGCTCTATGCCGTTGACACTAAGATTTTCGCAAAAGTTTATAAGTCAGCGCTCAAGAGCTTCAGGGTGATTCTCTCGTTAATAGGTCGAACAAGTTGTTAATGAGCTTTAATGCTAAGAAGTGCCAAGTAATGCACTGAATAGCTGAATAATAATAATATAATATTTAATAGATTTTATCAATTTATTTGATCTTTATTTTGAATGTTTATGAATGTGATCAGTGATGATGCTTGGATAAATTAGTTATTTGTTCACAAGAAATTCAGGATGAATCCTGGTAATGGAGTCAATGGAGTGCATGAACTAGAAGAGATCAGTAGTGAGTTTGATGGATATTGAAGTGTTGGAATCTGTTCAAAGTAGAGCAACTAGATTGGTACAAGGAGTGAAAGGCTTAAATAATGAGGAACGATTAGTTAAGTTCAAATGAACATCAGATGAAGAAAGAATTATGAGAGACGAGCTTATTTTGCAGTACAGATTGATAAATAAGATGCTATCTGTTAATTGGTTTCCTAACCCAAAACAGTTACAGCCCATTAATCGTACACATGAATTCTCATCTCAAAGACAAGTAGTAAGAAATTGCAACCAGAAATTTACCCAGTCAACTCAATTTAACAGATATTTTGTAGAATCTTTAAAGGTATTTTTACAGATTTTTTGTTGAATTTCGAACGTTTTTTCTTCATAATTTCTACTCTTTTCTGTAAATATTCTACAACAAAACTTTTAAAAATTCTTTCTAATTACAATAAAAAATCTATATTGAATTCTATAAGATTCTACAAAATATTAATAAAAATTATTTAATTGTAAATAAAGATTGTAAAATTAAATAAAGGGCAAATGTTTTGAAAAAAAAAAATGTTTTTGAATTAAAATTTTTTTTATTAAATCTTTTACTTATACACATATTGATTTATTAAATTGAAAATACACGATTAATTTTTCGCTTTTACAATTGTAAAAGCGAAAATTTTTCTGTATAACCATAAAGTAATTAACAATAATTTGGTTGTGGTTCGGGTTAAATTATGAGTTATGCTGTCTAAACGTTACATTAATACTTTTTTCATTTAAAAATCTAAAAATCAAGAAATAAACAGAAAGTTAAACATTTACAAGAAAACATTTGAAAAAAAAGAGTTGTTTAAAATTCACAGGTCTTAAGTCAACTTAAAGACTGGCTTGGACATTAATTTCAGTGACTATGACTTAAAATAGGTCGCCAAAATAATTAACGAGAACGATCATCCATCATGATCACAGTCTCATAATTTTTTTGCCGTTTCAGGGAGTTTTTTGGCGGTAAATTTTAAGACAAATCTATAATTAAAGTCCAAGTCCGCAATTAAAAAAAATTATTATAAGTTCGGATTTTGACTTGACTTAAAACATATGACTTTTTAAAAATTTTATAAAAATGAAAAAAAAATTTTCTTATTTCTTTAATTAAAATTTTGAAATAAATTAAAAATAAACGTTAAATTGAATAATATTAATTTGAATTGCTAAAATTTAATAGCAGATTATATTTCTTTATTTTGAACTTATGACCTTTTTAGAGTACGTATAATGATTTAATTATTGTCTTCTAAATAAGAGAGCTTGCTTGTCAATAATTTAACTGTATATCTTGAAAATTAAAGATGGGATAATTAGGTGAACTGTGGCCCCTATCAATTAAATTAAAGTAACCGATATCAATCCCGTAAGCAAATTAGCGTACAGCATCATTCAATTAAAACATTTTATCAATTAAGAAAAAAATTAAAAAGCTTTTTGATTTAATTAGGAATGGTTCTTGAGAAAAATCTAAAAATTACATGTTTTTTGATACACCGCTAATAAGCTTATTTTTCCGACCCTTAAATTTTTAACTCTAATATTATTCTTCGTTTAAAAACTTTTTTCTCGCGCAGATTTTAAATTTTTTTAACATTTCAAAGCTTTATTTGTAAATTTTTGAAAAATGATTGGAATCTCTAAAAATGCAATGAAATTTAATTGCGCATTTAAAAATGTTTGAGCAAGATTGAGCGCTTGAAATTTGATCAAAAATTTTACTTTGCTTAAATCTCTGTCATTCTTATCTTAGGAAAAAATTATCATATTGACAGATGTTTTTCTTTAGAAATACATTTTTCAGAAATGTCAGATTTAAGCAAAAAAAAAACCCCAGATAAGCACCGCTTTCTATCAAAGAAAAATAAAGAAAGAAAAAATCACACAGGCTTTTAATCTTTTATGGACAATTGGCCATAAAATGTAAATTTACATATTAAATTAAATGTAAATTAATGTAATAAATGTACATATTAATTGTAAATTTACTTTGCTGAGATTTAATGAAAAAAATTAAAATATTCTTAAAGGAGTATAGAAATTTTTAATAATATTTAAAATTTATGTCAGAATCAAGAATAAATTATGTTTTTTAATATCATCTTTTTATTTTTTTTCCGTTTGAGCTCCTTCAGAATTTTTTCACATGCATATTGTTTATTTTGCATAAATTTAAAATTTGCGTTCCATAAAATTTCAACAATATTTAAAGAATATTATTAGAATTTTTAAAGATCTATTAAAGTTCAACAACTTTTCTGAAAAAATTAGTTGACTGGGTAACTTCTTTACCAAATGTTTGATAAGCCTATGGAATAGGTTCCCAGCAGAGATTGTTCACTCAATCTTTGAATGAGTTTAAGTACAAGTTGGACAAGATTAACCTGGATTTACTAAGAGTAAAGTGTTGTGAATTTCAAATACAAATTGAAAAAAATTCTTCAATTTTGGTAAATCAAAATTAAAGTTAATAAAAAATATTAAATACTGCAACATAGTGAAACATACTTTGTTAACTTTAATACTAAAATAAATTTTTTATTTTCTTTTTTTTTGGTAAATTAAATCAATAATCTATTTAGACCTTATTAATTATTTAGTTTTTTTATTTTTTTATATGAGAAAAATTAATTCAAGAAAAATTTCAATTTGAAATTCTCAATACCTAAGAGCAATATATTAGCAAAGAGCTATCATAAAGTGTATCACTAGGACTGTTAGACTGGTTACTTGGAACCGGTTTCAATTCGGTTTTTACCCCAAACCGGTTTTAAAACAGAACCGGCTCAAAACCGGTTGCTAAAATATAAACGGTTCTTAAGGAAAAATTAAGAAAAAATTAATTATTTTAGCCAGGATCTTTAACTTTTTTTAACTTTGAATGACAACCAGACTTGTGCGTTAGTCAAAAATTTAAGTAATTTTTAAGTTATTTGGGTATGGTAGATTTCGGGTAACAAGCATCCAATCCTAATTATGATTCGAATAAAACAATTAAAATTTTAAAATTTATTAATATAAAAAACAATTTTGTAGAAAACGACACGTTTCGACCGATAGGCCTTCTTCATGATCTAGATGACCGAGAATTACAATTTTTTGACAATTTATTAATTATGAAAAAAAGAAAAAAAGAAAAAAGAAAAAAAATTTTTTGAATTTTAGAAAAAAAAAGAAAAACTTATTATACTTCATTTTTAAGAATAAAAATTATAAAATTTTTTCATTATTTGAAATAATAACTAAATTTAATTTACAATTATACAATGAATTTAAGAAAATGTTAAGGTTCTAATTTTATCCAACTTATAGATTTTTTTATTTAAAATTGGAATTTGGAATTTAATGAATAAATTAATTAAATCGGCTTCAGTTGATTTTTTTATGAAATCATTATCAATATTTGATTTGAATATTGAAAAAGAAAAATCTTTATCAGTGTGACCATCTAAATTGAAATGAATCGAGACTTCGGAACATTTGTCAAAATTACAGAGTGATTTTCTTATATTTTTTCTAAACTTATTCATTGTGTATAAATGTTCTAAAATCCTTTTTCTAGCTGATCTTTTCGATTCCCCAATGTAAAATTCCTTACATTTTAGACACTTTATTATATAAACTATTCCAGTAACATCACAATTAAAATCACATAAATAGGTAGAGAATAATTTTTATATTTTACACAAAAACTTTTTACAGTAAATTGACAAATATTACATTCTTGTTTATTGCTTATTCATTATATTTTAATATTATCTTTTTTAGAAAGTTAATTAGAAGATTTTATTTTATTAAATTCCTTCGAAAACAAAAATTAAATTTTTTGAAAAAAAATTAAAGAGAAGATAAATTTAAGTTTAAGAATAATTTTTTTTCTCAATTATTTGACTTACACTAATACACTATACACATAGAAAAAAAATTTCATGTATTTTCTTAATTAAAAAATTTTGACAGACAATAATATTCAGATAAAACTTAACATTTACTTATAAAAATTGGAATAAATAACGGCTCGTTACTCGCAAATATAAAGCCCTGCTTCCTTATCTTATATATAATATTAAAATCTAAAGAATCATAATTATGATTTGATGCTTGTTACCCTTTTTTTATTGATTTTTCTCATAAAAATATTTCCCCAAATAAATTCAAGTCATTTTAAGTCAAGTCAAGTCCAAGACTTACGATTCGTTTAATTCTTCCGATTCGTTTAACGCACAACTCATAAGTAATAACTTTGAGTATGTCCAACCAACAGTGGGATACCTCGCAATGGATTCCGCCCAACCCAGGCTCAAACCAAGTTCAAAACCAGCTCCTTCCAGCGTTTTTAGCGTATTTACACTCTTTCCAACAACAACATCAACATTCGAACCAACAAAATCAAAGCACTGATCTTTCCAATCCATCAAAAGCACCATAAACGAAAGTAAACGACCCAAAAGCAAGCCAAATTTCGCCTCAAAAAAACCAGCCACGTAAACGTACCAGATGTACCTCGCCATTACTTTCATTAGATAAAGAAAGTAACCTTAACCAAGATAATAATCGTGTTAATGAAGCAGAAAGCACCAAGGAAAACTTTGTAGTCAAATTTAGCAGCAAAAAGCAATTTCCTCAAGAACTTAGATGTTATTTGAACTTAGATAGTGAATTGAAAAGATGCTTACCAAACTCAACTATCATTAACGCTTACATCAACCAGAAAACGAACTTGTAATCAAAACAGACTCAAAAGAAAGCATGGAACAATTAGTTAAAAGCTGGCCAGAAATTTCATTTGTACATGGAGTTGAGCAAATTCCCAAAAAAGAATCAAAATTTTAGCTGGCACTTCTAAATGTTAGTAAAGACTTTTACATAACAAACGAAGAGAATTTAGCTGCCCTCAAATCTAGATTCAATATAACCAAAGCTCTCCGAGTAATAAAAAAAAGCACTAACGAACAACTTAAGGCAATTAAAGCCTTGATTATTGATAGAGATTCATATGAAAGAATAATCAAAAATGGAAAAGTCCATATAGGCAGTACTATTGTAAAAGCTAGACCATGGCGGTTTAACGTCAAACCCAACCAATGTTTTCACTGTCAGAAAATTGGACACATGAAACAAAATTGCCCTAACAAGGACAATGACCAAACTTGTGTGCGATGCAGTGGCAAACATTCACACGAAATATGCACTGTTACTGATCCAGCCTTATTTAAATGTGTTAATTGTACCGAAAAGCATCCATCTTGCAGCAAGCAATTCCAAGCAATTATCAACGAAGTAAACCATAAAAAGTCCGAGCTACAAGTCAGAGCAAAAAAATCAGCAACTTCAAACTTTAACCGAGTTTACTCAGAAACAAACACCGTATACAACATAAGATCCATTCCACATTCAAATTTGGACACTTTGTCAAATCCATGTTAAATCTTTTTATTGACATAATCAAGTTTTTTAATCAAGTAACTGAGTCAGTTGAGGAGAACCCACAATTCTTTGCTAATCTTGTAAATAAAAAATTCGGGAAAAATTACGGTCAGTTTGTTATGAACAGACTGGTGTCAGAAATTAACTCAAATTTTTATGAAACCTCGACTAACGAATCAAACGACGAAAATGACATGGAATACTATCAAGATGAATAAAAAACTATGAATTCTTCACTTAAACATAAAATCAATTGCCAATGGAACAAAACAAGCCCAGTTTCAACAATTAATCGTATCTACAGGTCCAGACATAATTAGTTTAAACGAAACTTTTTTAAAGCCAAATAATAATCTCGTTATTCCAAATTTCAATATTTTTCGCTCTAACAGAATAAACCGCAAAGGTGGTGGCTCCGCGCTTTGTATAAAAAGTAACTTAACCGGATCAGTAATTGATTTAGCAAATTTTTTATATCATGAAAACGGAGTCGGTTTTGAACTTGAACTAAAAAACAGAAACAAATTAGCAATTTTCTCGTTTTACGTTAGTCCGTGCACAAAGCTTAATTTAGAAATTTTTGAACACATAAACTCAAAGTACAAAAACCACATAATAATCGGAGATTTCAACGCAAATAATCACATTTGGCACTGTTCAACAACCGATCCAAAAGGCGAAGTTCTTGAGAATATTTTAAACCAGTTCAACTTAAATGTACTCAATTGTCCAAAAATTACATTTAACCGCAGCAAAAGTGTCCTGGATTTATCCATTTGTTCAAACACAATTCGAGGCTACTTTGAATCCCATGAAGTGATGGACCTTCAATTAAGCCACCATCAACCGACCATGACAATTTTTAACAATATTCACTCAGAAGAAAAAATTTTTAAGTTCAAAAAAATAGACTAGCAAAAGTTTAATTATTCACTTAGTAATTTTGGATCGGCTTTCAGTCTTCTTGAGACAACTAGGGACATTGATGGTGAACTAGCAGACATAATCAACATAATTAACTCAACAATCAATAATTGCACCAAATCAATAAATTTTCGATCTAGAGCAATTTGCCCAAAACCGATTCCAAAAAACTTATTAGATGAAATCAAACTCAAGCACAGAATAAAAAGAATTAAACAAAAGGCCCAAACGCACTATTTAAATAAGCTCTAAAATTTTTTGAACAATAGAATAAAAAGACAAATGTTTAATATTAAAGCTTCGAATCTTGAATTTGAAATCAAAGATCTTTCCGAATTTAAACAAAATGAATCAAAATGTTGGAAATCATTGAAAAAGTTCGATCAAAAAAATACTGTTTTTCAAAATACAACCAAAATTAAAATTAAGAAATCTAGTGGTACGTTTTTGGAAGAAGAAAGTGAAATTGCTAATGCTTTCGGAACGAACTTACATAAAATTTTTAATGATAATCCAATCATCGAAATACCAGAGCAAACGTTTAGACTGAATAAATCAATCAAGGAAGTGCTAATTGACAGAAAAGAGTTTTTTAAAGCTTTATATTCAACCAACTCAAAATCAGCCCCTGGTCTTGACAAGGTAAATAATCAAATTCTAAAAATTGTCCTCACAATTTTTTAAAGCGAATTTTTAACATTTTCAATGCCTCGATCAAAATTGGTCATATTCCCTCTCAACTTAAAATCTCAAAAATAGTCATGATCCCCAAGAAAGATAAGCCTCCAGATGATCTTAACTCATATAGAACTATTTCATTGATTAGTTGTATTTCAAAATTGCTAGAAAAAATTATCAATACCAAGCTCCAAAAATGGATTGAAACCAAGAGACTTCTTCCATCATGCCAATCTGGATTCAGACAAAACATCAGCACCCAAGATCAAATTTTTCGTCTCAGTCAATCGACCATACTAAGATTTAGCAAAAAAGAATACACGGGTTCAGTGTTTTTTGATCTTGAAAAAGCGTTTGACAAAGCTTCACATGCTGGAATTATTCACAAACTCAAAAAGTTAGGAATTAATTGGTACTTGTACAAGTGGACTAAAGAGTCTCAGTTAACAATAAGCTATCGCAAGAATTGGGTATTTCTACAGGTGTGCCACAAGGGAGCTGTTTGTCTCCAACGCTTTTTTCAATCTTCTTCAGCGAAAAGTCTGATGATATCAATGTAAATTATATTTAGAATTTTGCAAAATCTCGTTTAAATAAAATTTTAAATTGTTTCATTTTTGACTAATATTTGTTTAATATTTTTAAGTTTTTTTTATGATCTTTATTAGGAAAAAAGACTATAATTTTTATTAAGTTATGTTTAAGGGTAATTTTTGAAATTTTGGATCGTGATTTTTTATTCGTATTAGTCAAAGTCATTTATTAGAATTTTTTTTAAAATAATTAATTTAAATCTTTATTAATTATTTTATATTATAAATTCATTATATAGTCATGTGATTATATAGACTAGTCTTACAAATTTTATCAATGTTATCGAAAGTATTTACACATGTACATTTTACATAAATAAATGCATAAATTTGAGGGAATCAACTTAGAACAATTAAGTTTTTTAAATATATTTTTAAAATATAATCCACAATCAATATGCATGATCAAAATGGAATAGCCCAGCGTATATCATCAATCAATTGTGAAAAAGATTTGGGAGTGATTGTTTCTAGTGATTTAAAATGGAAAAATAAAGTGAATTTATTAGTAAACAAAGCTAATAAAGTCCTTGTTATTTTAAGAAGTGGTTTCTCTAGACTTAGTAAAAATGCATTCAAGCTTTTATACCAGTCTCTTGTTAGACATCAACTTGAATATGCGATTTGTGTTTGGAGCCCAGTTCAAAAACGTTACATAAACATGTTGGAAAAAGTACAAGAAAGGGCTAGAATATTGGTTGATGACTTTCACGGTATTGATTATGAAAAAAGACTCAAACAACTATTACTAGATTCTTTAAGTAATGACGTTCGTGGTGACTTAATCCAGTTCTTTAAAATTATCCATGGTAATTAGAAAGTGAATCTTGTAAATGGAATCAATTATGCGATTAACAACCATATGATCAGTAAAATCAATTCAGGTTTAATCGTGAATTTGTTAAAGCAGGTCAGAGCAGGCATACGTTTTTTAATAAATCGAATTGGACCAATATGGAATAAATTTCCTAATAAAATAGTTTCAGCGAAAAGTTTGAATAGTTACAAAGCGCAATTAGACGATGGATGAATGGAAACTGCTAAAGCTCATTTATGGGCAAAGTACTTACTGTACCGCATCGCAATTCAGCAGTTTATACTACTACTACTACTATAATCCACAACTTTATTATTTTGAATATTTAATCATTTTAGCTTAAATCTTAAGCCAAGAACCAAACACCACACGTACTAAATTAAAATACTAAAATGATAAATTAGCATTTTTAATTTGGTCGGATCAAAAATAACCCGATCATGGCTGTATGAAGGCAAAAGATCTTAGATTTAGGTTCAAAAATAGAAAAAGTCTAAATTTGAGTAATTTTCTATTTCGAAATTAACTCTAAAATTTTTTGGTTAGAGTAAAAATTTAATTAAGGCTTTATTTTTGAAAAATATTCCAGGGTATTTTCTTACTTATTCTATTTTTATTTCTATAGCATAGCAATTTATTGATTATCTCTAATAGAAAAAAGGTTGGAAATTGGCTTTTCTCTTAGAGTTCACAATGCGAGTTTGCAGTATTTGTTTTATCTGCATTTGAAGTTTTTCACTGACAATTTTTTTTTTTTTAAATATGTTAATGAGGTTATGGGATTAGAAAAATTATCTCAAAAGAAAGATTATCATTATCCCTTGATTCTCTTTTAGAAAATTTTAATAATATTTATAGTGAAACTATCTCATTGGACAGTGAGCAGAGATTAATTAAATCCAAAGTTGACGAGACTTTAAATGGGTTTGTTACACTTAAAGTCGGCCACTTCTTTAGGCGTAGTAAAAGATAAGGAAATCGTTTTAAAATATTTATTTAATAAAATAAGAGTTAATATATAAAAACTAAAAATAAAGAATAAGTCACTACAATTTATAGTGAAGTTCTTAATGCTAGATTAAGAATGAATATAAATAAAAACAAGGGAGTAAAGAGCAAAGTAAAATTTTTGATCAAATTTTAAGCGCTCAATCTTGCTCAAAAATTTTTAGATGCGCAATTAAATTTCATCGCAGATTTTTAATTTTTTTAACATTTCAAAGCTTTATTTTTAAACTTTTGAAAAAGGATTGTAATTTCTAAAAATGCAATGAAATTTAATTGCACATTTGGAAATGTTTGAGCAAGATTGAGCGCTTGAAATTTGATCAAAAATTTTACTTTGCTGAAGTAAAGCCCATCATTCAATAATAAAAAAATTTTAATTATATTATTATTAATTGACTGTTGCAATAACCATTATAAACTGTTGTTTGATAGCGTATCATAAATCACTGTTTTAAATATTTATGTTATCCATAAATATTAATCTACCATTTAAAATGAATATAAACAAAACTATGGAGAGTCGGTTATATACCGTAACATATCCCCACCATGAAAATTGTTATTCGTCCTCGAATGAACCATTTTTGAAATTTATTTACTTTTATTGATTAATTAATTCTTTAGTAACCGAGTCCAAACTATAAGTTTTGATTTTTTGGTTTGTCTTGAAATCGTGAAGAGATTTTTCTTCTTCTATTGACTCAAGTTCGTATCAGTTTTGTTTTTTATTAAGTTGTTTAATAAGTTTTTTCGTCGATTTTTAAATGAAAAAATCTCATCAAAGATTAAACTTTTTTATGCAATGTTGTACATCGTTTGAAAGGGCAACTCTTGTTCTTTCAAATGATAAGATTATATGTTTGCTTTTTAAATTTCTAAATAATAAACTAAATAAAAATGTATGACAAAAAAATGCATATCCGTCATTGCATGTTATTCAAGTTTAACGAAGGAAATATGTTGATTACATTTGTTGGCACACATTCTGCCAAAAAAATAATTTTCATATTGACATAAAATGTGATAGAATCTCTCTTATTTAATTTCTTTTTCGTATTTTCCATTGTTTAAATGTTCCGCGAGATACGTTTTGCCTTGTGTCATTTGATAGCTGCCTAGGGTAATATGATTTTTAATCATTAATTCGTCTATTTTAGGAAAATCATCTATTTCGCATGCTTCAACTCTGTCGATGAATTTTTTTTGAGAAGACTGAGTTCTTTTACCAGCAATTCAAGTCCGTTAATTGTATTGAGTTTGCGTTTCATAATATTTACAATTTCTTTTTATCATCATCATTGAAAATAATCTTTTGAAAGATCTATTTACTAGAGCACCAGCAATTTTGCAATCATCGATTATGAGAGGAAAACTTTTGTTTTTTACTCCACCCAATGCTTTAATACATTTTTTTAGAAAAGCGTTCATTGCCTCTACAACCCATCTTGATTTTTTTACTAGTCTTGATCTTTTAGCATCAAATGCACTCAATTGATTTTGGTTTTTATTTATAAATGCTGGAACCTGCGTTTTGAGTTCATATCTTTCTTCCAAAATTTTAATACAATCTCTGAATCCTCTATCAAACAATAGAATATCTCTGGAGCTTTCAATCGCATCGATTTATCTTCCGTTTCAAAAATGTCAAGGAGGATTGAAGAGTCGTTTTTAGTTGCTTCATATAAACCATAAATATCTACAATAAAACCATCTGTTGTGCATATAATACAAGGTTTCACAAGGTGACTTTTTATATGAACACTATTAGTTGAACGCTGAAATGTATTATTAAAACTTCGTTCACAATAACAATAAGTTCCAACACAAACTAAAATGAATTCTGGATTGCTAGAATTTTCGCAAAATATCTCATTTGAAATGTAAATGTTATGCATTAACCATTCATTCCTTGTTTTTATATTTGGTCCAATGTTTAATGGAAAAAAATCCTTCATAAGAGACTCTCGAACTTGCTGGCATATCTTACTTATCTCTACCTGGCATAAATCGAAATGAATTGCGATTGTGCTTTGGTCAAGACCAGTTTCTAGCCAAAACAAATAAACAATTAAAGCTTGAGACTTATTTTGAACAATTGAATTTCTCATTGATTTTAATAAATCGTGTATTAAAATTAGTTATTCTTTTTTAAAACCCGAGTTTTTCAAACAAAGTTCATTAGAAGTCAAAAATGGGTTTTCGAATTCAGATATTAATCTTTTTTTATTTCTAAAAGTTTAAATGTTTTCAGTAAAGATTCTAACAGTCTCAAATCGACTTTTTGAGTTGAGTGAGAGATATGTCAGGGCAGGATGAGTCATTCTGTCCCACTGGTCGTGAGACTGGTGGAAGAATATAGAGAAGGTTTCGAATCAAGATATATAGAATATCCAACTCCATTTTGTAATTGCTACCTAACAATTTCCTCCTTTTTTCCTGAACTCACAGAAACTTAATTTTTCAAAAAATAAAAAATAAAAAAAATAAATCTGTTATTTTACCCTAAATGAAGTATCCGTCGCTCACGGTCTGCTCATCTAGACTCCTGGCTCGATTTGAACTAAACGAAAGCTGAAAAAAGGGAAGAGAAAAAAAAAAGGTTCACATAATAGGAAAAAATAAATAATAATTATTGAAATTAAAAAATTAAGCATTTTTTAAATTAAATTAGACTTTAATATTTTATTTTTTCATAGTAATTTTTTTGTCTCTATATTTCAACATAACGTTTTTAACTTGTAATATTTTAATTGTTTTTTTCTATATATTTTTATTCTGAAGGAGCACTAGCTCGATACAGATAAACAAATAAATAATAATACAATAGTTTAATATTTTATTTTCAGTTTATCAAAAAATTGTATGTTTTGATTCCAATATTACTCAAAAAATATTCAGTTTGTGTTTCTTTCTAACTTTATTATGTGTTTAACCTAACTCCACCAATTTAAAACGATCAAATGTGGATCTTTCTCATAATACAAGAATATTCATCGGTATTAATAATAATTAAATAAAATAAACAATTAGATCGAAAAAAAGAATTAAAAGAAAGAAAAATTTTTGAAATGAAAATAAAGAAGACTTTATTAATTGCTTTTTAGGTTTAATTTAGAAAGATCCAAATGATGAAAATTGTTCTGAAGAGCCAAGACTTGGAAATGAAGGAAGAGGAGCTGAGAGTTTTGGGACATCAAATGAAGCTGATCCGCATGGTGATGGACATGGTGGTGGTGGTGGTGGTGGGCATGGTGGTGGACATGGTGGCGGAACAGGTACTGGAACTGGTACTCGTTGAATAACTGGAGTTGGAATTGGAACTCTTTGTGGAACTGGGACTGGAGTTGGAATTTTGAATGGAACTGGTACTGGTTGTGGTACTGGGTATTTATGTGGAACTGGTACTCTAACTGGAACTGGGTATCTTTCTGGGACTAAAAGAGAACGCATTCATTGATCATTTGAATTTTTTGATGACAATTAAAAGATATAAAAGGTTAATTTACCTGGGATTAGTTTTGGTACTGGAACTCTGTATGGAACATCGACATGTTCAATAACTGGGTAAGGTTGTGGAACTGGAATTCTGATTGGTACTCTTACTGGTACTGGTGTTGGAACTGGGGTTGGAACTGGGTATGCTTGGGGAACTGGTACTCTTATTTGAATTTGTACAGTTTGGGCTTGTGGTACTGGTTCGTGATAAGTGAGTTGAACTGGTACTGGTACTCTTACTGGTACTTTGTATGGAACTGGTACTGGGCATGGTTGTGGAATAGGTACTGGAGTTGGTACTGGAACTGGTCTTGGGACTGGTACTCTAATTGTAAAAGGAACTGGTTGTGGAACTGGAGTAGGGATTGGGTATGGTACATGTCGTGGGATTCTGACTGGTACTGGATATGGTTGTGGTACTGGTACAGGTACTGGCACTCTTATTGGTGCTGGTGGTGGTGGTGGAGGTGGACAACATGAAGTTTCACATGATCCGCATGATGAACCCAATGATGAAGAGCCGAATGATGAAGAGTCGAATGAGCCTACATGAAAAAAATTCTAATTTATTTTAAAATGCTTAAAAAGTGAATCTTTATTTTTGTTACCAAACATTTTGAATTATTTCTTCTTCTAGATAAGATAAATAAAAAATCCGATGTTTTGTTTTTGTAAAATTTAACTTAATTTATATGGATTCCCAAGGTTTCTGCTTGAATAATTTTGATCTTACAATCAAAATTTTTAATGAGAAATCGTTTCAAAAAAAATCATCGCCAATATTGATTAATTTAAATTCCAAATAAAAAACTAGAATATTTGATTAAAGAGGGTTCTATAGTGTTACATTGATTCTTATTGATGCTGTTTATTTTCTCCATGTCCACAATTAAATAAAAATAAAACTTGAATTTTCTTTGTTTTTTTATTTCTAGGGAAATATTTTTTTATATATTGATTCGATTGTGAACAAATAACTAATTTATCCAAGCATCATCACTGATCACATTCATAAACATTCAAAATAAAGATCAAATAAATTGATAAAATGTTGATGGTAATGAACAATTTACTTATAAATATCAATATAAAAATTCATTTGAAAATAAACACTTTCTAGTTTAATCCCAGTTGATAAATCGGTTAAATAACGTTTACAATGGCTTCATTTGGATCTTCTTTGTTTGCTGGCGCTGAATTTTCAGCTGCTGCTCAATTACCAGCTTCATTGCCTTTATCTTTACCATCACTTGACTCATCATGTGGTTCATGCCCACCACCACCACCACCACCATGTCCAGCTCCATGTCCAGCTCCATGTCCACCACCACCATGCAGAATTCCAGTTCCAGTCCCAACCCCAGTTCCAACTCCAGTACGAGTACCACAGTACATAACTGTAAGAAAAGATTTTAATTTTCTGAGAAAAAAAAAAAAAATCTTAATTTAATTAAAATAAAAAAAAATAGGTACCAGTACCAACTCCATGTCCAAGGCCAGTACCAGTGCCAGTTCCAAGACCATGCCCATACCCAGTTCCATATCCACAAAGAGTTCCAGTTCCAACTCCATTCAAAGTTCCAGTTCCAACTCCAGTTCCACAACAGGTTCAAATTCCACAACCAGTTCCGCAAATAAATCGTGTTCAAGTTCCATTGCCATATCAAGTACCACAACCAGTGGCTGTTCCAACTCCAATCAGAATTCCAGTAAGAGTACCAGTTCCACAACCATACCCAGTGCCACAACCAGTACCAGTTCCATGCCCAGTTCGTATTCCAATCAGAATTAGAATTCCAAGACCAGTGCCAGTACCAGTCGAAGTTCCAATTCCAGTAAGAACTCCACAGCCATATCCGGTTCGATTACCATGTCCAGTTCCCCAACCATGCCCAGTACCAGTTGCACAACCTGTTCCTCAACCATGCCCACAACCCGTCCCATATCCAGTTCCAGTACCATGCCCACAACCTGTTAGAATCCCATTTCCAGTTCCAGTTCAAACTTGCCCACCACCACCACCACCATGCCCAGCCCCATGTCCACCACCACCACCACCACCATGTCCATCACCATGCGGATCAGCTTCATTTGATGCCCCAAAACTCTCAGCTCCTCTTCCTTCATTTCCAAGTCTTGGCTCTTCTGAACAATTTTCATCATTTGGATCTTTTTAAATTAAACCTAAAATAAAGCAATCAATAAAGTTTTCTTTATTTCCTAACAAAAATTTTTTTTAAAATAATTAATAGTTAAAAATTAAGATCATTTACATTTCTTTGGAATTAAGAAAAAATTAATTATTTTAGCCAAGATATCTTATCTCTTCTTTATTTCCTAACCAAAAATTTGTGTTTTTATTTTTTTTAATTTTTTAAATATTCCGGTCAACATTTTAATTGCCTTAAAAATTTTTTTCAAAGGCAATTTTCTATAAATCTTGTCTGTATGAATTTTTAAAATTTCGAGTAGCCTGAAAATAATATCTAACATTGGTTAGTCTATTTGTCAATCGGTCGAGAGTAGGGTCGAATTTTTTTTTCCTATTAGATTTTTGGTTTTACTTAAAAGATAGATGTGGACTTCAAGACACTTAAAGACGTCTTGAAATTAATTTTTCTCAGATTACCGTGTCAAAATAAGGTGAATTAAAAATATTTCTTTGCAAAAATTTATTGATGAAAATTTTGAAAAAAGATTGAGAGAAGTTCACAATGGTGTGCCGCAAGGATCGGCTTTAGGTCTAATCCTATTTGTGCTTTACATAAAAGATATGCCAGACGGTATTAGGAATAATTATAAGCTCTATGCCGTTGACACTAAGATTTTCGCAAAAGTTTATAAGTCAGCGCTCAAGAGCTTCAGGGTGATTCTCTCGTTAATAGGTCGAACAAGTTGTTAATGAGCTTTAATGCTAAGAAGTGCCAAGTAATGCACTGAATAGCTGAATAATAATAATATAATATTTAATAGATTTTATCAATTTATTTGATCTTTATTTTGAATGTTTATGAATGTGATCAGTGATGATGCTTGGATAAATTAGTTATTTGTTCACAAGAAATTCAGGATGAATCCTGGTAATGGAGTCAATGGAGTGCATGAACTAGAAGAGATCAGTAGTGAGTTTGATGGATATTGAAGTGTTGGAATCTGTTCAAAGTAGAGCAACTAGATTGGTACAAGGAGTGAAAGGCTTAAATAATGAGGAACGATTAGTTAAGTTCAAATGAACATCAGATGAAGAAAGAATTATGAGAGACGAGCTTATTTTGCAGTACAGATTGATAAATAAGATGCTATCTGTTAATTGGTTTCCTAACCCAAAACAGTTACAGCCCATTAATCGTACACATGAATTCTCATCTCAAAGACAAGTAGTAAGAAATTGCAACCAGAAATTTAACTTCTTTACCAAATGTTTGATAAGCCTATGGAATAGGTTCCCAGCAGAGATTGTTCACTCAATCTTTGAATGAGTTTAAGTACAAGTTGGACAAGATTAACCTGGATTTACTAAGAGTAAAGTGTTGTGAATTTCAAATACAAATTGAACAAATTGATTTGGTAAATCAAAATTAAAGTTAATAAAAAATATTAGATACTGCAACATAGTGAAACATACTTTGTCAACTTTAATACTAAATAAAATTGTTTATTTTCTTTTTTTTTGGTAAATTAAATCAATAATCTATTTAGACCTTATTAATTATTTAGTTTTTTTATTTTTTTATATGAGAAAAATTAATTCAAGAAAAATTTCAATTTGAAATTCTCAATACCTAAGAGCAATATATTAGCAAAGAGCTATCATAAAGTGTATCACTAGGACTGTTAGACTGGTTACTTGGAACCGGTTTCAATTCGGTTTTTACCCCAAACCGGTTTTAAAACAGAACCGGCTCAAAACCGGTTGCTAAAATATAAACGGTTCTTAAGGAAAAATTAAGAAAAAATTAATTATTTTAGCCAGGATCTTTAACTTTTTTTAACTTTGAATGACAACCAGACTTGTGCGTTAGTCAAAAATTTAAGTAATTTTTAAGTTATTTGGGTATGGTAGATTTCGGGTAACAAGCATCCAATCCTAATTATGATTCGAATAAAACAATTAAAATTTTAAAATTTATTAATATAAAAAACAATTTTGTAGAAAACGACACGTTTCGACCGATAGGCCTTCTTCATGATCTAGATGACCGAGAATTACAATTTTTTGACAATTTATTAATTATGAAAAAAAGAAAAAAAGAAAAAAGAAAAAAAATTTTTTGAATTTTAGAAAAAAAAAGAAAAACTTATTATACTTCATTTTTAAGAATAAAAATTATAAAATTTTTTCATTATTTGAAATAATAACTAAATTTAATTTACAATTATACAATGAATTTAAGAAAATGTTAAGGTTCTAATTTTATCCAACTTATAGATTTTTTTATTTAAAATTGGAATTTGGAATTTAATGAATAAATTAATTAAATCGGCTTCAGTTGATTTTTTTATGAAATCATTATCAATATTTGATTTGAATATTGAAAAAGAAAAATCTTTATCAGTGTGACCATCTAAATTGAAATGAATCGAGACTTCGGAACATTTGTCAAAATTACAGAGTGATTTTCTTATATTTTTTCTAAACTTATTCATTGTGTATAAATGTTCTAAAATCCTTTTTCTAGCTGATCTTTTCGATTCCCCAATGTAAAATTCCTTACATTTTAGACACTTTATTATATAAACTATTCCAGTAACATCACAATTAAAATCACATAAATAGGTAGAGAATAATTTTTATATTTTACACAAAAACTTTTTACAGTAAATTGACAAATATTACATTCTTGTTTATTGCTTATTCATTATATTTTAATATTATCTTTTTTAGAAAGTTAATTAGAAGATTTTATTTTATTAAATTCCTTCGAAAACAAAAATTAAATTTTTTGAAAAAAAATTAAAGAGAAGATAAATTTAAGTTTAAGAATAATTTTTTTTCTCAATTATTTGACTTACACTAATACACTATACACATAGAAAAAAAATTTCATGTATTTTCTTAATTAAAAAATTTTGACAGACAATAATATTCAGATAAAACTTAACATTTACTTATAAAAATTGGAATAAATAACGGCTCGTTACTCGCAAATATAAAGCCCTGCTTCCTTATCTTATATATAATATTAAAATCTAAAGAATCATAATTATGATTTGATGCTTGTTACCCTTTTTTTATTGATTTTTCTCATAAAAATATTTCCCCAAATAAATTCAAGTCATTTTAAGTCAAGTCAAGTCCAAGACTTACGATTCGTTTAATTCTTCCGATTCGTTTAACGCACAACTCATAAGTAATAACTTTGAGTATGTCCAACCAACAGTGGGATACCTCGCAATGGATTCCGCCCAACCCAGGCTCAAACCAAGTTCAAAACCAGCTCCTTCCAGCGTTTTTAGCGTATTTACACTCTTTCCAACAACAACATCAACATTCGAACCAACAAAATCAAAGCACTGATCTTTCCAATCCATCAAAAGCACCATAAACGAAAGTAAACGACCCAAAAGCAAGCCAAATTTCGCCTCAAAAAAACCAGCCACGTAAACGTACCAGATGTACCTCGCCATTACTTTCATTAGATAAAGAAAGTAACCTTAACCAAGATAATAATCGTGTTAATGAAGCAGAAAGCACCAAGGAAAACTTTGTAGTCAAATTTAGCAGCAAAAAGCAATTTCCTCAAGAACTTAGATGTTATTTGAACTTAGATAGTGAATTGAAAAGATGCTTACCAAACTCAACTATCATTAACGCTTACATCAACCAGAAAAACGAACTTGTAATCAAAACAGACTCAAAAGAAAGCATGGAACAATTAGTTAAAAGCTGGCCAGAAATTTCATTTGTACATGGAGTTGAGCAAATTCCCAAAAAAGAATCAAAATTTTAGCTGGCACTTCTAAATGTTAGTAAAGACTTTTACATAACAAACGAAGAGAATTTAGCTGCCCTCAAATCTAGATTCAATATAACCAAAGCTCTCCGAGTAATAAAAAAAAGCACTAACGAACAACTTAAGGCAATTAAAGCCTTGATTATTGATAGAGATTCATATGAAAGAATAATCAAAAATGGAAAAGTCCATATAGGCAGTACTATTGTAAAAGCTAGACCATGGCGGTTTAACGTCAAACCCAACCAATGTTTTCACTGTCAGAAAATTGGACACATGAAACAAAATTGCCCTAACAAGGACAATGACCAAACTTGTGTGCGATGCAGTGGCAAACATTCACACGAAATATGCACTGTTACTGATCCAGCCTTATTTAAATGTGTTAATTGTACCGAAAAGCATCCATCTTGCAGCAAGCAATTCCAAGCAATTATCAACGAAGTAAACCATAAAAAGTCCGAGCTACAAGTCAGAGCAAAAAAATCAGCAACTTCAAACTTTAACCGAGTTTACTCAGAAACAAACACCGTATACAACATAAGATCCATTCCACATTCAAATTTGGACACTTTGTCAAATCCATGTTAAATCTTTTTATTGACATAATCAAGTTTTTTAATCAAGTAACTGAGTCAGTTGAGGAGAACCCACAATTCTTTGCTAATCTTGTAAATAAAAAATTCGGGAAAAATTACGGTCAGTTTGTTATGAACAGACTGGTGTCAGAAATTAACTCAAATTTTTATGAAACCTCGACTAACGAATCAAACGACGAAAATGACATGGAATACTATCAAGATGAATAAAAAACTATGAATTCTTCACTTAAACATAAAATCAATTGCCAATGGAACAAAACAAGCCCAGTTTCAACAATTAATCGTATCTACAGGTCCAGACATAATTAGTTTAAACGAAACTTTTTTAAAGCCAAATAATAATCTCGTTATTCCAAATTTCAATATTTTTCGCTCGAACAGAATAAACCGCAAAGGTGGTGGCTCCGCGCTTTGTATAAAAAGTAACTTAACCGGATCAGTAATTGATTTAGCAAATTTTTTATATCATGAAAACGGAGTCGGTTTTGAACTTGAACTAAAAAACAGAAACAAATTAGCAATTTTCTCGTTTTACGTTAGTCCGTGCACAAAGCTTAATTTAGAAATTTTTGAACACATAAACTCAAAGTACAAAAACCACATAATAATCGGAGATTTCAACGCAAATAATCACATTTGGCACTGTTCAACAACCGATCCAAAAGGCGAAGTTCTTGAGAATATTTTAAACCAGTTCAACTTAAATGTACTCAATTGTCCAAAAATTACATTTAACCGCAGCAAAAGTGTCCTGGATTTATCCATTTGTTCAAACACAATTCGAGGCTACTTTGAATCCCATGAAGTGATGGACCTTCAATTAAGCCACCATCAACCGACCATGACAATTTTTAACAATATTCACTCAGAAGAAAAAATTTTTAAGTTCAAAAAAATAGACTAGCAAAAGTTTAATTATTCACTTAGTAATTTTGGATCGGCTTTCAGTCTTCTTGAGACAACTAGGGACATTGATGGTGAACTAGCAGACATAATCAACATAATTAACTCAACAATCAATAATTGCACCAAATCAATAAATTTTCGATCTAGAGCAATTTGCCCAAAACCGATTCCAAAAAACTTATTAGATGAAATCAAACTCAAGCACAGAATAAAAAGAATTAAACAAAAGGCCCAAACGCACTATTTAAATAAGCTCTAAAATTTTTTGAACAATAGAATAAAAAGACAAATGTTTAATATTAAAGCTTCGAATCTTGAATTTGAAATCAAAGATCTTTCCGAATTTAAACAAAATGAATCAAAATGTTGGAAATCATTGAAAAAGTTCGATCAAAAAAATACTGTTTTTCAAAATACAACCAAAATTAAAATTAAGAAATCTAGTGGTACGTTTTTGGAAGAAGAAAGTGAAATTGCTAATGCTTTCGGAACGAACTTACATAAAATTTTTAATGATAATCCAATCATCGAAATACCAGAGCAAACGTTTAGACTGAATAAATCAATCAAGGAAGTGCTAATTGACAGAAAAGAGTTTTTTAAAGCTTTATATTCAACCAACTCAAAATCAGCCCCTGGTCTTGACAAGGTAAATAATCAAATTCTAAAAATTGTCCTCACAATTTTTTAAAGCGAATTTTTAACATTTTCAATGCCTCGATCAAAATTGGTCATATTCCCTCTCAACTTAAAATCTCAAAAATAGTCATGATCCCCAAGAAAGATAAGCCTCCAGATGATCTTAACTCATATAGAACTATTTCATTGATTAGTTGTATTTCAAAATTGCTAGAAAAAATTATCAATACCAAGCTCCAAAAATGGATTGAAACCAAGAGACTTCTTCCATCATGCCAATCTGGATTCAGACAAAACATCAGCACCCAAGATCAAATTTTTCGTCTCAGTCAATCGACCATACTAAGATTTAGCAAAAAAGAATACACGGGTTCAGTGTTTTTTGATCTTGAAAAAGCGTTTGACAAAGCTTCACATGCTGGAATTATTCACAAACTCAAAAAGTTAGGAATTAATTGGTACTTGTACAAGTGGACTAAAGAGTCTCAGTTAACAATAAGCTATCGCAAGAATTGGGTATTTCTACAGGTGTGCCACAAGGGAGCTGTTTGTCTCCAACGCTTTTTTCAATCTTCTTCAGCGAAAAGTCTGATGATATCAATGTAAATTATATTTAGAATTTTGCAAAATCTCGTTTAAATAAAATTTTAAATTGTTTCATTTTTGACTAATATTTGTTTAATATTTTTAAGTTTTTTTTATGATCTTTATTAGGAAAAAAGACTATAATTTTTATTAAGTTATGTTTAAGGGTAATTTTTGAAATTTTGGATCGTGATTTTTTATTCGTATTAGTCAAAGTCATTTATTAGAATTTTTTTTAAAATAATTAATTTAAATCTTTATTAATTATTTTATATTATAAATTCATTATATAGTCATGTGATTATATAGACTAGTCTTACAAATTTTATCAATGTTATCGAAAGTATTTACACATGTACATTTTACATAAATAAATGCATAAATTTGAGGGAATCAACTTAGAACAATTAAGTTTTTTAAATATATTTTTAAAATATAATCCACAATCAATATGCATGATCAAAATGGAATAGCCCAGCGTATATCATCAATCAATTGTGAAAAAGATTTGGGAGTGATTGTTTCTAGTGATTTAAAATGGAAAAATAAAGTGAATTTATTAGTAAACAAAGCTAATAAAGTCCTTGTTATTTTAAGAAGTGGTTTCTCTAGACTTAGTAAAAATGCATTCAAGCTTTTATACCAGTCTCTTGTTAGACATCAACTTGAATATGCGATTTGTGTTTGGAGCCCAGTTCAAAAACGTTACATAAACATGTTGGAAAAAGTACAAGAAAGGGCTAGAATATTGGTTGATGACTTTCACGGTATTGATTATGAAAAAAGACTCAAACAACTATTACTAGATTCTTTAAGTAATGACGTTCGTGGTGACTTAATCCAGTTCTTTAAAATTATCCATGGTAATTAGAAAGTGAATCTTGTAAATGGAATCAATTATGCGATTAACAACCATATGATCAGTAAAATCAATTCAGGTTTAATCGTGAATTTGTTAAAGCAGGTCAGAGCAGGCATACGTTTTTTAATAAATCGAATTGGACCAATATGGAATAAATTTCCTAATAAAATAGTTTCAGCGAAAAGTTTGAATAGTTACAAAGCGCAATTAGACGATGGATGAATGGAAACTGCTAAAGCTCATTTATGGGCAAAGTACTTACTGTACCGCATCGCAATTCAGCAGTTTATACTACTACTACTACTATAATCCACAACTTTATTATTTTGAATATTTAATCATTTTAGCTTAAATCTTAAGCCAAGAACCAAACACCACACGTACTAAATTAAAATACTAAAATGATAAATTAGCATTTTTAATTTGGTCGGATCAAAAATAACCCGATCATGGCTGTATGAAGGCAAAAGATCTTAGATTTAGGTTCAAAAATAGAAAAAGTCTAAATTTGAGTAATTTTCTATTTCGAAATTAACTCTAAAATTTTTTGGACAATTTTTTTTTTTTTAAATATGTTAATGAGGTTATGGGATTAGAAAAATTATCTCAAAAGAAAGATTATCATTATCCCTTGATTCTCTTTTAGAAAATTTTAATAATATTTATAGTGAAACTATCTCATTGGACAGTGAGCAGAGATTAATTAAATCCAAAGTTGACGAGACTTTAAATGGGTTTGTTACACTTAAAGTCGGCCACTTCTTTAGGCGTAGTAAAAGATAAGGAAATCGTTTTAAAATATTTATTTAATAAAATAAGAGTTAATATATAAAAACTAAAAATAAAGAATAAGTCACTACAATTTATAGTGAAGTTCTTAATGCTAGATTAAGAATGAATATAAATAAAAACAAGGGAGTAAAGAGCAAAGTAAAATTTTTGATCAAATTTTAAGCGCTCAATCTTGCTCAAAAATTTTTAGATGCGCAATTAAATTTCATCGCAGATTTTTAATTTTTTTAACATTTCAAAGCTTTATTTTTAAACTTTTGAAAAAGGATTGTAATTTCTAAAAATGCAATGAAATTTAATTGCACATTTGGAAATGTTTGAGCAAGATTGAGCGCTTGAAATTTGATCAAAAATTTTACTTTGCTGAAGTAAAGCCCATCATTCAATAATAAAAAAATTTTAATTATATTATTATTAATTGACTGTTGCAATAACCATTATAAACTGTTGTTTGATAGCGTATCATAAATCACTGTTTTAAATATTTATGTTATCCATAAATATTAATCTACCATTTAAAATGAATATAAACAAAACTATGGAGAGTCGGTTATATACCGTAACATATCCCCACCATGAAAATTGTTATTCGTCCTCGAATGAACCATTTTTGAAATTTATTTACTTTTATTGATTAATTAATTCTTTAGTAACCGAGTCCAAACTATAAGTTTTGATTTTTTGGTTTGTCTTGAAATCGTGAAGAGATTTTTCTTCTTCTATTGACTCAAGTTCGTATCAGTTTTGTTTTTTATTAAGTTGTTTAATAAGTTTTTTCGTCGATTTTTAAATGAAAAAATCTCATCAAAGATTAAACTTTTTTATGCAATGTTGTACATCGTTTGAAAGGGCAACTCTTGTTCTTTCAAATGATATATAAGATTATATGTTTGCTTTTTAAATTTCTAAATAATAAACTAAATAAAAATGTATGACAAAAAAATGCATATCCGTCATTGCATGTTATTCAAGTTTAACGAAGGAAATATGTTGATTACATTTGTTGGCACACATTCTGCCAAAAAAATAATTTTCATATTGACATAAAATGTGATAGAATCTCTCTTATTTAATTTCTTTTTCGTATTTTCCATTGTTTAAATGTTCCGCGAGATACGTTTTGCCTTGTGTCATTTGATAGCTGCCTAGGGTAATATGATTTTTAATCATTAATTCGTCTATTTTAGGAAAATCATCTATTTCGCATGCTTCAACTCTGTCGATGAATTTTTTTTGAGAAGACTGAGTTCTTTTACCAGCAATTCAAGTCCGTTAATTGTATTGAGTTTGCGTTTCATAATATTTACAATTTCTTTTTATCATCATCATTGAAAATAATCTTTTGAAAGATCTATTTACTAGAGCACCAGCAATTTTGCAATCATCGATTATGAGAGGAAAACTTTTGTTTTTTACTCCACCCAATGCTTTAATACATTTTTTTAGAAAAGCGTTCATTGCCTCTACAACCCATCTTGATTTTTTTACTAGTCTTGATCTTTTAGCATCAAATGCACTCAATTGATTTTGGTTTTTATTTATAAATGCTGGAACCTGCGTTTTGAGTTCATATCTTTCTTCCAAAATTTTAATACAATCTCTGAATCCTCTATCAAACAATAGAATATCTCTGGAGCTTTCAATCGCATCGATTTATCTTCCGTTTCAAAAATGTCAAGGAGGATTGAAGAGTCGTTTTTAGTTGCTTCATATAAACCATAAATATCTACAATAAAACCATCTGTTGTGCATATAATACAAGGTTTCACAAGGTGACTTTTTATATGAACACTATTAGTTGAACGCTGAAATGTATTATTAAAACTTCGTTCACAATAACAATAAGTTCCAACACAAACTAAAATGAATTCTGGATTGCTAGAATTTTCGCAAAATATCTCATTTGAAATGTAAATGTTATGCATTAACCATTCATTCCTTGTTTTTATATTTGGTCCAATGTTTAATGGAAAAAAATCCTTCATAAGAGACTCTCGAACTTGCTGGCATATCTTACTTATCTCTACCTGGCATAAATCGAAATGAATTGCGATTGTGCTTTGGTCAAGACCAGTTTCTAGCCAAAACAAATAAACAATTAAAGCTTGAGACTTATTTTGAACAATTGAATTTCTCATTGATTTTAATAAATCGTGTATTAAAATTAGTTATTCTTTTTTAAAACCCGAGTTTTTCAAACAAAGTTCATTAGAAGTCAAAAATGGGTTTTCGAATTCAGATATTAATCTTTTTTTATTTCTAAAAGTTTAAATGTTTTCAGTAAAGATTCTAACAGTCTCAAATCGACTTTTTGAGTTGAGTGAGAGATATGTCAGGGCAGGATGAGTCATTCTGTCCCACTGGTCGTGAGACTGGTGGAAGAATATAGAGAAGGTTTCGAATCAAGATATATAGAATATCCAACTCCATTTTGTAATTGCTACCTAACAATTTCCTCCTTTTTTCCTGAACTCACAGAAACTTAATTTTTCAAAAAATAAAAAATAAAAAAAATAAATCTGTTATTTTACCCTAAATGAAGTATCCGTCGCTCACGGTCTGCTCATCTAGACTCCTGGCTCGATTTGAACTAAACGAAAGCTGAAAAAAGGGAAGAGAAAAAAAAAAGGTTCACATAATAGGAAAAAATAAATAATAATTATTGAAATTAAAAAATTAAGCATTTTTTAAATTAAATTAGACTTTAATATTTTATTTTTTCATAGTAATTTTTTTGTCTCTATATTTCAACATAACGTTTTTAACTTGTAATATTTTAATTGTTTTTTTCTATATATTTTTATTCTGAAGGAGCACTAGCTCGATACAGATAAACAAATAAATAATAATACAATAGTTTAATATTTTATTTTCAGTTTATCAAAAAATTGTATGTTTTGATTCCAATATTACTCAAAAAATATTCAGTTTGTGTTTCTTTCTAACTTTATTATGTGTTTAACCTAACTCCACCAATTTAAAACGATCAAATGTGGATCTTTCTCATAATACAAGAATATTCATCGGTATTAATAATAATTAAATAAAATAAACAATTAGATCGAAAAAAAGAATTAAAAGAAAGAAAAATTTTTGAAATGAAAATAAAGAAGACTTTATTAATTGCTTTTTAGGTTTAATTTAGAAAGATCCAAATGATGAAAATTGTTCTGAAGAGCCAAGACTTGGAAATGAAGGAAGAGGAGCTGAGAGTTTTGGGACATCAAATGAAGCTGATCCGCATGGTGATGGACATGGTGGTGGTGGTGGTGGTGGGCATGGTGGTGGACATGGTGGCGGAACAGGTACTGGAACTGGTACTCGTTGAATAACTGGAGTTGGAATTGGAACTCTTTGTGGAACTGGGACTGGAGTTGGAATTTTGAATGGAACTGGTACTGGTTGTGGTACTGGGTATTTATGTGGAACTGGTACTCTAACTGGAACTGGGTATCTTTCTGGGACTAAAAGAGAACGCATTCATTGATCATTTGAATTTTTTGATGACAATTAAAAGATATAAAAGGTTAATTTACCTGGGATTAGTTTTGGTACTGGAACTCTGTATGGAACATCGACATGTTCAATAACTGGGTAAGGTTGTGGAACTGGAATTCTGATTGGTACTCTTACTGGTACTGGTGTTGGAACTGGGGTTGGAACTGGGTATGCTTGGGGAACTGGTACTCTTATTTGAATTTGTACAGTTTGGGCTTGTGGTACTGGTTCGTGATAAGTGAGTTGAACTGGTACTGGTACTCTTACTGGTACTTTGTATGGAACTGGTACTGGGCATGGTTGTGGAATAGGTACTGGAGTTGGTACTGGAACTGGTCTTGGGACTGGTACTCTAATTGTAAAAGGAACTGGTTGTGGAACTGGAGTAGGGATTGGGTATGGTACATGTCGTGGGATTCTGACTGGTACTGGATATGGTTGTGGTACTGGTACAGGTACTGGCACTCTTATTGGTGCTGGTGGTGGTGGTGGAGGTGGACAACATGAAGTTTCACATGATCCGCATGATGAACCCAATGATGAAGAGCCGAATGATGAAGAGTCGAATGAGCCTACATGAAAAAAATTCTAATTTATTTTAAAATGCTTAAAAAGTGAATCTTTATTTTTGTTACCAAACATTTTGAATTATTTCTTCTTTTAGATAAGATAAATAAAAAATCCGATGTTTTGTTTTTGTAAAATTTAACTTAATTTATATGGATTCCCAAGGTTTCTGCTTGAATAAATTTGATCTTACAATCAAAATTTTTAATGAGAAATCGTTTCAAAAAAAATCATCGCCAATATTGATTAATTTAAATTCCAAATAAAAAACTAGAATATTTGATTAAAGAGGGTTCTATAGTGTTACATTGATTCTTATTGATGCTGTTTATTTTCTCCATGTCCACAATTAAATAAAAATAAAACTTGAATTTTCTTTGTTTTTTTATTTCTAGGGAAATATTTTTTTATATATTGATTCGATTGTGAACAAATAACTAATTTATCCAAGCATCATCACTGATCACATTCATAAACATTCAAAATAAAGATCAAATAAATTGATAAAATGTTGATGGTAATGAACAATTTACTTATAAATATCAATATAAAAATTCATTTGAAAATAAACACTTTCTAGTTTAATCCCAGTTGATAAATCGGTTAAATAACGTTTACAATGGCTTCATTTGGATCTTCTTTGTTTGCTGGCGCTGAATTTTCAGCTGCTGCTCAATTACCAGCTTCATTGCCTTTATCTTTACCATCACTTGACTCATCATGTGGTTCATGCCCACCACCACCACCACCACCATGTCCAGCTCCATGTCCAGCTCCATGTCCACCACCACCATGCAGAATTCCAGTTCCAGTCCCAACCCCAGTTCCAACTCCAGTACGAGTACCACAGTACATAACTGTAAGAAAAGATTTTAATTTTCTGAGAAAAAAAAAAAAAATCTTAATTTAATTAAAATAAAAAAAAATAGGTACCAGTACCAACTCCATGTCCAAGGCCAGTACCAGTGCCAGTTCCAAGACCATGCCCATACCCAGTTCCATATCCACAAAGAGTTCCAGTTCCAACTCCATTCAAAGTTCCAGTTCCAACTCCAGTTCCACAACAGGTTCAAATTCCACAACCAGTTCCGCAAATAAATCGTGTTCAAGTTCCATTGCCATATCAAGTACCACAACCAGTGGCTGTTCCAACTCCAATCAGAATTCCAGTAAGAGTACCAGTTCCACAACCATACCCAGTGCCACAACCAGTACCAGTTCCATGCCCAGTTCGTATTCCAATCAGAATTAGAATTCCAAGACCAGTGCCAGTACCAGTCGAAGTTCCAATTCCAGTAAGAACTCCACAGCCATATCCGGTTCGATTACCATGTCCAGTTCCCCAACCATGCCCAGTACCAGTTGCACAACCTGTTCCTCAACCATGCCCACAACCCGTCCCATATCCAGTTCCAGTACCATGCCCACAACCTGTTAGAATCCCATTTCCAGTTCCAGTTCAAACTTGCCCACCACCACCACCACCATGCCCAGCCCCATGTCCACCACCACCACCACCACCATGTCCATCACCATGCGGATCAGCTTCATTTGATGCCCCAAAACTCTCAGCTCCTCTTCCTTCATTTCCAAGTCTTGGCTCTTCTGAACAATTTTCATCATTTGGATCTTTTTAAATTAAACCTAAAATAAAGCAATCAATAAAGTTTTCTTTATTTCCTAACAAAAATTTTTTTTAAAATAATTAATAGTTAAAAATTAAGATCATTTACATTTCTTTGGAATTAAGAAAAAATTAATTATTTTAGCCAAGATATCTTATCTCTTCTTTATTTCCTAACCAAAAATTTGTGTTTTTATTTTTTTTAATTTTTTAAATATTCCGGTCAACATTTTAATTGCCTTAAAAATTTTTTTCAAAGGCAATTTTCTATAAATCTTGTCTGTATGAATTTTTAAAATTTCGAGTAGCCTGAAAATAATATCTAACATTGGTTAGTCTATTTGTCAATCGGTCGAGAGTAGGGTCGAATTTTTTTTTCCTATTAGATTTTTGGTTTTACTTAAAAGATAGATGTGGACTTCAAGACACTTAAAGACGTCTTGAAATTAATTTTTCTCAGATTACCGTGTCAAAATAAGGTGAATTAAAAATATTTCTTTGCAAAAATTTATTGATGAAAATTTTGAAAAAAGATTGAGAGAAGTTCACAATGGTGTGCCGCAAGGATCGGCTTTAGGTCTAATCCTATTTGTGCTTTACATAAAAGATATGCCAGACGGTATTAGGAATAATTATAAGCTCTATGCCGTTGACACTAAGATTTTCGCAAAAGTTTATAAGTCAGCGCTCAAGAGCTTCAGGGTGATTCTCTCGTTAATAGGTCGAACAAGTTGTTAATGAGCTTTAATGCTAAGAAGTGCCAAGTAATGCACTGAATAGCTGAATAATAATAATATAATATTTAATAGATTTTATCAATTTATTTGATCTTTATTTTGAATGTTTATGAATGTGATCAGTGATGATGCTTGGATAAATTAGTTATTTGTTCACAAGAAATTCAGGATGAATCCTGGTAATGGAGTCAATGGAGTGCATGAACTAGAAGAGATCAGTAGTGAGTTTGATGGATATTGAAGTGTTGGAATCTGTTCAAAGTAGAGCAACTAGATTGGTACAAGGAGTGAAAGGCTTAAATAATGAGGAACGATTAGTTAAGTTCAAATGAACATCAGATGAAGAAAGAATTATGAGAGACGAGCTTATTTTGCAGTACAGATTGATAAATAAGATGCTATCTGTTAATTGGTTTCCTAACCCAAAACAGTTACAGCCCATTAATCGTACACATGAATTCTCATCTCAAAGACAAGTAGTAAGAAATTGCAACCAGAAATTTAACTTCTTTACCAAATGTTTGATAAGCCTATGGAATAGGTTCCCAGCAGAGATTGTTCACTCAATCTTTGAATGAGTTTAAGTACAAGTTGGACAAGATTAACCTGGATTTACTAAGAGTAAAGTGTTGTGAATTTCAAATACAAATTGAACAAATTGATTTGGTAAATCAAAATTAAAGTTAATAAAAAATATTAGATACTGCAACATAGTGAAACATACTTTGTCAACTTTAATACTAAATAAAATTGTTTATTTTCTTTTTTTTTGGTAAATTAAATCAATAATCTATTTAGACCTTATTAATTATTTATTTTTTGTATTTTTTTGTTTCGTATAAGAGCAGGTAATAAATTATCACATTTAAAATAGCAGGAATAAAATAGCCAGGTCGAAATCTTTACCTGTAAAATTTAAGTATCAAAAAAAATTAGCACGTTTAAAATAGCAAAATTTATTACTTATTTAATAATTTGTGTTCAATCAGAAAAAAAGTTAATTAATATTCAAGAATAAGAGTCATACTATCATAGAACTGTTCAAAATTCTCCTTTTTATATCGACCGATAATATTTTTCAATCTCTCATCAAGCTTAACATAGTTTTCTCATCATAAGTGATCATCTTTATGATTCAATACATCATAAGAAGGTCCGACAATACATCCATTTGATTCACAAGTAAAATTACAACTTGGGTAAGTATAGCGCCAGTCGAATTTCTTGGTGAAACTAAGGTCTTGTTTTGTATCTTTTATTATAAATATTTTAATTGATGAAACAAAACCAAGATGCTATTTTTTTTGCTTATTTGATTATGCTAATTTAAATGTGCTATTTTAATCTTTGCTATTTTAATATACTCGCATTTTTTTACATGAGAAAAATTAATTTAAGAAAAAAGGCGCAACAAAGTATGTTGCAGTATTTTTTCTAATATTTTCTATTATTATTATTATTATTTAATTTTAATTTATCAAAAAATGTAGAATTTTTGTTCAATTTGAATTTGAAATTCTCAATACCTAATAGCAATATATTAGCAAAGAGCTATCATAAAGTGTATCACTAGGACTGTTAGACTGGTTTCTAGGAACCGGTTTCAATTCGGTTTTTTCCCAAACCAGTTTTAAAACAGAACCGGCTCCAAAACCGGTTCCTAAAATATAACTGGTTCCTAAAACCGTTTTTAAACTAAAAACCGCTTTCAAATTGATTCGAAACATGTTTTGATTTAACATGAATAAGCTAGATAAGCTTTACTATAGTGTAACCTTTCGTTTAAGATTCATCTAGCCAAAGTTAAAATAAAGTACTAGTTATAATTATTCCAAATTTTTAAAAATATTAAAAAAAAATTCGCGAAAAATAATTAAAAATTAGATTAATTTTTACATTGAATATTTTCAACCAAATAATTTTAAAGTAATTAGAGAATTTTTTTACTTAAAATTCACTTTTTGTTTAAATTTTTTAGAATATTACAAATGGAATCACATAATTATTTTCTTTTTATTTAGCCCAATTTAATTAAATTAATTTTTTATTAAAGTAGCGATGAATTTAGGCTAATTGTATTCTTTTATTTTTTTATTATTATTAATTTATTTGTTTAACTACACAGAACTTAAGTTCTCTTTAATATTTTTTAAAGGTATTTTTTTTTATTTCAAATAATAGTTTGGGGAAGACCCCGGGAAGTTTGGAATGGTCGCTAACCTCCCTTTCAACCCCCGTGATAAAGAGATTTTGATAAAATGTAAAAACAAAATATTGAAAAACAGAATCTAATAAATGTTCGACAAAATTATTTCAACTTTTTCTTTTTAACTTAAAATTTGTTTGTTAAGTCACATGACAGATTTGTGTTGAATACAAGCATAATGGGTTTAAACAAAAATAAAATTTGTCAAAAAAAATAGAATTAACTTGAATTCGAAAGAAAGAAAAAGAACCAGACCAAGTAAATCCGTTATTCCTGGCGAATTGTAGTGCTCAGTTGTCGAAACCTCTGTCAATTATTTTTATTAAATCGTACCTTGAGGGTGAGCTTCCGGTGACATGGAAAAACGCCAACGTTACACCACTGCATAAAAAAGGGTCAAAGGTAGAACTGGGTAACTATAGACCAGTGTCGCTAACATCAGTCCCTGGTAAAATAATGGAGAAGATTTTAAGAAATGAACTGATCCAGTATCTCACAGAAAATAACCTTATTAACCAAAAACAACACGGTTTTATGCCAAACAAATCATGCAAAACAAACCTTATTGAATACAAGGGTCAGTTCTTGGCCCTATTTTATTTGTAATTTACATAAACGACTTGGTCGAAGTTTTAAAGGAATTTAATTTATCTTACGCAGATGATTTGAAAATAATCGGACCCTTAAGTCAAGACGTAACTTTACCACTCTCTCTTCAAAATGATTCAAACAGCCTAACTAGTTGGGCAGATATATGGTCTACCGATTTAAATTTAGAGAAATGTATAGTAATGCACATTGGAAAAAAAATCCCAACTTTCAATATCAAATGCTCAACCAAACAAATGGTTTAAGTCATACTCTAAAAGAAACGGCAGAAGAAAAAGATCTAGGTTTTAACATAACAAATAATCTGAAATGGAAAAAACAATGCTCAGCAGCATCTGCAAAAGCAAAAAGAGCATTACGATTATTCTTATTATTATTACAAATAGATTTAAATCTGCGCTTTGAAATTGATTTGTAATTGAATATTATGTTTTCAAAATTGGCACTATATCATATTATAGAAAAAGACAATTTTTTTATAGAAAATTTTCATCGAAAAATATTATAGAAAATTTCTTAAAAATTATTCTGAATAATAATTTCGTAAGCTATTTTTAAAGATAGTATAAATGATGATATTAAATTTCAATTTTTTTTGCATTATTTTACAATTGATACAATGGATAAAAATTCAAAAAATTTGAATGTTAATACAAATTATCAATTCACGTGAAAAATCGGAAATTAAAAAAGATAATGAAGAAAAGATAAAGATTATGTTTTTGTTTAGTGTTTACAATAAAGAAAAATAAGAAAATTTTTTTGTTAGATTAATTCTTGTAATAAACTAATTAATTGTTTAATTATTTTTTCTATAATTATGACTTTTTTCTATAATTAATACAGGTAAATTTCGACAATATTTTTCAATAAAATGAGTTTCTATAAAATGTTTTTTTTTTATAAAACTTTACAAAAAATTTTTCTTTAAAATTAATAAGTCTCTCAAAATTTTATTTTGTTTAAAAATTAAAGTAGGAATTAAATTTATAATCCCCAAAATGAAATCTTTTGTAAAATACAAAAATAATCACAAAAATTAAATACTCAAGGAATGTAATTTAAACAAATTAGAATGAGAATTGGGTTACATTTACAAAAAAGTTTTGAACATAGTCAAGACAAATTACATTTTTCAAATTACATTACAAAACGATTTGTTAAATTAAAAAAGCACACGTAAGCCAAAAGTCAGGAAAGGAAAAGCACAAGTGAACCAAAATAAAAAGCACGCAGTTTTGTCAAATGGACTCAAATTTTTTGCTTGAAACAAACTGGCCAACGTTTGGACAAGGTGTCGTATCTGGGCACTCGAAAACTTTGCATGAATGGTGTGGTAATATTTCGAAATTCGTCCTGGAGCTTTCAAATCATGTGAAACTTCAAGAAGAAAGAGAAAAGGAGAAAGACATTGAAATAAATAAACTGAAATCTGAATTATCAGTAGCAAATAAAACAGCAAACTCATCCAACAACAGTAGCAAGTGGATTCAAACGGTAAAACAAGGAACAAAAAATGCTAAAAAACCAGCGGATCAGATAGCTGTAGAAAATGCAACCATTAGCGAAATGAATGAAAGAAATAGAAGAAAAAAAAATGTGATTATTTATGGTGTGCCAGAATCAAAGAAAGAGATTTTAGTAGACAAGAAAGCAGAAGATGAAGCAAAAATCAATGAAATTCTATCCACTATTGGAAAAAGTGATATCAAGCCAGCGTATTCGAGACGTTTGAGATCTAAAGACCAAAGTAAACCAGGACCAATTCTAGTAGAACTCAAAGAAGAAGCAAACAGAAATCCACTACTACTAGCAGCGAAAAAGTTGAGAGATTCAAATATTTTCAAATCTGTTTATCTTAGCCCAGATTTGACTGAAACCGAAAGAGCTTTAGACTATGAATTGAGAAAACAAAGAAATAAAGCAAATAATGGTCTTTCACAAGACTCGCCCTTTCGATATGGCATCCGTGGAAATCAGATCGTCAAATTCAAGAAGCAATAATCGTTCATCAGAAGCCCATCACGTGTAGATAGTCTCGAATCTTTAAAATGTATGTATTTAAATGCTACTTCTTTGGACAATAAACTAGATGAATTCAGTGTTGTTATTGAAACATATAGCCCACAAATTGTAGCAGTTAGTGAGACTTGGTTCAAGAGCATCTCAATTACGAACGTTAAAGGATACAATTTATACAGAAAGGACATAAGTGATGGACGCAGAGGCGGTGGTGTATGTCTCTACATTGATGAAAAAATCGACTCATTTGAATTAAATGATGCAGGTTTTATTTAAGTAAAATAGAACAAATTTGGGTAGTAGTTAATTTTAACTGTGAAAAATATTTAGTTGGCTGTCTTTAAAGGCCAAACGATTTGTTGATATGAACGATTTCGATTTAGTCTTCAAACAAGCTAAAGACCATGTGGACGAGAGAGGTTATAAGGATCTTCTAATAATGGGTGACTTTAACTTTCCATCAATTATCTGGTCAAATGGCTGTGTGTCAGAAATCTTAAACGAAAATGGACTCGAACATAAATTCAGAGAGACACTAAGCGATACTTTTCTATATCAGCATGTAAATATCCCAACTTTTCAAATGTCAAACGAAAAAGCTGTCGACACTTTGGATTTGATTTTCACGACTCAGCCGGGCAGTGTGTATGCAATCGATACAAAATTTGTACTTGGCAACATTAATAAAGGACATCTGGTTATCTTTTTCAATTTTGTTCCCAAAAACAAGGTTAGTAAGGAATCATATAAGTGTAAAAAATTTATTTATTATAAATCTGACTTTGGAAAAATTTCTCATTTTCTATCAAATATTGATTGGGTGCACCTATTTGAGAATTTAAATATTCAGGAAATGTACAATGAGTTAATTTTCTATGTCAGCGAAGCAAGTAATCGATTCATTCCAGTGACGGATGGCTCTAAAAAGAAAAGTATTTCAAAACCTTGGATAAAAAATGAACTCAAGGTCTTATTTAGAGATAAAAAGAATCTTAGATATAGGAACTGTGCATCTAACTTGAAGGATATGAATCTATATAGTGATTACAAGCGTATCTGTAAATTAGTCTCATCAGAAATAAAAAGAGCCAGACTAACTTATGAACAGAATTTAGTTGAAAAAGCTAAGAAGAATCCAAAAATATTGTACAAATACCTAAATGATCAACAAGTTATCAAAGAATCTATCAAAGCATTAAAAAAGTCAAACAATGAATTAACGCAAGAACCGAAAGAGATATCAAATCTTCTTAATAAATGTTTAAAAGATGTTTTTGTTATTGAACAAGATGGTGAGCTTCCTCCTTTTGAAGTTGAATTTAATGAAAACTGGTCAGAATATATTGACATTGAGCCAAATGACATTAGTTATGAAATGGTATTCAAAAAATTACAAGACCTGAATCAAAATAAATCATGTGGTGTAGACAAGCTTCATCCGTTATTGCTCAAAAACTGTGCAGAAGCCTTTACTGTTCCTTTAACTTTGATTTTCAGAGAATCATTATCGAATAGTCAGCTTCCGATTCAATTCAGATCAGCAAATATTACTCCATTGTATAAAAAAGGTGATAAATCAACGGCAAGCAATTATCGTCCTGTGTCTTTAACTTCAATTCCTTGCAAAATTATGGAAAGCATAATAAGAACCAAAATGGAAGACTATCTTTATAAGAATAATATTATATCTAAAGAACAGCATGGATTTGTTAAGAAAAAGACATGTACATCTAATCTTCTGGAAACACTAGATTTCATCTCAATGAGTCTAGACAAAAGTATTCCTGTTGTTGTGATTCTGCTAGATTTTGCGAAAACGTTTGATACTGTTCCGCACAGACGTTTAATAGCTAAATTGAAAGCGTATGGCTTTGATGGTCTGACACTAAAATGGATTGAAGCTTTCTTAAAAAATAGAAGACAACAAGTTATTCAAGGTGAAATTTTGTCGGATTGGATTGAGATTTTTAGCGGTGTACCACAAGGGTCAGTGATTGGTCCACTATTGTTCGTTTTGTATATCAATGATCTACCTAAAGGAATAGAGAATGTTGTGAAATTGTATGCAAATGATACTAAAATTTTCTCGCAAACGGTATTAGAAAAAAGCGCCGCGAAACTACAATCAGATTTAGATTTAATTTTAAAGTGGACTCAAGATTGGCAACTTCTCTTCAACACATCAAAATGTGTGGTTATGAATTATGGTCATAAAAACAAAGAATTTCCGTATTTTATTAATGGTAAGCAGTTAGCAACGTCAGATACCGAAAGAGTTCTTGGAGTTATTTTCAATACAAATCTTAAATGGAAAAATCAAGTGATAGAGGCTACAAACAAAGCAAATCAAATGTTAGGTCGCACAGGAATTCATTCACTCGTTTTGATTGTAAGTTATTAAGATCTTTGTATTTAACTTTTGTTCGTCCTCTTTTGGAATTTGCGGTTCCTGTATGGTCTCCAATTCTTAAGATTGACTGTGAGAATGTTGAAAGGATTCAACGCAGAGCTACGAAATTTGTTTCGTCAATTAGGAACAAACCGTATGAAAGCAGATTGAAGGTTATGAACATTCCAAATCTGGTGGAAAGAAGAAAAAGAGGTGATCTAATTCAATTATACAAGTTCATGCATGGAATAGAATCGGTTGAAAAAAGCAACAATTTTAATGTCAAAAAAAACCAAGGAAGAGGTCACTGTCTCAAATATCACAAAGAAATATCGAGGCTCCAACATAGAGATAACTTTTTTCTCAACAGAACCGCTAACTTTGAACTCGCTGCCAAATGAATTAGTTGAAGCCCCCAATGTTAACAGCTTTAAAGCAGGCATTGATTGCTGGATGAGCAGCAATCAATCACATCAGCTAACTAAGTGTGCCTTATCAGCACACTCGCTAGCTAGCCAGCTACAGTCAAAACTACTACTACTACTACTACATTTTTTAATTAAAAGGGCATTAAATTAAATAAAATTTAATTTTATATTTAATATTAATTTACTCGAAGAATCCAATTTTTTTCTTCATAATGTTGATAAAACTTACTAAAACTTGAACTTTTGATTTTTTCCTAAAAATCTTAATCAAAATTAAGCTTGTTTAGAATAAAATCAAACAGCCTTTTTATATTGTTCGTATTCGTTTTTTTTCAATTCTTTCTAAAATTTAATAAATTCGATTTTAAGTGTACTTAGAGATTTCTAATAATCGAATGTAATCAACTATTCAAGTAATCTAAAGAAAATTTCTCGATAATTAATTAAGCCGTCTAATAAGAGCATATGCTTCCAAATAGACAAAGTCTAGAAAAAAGGAAACAAAATTCATCTTGACAAAAATTTTCTAAAAAAAATCTAAAAAAATAAATTATTTCATGTATCTGCTTTTGATATTAACTAATCTTTTATATAATTATATATGTGCTGTAAAATCAAATTAAAAAGCAAACATATAATTAAGTTATTAAATTAGTTTTCCTAGAAATATCCATTAAAATTCTTTTAATTAAGAAGACAATCTGCAAGGCTTCGAAAAATTCAAGAAAATAAAGAAACTGAAAAAAAATACAAATTCACCTATTTCATGTTCACTTGAAGTTTTTAATTAATTTTTTTTAATTAAAAATATTATTATTTTATCTAATAATGTTTAGTGTGAATAAATTTTTATTTTTTTGATCCGACTTAAAAATAATTGACATTTTTTTCTGGGATTTACTAAAATAAACTTTATTTTTAATATGCAGCTTGATTATCGAAAAGCTTATATTTTTTCTTTATTTATTTATTTAAAAAATATTTTAGGCGAAGCCTTGGCCGGTTGGAATTGATACTTAGTCCTTCCTTTCAGCCACATGATAGATTTTTGATACCACATAATGTAAAAAAAAAATAATACAATTTTTTTTGAAAAAAGTAAAATTAGTTTTAGTTTTGTTTTTAAATTTTCCTTAATATATTAAATGAAAACAAAATTATAATATTCATAAATTTTCATAAAAAAAATTAAAAACTCATTATGTAAAATTTTAAGGTTTGAATCCAAATTGATAAATGTAGAATTAAAATAATGAATTCATGTAATTCGTGCTATTTTTAGGAAAAAATCGAATGGGGTGTTGAGTTTTTTTTTGGTAATTTTGACTGTAATTACGTATATCTTCCTGGATTTGACTGTGGGTAAGACGACTGAAAACGAAATTTTTAAATAATTTATTGTATCTTTTTTCTAGCAATTCAATCTTCATGATTTTGTGTATGTCGGCTATTCTGGTTTTGATTGGGAAAAATTTAATTGAGCGTAAAATGCGATTTTGAAGTTTTTGACAATCGGGTAGCACTTTTTGAGCTGAGTTTTTTATGGCGATAAACATAAAGTCTAATTGCGATCGGATGAAACTTTTGTACACTAGTAAAGAAAGTGAGGTTTTATTTTTGATTTTTAAACTTCGGATTTTTCTGATTAGGTTTGTTTTACCAATAATTTTAGCGGAAATTGATTCGAAATGGTTTTTGAAGCTCATTTTCGGGTCAAGAATATGACCTAAGAAGCGAGGCGATGGATCGATCGGGATAATTGACGCGTTCATTTTTAAGGTGAGTTGATAGTTTTTTTCGTAGTTTTTTCTATAACCTGCTGTAGTGAAGACTGTATATACTGTCTTTGAAACATTTGGCTTTAGACCCCATATAAGGCAGTATTTTTCTATTGCTGATATTGCAGTTTGTAGTTCACTTTGAATAGCTTTAAGGTTTTTATTTGAGAACCAAATTGTTAGGTCGTCAGCAAATAAGGCCTTTTGGATTTTTTCCGGGATATAGTCCACTATGTCACTGAAAATGAGCGAAAATAGAGTAGGAGAAAGCGAGCTTCCTTGAGGGACACCTGCCTTGATTACTTGTTCTCTTGAATTTGATTTACCATATGACACGAAAAATTTTCGGTTACTAAGAAAATTGATTATCCAGTTGTATAATGTCGGAGGTGCATTTAATTTTTTAAGTTTGGTTAAGATAGCTAAGTGGTTTACTTTATCGAATGCTTTTTCTAGGTCGAAAAAGACTGCAGCTGTTTTTTCTTGATTATTGAAGCCATTGATGATTGAGTGATATAGTCTAAGGAAATGGTCATGTGAGCTCATTTTTTTTCTGAAACCAGACTGGCAGGGAGGAATGTATTATTTTGATTCTAGCCATGAAATAAGCTTCATATTAACGATTTTTTCGAGCCATTTGGAGATACATGATATAAGTGAGATAGGTCGATATGAGCTGACATTATCAGGAGGTTTGTCTTTTTTAGGGATCATTGTGTTCTTAGAAATTTTCCATTTAGTAGGTATATATCCAAATTTAATTGAGGCGTTGAAAAGGTTAAAAATACGAGCTAAAAACGTGTCTGGACAGTTTTTGAAAACTTTATTGCTTATTTGATCAATTCCAGGAGCAGCTTTGCTGTTTAGTGTTTTTAATGAGCTTAAAAACTCATCAGTCGAAATCGGATCTGGATTGGTAATTGGGAGTGGCAGTTCAAGGTTATCTTCATAAACGAAAGTGTGGGTTTCCGGTTTGAATATCTCTGCTTAATTGTTACTAAACATGTTGGCTATTTCATTTTCGTCTCTAGTTGTTGAGTTGTCACTTTTTTTGAGTTCGATCGTCTGATTTTTTTCGTTCGACATGTTAGGGTTTTCTAGCTTGTTGAGAAGCTTCCAACATTTGGATTCCGATTGGTTAAAGTTTTCAAGTTCAAGGAATTCCTCTTTGAGTTTATTCGATTTAAAGGCTCTTACCTCTTTTTTTACTTTGTAACACAGCATGTTATAGATTCTGGTAGTATAATCGTTTTTTATTTTTTTCAATTTACGATTGATTATTCTTTTTAGCTTGATCAATTCGACTAGATGTTTTGGGATTACGATTGGAGTGATGGCTTTGTATCCGAATGTTATTCGAGTAGAAGCGTTTTTGATTGAGTCGACAATATCATCGATTATTTTGCTAGTCTCAGACTCTATGTCTTCGATTGAATTTAGATCAACTTCAGGTAAATTTTCAACTATATTTGCTTTAAATTTGCTCCAATTAATTTTATTATAAGAAAAGGTTCTAAGTTTGGGGCTCATATCGACAAATTCGGTTATGGTTGGTTGGTGATCACTAATGGAACAGTTAAGGACTCGATGAGATTTAAAGAATTTTAGAATTGAATTGGAACAAATTGAGAGGTCGAGGATGTTTTTGCTACTTGGGTAAGTTGGTTTAGTTGAGAATGTGGCAATTTTTTTTGTTTCCGAATTCTTCAACTAAGTTACCGCTTTGATTTTCTTTGCCAAATTTTATTTTTTGCGTTTAAGTCTCCGGTAATGATAAAATTGTTGAAGTTTTCTGTAATATAATATAAAAGATTTTCGTTAATGATTTTGTTTGAAGGACTGGAGTAAATTGAGAAAATGGCTAATTTGTAGTTATGGTCTATAGTTAGTTCACAACCGGTTGCATTGTCAAGATTGGAAATATGAGCGAGAAAAATTTTAGATGAAATTAAATTGTCTTTTATGCAAATTGCCGCACCGCCTCCTCGTCTGCTAAGTCTGTCGGCTCTAAACATTTTGAATCCTGGTAATTCGAAAGTTTTATCGGGTTTTAGGTAAGTTTCATTCAGACTGATAATATCTATTTTATTTATTTTTGCGATACGCGTGAGTTCTAAAATTTTTGATTCAGGTTGGACTGAACGTATGTTGAGGTGAAGAATGCGGAGGTTTTTACTCATTGATGGATTGAGATGATTCGTTACTGACGTCCATAACGTTTGGATTCGCTTCAATAAGAGTTGAATGGTTTTGGTAGCTTTTGATGTAGTTTCCAAAGACTGGACCGAAGTATTGGTTCACTATTTTTATTATTACAGAGTTATTTTCATAAATTGATTCATGAATATTGTCAAGATTTTTTATTATTGCAATAACGAAAAGAATAATGTTCAGTGCTGGGGTGTGTGAGTTAGGTTGGGACGATTCAGTTGGTGAAGCTTGAGATGGAATTGGAACAGACATTACTGATTCGACTCTGGTGAAGTTTTTATTATATTTATTTATTTTTTTGTTTGCTTCTTCTTTTTTTTTTTTAAGGAAATTCTCAATTGATGGACATTGTTTGCTGACAGCTGGGTGGTTACCACTGCAATTGGCACATTTGAAGAGAGTCGGATCGCTTATTCTGCAGTTTTTGTGTTCATGTTCACCGTTGCATCTGAGACATGTTGGCTTGTTATTAATGTTTGGACATGAGTACTTGTTGTGGCCAAGTTTTTGGAAATGAAAACATTGGGTAAGTTGTTGATCAAATTTCCAGCGATTAATTCTCACGTAGGAATTACCAATTTTTATTTTTTTTTCCTTGATAATTTTTTCGAATTTTTCTTAATCATTCACAATGGCCTTGATCAAATTTGTAGGTTCATTTGAGCTTTTTTTTATGATTCTTAACATTTTGACAATGTTGTAATGTTCGAGCATAAACATTTTGTTTTCCTCATCATCAACGTCGAACAGCGAGGCTGGGACATCGTGTAGAGCAAGATACAACTTTGATGATGAGTCTATAGATTTTATTACGTGATCAAAAGCGTCTGTTGGCCATGGTTCATTGATGTAATTATTGTCTTCAATTGTTGAGGTTCTAATTATTAATTCATTTTTTTTGTTTATATACGAGTTGAGAATGTTTGCGTTCGGTTTGCAGCGTTTGATTTCACGATGTAGTTTTATGTAGCCTTTTTTATCGATTGGAAATGATAAATTTGTTACACTTAAAATCTGGGTTAGCGACGGATGTAAGCAATGCTTTCAAATCTCATCCTGCGTTAGCGACGGATGTAAGCAATGCTTTCAAAGAATCTGTGTTGATTTGGTTTTAGGTTTAAGCGAATCCGATGAAGGATATGTTGGAGTAATGGTAATTGTCGAATTCTTAACAAAATACCCCTTTGCTAAACCTATACGCTCAAAGAATGCAAGTTAAATCGCTACAGTTCTTTTGGAATATATTTGTTTATTTGGACCATTTGAAGAGCTCCTTTCAGATCAAGGAAAAGAATTCTGCAATCAAATTATGGACGAATTAAGCAAAAACATTGGTTTTAATCATATCACCACTTTGCTTATAATCCTAGAACAAATGGCATAACAGATAGATTCAATCAATTTTTAATCGAGGCTTTAAGAAAACACTCAGAAGCAAACATAAGCAGATGGCATATTTACTTACCCTATGTCTTAATGGCGTACAGGTCGAGAATTCATAATAGTACAGGATTTTCTCCGTATGAACTTTTATTTGGGAGAAAAATGATTCCCTTTACAAATTGGAGAGAAGATAACGATGAAAGTCAAGCAATTTTGAAAAGATCTGAGGAGATAAGAAACTCGATTGATAATGTTCATCCTGAGGCTGCGAAAAACATTAAATTAAAACAGATTAAGCAAAAAATAATAAAGGAAAATGATACTAAGAAGTCATTAATTAATTTATAATTATAATTTATAATTAATTAATTTATAATTTATTAATCGTTTCTATTTTTCTATATTTTTTTATATTTTGTCATTTAAATAAATATTTTCGTCAATAAAATTAGTTTTTTTAGTCTACAAATTAGGTTTTATTTTGTCAGAGAAAAATTATTAAAAAGTCATCTCAATATATAAATTTGTCAGTCTTTTATTTTTTTTTATCAGAATAATTAGTTTTTTATAGTCAGCTAAAACCAAATAAATTAGTCACCGCTTTTAGTTATTTTTGTCATCTTAAAAAAATTTAATTTGTCACCCCCAAAAAATATAAGCCAAGAAAAAAAAAAATTTTTTAAATTATTTTATCACTCATACGGAATTTGCTGACTATTAATTCATGACCAGAAAAGATATTTTTTTAAAGGATTTTTAAATTAATAAAAAAAAAATATCTTTTTTCAAATTTTTTTTAACAAACTTTTTAATTTTGTTAATTTTTTAATAGAAATACACCAAAATTATATAAAAGTGGTTTAAATTAATCTCAATAAGAAAAGAACTGAATGAATTTTTAATCATATTGTTAAGTAAAAGGGCTTTAAATCGAATAAACTCAAAGAGGAATTCCTTGAACTTGAAAACTTTAACCAATCGGAATCCAAATGTTGGAAGCTTCTCAACAAGCTAGAAAACCCTAACATGTCGAACGAAAAAAATCAGACGATCGAACTCAAAAAAAGTGACAACTCAACAACTAGAGACGAAAATGAAATAGCCAACATGTTTAGTAATAATTAAGCAGAGATATTCAAACCGGAAACCCACACTTTCGTTTATGAAGATAACCTTGAACTGCCACTCCCAATTACCAATCCAGATCCGATTTCGACTGATGAGTTTTTAAGCTCATTAAAAACACTAAACAGCAAAGCTGCTCCTGGAATTGATCAAATAAGCAATTAAGTTTTCAAAAACTGTCCAGACACGTTTTTAGCTCGTATTTTTAACCTTTTCAACGCCTCAATTAAATTTGGATATATACCTACTAAATGGAAAATTTCTAAGAACACAATGATCCCTAAAAAAGACAAACCTCCTGATAATGTCAGCTCATATCGACCTATCTCACTTATATCATGTATCTCCAAATGGCTCGAAAAAATCGTTAATATGAAGCTTATTTCATGGCTAGAATCAAAATAATACATTCCTCCCTGCCAGTCTGGTTTCAGAAAAAAAATGAGCTCACATGACCATTTCCTTAGACTATATCACTCAATCATCAATGGCTTCAATAATCAAGAAAAAACAGCTGCAGTCTTTTTCGACCTAGAAAAAGCATTCGATAAAGTAAACCACTTAGCTATCTTAACCAAACTTAAAAAATTAAATGCACCTCCGACATTATACAACTGGATAATCAATTTTCTTAGTAACCGAAAATTTTTCGTGTCATATGGTAAATCAAATTCAAGAGAACAAGTAATCAAGGCAGGTGTCCCTCAAGGAAGCTCGCTTTCTCCTACTCTATTTTCGCTCATTTTCAGTGACATAGTGGACTATATCCCGGAAAAAATCCAAAAGGCCTTATTTGCTGACGACCTAACAATTTGGTTCTCAAATAAAAACCTTAAAGCTATTCAAAGTGAACTACAAACTGCAATATCAGCAATAGAAAAATACTGCCTTATATGGGGTCTAAAGCCAAATGTTTCAAAGACAGTATATACAGTCTTCACTACAGCAGGTTATAGAAAAAACTACGAAAAAAACTATCAACTCACCTTAAAAATGAACGCGTCAATTATCCCGATCGATCCATCGCCTCGCTTCTTAGGTCATATTCTTGACCCGAAAATGAGCTTCAAAAACCATTTCGAATCAATTTCCGCTAAAATTATTGGTAAAACAAACCTAATCAGAAAAATCCGAAGTTTAAAAATCAAAAATAAAACCTCACTTTCTTTACTAGTGTACAAAAGTTTCATCCGATCGCAATTAGACTTTATGTTTATCGCCATAAAAAACTCAGCTCAAAAAGTGCTACCCGATTGTCAAAAACTTCAAAATCGCATTTTACGCTCAATTAAATTTTTCCCAATCAAAACCAGAATAGCCGACATACACAAAATCATGAAGATTGAATTGCTAGAAAAAAGATACAATAAATTATTTAAAAATTTCGTTTTCAGTCGTCTTACCCACAGTCAAATCCAGGAAGATATACGTAATTACAGTCAAAATTACCAAAAAAAACTCAACACCCCATTCGATTTTTTCCTAAAAATAGCACGAATTACATGAATTCATTATTTTAATTCTACATTTATCAATTTGGATTCAAACCTTAAAATTTTACATAATGAGTTTTTAATTTTTTTTATGAAAATTTATGAATATTATAATTTTGTTTTCATTTAATATATTAAGGAAAATTTAAAAACAAAACTAAAACTAATTTTACTTTTTTCAAAAAAAATTGTATTATTTTTTTTTTACATTATGTGGTATCAAAAATCTATCATGTGGCTGAAAGGAAGGACTAAGTCTCAATTCCAACCGGCCAAGGCTTCGCCTAAAATATTTTTTAAATAAATAAATAAAGAAAAAATATAAGCTTTTCGATAATCAAGCTGCATATTAAAAATAAAGTTTATTTTAGTAAATCCCAGAAAAAAATGTCAATTATTTTTAAGTCGGATCAAAAAAATAAAAATTTATTCACACTAAACATTATTAGATAAAATAATAATATTTTTAATTAAAAAAAATTAATTAAAAACTTCAAGTGAACATGAAATAGGTGAATTTGTATTTTTTTTCAGTTTCTTTATTTTCTTGAATTTTTCGAAGCCTTGCAGATTGTCTTCTTAATTAAAAGAATTTTAATGGATATTTCTAGGAAAACTAATTTAATAACTTAATTATATGTTTGCTTTTTAATTTGATTTTACAGCACATATATAATTATATAAAAGATTAGTTAATATCAAAAGCAGATACATGAAATAATTTATTTTTTTAGATTTTTTTTAGAAAATTTTTGTCAAGATGAATTTTGTTTCCTTTTTTCTAGACTTTGTCTATTTGGAAGCATATGCTCTTATTAGACGGCTTAATTAATTATCGAGAAATTTTCTTTAGATTACTTGAATAGTTGATTACATTCGATTATTAGAAATCTCTAAGTACACTTAAAATCGAATTTATTAAATTTTAGAAAGAATTGAAAAAAAACGAATATGAACAATATAAAAAGGCTGTTTGATTTTATTCTAAACAAGCTTAATTTTGATTAAGATTTTTAGGAAAAAATCAATAGTTCAAGTTTTAGTAAGTTTAATCAACATTATGAAGAAAAAAATTTGAATTCTTCGAGTAAATTAATATTAAATATAAAATTAAATTTTATTTAATTTAATGCCCTTTTAATTAAAAAATGTAACCCAATTCTCATTCTAATTTGTTTAAATTACATTCCTTGAGTAATTAATTTTTGTGATTATTTTTGTATTTTAAAAATGATTTCATTTTGGGGATTATAAATTTAATTCCTACTTTAATTTTTAAACAAAATTAAATTTTGAGAGACTTATTAATTTTAAAGAAAAATTTTTTGTAAAGTTTTATAAAAAAAACCATTTTATAGAAACTCATTTTATTGAAAAATATTGTCGAAATTTACCTGTATTAATTATAGAAAAAAGTCATAATTATAGAAAAAAAAATTAAACAATTAATTAGTTTATTACAAGAATTAATCTAACAAAAAAATTTTCTTATTTTTCTTTATTGTAAACACTAAACAAAAACATAATCTTTATCTTTTCTTCATTATCTTTTTTAATTTCCGATTTTTCACGTGAATTGATAATTTGTATTAACATTCAAATTTTTTGAATTTTTATCCATTGTATCAATTGTAAAATAATGCAAAAAAAATTGAAATTTAATATCATCATTTATACTATCTTTAAAAATAGCTTACGAAATTATTATTCAGAATAATTTTTAAGAAATTTTCTATAATATTTTTCGATGAAAATTTTCTATAAAAAAATTGTCTTTTTCTGTAATATGATATAGTGCCAATTTTGAAAACATAATATTCAATTACAAATCAATTTCAAAGCGCAGATTTAAATCTATTTGTAATAATAATGAAATTTATTTAGTCAAAATTTGAAATTAAAGCTAATTAACATAAATTATAATATTTCAATACCCATTATCTTACCAAATTGGTTGACTCCTACTTCCGGAAATGAGTGCAGCTGCACCTTCTTATGATGCGAAATCCCTTAATCAGGGACCGCAATCTCAAAATCTTCATAACAATGACCCTTTGCTCATCAACCAATCAATGCTACTCCAACTCATGAATCAACTCACCCAAACTCGAAAATTATACTCACAAATTGTCACGAACCAACCATCAAACCCAAACATTCATCCGAATCATAACCCAACTTCCAACTCAAAAACTACTCTTCAACTTGACCAAAATCTAACTCCACCAGTTGAATCATCAAAATCTTTTATCTCAAAATTCATCAGTAATTTGTTACGGTATATAACCGACTCTCCATAGTTTTGTTTATATTGATTTTAAACAGTAGATTAATATTTATGGATAACATAAATATTTAGAAGCAATGATTTTAGATCCGCTATCAAACAACAGTTTATAACGGTTATTGCAACAGTCAATTAATAATAGTATAGTAAACATTTATTTTATTGTGGAATGATTGAGCTTTTCTTCCTAGTTTTTATTTATATTCGTTCTTAGTCTAGCATTAAGAACTTCACTATAAATTGTAGTTACTTATTCTTTATTTTTAGATTTTTATATATTCACTCTTATTTTACTAAATAAATATTTTTATACGAATTCGTTATCTTTTACTACGCCTAAAGTAGTGGCCAGACTTTAAGTGTAACATATGGTAGCAGCGAATGTACAATTTGAATATGGATAGAGAAAGGAAAACCGAAGAAGATTCTTCCAAAAATTGGGAACAAATAAAAAGTATGCATCACATGAAAGCAAAATCATTAGCTTTTAAATTGGACAAAATTACAAAAATCTACAAGGAGACGCTTGAATCTGCATTTTCAATAGCAATTAGCAAAAATGAATTTGTCGACAGAGTTAAAAATGTTGAAGACCTGAAAACTAGTCTCAATTTAAAAATCAAAGATTTGAAGTCCGAAGAACAAATTATATCAAGTGAAGATAAGGATGAAGAGCTTGAATACCTAAAATCAAAATTGTATTCATTATCAACTGAACTTGAAGAGAAAGAACATGAAATTAATACATTGAAAAAAGAAAAACAAGTAAAATTTAAAATAATAGAAAGTTCAACGTCAGAAGAAAATGAATACAACTTAAATAAAGATTTCTATAAATTAGTAAATGTATCAGAACATACTGAGTCAATAATCCAGGATAGCCCTGGTACTGATGAACAATCATCGGAGACTGAAGATCAATCAATCGAAAATAAACAAGATTATAACATTTCAATGCCAAAAACAAGTTATTGTGAGACAAGCTTTAAACAAACTCAATTCGCCAAGCAAAAAGTTAATGAACAAAATAAATTTGGAACTAAATCATATCATTAAAACGATAATGGGTTTTCAAACTATAGATTGCCCCCTACTCCTATTCTAAAGGATTCTAATGATTTGAATTTAAATCAGAGCAAATTTATCGACATCACGATTTCAAATAAGTCAAATTTTAATTACGAAGATAAAATTATGATAACCAAGACTAAACGACTTGAAAATTCTACACCGAAATTTTTTATAAAGCAAGGATTTATATCGGCAAACATTGAGGAAAAAATGAAATTAAACGCTATTGTTAATTTTGTATCTGACTTGCCGCTACTGATTCTGAAAAAACATATTGAATCACAAAGCAATTGGATCTCCTTTGAAAATGAACTAAAATCAGCTTTCAGAAATATAAATCGTGATCAAAAAATTCGATCTGAATTAATATCCTTAAAAAACAGGGAGGGTCTATCAATAGAAAATTATGTAAGTAAATTTTTAACCCTTACTAATAAAATATCATTCATGGCAGAAGATGAAAAGATGTTTCACTTTACTCAAGGATTAAAAGAGTCTACTAAAAGGGAACTCGTATGTCGTAATATCACTAAATTAAATTCAGCCATTCCCTTAGCTATTCAATTGGAATCTTTTACAAATAGTGTTGCTAAAATTAATTATTTCAGAAATAACAAATCAAAGAATAATGTTTTATTTAAAAAGCAATACAATAGATACAATTTAGAAAAGGTTCAAAATAATAGACAAACTAAATATAAATCAGATTATTCTAGAAAGTTTAAAAATTTTTCTTCAGTCGAAAATAAAAACAAAAATGAAAAAATTATTTGTTCAAGGTGCAAACGTAAAGGACACTATGCTAATACATGTAGATCAGACCTTAAAAAAATTAATAGTGTCTAATTTAACTCTGATGACTTGGAAAGCGATAAAATATATGTTTTAAATGATCCAAGTTCTGAAAAGAAAATTCCTAGCATTATTGGTAGAATTGAAGGCATCTCAATGAAAATAGGTTTGGACAGCGGTACAACTCATTCTGTTATGAATCACATGACCGCAATTAGTAATAATAAATAAATAAATTCGAAATATTACGTACATATAAGAAAATTAAAACCGCTACAGGTATTATTTCTGAGGCTTCTGGTGTTACTAAACCAGTTGAAGTCGATATTGGTGGGAATAAATGTATTTTAGAATTCATCGTTTTTGATCATGATGATCATGATGTTCTTCTTGGAATAGATTGGTTCCATAAAACAAGAGCTGGAATTTTCCCAGCTCATGGTTTAATTAAATTCCCATCATGTGAGTTGAGTTTTGATAGAGACAAATTGAGTTAAGCTGTGATGTTTTTGAGGTTTTCACAGCCGATATAGATGAATTTGAACAAAAATATGATTATTTTTGGCAAACTCCTGGTTTTAAAATGGTACCAAAGAGTGAACAAAATCAATCTCAACAATTGATCTTTAAAGATTTATATAATGAAGCAACCAATCTTTATGCTTCATTTATTGAAAACCTCGGAGTTTGTTCGGTTTATGAACACTCCATAAGGCTGATTAATGAATCAACGCCTCCTGTGTATACACATGCATACCGAAAATCACAAAGTGAAAGGAATTTCCTCAAAATAGAATGTGAGAAAATGGTAAACGCGAAAATAATTCGACCATCTAAGTCGCCCTGGTCTTCTCCAGTAATAGTGGTACCCAAAAAAGAAGGCTCGAAGCGAATCTGTATTGATTATAGAAAATTAAACGAATTGACTATTACAGAAAAATGGCTTTTACCAAATATAATTGATTTACTAGATCGATTAAGAGACTCAAATTGGTTCACAGTAATTGATCTTAAATCTGGTTATTGGCAAATAAAAATGAATGAAAATTCAATCCCATTAAGTGCTTTTACCACGCCAGATGGACATTTTGAATTCTTAAGATTACCTTTTGGCCTTAAGAACGCTCCTACTGATTTTAGCAGAATAATGAATATTATATTCGGCAAACTAGATTTTGTAGAAATCTATATAGATGATATCGGACTTCAAATCTTTGATTTTTAAATTGAGACTAGTTTTCAGGTCTTCAACATTTTTAACTCTGTCGACAAATTCATTTTTGCTAATTGCTATTGAAAATGCAGATTCAAGCGTCTCCTTGTAGATTTTTGTAATTTTGTCCAATTTAAAAGCTAATGATTTTGCTTTCATGTGATGCATACTTTTTATTTGTTCCCAATTTTTGGAAGAATCTTCTTCGGTTTTCCTTTCTCTATCCATATTCAAATTGTACATTCGCTGCTACCATATGTTACACTTAAAGTCTGGCCACTACTTTAGGCGTAGTAAAAGATAACGAATTCGTATAAAAATATTTATTTAGTAAAATAAGAGTGAATATATAAAAATCTAAAAATAAAGAATAAGTAACTACAATTTATAGTGAAGTTCTTAATGCTAGACTAAGAACGAATATAAATAAAAACTAGGAAGAAAAGCTCAATCATTCCACAATAAAATAAATGTTTACTATACTATTATTAATTGACTGTTGCAATAACCGTTATAAACTGTTGTTTGATAGCGGATCTAAAATCATTGCTTCTAAATATTTATGTTATCCATAAATATTAATCTACTGTTTAAAATCAATATAAACAAAACTATGGAGAGTCGGTTATATACCGTAACAAATTACTGATGAATTTTGAGATAAAAGATTTTGATGATTCAACTGGTGGAGTTAGATTTTGGTCAAGTTGAAGAGTAGTTTTTGAGTTGGAAGTTGGGTTATGATTCGGATGAATGTTTGGGTTTGATGGTTGGTTCGTGACAATTTGTGAGTATAATTTTCGAGTTTGGGTGAGTTGATTCATGAGTTGGAGTAGCATTGATTGGTTGATGAGCAAAGGGTCATTGTTATGAAGATTTTGAGATTGCGGTCCCTGATTAAGGGATTTCGCATCATAAGAAGGTGCAGCTGCACTCATTTCCGGAAGTAGGAGTCAACCAATTTGGTAAGATAATGGGTATTGAAATATTATAATTTATGTTAATTAGCTTTAATTTCAAATTTTGACTAAATAAATTTCATTATTATTACAAATAGATTTAAATCTGCGCTTTGAAATTGATTTGTAATTGAATATTATGTTTTCAAAATTGGCACTATATCATATTACAGAAAAAGACAATTTTTTTATAGAAAATTTTCATCGAAAAATATTATAGAAAATTTCTTAAAAATTATTCTGAATAATAATTTCGTAAGCTATTTTTAAAGATAGTATAAATGATGATATTAAATTTCAATTTTTTTTGCATTATTTTACAATTGATACAATGGATAAAAATTCAAAAAATTTGAATGTTAATACAAATTATCAATTCACGTGAAAAATCGGAAATTAAAAAAGATAATGAAGAAAAGATAAAGATTATGTTTTTGTTTAGTGTTTACAATAAAGAAAAATAAGAAAATTTTTTTGTTAGATTAATTCTTGTAATAAACTAATTAATTGTTTAATTTTTTTTTCTATAATTATGACTTTTTTCTATAATTAATACAGGTAAATTTCGACAATATTTTTCAATAAAATGAGTTTCTATAAAATGGTTTTTTTTATAAAACTTTACAAAAAATTTTTCTTTAAAATTAATAAGTCTCTCAAAATTTAATTTTGTTTAAAAATTAAAGTAGGAATTAAATTTATAATCCCCAAAATGAAATCATTTTTAAAATACAAAAATAATCACAAAAATTAAATACTCAAGGAATGTAATTTAAACAAATTAGAATGAGAATTGGGTTACATTTTTTAATTAAAAGGGCATTAAATTAAATAAAATTTAATTTTATATTTAATATTAATTTACTCGAAGAATTCAAATTTTTTTCTTCATAATGTTGATTAAACTTACTAAAACTTGAACTATTGATTTTTTCCTAAAAATCTTAATCAAAATTAAGCTTGTTTAGAATAAAATCAAACAGCCTTTTTATATTGTTCGTATTCGTTTTTTTTCAATTCTTTCTAAAATTTAATAAATTCGATTTTAAGTGTACTTAGAGATTTCTAATAATCGAATGTAATCAACTATTCAAGTAATCTAAAGAAAATTTCTCGATAATTAATTAAGCCGTCTAATAAGAGCATATGCTTCCAAATAGACAAAGTCTAGAAAAAAGGAAACAAAATTCATCTTGACAAAAATTTTCTAAAAAAAATCTAAAAAAATAAATTATTTCATGTATCTGCTTTTGATATTAACTAATCTTTTATATAATTATATATGTGCTGTAAAATCAAATTAAAAAGCAAACATATAATTAAGTTATTAAATTAGTTTTCCTAGAAATATCCATTAAAATTCTTTTAATTAAGAAGACAATCTGCAAGGCTTCGAAAAATTCAAGAAAATAAAGAAACTGAAAAAAAATACAAATTCACCTATTTCATGTTCACTTGAAGTTTTTAATTAATTTTTTTTAATTAAAAATATTATTATTTTATCTAATAATGTTTAGTGTGAATAAATTTTTATTTTTTTGATCCGACTTAAAAATAATTGACATTTTTTTCTGGGATTTACTAAAATAAACTTTATTTTTAATATGCAGCTTGATTATCGAAAAGCTTATATTTTTTCTTTAGATCAAGCTAAAAATACTCCTTAAAATCAAAAGCCCTCTTACTTAACAATATGATTAAAAATTCATTCAGTTCTTTTTCTTATTGAGATTAATTTAAACCACTTTTATATAATTTTGGTGTATTTTTATTAAAAAATTAGCAAAATTAAAAAGTTTGTTAAAAAAAATTTGAAAAAAGATATTTTTTTTTTATTAATTTAAAAATCCTTTAAAAAAATATCTTTTCTGGTCATGAATTAATAGTCAGCAAATTCCGTATGAGTGATAAAATAATTTAAAAAATTTTTTTTTTTCTTGGCTTATATTTTTTGGGGGTGACAAATTAAATTTTTTTAAGATGACAAAAATAACTAAAAGCGGTGACTAATTTATTTGGTTTTAGCTGACTATAAAAAACTAATTATTCTGATAAAAAAAAATAAAAGACTGACAAATTTATATATTGAGATGACTTTTTAATAATTTTTCTCTGACAAAATAAAACCTAATTTGTAGACTAAAAAAACTAATTTTATTGACGAAAATATTTATTTAAATGACAAAATATAAAAAAATATAGAAAAATAGAAACGATTAATAAATTATAAATTAATTAATTATAAATTATAATTATAAATTTATTAATGACTTCTTAGTTGTTCATTGTAGCATCTTTTTGCTGAATAAATTCAGTCAACTTAATGATTGCTACCTCTTGATATAAAATTCCTTTACCACGTTTTTTTAGTGGTTTTTCATCTTCTTGGTCTACATCAAGCATTGTGTCCTCTTCATTGAAATTGGGAATTACTGATTCAGCGCTAGACATTTTTTATTTCTTATCGTTAAGTATTTATTTTTTTGTTTTATATGGAAGAGGAAACTGTTTTATATGATAAGTATTTTATTTATTTTTATTTATTTGTTATTTGTACCGAGCTAGAGCTCCTTCAGAAAAAATTAAAAAAATAAATTATAAAAAAAATAGAATAAAAATAAAATAAGATAAAAATAAAAAATCAAAATAAAGTTAATAAAATGAGATTTAAAAAAAAATAGTATAGTAAATAAGCTATTAATTGTCACTCAATTAGTTTAATTATCAGTGAAGTAGTTTGTTTGTCACCTAGTTAAGTGTTTATTAGTCATTAGTCATTAATTAAATTAGTCACTATTTTTTTGGTTTATCTGTCATCCCGAAAATATTTAATTTGTCGGTCAATTAGTTTATCTGTCAGTCAATTAGTTTAATTGTCAGTGAAGTAGTTTGATTGTCACCTAGTTTAGTATTTTTGTCAGTAAATTTAGTCTTTTTTGTCAGTAAAATAGGAATTTTTTTGTCAGTCCATTAAATGATGGCCCTTTTTTTTTAGTAGATATGCGAGAGTGGTAAAAATTGTGACTTAAATGAGATCTGGCTGGGAAAAAAATAATGTTGACTTTAACTTCAGAGGATGTTAGTTTGCCATCGGCATGAGAGAAATAAATTTAAATGGACATAACTAAAGTTTTCTTAGGTGAGACCCAAATTTCTAATTTTTTCTGAAACATTTATTTAATGAATTGATAAACCATAAATTTTAAATATGTATATTTTTTTCAATTGGATTTCTATTTTCAAGTAAAAAAATAAATAACGTTTCTTTATAAAATAAATCACTTTATTGATTTATTTTATTTATTTGATTTATTTATCAAAAAAGTAAAAATATTATTTTATTACAGATCTAAACAGTAATATTTTGCCATAAACACTCGAACATCAACCAAGAATCACTCCAAAATCCTCTTAGCATTTGCTTATAAATATAGTTAAGTATTTAACTATATTTATAAGCAAATGTATCTCCAAACCACCAATTAAAGTAATTAATAAAATATAAATAATTACTAGGGAATACTAACTAAGAAGTGTAATGTTAGCTACGAACTAACCAGTTCATTTAGCCGCTAAGAAAAAGTAAATTGAAAATCATATTTTTATAATCTAAATCTAATGAAAAAAAATTTAGATGAATATTAAATTGACAAAATTTTGTTTTGATTCCATTTAACCATAAAAAACAACTAATGGAAAACTTAATTAAAAATAATATGACCAAAAAGTACGGTTAAAAAAATAACGTCAATGAATAAAAATAATAAAATTGAAATTTTTTGTTATGAGTCAAATGACCAGAAAGATTAATTAATTTATTTATTTTTAAAATAAATAAATGAAATATGAGAGACAAAACTTTCATTTATTTATTTTTAAAATTTTAGTTTAACATCCTGATTTAATTTAAATATAAATTTGCGTTTAGAAATAGTATGACTAATTTCCTATTTTAAAAAAAGATAAAAAGGAACGTTCTTTATTTATGTATTTTTTTTGCTTTTTTTGTCTACACACTGAATAAATAAATCAAAACTAACAAGTTAATATTTAAATATACTTTGATTACTTGTTTAGGGTCTATTCCCTTATGTGACCAATTGATCACGTAATTCTTAGTTTGATCACATAATGCTAACATTTATCACAAAATGTTAATCTTGATCACATAAAAAAAATTATTTGAAATTCACTTAAGTTTTGAAAACTTTTTTAAACATAATTTATCAGGAACCTTAAGCATTACATAAAATATTAAATTAAAACTTTTCAAAATTATTATCTAAAATAATTAGAAGTATCTGAGAATCTTGAATCAATTGAAACTTTAAAAAAAACTTTAAGTAATAAACGTGATCCAGTTAAATGTGAGTTTTGTGGTAAATATTTTGAAAAAAGAGGAATAAATATTCATATGAGCAGAAAACATCAGATTAGTTTTTTTACTTTAAAGACTTAAATTTTTTTTATTTTTTTTTTATTTTTTTTTTATTTTTTTGGTCACGTATTTTCGATTTTGGTCACATAAAAAAAATTCTGATCACAAAATAAATTTATTTTAAATTTCAAATTTTTTTTCTCATTTTTTGTTCACATAAATTTTGATCACGTATTTTGTGACCAGGGTTGATAACCTATCACCTAAAAAATTTTTAGGTTTTAGGTTTTAGGTGATTTTTTTAAGGGAATAGATCTCTTATTTAGAATAGAAGCTTTGCAATTAACTTGAATTATTAACCAAAAAATTTAATTATTTAGAAGATTATACTTGTTATATATTAATATGAGAAATTTAAAAAAAATGGTTCTGCCCCTCTTCAACACTTAATAATAAAATATTTAAAAAAAATTTTCTTTTAAAAAAATTTATTCAATAAAACAAATAAATAATTTAATTAGAACTGTTAATTTGTGTTGTTCGATTTCTAAATTTGCTTACGGGCAAAGTAATGTCGACTTTGTCAGCAAACGATACAGAATTTTTGAACAAACTAAAATTTTTAAATCCAATCTTTTGAAACAAAAAATTGAGCTCTTTTCTAAACAAATTGGACATTGTCGAGTACAAAAAAAAGTTTATTGAAAAATTCAAATTCCTAACTGTCAACGATATGTCTTTGATGGTATAGAACACCAACTGGTACAACCAGACTTTTTTGATAAAAAAAGTCTCAAATTGGTCTTGGTCAAAATTTTTCTTAAGCTGATAATTGATCACCACTTTGTTTATTTGATCGGCTATCCACACTATTTGGTAAGGAAAAGTCAAAACCAAAAATGTAATAGAAACTGTAATCAGCATTGTGTTAATTGAGCGGTCGTTTCTGAGCCGCTGGTCCCTGATTATTCTTTCCCTAGTGCGCATAGCCTCAGACTCCCTTTCTCGAGCCCTCAATTGCTCTGCTCTAGCTTCCATTTTTACCTCGTCCATATTTTCGCACATCATTTTGGTGGTCACATTCGAAGCCATCTCTGACTCGTCCACACTGGTTATAGTCACATTGATCATTGTAGATGGCATTTGTATCACATAATCTTTGACCACTGAACTCTCGGTCATTTCATACTTTTCGGCCGAAAGTCTCACAATTGAAAATAGTTTTTTGAGCCGCGATCTATGTCCTGACTTCGAGCCTGACAGCAAAACTCGATCATCTTTTTTTTTAAAAATTAAATTAATGAATAAAAAATTCAATTATTAAAAAAAATTTTTCATATTTTAAATTATTGACCAAAAAATTGAAAAAATAAATTATTTAAAAAAAAAAATTGCAAAAAAATTAAATTTTTTGTTAAATTAATGAATAAAAAATTCACAAATTTAAATTTCTGTAATCATAGACTAATTGATTGAAAAAAAAATTAATTCTTTTAAAAGTATTAAATAAAAATATTTTTTTAATTAAATTTTTGAAGAGAATTTGGTGATCTAACAAAAAAATATAAAGCTTGATCAATATCTTAAATACTAGAAAAGAAAAATTAATTAAGAATCAAGCAACAAAATTAAGCTATTTTGAATATTCTTTGCTAGAAAAAAAAGGTAAAAAGTCAAAATAGAATAATAAAAAAAGCCATCATTAAAACAATTTTATTTGGTTTCGATATACGGAGATTAATATTGTGTTCTTAAAAATTAATAGTTCCATCATCTTAGACATATTTCATTTAATTTTATTATATTAAAAAAAGTTTTTGCTTTTTTAACAGTTTTTGTTTCTTAAAAAGAGGAGGAAGCCAAATTTTCCAATCTTATATATTTTCATATGTTATTAAGGGCCTAAAATAAGATAAAATGATATGTCTCAGAAAATTTTTGTCTTAATGTCTTATCGCACCTGACGCTCTGGAAGAGAAAAATTATTTTTTTGGATTTTTCTTAATTTTTTGATAAAAAGAAAAACTGATAGCATAATCAAAATCCTGAGAGAATTTTATGCTGGAGACAAATATTTCAGAAAAAAAAATATTTGTAGCAACTTTTCTATCCTAAAACAAAAATTCCACCATCTATAATAGGTTCAAACTTTGAGTGGCCTTAAAATATGAAAAAATTAAGTAATTAGCAAAATTTCACATAAAATATTAATCAGCGCATCGAGTTCTATAAGAATATGCCAAAAAAATATGGATGAAACTGCTGAGTTATTTTTTTTTCTAATTGCCTCGTATCCATTCTTTAATCATAGACGATTGAAAAAAAATTAAATTCTTTTAAAAGTATATAATAAAAATATTTGAAAAAAAGTTAATTGTTAAATTATTAAAAAAAATTTGATATTTTAAAATATGGACCAAACAATTGAAAAAAAATATATATTTTTTTTAATAAATTTTTTAAAATAATATTTGAAAAAAGTTAAAATTTTTTGTTAAATAAAAAAATAAAAAATTACGAAAAATTAAATTTTTTTAAAAGTTTTAAATAAATCATTGAAAAAAAATTTAATTTTTCAATTATTAAAAAAATAATTGAAAAATATTTTATATTTAAATTATTAACCAAAAAATTGAAAAAAAAATTTTTTTTTAAATAAAAGAATAGAAAAATAAATTTAATTTTTTAAATTAATAAATAAAAAATTGAAAAATTACTAAAAAATTGTTTCCGCTTCTCGATTCGAGAGTTTAATTTTTTGATTATTTTAGAATTGTAGAAAAGAATCATTAGAAATGGAATGAGATAAGTGAGACAAATGCCGATTGAGCCGAAAAATAAAAGAACAAAATTGTTCTTGGGCTGACAGTCCCTGTGTTCCATGAATGTGTTGAGACTAATTTTGTCGGGCTCAGTTGAATTTGTCTCGATGACAAAAGGAAACCAAATGAAGACCACTAGAGACAAAATGGGAATTAAAATGACTATGGTCAGAGAGCGTTTTCTGGCGTGCAGGAGACCCACACGGCCTGGTCCGCAAATGGTCATCCATCTTTCATTGGACAAAGCAACCACGTTCCAGGCCGACCAACTGCAGAACACAATGTCAAAGTATCCATGGGTTTTGCACCAAAAAATTGTGCGGAAAAACCAAAAATCCGGTTCGTACTCGTTCAGCCACTTGAGCGTCACTGGGCCACTGAGCAGAAATATGTCGGACACAGCTAGGGCTATCGTGTGCACCGATATTGACTGCTTTCTGAGCTCAAGCCGGCTGAACACTATTATCACCAAAATATTGCTCAAAAGACCAAAAAAAATTAGGAAAAAGTTCATCCAAAGAGTTGCCTTTCTGGTCATGTCCATAAGCAGGAGAGAGTGCAAGCAGGCGCTGCTCTCGGTTGTGTTAAAGCAGGAGTTGATTATTTCCAGTGTTTTGTTTTGGAGAATTTGGTAGTTCTGGTCCATCATTAAATTGGCAAAAATCAATAATTTAAATAGAAAATCTAAAATGAATGTCTTTTAGACAAATAAATGTTTATTATCTCATTTGGTGGCAAAGCCGATTAGAAATTTAATAAAAAATTAAGCTCCGGGACACGGATTTGGGTTTTTAATATAATCCTAGGGACTTGTTAAAATTAATAATTTAAGAAGATTTTTGATACGGTTTTTTTTTTAAATATTTAAGTGAATGACACAATAATTTATTTTTTTTAGTACATTTTTTTCCTCTATCCATTCTGAATAAGGCAAAATTTAAAACTAAAAAAATTTTAAAATAAGAAAAAAGTCAATCTAAATCTTGTGATTTGAATGTGAAATTTTAGCTTTGAGTTTAATTGCAAGCTATTACCTAAATGATCGGTGTTGACAAAAAAAAGGAAATTAATTCTATTTAAAATTGATTTGAGTGCTCCGCAATAATTTGAAATCGGAAACAAAATCAAAATAGCATTTGTCTATGGGCTTAAAATATCCTTAATTATTATTCTAAATAAACTTTAAAATTCATGTTTATTTTGAGATTATTAAATTTCTTTTAAATTTTTTTTTCTGATAAAGACACAAAAAAGAATAAATTTGAAATTGTTGATATCGTGATTTGTTCGGAAAAGCTTTCACAGCAAAAATTTGCATTTTAATATTCAATTTAGGATTCGGATTCAAATTAAAAACGTAGAATTAGATGAATTAACAGTCTTCCTGTTTTTTTGTTGATGCATACACAACTTGAAAAATGAACGAAAAAAAATCATATTTTCAGATATTCAGATTTTAATTAAGCTCGATTTTAAATTGGCTAATTTTAATTATTGACATTTTTGATTAGATTTTACCTAACAAGAAAAAGTAAAAAATTTTCTTTGTCAAAAAGATTATAAGAATTTTGAAGAGATATTCTTGATTAAATTTTTTTTCTATCTTCAAAAAGTTAATCTTGTTAAATGGAACTTTTATTATTATTTATTTGAAAAAAAATTGTTTTGCCAGGTTAAGCTTTAAATAATAATTATAATTGGAAAGATTAATTGATTAAAACTCAAAAATTAAATTTTTTTTCTAATAAAAAGAAACCAATTTTAAATTTAGAATTGACAGAAAAAAATCTAAAATGACTTGATGAAATAGCAAAGAATAATTTTTGCTTACTTTCGGCGAAAATATACACCAAAATGCCATGTAATCAAAAAATAATGAAAAAGCTGACTTTCCATTTATTAATTTAATAAATTTCAAATAATTTTTGCTTCTCTTTCACTTAAGTCTATCATATAGTTTGATAGATTTATATTTATCTTCTTTTTAAAAATAAACTACACATTTTTAGAACCATGACTTTGTTAAATTTAGAGTGAAACCCTCAACATGGTCATTGGTACGAACTCCACTTATTCTCTTACAAAATTTTAAATTATCTATTATGTTTTCTTCAAAGATTTAAAATAATAATGTGTAATCTTTTTTTGAACGAAACCACAAGAAACTTATAAATAAATTAAATTTTTATTAAATGTTTAAAATATGATGAATTATTTAATAGCAAATTATTTTAAAAATTCGCTTTCTCTCAAATTTTATTAAAAATTTTTGCAAAAAAATCTCAAAGTTTGATTCTTGATGATTAATGATGATTTTCAAAATGAATGTTAATGCAACTATTTTCTTAAAAAAATGTCATCTGTTGTCATTTCATAGTGAGACAAAAATTGATTTAGATTAGAAATTTGTTTGGGATGCTTCTAATCATACATAAAAGCATTTGTAAATATAAATCAAAAAACAGAAAAAAATACCAACTAAGCTGTTTTCTCCGACCGGTTATTTAAATAGGTTCTGTATTCAAGCCATTTTGAAAAAGATTGCATCCGGAAGGAAATTTTTTTAAATAAAAAGAATAAAAATATTTTCAATAATTATGTTTGAATGCTAAAATGATTTTTAAAATACTTTTAATTATTTTTTAATAAAAAAATTAATTTCCAATTTTTAATTTTTAATACTAAATTAAAAAATTAAAAAATTTATCAGTAGAAAAAGAGAAAATATTTAAATTAAATGTAAAATGATTCGAAATTTCCTTGTCAAAATTTTTCTATACATTTTTTTTACTTTCTTAAAAGATTCTTTTAAAATTCTAATTTGACAAATTTTAAAGAAAAATTAGAGATATTCAAAAGATAAAAAAATTAATGCTTTTTCAAATGCAAATAAAAAATCAATACTTTTTCTCTAAAAATACTGTAAAATAGTAAGAAAGATTTTAATAGTTTCTTTAAAGATTATTTAAAAATTCCTTAGAGAATAACTTTGAAAAATGCTGGGATATTTTAGAGAAGGGATAAATATTTAAAAATGTTTCTTCCTTTATTTTTTTTTAATTATTTTTAAGTTTTACAATTATCTTATATTATTATATCAGTTTATTTTTTTTTATTAAGATTTAATAATACTGATAAATGTAAAAAAAATTAAATTGCTTCTATTTTAAACTTCTACATCTCAATAAAAATATTTATTTATTGCTAAAATTTTGTATTAAATGTTAATCTTTCGACTCAAATGCTAATTAATTTTAGCACTTAACAATGTTCATGGGCATTAAGTGCAGCGTAAATAAACAAATACAGTGTTTTTTTTTACATGGTTCTAACAGAAATTTGTTTAATTTTACGCAATCTTAAAATAAAAAGACGATTTCGTTTGTATAACTGTTTAGAATAAACTATTAAAAAATAAATGATTTTAAATTTTAAATTTTTTTACTATATCTTACCGTTTCTTACAAGAATTACTAAATTTTTGAAAAAATTACCAAAATTTACAACAAATAACGAAATGAATTAAAAGATTTTGTAAAAAATAATTCAAAATTTTTTTTCTTGAAAAATTAAAAAAAAATTTATTAAAAATTTATTAAAAATCAAAAAAAAATAGCAAAAAATGACTAAATTTTAGGCCGAAATTGAATTTACGATGACTTACAGACATTGAAGTAATTTTTATGTCAAAGTACGTCGACTTACGTAAGTTAATGTAATCTTACGTTAGATTTTGTGTGTAAGAAAGTGTAATCTTGAGTAAAATTACGCAATTTTTTTTAAGAAGCATTTAAAATAAAAATATTGTATTTTCAGTTTACTGATCTTTTCTCTAAAGAAAATTACAATCATGAAAAAAATAAAATACCTGTACCTGTCTTTTCAATTTTTTTTTATTTCAATTACTTCAAAATTCCTCAAATGAAAAATAAAGAATTTTTATACCAGACGAGTTGTGTAACTTGAGATAAGAATACAGTCTAGAAGCTTACATTGATCTACACTTTATGACATTTGATTGCGCAGTTAACGACATTGAATCTATAAAAAAAAATCTTAATAATCAGCATTTAGTGACATTCGAGTGCTATTACCAGTGGGTAGGTTTTCAATTATTGTCTCAACTGATGATTCCAGGTTTAAGTGGATGTACAGCACCAAGAAAAGTGACATAAAAAATTGTCGACAATTTTAAAATTAGAAAGCTAATTGATGAGTTCAAAAATGCAAAAAATTAATTTTTTTTATTCAATTTATTTAACAATTAATAAAATATTTTTAAAATATTTTTTAATAAAATAATTTTTTTAAACGTAATTTTTGTCTCTGTCCTTATATCTAAATTTCAATTTTAAGTTGTTTTTTTTTTCGAAAAGCTGAATCTAATTTTAGATTACAATTTTTTTTAACCCTGCATTAAAATCCACATTTAAGAACATGCTTGATGAATTATGGTGTCTTTAACATGGTATCATTGGTACGTAGTCCTGGGGATAGACTTCTTGGCGAGGATAAAAACAATTTTTTTAAAATTATTTATTTTTTTCAAAATTCTGGTCTTTCTTCTAAAAACTAAATCTGCAATTATTAAGTCAAAGTCAGGCTTTAACTTTGGCTTTTCAAGAACTCTGGTCTAAAATAGAAAAAATAATTTCGGAATAAAATTTAAACCCTGAATTAAGATTAAAACTTGATACACTAAACAGGTTTAAATCACTTTTACAGACTGTTATATTTGAAGTTAAAAACAATTAATTTTATGATATAAAAAAAAAATGATGTGAAAAAAAAATTAATTAATAAGAGAGCTATGAAATTTTGTACACAGATTATTTTAATTCAAATGATAAAAAAAAAATTATTGGCAAATTTAAATGTTGCTTTTTTTAAAAAAAATATCAATGTCATTGATTCTTACTATTACACAAAAATGTAGCCGAAGCATTGTCGTTTTGGAAAATAAGCTTTGTATATCGTCTTATAGATAAATTTTCGAGGATTAAAAATATTTATTTATTATTTTGATTAGATGATCCATTCAAAAGTAAGCTAAAGAACATTAAATTTCTAATTATGCTAAAAATTCAAGTGTTTTCACATTTTTTTCATAATTTAAGAATTAAATAAACAAAGAAGGTCAATTTAAATAATTTAAATTGACAAAATTAAGCTTTTTTTAACTCGGAAAATGAAACAAAATGAATCACAAAATTCAACAAAAAAAATTAATTTTAATTTAAACAGGAAATATTAATGATCAAAACAAATATCAATATTTTGAGATTTATTTTTTTTTTGATTTATTCTAATTGAAATCTTTTTTTTGCAATTTGTTAATTTTTTTTTCTAAATGTTAAAATTATGTCATTGCTACTTAAATGATTTAAGATTTGGGAGTTATAACTATTAAGAAATGAAGATTACATGTTTTGACAGGTTTATTTTTAAAGTAATTATTAATTAACTATAGCAAAAAATTTAATTTTCAATTCTAAATTTACATACAATTTAATTAAAAATAATCAATTAATTGCCATATAAAATTCTTTAAATTTTACTTTAAACTTAACGAATGAAGCATTTTTTGTTTCACCTTTTAAAACTTACAGAAAAATATGTAGTACAAACTCCATTTTTTTTAAAAAGAATTTAAATTTTGTATTATTTATTTATTTGTTTTCTGTACCGAGCTAGAGCTCCTTCAGAATAAGTTAAAAATTAAAAAAATAAAATAAAAATAAAATTACAGTTAATAAAATGAGATAAAAGAAAGAAAAAAGAAATTAGCTAAATAAATGAAAGTTAAGAAGATATAAAATTGGAATAGATTGTTACATGTGACTCATGTTTAAATAGTTCAAGTTTCAGGAAAAAAGAAGAAATAGTAAGGTAGCAATTACACAATAGAGTTGGGTATTCAATATATCTTGATTCGAAACCTTCTTTGTATTCCTTCACCAGTCTTACAACCAATGGAATAGAATGACTCAGTCCTGTCCCAACATATCTCTCACTCAATTCAAAAAGCCGATTCGAGACTGTTAGTAATTTTGGTTTATTAAAAGCCTCATGATGCACGATGTTGGAGGGAGTATCATATTTTAATTTTTGAATATATCTGATTGCTGTATTCTGAATTGCATGTAGTTTTTTGATATTATTTTCTGAAAATGAATTTAAGCAAGGAAAAGAATAGTCTTAAATTGATCCGACTAAGGATTTATAAAGATTTCCTAGTGTTTTTTGATTAAGACCCCATTTTTTGTTTGACAATATCTTAATAATATTTATCCTTTTATTAAAGGGTTCTTTAATTTTATCTACCAGTATATTAAAATTTAACTTAGAATCAAATTTAATACCAAGAAACTTGATTCCTTTTTGGCTCACTATTCTGTTTCAATAAATTTTTTATTTTAGATTATCACTCTCTTTTTATTACCTAGAAAAGACTACTGAACACGACTTTTCAAATGATATCTTCATTTTCCATTTAATAAGCCATTGTTCTAGATCGTTGGTGTATTTATTAATCTTATTTTCTAGTTTCCCCTTTATGTTATAAATGAAGAATGTAACTAGATCATCTGCGAAAAGCAGAGAGTATTCATTATTTGTTTTGTTTCTTTTAGGGATGTCATTAATGTATAAACTAAATAAAAGAGGACTAATTACTTAGCCTTGAGGAACACCTGCAGTCATTTGATATTCTTCGCTCAGATGGTCATTCACATTTACCTTAAATGACCTAGAGTCTAAAAAGGATCTAATCCAGTTAGTCAAGTAATGAGGTGTATTTATTTTAATCAATTTAAAAAGTTAACCTTCATGCCAAACCCTATCAAAGGCTTTAGAAATATCAAAAAAAAGGCCGCAGACTCTTTTTTTTTTATTGAGTGATTCCACAATTTTTTGAATTAAAAAAAAAAGATTATCTGATGTTCGCCGGTGTTTCCTAAATCCAGATTGCTCCTGGATAAGGAGTGAATTTTGTTCCAAAAAATTGTATAATCTTGAATATACTATGCGTTCCAGTAGCTTTCCTAAACAACTCGTTATACTAATTGGTCTATAATTTAAAGGATCTTGTAAAGCAGAAGCCTTTTTTTGAATCAAAGTAATGTTCGATGTTTTCCACGCTTTAGGGACTCTTCCTTCTCGAAGAGATAAATTAAAAAGTTCTATGATTTCTATTAATAAATTTCTAGGTAAGTTTTTTAACATTAAATTATGAATTTGGTCAGGTCCTGATTCAGCTTCATTTTTCAATCTCTTTAAAGCCTAATTATGGGCCATAATTAATTCATTTAAGCAAATTGGATCATTAAAATTAGACTGGTTATAATTCCTAAAGAAAACAGAGTTAGAATTTAGTATTTCGATATCTTACTCAGTATCAATAAAATCAGAATTAGGACTAAATATTGAAGATAAGAATTCTCCGTAGCATTATCCCTTTTCTTCATTAGTTTTGAATTCCTTTTCATTTAAAATCAAATTAGGTATTAAATTTGATCCTTTTTTTGTTCTAAATTTATTTATTTTTTTCCAAAAAGGTCTTCTTGTCAGTGGGTTTTTTCCCATCTTCTCAATAAAATCGAACCAATTTTGATTCCAGAATTTTTTTAAAGAGGCCTTTTACTAAGATGTTAGTTGATTAAATTTTTGCTTGAGTTTTTGACAGCGACTTTTCTGGAAGTTTCTTCTTACTTTCCTACGTTCTTTTATCAAAATAACAATGTTCGATGGAAAACTCGTTTTGTAGATTTTCTGAGAAAGATATGGAATGCTTTTATGTGAAGCAGAAAGAATTTTTTCTGTAATTTTATCATTTAGTTGATCTATTGTGAGTGAACTTTTAGTGATATTCACTATTTGGGAATTTAAATCTCGCTGAATAATTGCCAGTTTGCTTTTTTATAGTTAAACTTTTTAGCTGCTGATTTATTTTCTAATTGATAGCCCATAGAAATCGATGCTTCGATTGGGAAATGGTCACTAGTCATGACTTGACTTTTTAAGACCCTGAAGTTCGTGATTTTGTCAATTAATGAAGATGAAACTAAAAAAAGGTCAAGAATTTCAAAGTAATTCTTATTAAAAATATTGAAAGTAGGACGCTTATCATTAATAACTTAAAAGTCTAACTCGCTGATTATTCTCTCCAACATTGTACCGTTTTCATTTTCCCCTATGCAACCTATTTGCTTTGCTCTAGCGTTTAGATCACCACCTAAAATGTAGTTTCTACAATTCTTATCAACTGTTTTAAAAAACTCAAAGTTCAGAAGCACATTGGGTTGATTATAAAGACTAAATACAAACAATTCATTATTCTTACCTAAGTTCATTTTTATACAAAGGAGTTCGGAATTGAATTCCTCATAAGAAAAATCTTCTATAATCTATAAATTCAACTCCTTCTTTAATTAAAATAGCTATTCCTCCTCCATACTTGTTGCGTGTTTTTGTAATGAACTGATAATTGTGAAAATCAAGATAAATATAGCCGTACTCAAATCTATCTTTAATTCATTGAGCAAAACAATGTCTGGACATTTTTTAGCTAATTTTCAAAAAGATGAACCCAACTAGGTAAATGAAGGCAATTCCAGTGTGTAATTACTAACCTTGTTTTATTTAGAGGATTTGTTCTTAAAATTGATTTATTTGTCTTCTTGTTCATTCTAGATTTTCTTCAAAGCTGTTTTGACTGGAAGTTTGCTGAACAACTTCGCTGGATGATTGATCTACTTGAACTGAACATTCAGTTGTTGAACTGTTTGATTCAGAATCGAAGGTATTGTAGTTTTCATTTTCTAAGACAACTAATGGTTTCTTTGATTCGTTTTCGGTGAATTCTTTTTCATTTGGATCAGATTCGGAAAATCTCATGATTTGATTTTTGGTTTAGAAAAAAGCTTCAGTCTCATTCTGATCATTTGAGAGGACATTGAAAGGTGTCTGATTTATTGGTAGAAGATCGTTTAAACAAATTAACAAATTGTCTTCTTTCACTGGAGTTTTTAGGTCATGAGGAATAATTTGGGACATTACTTCTTTGAAATTTGATGGCTGATATCCAGGCGTTTTTGTCATCATATTGTCATCATTGTCTTTTTGGTCAGCTCCAATTATTGATTGGGTTTCTTCTTGGTCGATGTAAAGATCATTGTAGTCAATCTTTTTCCTCTCAAGCGACAGCAATGTATCATTTTTGTGTCAAGTGTCTTTTCTGATGACACTTTTCGCAAAGTGTTTCTTTGATAGGGCATTTCGCTATGCTGTGTCCTTTTTCATCACAAAAATAGCATTTCTGCTTTTGTCCAACAATTGACACAAGACATTTTAAACCATACATCATTGTTGGGCCTGACAAGCTTCCAATAATGTTCTCAACTTCTTTTGGGAATGATATTCTCACTCTTCTAACACCATTTTTCCTCTCGGGTCTATCTTTATATTTTTCTTCAGTGATGTGTTCAATCTTAAGACCATCAATCCGAACAGCGTTAAAAAAAAGTTTCAAGTCTATGATTCTCGAAATCAGAGGGCAAAAAACGAAACCGAAAAGTACAATACATACTGAGATCCGGGACTTTATTTGCATCTTCAAGCCTGAAATTGGTTCCATTAAAATTTATTTCACGATCGAAGATTTGGGCAACATTAAAAGCAGCATTAAACTCAATTATCCATACTTTGTTTGAAGAAAAATTTTAGATAGATGTGATCGCATCATTTTCCACTTGGTTTAGGACGATGTCTAGGGCATTAAATAAAACTTTATGGCTAATTGGTTTGTCTTACCTCTTCAAATTTTGCTTGACCGAATTTTTAAATATCCACCGTCGGTTTTGATTTGTTTTGTTGAGCGACATTGCCAACACACAACTTTCAACGGTTTTTTAACACGTGATGATACTATTAATTGTATTGGAATTTTTTCCCTTTTTAAAGCCTTTTATGTAGTTACAGTCGATCCTTCGTATAACGAACCCCCATATAACGAAATCCTCTATATTACAGGAACCGATTTTTTATAAAGGAAAAAGAATGCTAATTTTCTTTGATACAACGAAACTCTTTATTACGCAATCCCGATATAACGAACTAAGAAAAAAAACGAGAAATACTTTTCTTAAGAAAAAAAGCTTTATATAACGAAAATTACATCCGTTAATAACGCCTTGATAATAAAAAATAGTAAATAAATACTTGACAATTACTAATTATTGAAGAAATGATAATTAGTAATTGTGATAATGAAGAAAAGGGAAAATGCTTTGGAGAACTCTTATCTTCAATATTTAGTCCTAATTCTGATTTAATTGATACTGAGAAAGATATCGAAATACTAAATTCTAACTCTGTTTTCTTTAGGAATTATAACCAGTCTAATTTTAATGATCCAATTTGCTTAAATGAATTAATTATGGCTTTAAAGAGATTAAAAAATGAAGCGGCATCAGGACCTGACCAAATTCATAATTTAATGTTAAAAAACTTACCTAGAAATTCATTAATAGAAATCATAGAACTTTTTAATTTATCTCTTCGAGAAGGTAGAGTCCCGAAAGCGTGGAAAACATCTTACATTACTATGATTCAAAAAAAGGCCTCTACTTTACAAGATCCTTTAAATTATAGACCAATTAGTATAACGAGTTGTTTAGGAAAGCTACTGGAACGCATAGTATATTCAAGATTATACAATTTTTTGGAACAAAATTCACTCCTTATCCAGGAGCAATCTGGATTTAGGAAACACCGGCGAACAGCAGATAATCTTTTCTTCTTAATTCAAAAAATTGTGGAATCATTTAATAGAAAAAAAAGAGTTTGCGGCCTTTTTTTTGATATTTCTAAAGCCTTTGATAGGGTTTGGCATGAAGGTTTACTTTTTAAATTGATTAAAATAAATCCACCTCATTACTTGACTAACTGGATAAAATCCTTTTTAGACTCTAGGACATTTAAGGTAAATGTGAATGACCATTTGAGCGAAGAATATCAAATAACTGCAGGTGTTCCTCAAGGCTCAGTAATTAGTCCTCTTTTATTTAGTATATACATTAATGACATCCCTAAAAGAAACAAAACAAATAATGAATACTCTCTGCTTTTCGCAGATGATCTAGTTACATTCTTCATTTATAATAAAAAGGGGAACCTAGAAAATAAGATCAATAAATACCTCAACGAACTAGAACAATGGCTTATTAAGTGGAAAATGAAGATATCAGTTGAAAAGTCGTGTTCAGTAGTCTTTTCTAGGTACAAAAAAGAGAGTGATAATCTTAACTTAAAAATTTATGGAAACAGAATAGAGAGACAAAAAGAAATCAAGTTTCTTGGTATTAAATTTGATTCTAAATTAAACTTTAATATACTGGTAGATGAAATTAAAGAGCGCTGCAATAAAAGGCTAAATATTCTTAAGATATTGTCAAACAAAAAATGGGGTCTTAATCAAAACACACTAGGAAATTTATATAAATCTTTAGTCGGATCAATTTTAGACTATTCTTTTCCTTGCTTAAATTCATTTTCAGAAAATAATATCAAAAAACTACCAGCAATTCAGAATACAGCAGTCAGATCTATTCTTAAGTTAAAATATGATACTCCCTCCAACATCGTACATCATGAAGCTTTTAATAAACTAAAATTACTAACAGTCTCGAATCGGCTTTTTGAATTGAGTGAGAGATATGTTGGGACAGGACTGAGTCATTCTATTCCATTGGTTGTAAGACTGGTGAAGGAATACAAAGAAGGTTTCGAATCAAGATATATTGACTACCCAACTCCATTGTGTAATTGCTACCTTACTATTTCTTCTTTTTTTCCTGAAACTTGAACTATTTAAACATGAGCCACATGTAACAATCTTTTCCAATTTTATATATTCTTAATTTTCATTTATTTAGCTTATTTACTTTTTTTTAATTCTTTTTTTTTTTTTTTTTTTTTTTTTTTTATCTTATTTTATTAACTTTAATTTTATTTTTATTTTATTTTATTTCATTTTTATTTTATTTTTTAATTTTTAACTTATTCTGAAGGAGCTCTAGCTCGGTACAGAAAACAAATAAATAAAATAAATAAATTATTGTTTATCTAAAAATTCTAATTGATAAAATTGAAAGAAAAGCAAGTTTGCAAAAAGAGAAAATGTACATCTCTTGAAGTCAAGATAGAAATTATAAAAAAGCACACTGAGCAAAAAATAACCACTTCAAAGCTGGCCAAAGAATACAACGTTAAAGCTTCTACAATTTCTGCTATTTTTTCGTCGAAAGCAAAAATTTTAGAACATTACGAAAAGAACTTAGCCGGTCCAGAAAAAAAGCGTATAAAATTGTCAAGTTACGACGATGTTGATCAAGCGGTGTTGTATTTGTTCGATCAAGCTCAAAAATACAATAATATCACAATTAATGGTATCGAAATTAAATTACAAGCGATGAAATTTGCAACAATGTTAGGTCATCGTGACTTCAAGGCAAGTAACAGGTTGCTTTGTAATTTCAAACAGAGGATGCTAATAAACAAGTGACTAACTCAAAAGAAGCAATCGATAGAATAAATGAACTGAAACAATTTTTTTAAACCAAAAAAGATGATAATTCTAATGTAATTAATTTATTATTTTATATTGAAAATTTTATAATTGAAAGTAGTTTTACCAAACAACCATCTGTTACCGATTTTTTTCAAAAACATTAACTTTTTGTTTTTTCTAGCATTTTTATTTGAGATTTTTTTATCAATAAAATTTGGTTTAAAATTTTTTTTTTCCCTTTCATTTTATATGGGAATTTCGATATAACGAATACCGAATTTTCCGCCCAAGAAGTTCGTTATACCGAGGATTGACTGTATAAAGTAAATTATAAATCAATGAATAAATAAATAAAAATGAATTTATCTTTTTTTTCGTTGAGATAAAAAAAAAACTAATAATTAATAAATTTTTTGAAAAAAAACATTTATTTAGATTTTTAAAAGTCACAAACATCAATTAAAAAGTAAATCTATCATTAATTTACAGCCAACTTATAAAAGAGCCATAAGTTCCTTTCCATCTTCGCCCGAAATGATACAACCAGGCCACTTGGATTTGATTGCTTCGAAAATTTCGGTCTCTTTTTCCTCTTCAAACATTTTGAATTTAGAATATTTTGCTCGCAAGGCTTTATGTGGTGACTCGATCAAATCTGCATCCCTGGTGGCTAGAAAAAAAATAATATTCAATTCTAATAGATTCATTTAAATCTACATATGAAAATAATTGATTCGAATTCTTGTTTCTTAAGGCCTGTGTAAAAGTGGAGAGAAAAATTTTGCTCCAAACGCCAATTGTTGATTAAATCTATGTTCGTATTGAATAAAATGGCTACATTCAATTTTCCCATCAAAACTAGCCAAACTGGGAACTTGGGCGTTTTTAGCATGCTCTCCACTTCAGTTCGCTGATCATCTTCTTCTTTTGAATCCCAGTACAAAATTCCAATATCACTTCTTTTCTTTATGCCTACCAGGGGCTTTTCCTGGACAAAAAAAATATAATTTTTTTTTAATTTTTTCAAAGCTTATTTTACTAGAGCTTTGCCTTTAGAATCATAAACAATGGTGCCATTGTGAAAAAATGGAGTGGCTGTGCCAGTTAATACCAAATTGAACAAGGAAAACTTGCATTCTTCCATATCCCCCATCAATGAATGTCCTTGAAGATCTTCATTTAGTCTTGAAACAGATATTTTTTTTATCCATTCTCTCAAAAATTTTGATTAAATTACTTTTCGATCTTTTTCGATAAAATCAAGCTGTACAAAAAAAACATACAACCACCTTCTCGTTGAAACTAGGAAAAAAATTTTTTTTTAAATATTAACCTTAATAATTTATAATTTTATAGAAAAAAATTTTTATTTTTTTTACCTTAATTATAGATATTTTGTGAATAATTTATAATTTTAGAGAAATTTTTTTTTTTAGTTTTTAATCTTAATAATATTAATTTTGGAAAAAAATCTAATTAACCTTAATAATTTATAATTTTGAAGAATCAATACATTATCAAGATAATTAGAAATCTTAATAAAAATCATACCGTTAACTCTTGACCTTGACTTAAAATTATTTTTTTATTTTTTTTTATTTTCTAAATCGACATTGCATGTAAAGCATGTTACATTACAATTATTTAAATTAAATCAAAGATTAAGTTTAATATCTAAGGATAAACTTTTTGAATTGAAATGATATTTTGAATTGATCATCAACTTCAAGATGCCAAAGAAACGTGGTAGAAAAAGGCTACCTCGTGACGAAAATGGTAAATTTATTAGGCAAAATAAAAAAATGCTTTTATACAAATTTTTTTGGCTATTAAATCGAATTTTTTTAATTTTAAATTTAATTCTAATTTTTAATTTTTAATCGAATTTAACTTTTACTCTTTGAATAAATACAAAAATTAGAAAAAACTTTAATTTTTAATTTTTTTTTAAATTTCGAATTTAATTCTAAAATTTTTTAAGTTTATTACAAAATAAATTCGAAATTATTCTAAGAATAAAATCAAACTTTTGCGCTTACTCTTAGTTTAAAGTCAAGGTTTATTCTAAAAAAAAATAAAAAAATTTTATAACATGGTTTCGATGGAATTAGTTCCGCATAGAATAAACCCAAATTTTGACATAGTTTCAAGAGTAATGGTCACGAGTTTACGGTAATTTTTTTAACTTAATTTTTATCATTTCAATTGAATCTAAATTTAAATTTTAAGCTTTTTCTTACTGAAAGGCTTTTAGTTTTTGCCTTTGTTTTCAATTTTTAAAAATTGATAAATAATTTTATTAATTAATAGACAAAAATTTTTAGATATAAATCTTAATAATATTAATTAAAAAAAATTCTTATTTACCTTAATAATTTTTAATTTTAATTAAAAAAAGAAAAAATTTACACTCACAGATCCTAAATTTTTTCGTATAAACTCTTCTAAGGCATCCAACGCTGTAAACTCATAGATATACAACTAGAATTAAAAAATAATTATTTGTCAATGCAATTTTTGATCTTACCTTTTCGGTTAGACCGTCAGCAAAATATTTAGTTTCAGGATCAATCTTAAAACAGTTTATTCCAGAATTTAGGACCACAGATGCGCATTGGTTCCCACCCGCGGTCCAAAGTATTTCCGACAAAGCACTTATCAAACAGTCTCTTTTTTCAGCATCATTTGGTTTTAAAATTCTACAAAAATTAAAAAAAAATATTTTTTTAAAAAAAAACTTCTATAATTACTTTCTCTTATTCCTCCACTCACTTAAATTATAAAATAAAAATTCAAGAAATTTTTCTTTTAATTTTAAATTACCCATCGCTAATCTCTTGTCCATCTATGCCCCGGTAGCCCATTAAAATCAGCTTTTTTATCAAAACAGCCTGAACTGACAGAATCAAACCTCTGGTGCCATTCTTTTGCAAAAATATTTATCTCCTTTTTTCCAAGTTAATTTACTTTTTACTTTTTCAGAACACAATCCGTAGATAAAGTCCTCGCAGCCTGATCTAAAAATAAACTTTGCCCTTGTCCATTCTTTGCTTAGTGTATACACTTTGCTTCCAACTGTTAATTCTCGCAGAGCCTTATTAATTTATGTAATAGATAAAAAATTTAAATTTAAATTTAATTACAGTAGCAGTCTGAAAATCAATTGGCTTGAAATTTTTGCTCACATTTTTTCCATTTTCAGATTTAAGACTGGCACTAGAAGCCGATTTGGCCACGTGAGCCGTAAAATCAAAATTTAGCAACGAATTCACTTTCTTAAATAATAAAAAAGCTATTTTTATTTTAATTTAAAAAAAAATTATTTTTCCACTTTTTGAATTTCGTCCCGGCTATTTTTAAAATATTCGGACAAATTTTTAATCTCGTCATCCTTTAGTTCATCCTTGGAAAAATTTTTGAAAAAATTTTAAACTTGGCATCTTGTTACTTCAGGTCGCATTGAGACAACACTGGATATTCTGATATCGCTGACACTGGCTGCCCTTTCGTCCCATTCATCATTTAAGCTCATCCTGTTCTAAAAGCAAAATTTATAATTTAAAAAAATTATTTTTTCGGAAATTAAATTCCTAGCCGACCTTTTTTATTTAAATCTCTATGGATACAGAATAAGTATAATAATTGAGAAAAATTAGAAAGTAAGCTCGCTTCAGATTTTGAAAGTCCGATTTCTAGAGTGTTAGTTGAAAAGCAAAGCTTCTAAAATTTTTTAACTAAAAAAGCTTTTTTTTCATAGTTCTTAAAAATTATTTATTTGATTTTTAGATATTTTATTTTGAAATTCTTTCGATTGTTTTTCGAAAGCTAAAATAATTTTGAAAATTTTCAAGTACTTTTATAATGTGTCAAAAATCATCTAATTCCGTTTTTAATTTTAACTCATCATTTGAGTGTCAAGCAGAATTGAAGCTTAATAAAAAAAATCATTTAAAGTCAAAAAAAAATATTAGAAGTATATTTTCAAGATTTCTAATTTGAAAAGTATTTTTTTATTTGAAAAAGAATTAGAAATAAAATAAAGTTTTTTTTTCAAAGTAAAAAATTTAAAATAATTGAATATTGAAAATTATTTGAATTAAATGGAAAATATAATCAACTCAAAAATAAATAATTGAAATTTAAGAATAAAAACAAAATTGGCATTTTTTCAAGTGCTAAATTTTCTTAAAATTTAAAAATTTTAAATTCAAATTGAAAAAATCAAAAATTTTACAAAACTAATTTTTCCTTTTCTTTTATATAAAAAAACAGAGCTGTTCAAAAGTCACAAAAGTACTGGCTTGGAAAAGTCACTAAAATTGGAGGCCTTGACTTGAAATTGACTTAAGACTCTGACAATAAATATAAGTTTTATCAAATATTTATTAAATTTAATTGTTTTAAATTTAATATTTATTGATTTTATTAAAGAAATTCAAATTCAAATCTCTGTCGAAAAATTATGATACAAAATATCAATAGAAATGCCCAAATTTTTAGTTGTTTGTTTCCAATTATATCAAGGAGTCCAAAAAAAATACATAAAAATAGATTTCAGTTAAAACCAAAAAAGGTAGAATGAAAAATTTGAAAAAAAAATTTTTTGCCGATTTTTTTCCTCAGTTTTCCTCAGATTTTTGCTCGCCGAAAAATCAGAATTTCTGGAATATTTTTAATGAATTTCATGAAAACTAAATATTATTTATATAATAATTTTTTTTTGTAATTAAAAAAAGATTGCCTTCAAAAATTCCGTTCTCCTGAATTTAGCCTTGAATTATCGTTCATCAGTTTAACATGTCATTGAAGTAAGATAGTTTTTTATTTTTTTTATTAGATATTCAGATTGAAAGTATCAAAAAAAAATTTAAAAATTAAAAAAAATTACTTTTGTATTAAATAAAGAGAAAATGTTGCTAGCTATGCTATATTTGTTAATTTATAGACCAAAAAAAATCCAAAATTTGTTAATTTTTGTCTAAAATTGTTATTTTGTGACTAATTTATTTAAAATAAAAGTAACTAGTATATTTTTGTTAATTTTTTTCCTAAATTTGTCATTTTTTGAATAAAAAATAAAATTAAAAAAATGCCAATTATTGTTATTTTTAGTCTTATTTAAAAAAAAAAACAAAACAAAAAATCACTGCATTTCTAGAGCTTTTTTAGCTTTTGGAGGCCTACCAGCCTTTTTTATTTGAGGCAAAGGAACATTTTTGAACTTTAAAGGTATTTCCACTAGTTTCTGATGTACTCTTAGCGTCATGACATATTTTGGAATATCCATTTTTTTGGTCAGATTAAAAATATCTATTCAAATTTTAAATAGTTTTGGTTGAAATTAACCCTTAAATACTAAGACCCTTAAATAAGTTTTAATTTTTTAATAAAGTGTCATTTTTAAAGATTAACTTAAATTTCATTTTTATATATTTAATACTAATATAGAACAAAAAAGAATAAATTTGATTAAGTAGCCAATTTGTACGAAAAAAATTATTTTTTTAAAATTTATCTCCGATCCTTTTTTATCAAAAAAATGGTAAAAAAAATTATTTTTATCTTTATTAATGATTGAATTTAAAAAAAATAATAATCAGTTTAAAAATTGAATTGCAAAAAATTTTAAATCATTTGTCCAAGACTTATCAGAGTTTTGTCCATAAAACGTTTTCTTGCAAAACAAAGCCACCATTTCGAGGGTCTATCTTCCTCACCGTAGACTTTGTTGCCAATTCTTAATCCAGTCTCAATCCTAAGTTGCTTCATATAAGCTCGCATATCATCAGCCTCTTTGGGAGAAGATGGTTTGGCATAAACAGCATTTAAAGGAAAGCCTGGTTCGCCTGGAATGTCAAATTTTGAATTGGCCAAAGTGTCCAAGTCTTTGAGTGCCTGGATTTTATTTTGTCCCTTAATAAATGATCAATAAATCTTAAATAAATCACTTTTTTGTCACTTACTCTCAGCAGAGCTCTAAGACACTCGCTGATGTACAAGGTGATATAAATCAACACTCGGTCCGCATCACTCTTTTAATCAAAGTTATCTTTTTTTTTTTATTCTAAAATTTATCAAGTCATACTCGAATGTCAAAACTTTTGAAAAAAATGTTGGCTTTAAAATAAGTGATGGCCTCATCAATAATGTCACCTGCTTCGGCTAAAAATATTAAATTTATTTCATGCAAAAAAAAGGTAAAAAATTTCTTACGATTTGTTTCTTTGGGTGCTGGTCCTCTAATCTGTGTTCTCAAAGGCAATAGGGCCATGTTACCAATCTTTAGACTGCAATTGCTAAAACTAGAATGGTATGCCTTACAAAAAAAAATTAGAATTTTTTTCCTAACCAATTTACCAAAGCTAACAGGCATTTTTTTTTGGTAAATTATGGCTCGACAAATTTTTTTTTGATCTTCTGACTAAGTCACTCTTTCACTATGGTTTAAATTTTTTTTTTATCTTTTTTAATAAATTATGAACTAGTTAATCATATTTAATCAAATTTTATTTTGTTATATTTAACTTAACAAATACATCAATTTTATTTTGAATAAAATTTTAAAAAAATTTTTTTTTCTAATTTTGATATTGTGGACATGATGAAACAAGCACTGGGTCAGGACATGGCACGGGTATAGGAACAAGCTCAGACTGTATACATGGTTGGTCTACAGGAACCTGAACCGGCATCGGCACTGGACAAGTTATTGGAACTGCTTCATTTATAGCAACTCTAACAGGAACAGGAACATCTTCGTGCACTGGAACTGGCCTAGGAATCCGAATTAATATTGGTATCGGAACTGGGTCGGGCACAAGATCAGGCTGGGCGATAGGGTATGGAACTAGATATGGAACTCTGATTGGAATCTTGACAGGAGTAGGCACCGCCACCAATTTAGGTATTTGATATGGTAATCTGATCAAAATTCTAACAGTTTGAGGCACTATTTGAGGTATTTCAACTGGTTGTGGAACGGGACATGGTTCAGCTACGGGATACGGTTTTCGGATGAAAACTCTTTGTGGTAGATCAACAGGACACGGAACAGGACATGGTTTTGGGACTGGTACAGGCACTGGCACTGAAACTGGTTGAGGAACCTTGGAAATTAATGTTAACAAAATTGGTCAAATTAATTGAACAATTACATCAACATGTTCTATGATCGGGACAGGGGTTGGATATGAACACGGAACAGGGTACTCTATTCTACATGGATTGTTACAGTCTTGATTTAAAGAATTAGGGAAATTTTTTATTTAATTTATTTTTACCTGATAATATCATTTTATTCAAATTTTATTTTAGTAAAGACTTGGTACAATATTGACTCATTTTATATGAATTGAAAAATAGGATTCTTTTAGATTTATGGTTGATTTGTCGCATTTTTTTTCTCAATTGTTTGTTTTTATTCACAAGATTTTGGCTAAGAATCGAAAATTAGATGAATAAAAAATGGTATTTAGAAAAAATTCATAAACTTGAATAATTTAATTGGAAATATTTTGAAAGCTAGTTTAATCGAAAAAAAGTTCGAGATTTAAAAAAATTCAATTATCTTAAAAAAAATTTTTATCATCATTGAAATAGTTTTTCTTTTTTTGATAAATAGAAATTTAATTTTTCAGAAATTTTGCTTTAATTGTTCAATTTTTACTGAACTTCACACCAAAAAATTGGAAATAGAATATTTAGAATATTTTATTATTTTAAAATGTTTATATATGTATGTAAAAAACAGGAAAGAAAATATTAAATTAGGAAAAAAAATTTTAAGTGTTTGCAAATAAATCGCAGAACGGCTAAAATTGTACTAAAAAAACCTCTTCATAGTCCTTTATGAGTGCCCAAGAAACCCTTTTAACGATACAAAAACGAGAATTATCGATAAGATCCTTAATTCTCGCAAATTTTTCGCTAAGTATCGTTAATTTTTTTATTGCAATAAGCTTTTTATCTTTTCTAATCGATACTTTATCGTTGATTTTTTATTAATCATTATTGTTAGGTAAAAAATTTTTTTTTTGTTATTACAGTTTATTAAAAAGCTATCATTCACTATTTCAAAATTTTTTTTGGTTACAGTAGTAAAATATCTTATCTTAAGTTAGTGTTAAATTAGCATTGAGTCATTTTATTAGTTTCAAAATTGATCAAAATTTATTTTTTGGAAAAATAGCTACACAAGACAAAGTATAGTCTAACTTTTAGAAATAATAACAACTGATGTGTTATTTGACAAGGAAAAATCGAAATTAATTTGAAAAAGGAATTATTTATTTAATTCAATAATAAAAAGAATGAATCAAAAATTAGTATTTGAAAGTTATAGACTCAATGATAATTTTTTAATTACGCTAAAAATTAGCTTTTTTTTAATATTCAAAAAAACTTGGCGTACAATCTTCAAGCTTAAAATTAAAAATCTTTTTTTCTTTGAATAACTTATTTTTTTAATCAATTGTATACACATCAATTGTGTTGAAATATTTTTTGTCTTATTTTCATTTTAAAATATTAGGTTGTTTAATAAGTTTTTTCGTCGATTTTTAAATGAAAAAATCTCATCAAAGATTAAACTTTTTTATGCAATGTTGTACATCGTTTGAAAGAGCAACACTTGTTCTTTTAAATGATATATAAGATTATATGTTTGCTTTTTAAATTTCTTAATAATTAACTAAATAAAAATGTATGACAAAAAAATCCATATCCGCCATTGCATGTATTTGCAAGAGCTGCTTGAGGAAGACCCGAGGCGGTCGACTAGACAGCTCGCTAAAGAGATGTCTGTAACAAATGGCACCGTTTGGAATAGATTAAAAGCATTAGGAAAAAAAGTCTAGAAAAAAACGAAAAAACTTATTTAACAACCTAATAGTTATCTTTATTAATTAAATGCATTTATTTAATAATTTTTTAAAGCGAACAAAAATATTTAATATTTATGGGCTACATTAAAATGCACGTTTATCGACTTTTTTTTTAATGTTAAATAATGAATATTGTGAAGAAATGTATTAATGAGGATTAAAATAAATTTTCAAAAGCTTTTCTATGAATAAATAAAATTAATTGGTTATCCAATTAACATTTTAATTTCCAAATTTTATAATCAATTAAATACTGCCGACTGGTGTGTTTTAGGGGAGATGGTTAAGATTGTCAGAATCAAAAATGTCAGAGTAAAATTGTCAGAAATAAAAAAGTCAGGAAAAAAATTGTCAGAAAAATAATTGTCAGAAAAAAAAAAAGTCAGAATGTAAAAAAAAACAAAATTGTCAGAAATAAAAATGTCAAACCAATCCTGATTTTTGCTTTTACTTTTTTCTTATTGGAAGATAAATTATTTATTTATTTGTTTTCTGTACCGAGCTAGAGCTCCTTCAGAATAAATTAAAAAAAAAAAAAAAATAAAAATAAAATTAAAGTTAATAAAATGAGATAAAAATTAAAAAAAAAGTAAAATAAGCTAAATAAATGAAATTTCAGAAGACATGATTTGGAATAGATTGTTACATGTGTTACAGCTTTTATTTATTTTTTTTTTTTTGATATGTAGTGAGTTAGGTAAAAATCTTTTTTTTTTTTTTTTTTTTTTTTTTTTTTAATATATTATAAGTCAGGAAAAAAAGAAGAAATTACTAGGTAGCAATTACACAATGGAGTTGGATATTCGATATATCTTGATCCGAAACCTTCTCTGTATTCTTCCACTAGTCTGACGACCAGTGGAACAGAATGACTCAATCCTGCCCTGACATATCTCTCACTCAACTCAAAAAGTCTATTTGAAATTGTTTCGAGATTAAGTTTATTGAAGGCCTCTTGGTGTATAATATTGGAGGGGGTATCATATTTTAGCTTCAAAATAGATCGAACTGCTGAATTTTGAATAACTTGTATTTTTTTGATGTTAGTTTCTGAGAATGAATTTAAACAAGGAAAAGAATAATCCAAAATTGATCCTATTAAGGATTTGTAAAGATTACCTAATGTTTTGGGTTTTAGACCCCATTTTTTATTTGAAAGATATTTTATTAAGTTAAGCCTTGAATTACAACGCTCTTTTAATTCATCCACCATTGGACTAAAAGTAAGTTTTGAATCTAATGTTATTCCTAAGAATTTAACTTTTTCCTCTTTATTTAAATTACTATTATTAATTTTAAGGTCAAGATTAAATTTAACTTTAGTTTTTTTCTCAAAGATCATATAACATGATTTCTCAATAGAAATTTTCATTTTCCATTTGAAAAGCCATATTTCAACTTCTTTTAGATACTTATTAATCACTTTTTCAAGATTTCCTATCTTTTTAAAAGTAAAAAAGGTAGCCAAATCATCTGCAAAAAGAAGAGAGTATTGGCAGTTTGTTTTGTTTCTTTTTGGTATATCATTTATAAAAATGCTAAAAAGAAGCGGACTAATTACTGACCCTTGTGGAACTCCTGCTTTAATAGGGTATTGATCACTTAGATGACCATTTATATTTACTTTAAAAGATCTTAAGTGCAGAAATGATCTTATCCAGTAGATAAGATAAGGTGGTAGATTTATTTTTATTAGCTTGTAAATTAGTCCATCATGCCAAACTCTATCGAAAGCTTTAGAAATGTCAAAATATAGACAACATACCCTCTTCTTTCTATTAAAGGACTCTGAAACTTTTTGAATAAGAAAGTAAAGATTATCTGCAGTGCGTCTATGTTTTCTAAATCCTGATTGTTCTTGAATAAGTAGACTATTGTTCTCTAGAAAATTATATATTCTTGTGAAGATGATGCGTTCAAGTAACTTTCCAAGGCAACTTGTCATACTAATTGGACGATAGTTATTAGGATCTTGGGTGGGAGATGTTTTCTTGGGGATCATGGTTATACTTGCTATTTTCCAAGCTTTTGGCACTTGACCTAGTTCCAAACTCCTGTTAAAAAGAATACTTAGTTCAATTAAAGTTTCTTTAGGTAAATTTTTTAACATTAGGTTGTGGATTTGATCTAATCCAGAGCCTGCTTCTTCTTTTAATTTTTTTAAAGCATTTCTTATTTCCAAAAGAGTAATAGGCTCGTCCAAGTTATTTTGTACCTTATTTTTTAAGAAATCTGTAATGGTTTGTGATATTTCAGAACTATCCTCTGATTCAACAAGATCTAGATGAGGACTAAAAGTTGAGGCCAAGATATTTCCAAAGATTTTTCCTTTATCTATATCTGTCTTAAACTCAACACCATCTTTGAGTAATGATGGTATCTGTTTTGAACATTTCTTAGATTTGAACTTATTTATTTTTTTCCAGAAAGGCCTGCTTGATAAAGTATTCTTTCCCATTTTATTTATAAAATCTTGCCAGTTTTGGTTCCAAAATTCTTTAAGAGCTAGACGTAACTCAGATGTAAGCTTATTAAAAATTATCTTTGAAGAAGGACACCTGGTTTTTTGGAAAAATCTTCTAATTTTTCTTCGTTCTTTTATTAATAAGACAATGTTTTCTGGTAAGCTTGATTTAAAAGACTTTTGAGTGTAAGCTGGAATACTTTTTTGGGCAGCATTAACGATCTTTTCTGAAATGTGTTTATTTATGTCATCAATGTTTGTAAAAGAACTTATATGTTGATTTGTTGACTTCAGTAAATTTCGGTAAAGTCCCCAATTTGCTTTTTTAAAATTAAGACTAGGTTTTCAAGGGTTCAACTGTAATTAAATATTCAGCTGATATACATGTTTGAATTGGAAAGTAATCACTTAACATATCATGGTCTATAAGAACTTTGAAGTCAAGGACCTTATCCGATAGTGATGACGGTATTAGGAATAGATCAAGGACTACAAAGTGATCAGTTTTAAATCTATTATATGTTGGTGTTATGTCATTGATTGCAGAAAGATTGAGCTTGCTAAAAATTTCCTCCAAGATTAAACCATTTTCATTTTCTCCCAAACAACCTAAACTTTTAGATTTCGCATTGAAATCACCCCCTATTATAAATTTTCCACATCTACTTGAGATTTCTAAGAAAAGTTTAAAAGGAAGTACAGTATTTGGTGGATTATAAAGGCTAAAAATAAAAAATTGAGTATTTTTTAGATACACTTTAATACAAAGAAGCTCTGCACTAAAATCATCAAATGAGTAATCTTGTTTAAATTCAATACCGTCTCTTACCAACATAGCTATTCCTCCACCATATCTATTTCGGGCCTTAACTAATGAAGTGTAATCTTTAAAATTAAAGTAAAAGTTCGAATCATTCGTGTTTATTTTTATTTCATTTAGGAGAAGTATGTCAGGACATTTTTGAGTTAAAAATTCTTCTAAAAGTTGAATCCTACTTGGTAAATGGAAACAATTCCAGTGTGTAATTACTAACCTTGTTTTATTAAGTGGTTTTGTTCTTGAAATAGATTTATTTGTCTTCTTGTTCATTCCTTCCAACACGTTTCTCCTGCTCCATTATTTGAACTCTTCTCACTGTTATTGCTTGGTTTTGCTACCAGATCTGCTGTTTGTTTTTGTTGGTCAAACGAGCTTGAATTTGTCTCATTGTGTACGGGCAGAGTGATCTGTGAAGAGTACTTGCTGTTCCCATCTTCTATTTCAGCATCGTCGTTTGACTCAATAGAATATTCTACTTCTGCTTCGGAGCCACTCATTACTTCCCGTACACTATCGTCGTTCTTTGCTTGTTTGTTATGATTTTCACTCTGATCATTTGAATTTAAGCTTGTGTCATTAAATGTTCGTTTGTAAAATTTGTTAGATTTTCCTAGGACTGTCATGTTATCATTTTTACTTAAACTGAAATCGGCTATCAAAGAGGCAATTGTTGGCGCTTCATTTTGATTAGTAGCATCTACTTCACTTTCTGTTATAATTTTGTTGTCAAAATTTTCCTCATCTTCGTCATCTAAATCAATATATCTTTTTTGAGAAATTATTTTAGCCATTGAACACTTGTCTGATGAGTGACCAGCTCGATTACACTTGGAACAAACGGCATTTTTGCTCGGGCAGTCAAAAACTTTGTGACCAGTTTGCTTGCAGTAGAGACAACGAGTCTCGCCGATCTGGAAGACGTTTACAGGATTGCCATCAATCTGAGTTTGCTCCACCAAGTTGATTAGAAGGTTTTTATATAACGGATTTCTTGAAACGTTTATCTTGATTTTTGCACGAAATGTACCCTTAGAAATGTGTTTGAATTCTTCTTCTTGGAAATATTCCTCGTAAATTTTTTCGATCTCTTCATGCCCAACACCTTTTGAGATGATATGCTTTGCAATTTTTTCTGCGGAAAAATTTGGTTTTAGACCAACGAATTTAAAGGCAAAGGATTTGTAGGTAGCTTCCGGATATTGTGCGTCTTCAATTGTACATTGTTTGTCATTTATTGATATTTTATGTCCAATTAGAGATGCGAAGTTGTATGTTTCACTGAATGAAATTAGCCAGATATTTCTCTTTGTGGTGGTTACTGTTTTTATAAAAGGTATTATTGATCCATTGTCGATTTTCTTCAAGCTATTCAGAATGGTCAAGCGATTCACAATGTCCAATCTGTTTTTTGAGACTCTTATTCTAATCGCATTTTTGCAGACGGTCAGAAAAGAGTCGTCTGAGTTATCGGTTGACATGAGACCCAAAAAACTTTTTTAATTTATGTGTTTTTTATGTTAATCAAGCAAAAATTCACTTGTGCTTTTCCTTTCCTGACTTTTGGCTTACGTGTGCTTATTTCGAATTTGAATTTTGAATTTGCAACTTTTTTTTTTTCAAAATGTTTTTTTTAATATACTTATTTCTGATTCTAATATTAATTAAATTAAATTGAATCCTAATTTATAAAAGTTAATGAACATCAATAATAAAATTTTTTATTGAAGTTTAATTAAAATAGGTAATGAAGATGAATATAAAAAGAAGAATATCTAAGTGTATTAATTAACAATTATATTTAATTAAAATTAGTGACCTAATTGAATTCCTATAAAAAGTCATGATAACTCAATTGTTATTAAAAAAAGTAACCAAATCTGAAAATGGAAGCAGAAATAATTAAACTTGACCATGAAGGCAAACAAATCATTTTAAATTACCATCGTTACCAAAAAAACGAAATTAAATCAGATTCGTACAGATGTGTCAACCGAAAATGTGGTGCCTCATTTAATCACAATTTAGTAACTGCTTTGGCATCATATACACAGCTTCATTTAGATAGACCACAACCATTAGAGCTAGTTCCTGTAAACCCTAAAAAATTCAAATCTGATGAATCAGAAGAAATATATTTTTTAGAAGCTAGATCTTTTACTGACTTTGAGCGGGTTCCTATTTCTCTAGATCTTTTAAAGCTCGATAAAAACCAAGAATTAAATAATTTGCATATAACAGAATTTCAAAACCTTATATTTAAAAAATATGGTTCAAATGGTTTGTTTATGCCTGATTATTTTTCGATTGAGGGTCCTCCTTTTAATCCTGATGTACTTGATGAATCACTTTTTATCCAAGTTGCTCATGCTAAAAATCACTGGGTCGTCATTTCAAATTATAATCCAAGTGAGCCTGCTTGTTCAAATAATTGGTACTTTTACGATAGTTTAAATAATCCCGGTTACTATTTATTCACTATTAAAAATGTACTAAAAAGAATAAATGGTGGGTCTATATTTATCAAAATTAATCATATTCCAGTCTCTAAACAAAATGGGTCGATTGACTGTGGCTTGTTTGCGCTTGGTTATGCATTGGCTCTAGCAATGGATATTGATCCTGGTAAATTAATTTTTGATCAAAAAAAAATTAGAGATGAGTTCAATTTTATAATTCAAAATAAATCTCTTACTTTATTTTCTTATTCATTAATTGATAATTATGTTTTTACAAAAAATGAAATTAATTTCGACTTGAATTAATATTTTATTTCTGATTTTTTTAAATAATAATTTTTGTGATCTTTTTTTTCATTTATTATATTTCTTTAATAAAATTAACCAATAAAAAAATTATCGCTATCTCTTTGATAAAATTGTCAGACCTGACAATTTTTTTTCTGACTTTTTTTTTTTCTGACAATTTTTTTTCTGACTTTTTTTTTTCTGACAATTTTTTTTCTGACTTTTTTTTTTTCTGACTTTTTTATTTCTGACAATTTTACTCTGACATTTTTGATTCTGACAATCTTAACCATAATCGTTTTAGGTCGGACAACGATCAAAAAAAAATATAAAACGTTTTAGGCTTGAAGGATTGTAATTTTAAAAACAGTATGCTTGCGCATAGGCTTGATGGGTTTTGTGAGATATGGTACAAAAAAATCTGGTCTGAAAATTAGGTAATCAAAATACAACATTGACATTATCAATAACTGTATCTTTTTCTTTTTCTACTTTTTATCTGAATTTAATTTTAATTTTTATTTTACTTCTCCTAATGGAGGTTAATTTTAGTTTCGTTTTAGGTACATTGTTTCATTGACTGTAAAATATTCATATTCATTTCTTCTTTGAAGGTATCATGGCTCTGGATCTTTTTTTTCTTGGAATAATAATTTTTCTGTAGCAATAAGATTCAAATAAATTAATGTAAGCTCAGCACATTAAGTCTCAGAATGTAAAATTAAATACTGGACTGGCAAGAATGTGTTTGCATAGATGCTGCTTGGCGAAGGCGAGACATGAACACTTTCCTCTAGAGTAATCATCTTCGACTAGCTGGAGACAATGGACACTACAATTTTGATGATGAAAAAATAATTTTGCTGACAAATAAACAATTTTGCTGAAAATAATTTTCTGAATAAAATTTGCCAATGGAATAATCATTTTTACTGAATAAAATATTATATTTACCGACTGATTCTGTTATGAAGCGATAATCATGTGCCTTTGATAAATTGAAACGGTTTTTGATCCGTTTTAAAACGATTTGAAATCGGTTTTAATTAAAAAATTTTTTTGAAATGAATGTTTTCAAAAGTTATTACAAAACAAAATTTTGTATTTGAATACAAATTGAACAAAAATTTGAAAAATTAAAATTAAAAGTTAATAGAAAATATTAGAAAAAATGAAGCCAAATGTGTGTTTCATGAAAATAAAATAAAATAAAATAAAATAAAATAAAATAAAATAAAATAAAATAAAATAAAATAAAATAAAATAAAATAAAATAAAATAAAATAAAATAAAATAAAATAAAATAAAATAAAATAAAATAAAATAAATAAAATAAAATAAAATAAAATAAAATAAAATAAAATAAAATAAAATAAAATAAAATAAAATAAAATAAAATAAAATAAAATAAAATAAAATAAAATAAAATAAAATAAAATAAAATAAAATAAAATAAAATAAAATAAAATAAAATAAAATAAAATAAAATAAAATAAAATAAAATAAAATAAAATAAAATAAAATAAAATAAAATAAAATAAAATTAAAGATAATAAAATATTATTTTTAAATAAAGACTTTTAAAGTACAAGATCAAATCAGAAAAAGCGAACTCAATGATAGGCTCTCTCAAAAGAGCATTTGATAAAGATTTTAGCCGCTTTAATTATAGCAAATATCCAAAAACTCATTATTTACCTGCTTTCAAGTCCTTTAATATTAATGAAGAGCGAAAACTACAACTTTTTACCATTTGATGTTTTGTGTTTAATTGTACAGTATGTTACAAAAGTTTAGAAATTGATTATTTTATTTATCTTAAATTGTTTATTTGTTGTATTTTACGAAAAATTGAGTTTAAAAGAAAAAAAATAAAAGCACTAATTTGTAGATTTTTTTTTTCTCTACATTTTGATATATGACACTCGGCATAAAAATATATTATTTATTTGTATATCTGTACCGAGCTAGAGTTCCTTCAGATTAAACAAAAAAAAAAAAAAAATTAAAATAAAGTTAAATAAAATAAAATAAAAATAAAAAGTAAGAAAAAAATAAAGTTAAAATGATATAACTTAAAAAGTAGATAAATATTAAAATTAAAATTAGATAAATTTTGATATAATTAACTTTTAAATATTTATAATGAAAAAACTTCCTCTAAAAAATAAAAAATAAAAGCCGGTGCAAAAGTTAAGAAATTCGGGTAATCCAAAGGTTTTAGCAAACATTGCTACCTTTTTTCACACCTTTAAGATTAATTCTTAAATAACTTTTAATTTTGAGTAAATTTTGCTCTTTAACTGTTTAATTTAAAAACTCTCCAACTCCTCACTTGGTCTCTAAATAACATTACCAAATCTTTAATTTGGCAAAAAATGGGTGAAAAAAATGTGTCTGGCCCCCAAAAATGGTAGATTGTGGGTCTGCTAAAAAGTGGAGATAACAAGCAAAATGAGATAGCCAACATGCTAGGTGTATCTCCAAAATGTGTCTCTTCAACTAAGAAACGATAAGAAGAGACTGGTTCTGTCTGTGATCGAAGCCGTTCTGGTAGACCTCGGAAGCTAACTTTAAGGGATGAAAATTACATTTTTAGAGAGATTAGAAAAGATCCTACATCTAGTTATCAAAAACTTGCCACTGATTTTAATTCTAAGACTCAAGGAGTTAGGATAAGCAAGTATACTATTATGAGATTTCTCCAAGAAAAAAGCTTCTTAACATAATTAACAGTTTGTTAATTATGTAAAGTAACTATTATTAACTATTATATTTTTATTTAACAGTAACTGTCTCTGTTTATACCACTTTTATCTTTATTAGCTATCTTTTATATTAAGAAGTAGTTTTCTTAGCGCTGTATGAGACTCTAAGCCTTTTATTTGAAACCGTTCTATTATACAGCAAATCATTTATATATTCTTCAATTAAATATATAACTTCTTAATAAATTTACTTCAAAATCACTTAATATTTTAAACACTCAACTTATTTTTTTAAATACCCAAATCGAATTTCAGAGTTGTTTAAAAGTCCCAAAAAAAAGTCAAAGTTATTAAAAAAAATTCCAAGTCAGACTTGTACAAAAGTCACGACAAAAAGTCAAAGTCATTAAAAAGTCAAAGTCAAGAATTTGACTTTAAAAATTTAAAAAGTACAAGTCTTGACTTTGTAACTTTAAAGTTATTAATTAATTAATTTATTTAAAGAAATTAATTATTGATTAAGAAATATTTTCATGGTTTTTACTTTGCAATTTCCACATAGATCAAGAATGACAGTAAAAAATTTAGAAAATACTACACTTTTGTAATTTTGATCTTTTAAAGATTTAAGTTAAAACTAAACATTTTTTAAATAAAAGTTATCAAGGACGTCAGAGAAGCTTACAAAACCTTATGTTCCGTTTTAAAGCAAAATTTAGAATGTGCAAGATTTATATCGCTAACAGTAGATATTTGGTCTGATAGAAGAATAAGATCTTTTCTGGGAGTGATTACTCATTTTATTGATATCAAATTTAAATTCAAGACGTTAGTAATTGCATGTAAAAATATCAAAGATTGCACTGGCTTTAATATTAAAATAGAGTTGGATAAAATTCTAGACAAATTTAATATAAAGTATTTTAGCTGTTAAAACAAAGAAAATAAATTAATTTACTTGATTAAAAAGAGAAAAAATTGTTAAAATTGTTACAGATAATGGCTCGAACATAGTAAAATTTGGAAAACTATATGATTTAGGTAATAAATAAATACCTTTTGACTAACTCGAACTTTAGTTTATTAAATTTAATTAATAATTCTAAAACATTGAAATTTATAATTTTTTATAATTTAGTTGGTGATAATGAATTCAGTCTAGAAGAGATTGAAGAAAGTCAAGATTGTACTTTTTTAATTTTTTCCAACAAGTCAAAGTCAAGATTGTACTTTTTTAATTTTTTCCAACAATTCAAAGTCAAGACTTTGACTTGACTTAAGACTTGTGACTTTTAAACAACTCTGGTCCAAGTCAAGACTTTTTTTTTTTTCAAAGTCCAAGTCGGGACTTTAAATTTTTTTTTTTAAAAAAAAGTCCAAGTCAAGACTTTTTTTTTCAAAGCCTTGACTTGTACTTTTTTTTGAAAAAAATATTTTAAAGTTTTTGGTCGAACTTTTGAAAAATAAAAAAAAGTCGTGTCTTGGACTTGACTTGAGACTTGTGACTTTTAAACAACTCTGTTGAATTTTCGCTTAATACCCAATTTTATTGATCAATACCTTACTAATAACTAGTCAAAATTAAATCAAAAAATATTTTCAGAACAATTTCTTTTTCAAATTGATCAATGTGTACAATTTTTACCAACAAAAAAATTCTTCACAAAATATTTTCTCTAAAAAATCAAATAATTGTATTCCAAATACCAAAGTGCGAATAATTAAATTTTATTTAAAATATTTCAAAAACTAGTTTAATCACTGACACTTGAATACAAAATTTATTGAATAAAAAAACTTGGAAAATAGTATGAGCTTTTGTTCGAATTCAAATCAAGCCAAACAATGCCTTCTTTTATCATTAAATTTAAAGCATTCTCAATGCGAAAAGTCTCCCACTTGAGGTTAGATCTGATAAGATCTTTGTCTACAATGCCATCGTTCATTTCAGCAAGTTGAACAACCTCTGTGTGATCGATGCCCATTCCCTCAGGCAGTGATTGAACCATGAACCTTCCATTATTCATTGAAATTAAAGTAAATGCACTGCCGAATATGCTCAATTTTTTGATTGCCCGTTTGCAATCGTCCAGTGACACCTCATTCACAAATCTGTTGCGAGTTTTTTTTATGCGCTCCAGAACTTGGTCCAAATAGATCAGACCCCCTGTCCTCTCTTGCATACTAGTACAAATTTCTATTATTTGTACAGCCAATTCATAATAAAAATCACTTACACCCTAGAAAATAATTTTAAAAAAAAATTTTTTTTATATTTTATTTTTTTCACTTTGTCTTACCAGCATTTCTGACCAAAAACCTTTGGAAGTTGATAGTGGGTCGACGCCGACATTGGCGCACATGTCCTGGAAATGCTTGCGGAAGCTGGCATCGCGTTTTATTTCGTCTTTATGTTTAAAGGCGAATTCTTCAAGATTTTTTTTGAATGTGTCAACCTGGCGTGACAGCTGGGACATTTCATTTTCGGACAATTGGTTTGCTTTCTCTTCGAATTTTGACTTGGAACAAAATTAGTTGTGAAAAAAAGCTTTACTTTGTTTTACTTGCTGAAGTGCTTTTTTGTTTATTGCACCGATTCCAAATCCTTTTCTCATACTCTCAGCTTTTAGGATTTTTTATTATTTTTTTTTTGAATAATAAATTTAAACTTAAATGAGAACATTTGAAAAATTAAAAATTTTTATTAAATATTATGCAAACTTTTTTTATAAAATTAATTTAACTAAAATTTAATTTTTGTCCAGAATTGTTTATAAGTCCCAAAATAAAGTCCAAGTCCGGACTTCCGATCATGTTAAGCAATGAAAATGACTGGAAAAAATCAGACTTGTGCGTAAGTCAGTAAGTCAAAGTCAAGTCAGGAACTTGACTTAAGATTTTTTTTTTAGGTCATTTGACTTGAATTTTTTTGGGAAAAGTCAATAAAAAACGAGTAACAAGCAATCAATTCGAATTATGATTCTTTAAATTTTAATGTTATAATATTAGAAAATTAATTAGATGATTTTTTTATCGAATTCCTTCGAAAACACAAATTAAATTTTTTGAAATTCAAGTCATTCTAAGTCAAGTTAAATGACTTAACTTTAAAAAAAAATTCTTAAGTCAAGTCAAATCTTTGACTTTTCCAAAAAATGACTTTATTTTTTGACTTACGCACAAGTCTGAAAAAAATACTTTGACAGTAGTTGAGAATTAGGCGGAAATTTTGGTGATCTTCCGTTAAATATAATTTTTCTAGAACAATCACTCTGCATAAATGGAAAAATCAGGAAAATTTATTTGAAAAGTTTGTAAAACTGGAAAAAAAAATTGACTTTGGGATCTCGGAACTTCGAGTCATCAAGATTAACACAATTTATTATTTAAAAATACTTGAAGAATTTTTCTAGTCATGATATTCATCTTGAAAAAAAATTTAAAAGTTTTTCGACTTTTGAAAAAGAATAAAAAAAGTCCGGACTTGGCCTTGATTTGAGACTTGTGATTTTTAAACAACTCTTTTTTTCTTTTCTAGAAAATTTCATCTTAAAATTATTTGGCGTTTTAAAACGCGTTTAATATATTGCGGTATTGTGAATTTCAAATACAAATAAAACAAAAATTCTTGATTTTATAATAAAAAATTAAAATTAAAGTAAATAAAAATTATTAGAAAAAATACTGCAACATAGTGCAATATACTTTGTTGTAACTTTTTTACCTAAAATAATTTTTTTTTTCTTGTTTTTTTACTAAAATTTACCTTTTTCCCGTTTTTCTAATAAAAATTTTCGTAAAATTGCGCAAAATTTCGTAATTTTTCGAAAATTTATTTTTTTTTACCTTTAGTAATTTTACGTAAATTTATGTAAAATCACGTAAAATTTCGAAAAAACAGTTTTTCATAGCAGTACAATAATAAAATTAAAATTTAAGTTTATAAAAATTATAAGAAAAAATGCTGCAACATAGTGTAATATACTTTGTTGCAATTTTTTTACCTAAAATAATTTTTCTCATGTACAAGATGACAAAAAATTACAAATCGATAAGATTTAAATAGATTATTGATACAATTTACTTAAAAAATGAAAATTAAAATTTTATTTTAGGCTAAAAAGGATGATGCAGTTTTTTTTTAATAATTTTTTTAACTTAAATTTTAAAATTTAAAAATTCTTCATTTTTTGAAATTCACAAAACCAAATATTGCAATAACTAAAATAATTAAAAAAAAAAAATAATGAAGTTAGTGTCAATTTATTGAATATAATCTAAAATAATAAAAATTGTCAATTATATCTTATAAAAATTAAATTTACCGCTCTAGACCAAAAACTAATAACAGTTGCGCTGTTTATTAATTTTAGAACGGCTTTTGATTTCAGAGATTCTTTAATTCTTCTGTTAAAATTATTTCACTATGGTTTTGATGAAAACTTATCAGGTCCAATGTCTGACTATTTTAATAACAGACCACAAATAGTCAAAATACAAAATACGCATTCAAAACATGGTAAACTAAAATATAGCTAGGTCTGGGGAAAAATAAGAAGTGATTTTGAAAGATTTTGAACAAATAATTGAGGAAATAAATGAATGATGTTATTTTAATAAGATTGATATAAACTGGAATAAAGTTTTTTTTATGATTTTTACTAAAAAAAATATAGAAATAAAGGACGCTTCAATTGATGTTGTTAGCGAGTTTAAACTTTAAGGTTTTACCATGGATGATAAATTAAATTTTTATTCTTAAAAATATATTAAACAAAAATTGGTTTAATTTTTTGTGTTTGAATTACAAAATGAATGCCTAATTCTTAAAAAACTGATACAAAAATAAACAATTGAAGTTTAAAAATTTTAATAATTTGAAGTAGCTTTAGAAATAGAATTTGCTTTGATCTAGTTGGCCAGGTATTACTCTTTCATAATCAAAAATACCCAAATGCCCTCTCTACTTGAATCTTAGCCTTTAAACATAATTAATTAAGAATTAAAGAAAATTTTTATTAACCTTCAAGTGTTTGACTTTGGGAAACATAGATTCATCTATTTCGCAAATTTTACCTATTCCGCTCAACTTTATATTTTTTGTCTAATTTTTTTTTCTATCTTATTTTTTAATTTTTATTTATCAATATAGATTAGTTTAAAAGATATTATTTTTATTTAATTTTTTGTCCATGTAATGAAAGACCGATTTACACTTCATTTATTAAAGGATAATGGTACGCTGAAAAGTATTTTTTTTAAAATTATTATTACTACATTCTATACATCAAATGAAAGCTTAGTCAATATGGAACAAAACAAGATAAATATCTTTTTTTTTTATAAATTACCATTACCAAGTTATTCAGCCTCTTAAATAACTAATCTAAAGCCTCTCTTTTTAGTTTTTGAAATAATTTTGAAATGTTGAATTATTTTTTACATAAAATAAATAACTATTCAATACAGAATTTTCTCCTCTAAAAGTTGGAAAAAACAGAGATTATTAATCCCTTGGTAATTTAGAGTGCATTCAATTTTACTTAAAACACCAAAATTTTAAGACAATACCAATAATTTCTGATGGCTATCGTTTTGGAGTATCAGACCAAAATTTACTAACTCCTTATCAATAAATAAAAAGCATATCAAAAATTCAGTCTGTTCCCATTAGAAAATTAAAAATTGAATAGGAAAAACTAAAATTGCTCCATAATTGCTCAATGGGGTTCAGATCAGGACTTCTTGCTGGCCATTGAAGAACACTAATGTTATTTTCCCGAAACCATGCGTCAACTTTCTTTGCTTTATGGCATGGCGCGTTATCTTGCTGGTATATCCAATTACTATGGTCATCTATTAACAAGTCTCTCGAAGGTAACATGGCATTTTCCAACGTATCTATATACAAATTTTGATCCATTCGACCGCTATACACTTGGCAGACACCAGTTCCATTAGATGAAATCGCTCCCCATATGCCTACACTACCACCACCAGCTTGCACGCGTTGCTTTATGAATCTTGCTTCATACTTTTCATTTTTGAATCTACGAACTCGAGCTGTTGTCTTGCGATTCACAAGTTGGAAATTACTTTCATCACTAAAAAGAACGCTAGACCACTTTTCAAATGACCAATTCTTTCGTTCTAGACACCATTTTAGTCTTTTTTTCTTGTCTTCTTTGCTCAAAAGCTGCTTTTCTGTCTCGTTGTAAGATTCTAGCTGGAAGTCCAATAAACGTCTATTCACTGTCGACCTTCCGATTGATGACTTTGATGATTGATAAGTGCGCCATTCGCCAGTTAACTTGCGCACTGACCATCGTGGATTTTTTCTAGCGAGTTTGAATAGCATTCTGTCTTCTTTTTCTGTTGGTACACGCGGTCTGCCTGATCTTGATTTGTCTCCCACGCCACCATTCTCTTTACAGTTTCTAATTGTATTGACGACACAACCACGTGAACAATTGATTGTCTGTAAATTGTCCCCGAAATAATTAATACCCGTGAATTTATCCCCGTTGAATTTATCCCCATTTAAAAAATAAGGAAATTGTTCCCGAATCAAAATATGCCCAAAATAATTTATTCCCTTTTCGGAAATCTGGAATTAATCCCCGTTTAAAAAAAAGGAAATAGTCCCCGAATCGAAATATGCCCAAAATAATTTATACCCTTTTCGAAAATCTGGAGTTAATCCCCGTTGAAATAATTTCCGAAACCAAAAAAATTAGACCAGTAAAATTTTTTGTAGTAAAATATTTAATTGTCCAATTAAATTTTATTGCTTAATAATTCAATAATAAAAAGGACTGAAGTTTTTTTTCACTTTTATTCAAAACATGATCTAAAACTATTTAAAAACTCACAAGTTTATTGAAGCTAAATTGAGAAATCCATTTTTTTTGCTTATTACTTTATTATTATTTTTTTTTAATTGTATAAAAATGGCCAAATTTGCTCCCAAAATCATCAAAATAATCTTTCTAAATCAAAAAATAAATTTTTATCCCTGAAAAATGTCTGATGAAAAAATTGTCTTTTTGAAAAATAAATTATCATTGCGAGATGCAAATGGTGCGCATGATATATTACTATTTCAAAATAGACAATATTGGTTTAAAGAACACAATTTGAAATCAAATTCCACCCGATATGTTTGCTGCCAAAAAGCTAAAAATAAATGTTTTGCAAGCATTACGATAAGAAACAGTGACCACACGATTGCAAGGTTAAACGACAAACACTGCTGTAACAATATACTAAATGATGCAAAAATAGCTACCAAAAAAGCAGAACAAGAATTAAAATACAATGTTCTCAGTAACAAGTCCAAAAGCATTCGAGAATGCTACAACGAGGCCCAAAGCGACTTACTGACTCAGAGAGTTCCGGAAAGAGCAATAGCAGCGTATTTTCCAACTTACGAAAAGATAACTAACACTTTGCGTAAAATTCGTGCATCAAAAAAGCCCACGATTTCTGCCGATTTTTCAACACTTGATGTAACTGGGGAATTTACAATTACGCAGAGTGGAAAAGAGTTTTTGCGTTACGATAACAAATCAAATTAAGATTTTTGTTGACGACGACGCATTCGAAATTTTATCAGAATCATCCGAGGGGTTTATGGATGGAACGTTCAAATGCTCACCTAAACAATTTATGCAAATGTATACGATTCATGCTTTTGTTTTCAATACCACACTTCCATGTGTATACATTTTTACGCAAAGAAAAACAGAATCGACTTATCGCGAGGCCATCGGTGTGCTAAAATATTTAGCCAAGCACAAAAGCGTTACGTTAAACCCGACAAAAGTAATGGCAGATTTCGAAAAAGCTAGCACCAATGCAATGGTTTACCACTTTCCAAATGTAACTATAAAAGGGTGCTGGTTTCACTTTAAGAAAGCGATTTTTTAGCAAGCCGTTAGAATTGGTCTTAAGCAGCATTATGGAAAAACTGAATACAACGTTTTTGTCAATATGTTTGGCGCTTTAGCTTTAGTTCCAATCGATAAAGTCCAAGATGGTCTCGAAATATTAAAAAGCGTGCAACCAGCAGATGCAAAATGTACTCAACTTCTTGACTACTTCGAAAAACAATGGATAAAAAGTAAAAAAATTTATTTTTAATATATTTTCAAACGATTACTTAAATTTTTTATTATAGAAATTTCTCCAAAAGTTTGGAACCATTTTGACTCGGTTACAAGAACGAATAACAAAGTGGAAGGTTATCATTCAGCCATCAACAAATTGGTCAGAGTTGCTCATCCAAATCTATTCGATATAATTGATTTCATCAAAAGTCAGCAAGTTTCTACGTATCTTAACTATCTGAGATTAAAACAAGGGACTTTTTCAAAAAAGCAATCCAAAGAAGATTACGAGAAAGATATGATTTATAGTTTGTTAAAAATGGAATTTTCGAGTACAAACGATTTCCAAGAGTATTTTCATGGCATCAGTTATCACATCAGATATCCATACGAGAAGATTTTTGAAGTTGATGATTCAGATGATGATTTTATAGAGTCGAATTCTTATTCAAGCGCCAGTGATCAAACAACTTTCCTAGAGTTAAATTTTGAAAGCGAGGCAGTTGTTGAGTCTTTTTCGTGTATTTCTGTCGCACCAATTCAACCTGTTACGTCACTTACTGATGCACTTGGTGAAGCAAATCAGGTTCTGTATGCAAATTCTGAGAATATTGACGATAATTCATGCGTTGAACCTAGCACAAGCAACCCAAAACCGTCAACCAATCCAAGAATACCACTACATTAAATTTTGGCACAATGTACCAATGAAAGCGATAGCGACGAAGAGTTTGATTACATCAATAGTTTAAAAAATAATCAAGTTCTTGAAAAAATGCGAGAAGAAAAACGTCGTGAAAAAGCTTCTTTGGAATCAAATATATCAAAACGTTTAGTTGAGTTAACCCAAGATGCTATTGATAATGAAATTAACAATTATTGGAAATCCAACAATCTCAAACGTAAACGTATCACCAAAAATGACATTAAGTTTGCAACCAACCGTCTAAAAAAAAAAATGCGGATTGAAGAGACAAAAGTATGCACCTTGCGTTTTTAGAACGAAATCGTGATCAAGTTTAATTTTTTTTAATTTTTCTCTAATTTCAATTAAAATTTTTTGTTTTTATTTCTTTTCAATTCGTCAAATAAATTTTTATTAAATAACCAATTGAATATTTCTTTTCTCTTTAAAAACAGGAATAAAAAAATCGGGGATAATTTCCAGTTAATATTAATTTTTATTTTAGTCATTTTTCGGATATAATTTACTTTGGGAATAATTTGCCACGGGAATGAAAAAAACGGGGATAATTTCCCGGAAACATAAATTTCAGGAACAAAAAAAACGGGGATAATTTAAAAAAGACCGAACAATTACATAGAGCTGCAATTTGGTTTGGGTGATAGTTAAGCCTATAATAGGCAACTATCTGCAATTTTACTTGAGTTTCTATCCATTTACGACCCATTATAAGCTAACAAACAAGCAAAAAACGCCACTAAACTAGAGCTGCTTTTACATATAATTTTTTTTTAATTTTAATGATTTATATTGATTTTTTTTTTGAAAGTTCTTTATTCAAGTGTCATTGACATAAAAAAAAAGAAAAACTAGCTCTAATGAATTTTTTTTTCATAGAAACTGTTAAAATAAGACAGTGTTTTAAACTTTTGAGACAGACTGAGATTCAAGATTTTAAGACAAATTTGGAAAACATGTATAGTTTTTTGTGAATTTAAGTATTTGACAGAACAATTTTTACATCTTGTATTGATATTAAGTTGCTTAACAATAAAATAACAGTGTTTTTTGCAGACCTCACTTCTTTTAGAATTTATTTATGTTTTTTGTTGAAGGTCTTTAAAAAAAACAACTTGTCATAAACTTTTGGGACTGACTGTATAAGACAATAGTCAATTTGTTTTAACTATTGTCTACTTCTTTGTCACTTCTATTTCACTGTTGATTTTAAACAGTTACCAATCAATCATTTCCGACCTGTGATGTTTATATTATGGGTCCAATTCGTCCAACAGCTCTCTTCTGGCTTCAATCTTTACCCGTTTCTCTTCCTTGTACCCTATTCCATTCCTATCGCTTTTGATCTTTATTTTGTCGTACAACCTTACCACGTTACCAGACGTCTTTTCGAAATAACTCTTATAAAACTTTTCAAAAAATGAAGCTTTACCCGTTTTGGTGTTGTGTTTTGGTTCGCTAGTTGAATTGAAGGACGTCTCATTTTCCACTCTCGGGATTGTTTGTTTTTGATCCTCCCTGGTTCTTCTGATAATCTTTGGGATGCATCATAGCAATAATCAAAAAACAAGGCTGGTACTGTACATGCAAAAATGATGCAAGAGTGATAGGAACATGTTCACACATTAATAGCGTTCTTTGGTTTCTAGGATATGCCAGAAACAATCCTAAAGAATTGGAACCAACTGAAAGCGACTTATTTTTTAATTATTTCTATGATGCATCCCAAAGATTATCAGAAGAACCAGGGAGGATTACAGATGATGAAGAAATAAATGATTGATAGAAAAAAAATTTATTTTATAAAAAAAAATAAACTATTGTCTTATAAAATTATGAATAAATTTTTTTAAATTCTGAAAAGCTTAGTATTTATATGATTTTTTAGTTTTTCCTATTCAATTTTTAATTTTCTAATGGGAACAGACTGAATTTTTGATATGCTTTTTATTTATTGATAAGGAGTTAGTAAATTTTGGTCTGATACTCCAAAACGATAGCCATCAGAAATTATTGGTATTGTCTCAAAATTTTGGTGTTTTAAGTAAAATTGAATGCACTCTAAATTACCAAGGGATTAATAATCTCTGTTTTTTCCAACTTTTAGAGGAGAAAATTCTGTATTGAATAGTTATTTATTTTATGTAAAAAATAATTCAACATTTCAAAATTATTTCAAAAACTAAAAAGAGAGGCTTTAGATTAGTTATTTAAGAGGCTGAATAACTTGGTAATGGTAATTTATAAAAAAAAAGATAGATACAGTCGATCCTCCGTATAACGAACCCCCATATAACGAAATCTTCTATATTACGAATAAGAATCCAGGAACCGATTTTTTATAAAGGAAAAAGATTGCTAATTTTCTTTGATACAACGAACCTCTTTATAACAAAATCCCGATATAACGAACTAATAAAAAAAAACGAGTAATACTTTTCTTAAGAAAAAAACCTCTATATAACGAATTTAAAAAAAATGACATCCGTTAATTGGTCATCGTAACTTTTTCCCTCTTTCATTTTTCCCTATTAGTATGTTTCCCTCTAAAAATTTTCCCTCTTTTTTTTTCCCTGCTTAACTTTTTCCCTTTCGTAACATTTTCCCTCTGAATATTTTCCCCTTAATTTAGGAGGTGTAAAAAAAAATAAAAAAGCAAAGCCAATTAAAATTGAATTTTATTTTAAAATATTAGAAAAAATCAGTCAATTAGAAATTAAAATTAAAGGTAAGTAATAGAAAAAATAAGAAGAAACAATTAAAAAAAATTACCACTTAACGGTAAATGGAACAAGTTCTTTTTTTTTCAGATAAAATTTCACCATAAAAGTTAAACAAACTACCAAAGTTAATCATTAACTATATGTTTTTGATCAAATCTAATATTAAATGGATCCGTATCATTTGTCAACATTTTAGCATAAGCTATCGCGAACAATCCACAATCATTCTCGTTGAAGTATTCAGCTGCTTCCATTTTTAAAAAGTTATTTTTGGATTAAATTCAATATTCAAGGTTAATTAACAGGCTGGTGCCGATGCCTCATGATACTGATTAACACTTCATTTATTTAATTGATTATTAAAAAAAAATGCATATATTAAAAATAAAAAAAAAAAAAATATAAAAATTGAATAGAGTTATTGAAATTATAAAAAAACATATTGAGCAAAAAATAATCACTTCAAAGCTGGAAAAGAGGCAGAAATCGTCGATTCAATAGCAACAAACAATCCAGTAGAGCAAGACAGTGATACAGAAATTGAAGAGCAACAAGATTCAAATAAACAAGTAATTACCTCAAAAGAAAGAATCGATAGATTATATGAACTTAAACATTTTTTTTTAAACCAAAAAAGATGATAATTCTAATGTAATTAATTTATTATTTAGTAATAGTAGTAGTAGTAAAAATAATCTGCAACTTGAATAAGATTCAAGCAAGCTCTACTGAGCTGTAGCAGATACTTCGCGATTTTCAAAGAGCCACTTGTCAAGTTTCGATTTGAAACAGTTCAAACTTCTTGCTTCGACCACATCCACAGGCAGACTGTTCCAAACGTTCACAACCCTGTTAATAAAAAAGTTAAATCTTGGTAAACAATTCCTAACTTGCTCTCGATGCATTGATTTTCTGTGCTTTCTTAAATTGTAGCTTGATTCATAACCGATTTCAAGTCCATTTACAAAATTCACTTTCTCTAGATTGTTTGCCAATTTAATATTGAAAATTTTATAATTGAAAGTAGCTTTAACCATCTATTACCGATTTTTTTCAAAAAAATTAACTTTTTGTTTATTTTCGCAATTTTACTTTAATTTTTTAAATCAATAAAATTTGGTTTAAAATTTTTTTTGTCCCTATCATTTTATATGGGAATTTCGATAAAACGAATACCGAATTTTCCGCCCAAGTAGTTCGTTATAACGAGGTTTGACTGTATCTAGTTTTGTTCCATATTGACTAAGCTTTCATTTGATATATAGAATGTAGTAATAATAATTTAAAAAAAAATACTTTTCAGCGTACCATTATCCTTTAATAAATGAAGTGTAAATCGGTCTTTCATTACATGGACAAAAAATTAAATAAAAATAATATCTTTTAAACTAATCTATATTGATAAATAAAAATTAAAAAATAAGATAGAAAAAAAAATTAGACAAAAAATATAAAGTTGAGCGGAATAGGTAAAATTTGCGAAATAGATGAATCTATGTTTCCCAAAGTCAAACACTTGAAGGTTAATAAAAATTTTCTTTAATTCTTAATTAATTATGTTTAAAGGCTAAGATTCAAGTAGAGAGGGCATTTGGGTATTTTTGATTATGAAAGAGTAATACCTGGCCAACTAGATCAAAGCAAATTCTATTTCTAAAGCTACTTCAAATTATTAAAATTTTTAAACTTCAATTGTTTATTTTTGTATCAGTTTTTTAAGAATTAGGCATTCTTTTAAATAGCTTTTCAATTCAGTTTATTCACATAATCTAATTCAAAATTTGATCACCTAATTATATTTTGGTTCACCTTTACACGAACAAAAATATTAGGTGAAGTAATAGTTCAAAAAACTTTTTAAACATTTATAAAATATTTTTAAACGATTGAATATTAATTAAAATCGAAATGAATTATTTATCTTTTTATTTAATTTTATTTATTTTTTTTTTTTTTATATATTTTGATTCTGAAGGAACATTAGTTCGGTACAAATAAACAAATAAATAAATAAATTATTTAAAAGTTAAAAAAAAATTTACAATATTTTTTTCAAATTTACAATTAAAAATTAAACTCATTCTATTTCACTATAGAGTTTAATTTCAAATATGAAAATGCTTGCAATATTTACTCTAAATTATTTTTTTATTTGAAACTGAAAAAAATATTTGAAACATCGCACTTTTTCAATGTTATTTCAACATTGGATGCATTTTGTAATTTCAAACACAAAAAATCAAATAAAAATAATATCTTTTAAACTAATTTATTTATGCAATTTTAATCTAAAAGCTCTCACTAGAAACTAACTGAATAAGTTTTAATAACATTTTATTATTTTTTAATTAAATCCAAGTTTATTTATTTAATTTAAATTAAATTGGTTTCACTAATGGTAACATGTACTTGGCCGTGCCATATATTTATTGGTCAAAAAGTCGTATTTCTCATGTTTGTTTATTGTCCTAAAAATGTCAACTACATTTAAATAGTCGGGAAATTTTTGACAACCAGCAGACATTTCGGCCTCTTGACCATTCCGTTTTGCACTTTCACTAAATCGATCAGACCTGGCCGAGTCAAAATAAACATCTGAACAAGTCTGACGGATCAGATCCTCGGCAAAACGCTTGGCCAAACGAAACAATAATCTCTCAGTCAAGTCACATGTGAACACATTTGACTCGTCAGCTCTCTGGTCATCAGATGCAGCAATCTTTACCAAACAAGTCTTCAGATTCAACTGCTCCAATAGCTCTTGCACATATTTTGTCTCTGTGCATGGTTCTATGTGATTTTTTTCACTTACACACAACTCTTGGTCAAATTTTTTCCTTAGCTTTGCCATTGAATTTCTATGTTCATTCGGGTCTGTATTTTCCACATCTACCACCACTTCGGTTTCATGTTGACTGTACACTTTCCAAAAATCATCTGGTTTAACAAAATTGACAGGCTGCAGAGAGTCCACATAGTGAAATTCCTGCAAAGCCTGGTTTTCGTCATAGCTGATGATCTTGCGGTCAAGAGACATTATTTGCATGTGCTGGTACTCTAGAGGCGTGAAGCCATGGGAGCGCAGCCACAAAACCACTGATTTTGTTGACCAAGGGTTCACTTTTTTTAGATCATACTTTTCGATTAGATAAGAGCACTTTTTTTTTATGTACAAAGCTCGGATCCATTCGTTAGCGCGTCTTTTGGCGTAGGGCCACGAGTAAAACTCGTGAATTGACTGAGCGCTGAATGGAAGACTTGGGTATTTTTGGCGCCTGTCACAAATTATTGGAAAGAGTCTGATAGACTCGTTTAGTAAATTTTCAAAAGTGATTTTTTTTTTTTTTAAATTTAAATTTTTAATTTTTTCGATCAACAACTTAGTGCTGTAAAAAGTGTCTATTTTTGATGCATTTTCATTTTGGTCTGAGTTGTTTTTTTGAGTAGAGTTTGTGTTGATTTTGGTCAATTGTTCATTTGATAATTTGAATTTTTTGGAACAAATTGTGCTGGTGGATGCTAGTTGGCTTTTGGAAAATAAATCTTTTTTTTAATTAATACAGTTTTAATTGATGCTAGAGGCACCAAAATTTAATGTCGTGATCACTTTATTTGAGCAAAAATAAAGAACTTATTCAAAAGGAAAAAACAGGCAATTTGAAGTTTATGATCATGATCAAATGAGGTATTGTGAATTTTAAATACAAATAGAACAAAAATTCTTGATTTTTTCAAATATTTGACTTTACCAAAAAATGATTTAAAAATGACTTTATTTTTTGACTTACGCACAAGTCTGAAAAAAATACTTTGACAGTAGTTGAGAATTAGGCGGAAATAAATGCATAAATGGAAAAATTAGGAAAATTTATTTGAAAAGTTTGTAAAACTGGAAAAAAAAATTGACTTTGGGATCTCGGAACTTCGAGTCATCAAGATTAACACAATTTATTATTTAAAAATACTTGAAGAATTTTCTAGTCATGATATTCATCTGGAAAAAAAATTTAAAAGTTTATCGACTTGAGTTTCAAACGTTTTATTGATTAAAAATTATTGATTTGAGAATTAAATCTAATTGTACAATAAATGTTATTAAGATATAAAGTAAGAATTGTCAGACATATCGTAAATTGCTACAAAAATATAAATTATAAATTATAAACTAGTTATATAATTAAATAAGATAGAGACTTTTGAAAAAGAATAAAAAAAGTCCGGACTTGGCCTTGATTTGAGACTTGTGATTTTTAACAACTCTTTTTTTCTTTTCTAGAAAATTTCATCTTAAAATTATTTGGCGTTTTAAAACGCGTTTAATATATTGCGGTATTGTGAATTTCAAATACAAATAAAACAAAAATTCTTGATTTTATAATAAAAAATTAAAATTAAAGTAAATAAAAAATTATTAGAAAAAATACTGCAACATAGTGCAATATACTTTGTTGCAATTTTTTTACCTAAACTAATTTTTTTTTCTCGATTTTTTACTAAAATTTACCTTTTTCCCGTTTTTCTAATAAAAATTTTCGTAAAACTGCGCAAAATTTCGTAATTTTTCGTAAATTTACGTTTTTTTACGTTTGTAATTTTACGTAATTTTACGTAAATTTATGTAAAATCACGTAAAATTTCGAAAAAATAGTTTTTCATAGCAGTACAATAATAAAATTAAAATTTAAGTTTATAAAAATTATAAGAAAAAATACTGCAACATAGTGCAATATACTTTGTTGCAATTTTTTTACCTAAAATTATTTTTCTCATGTACATGATGGCAAAAAATTTCAAATCGATAAGATTTAAAAAGATTATTGATTCAATTTACTAAAAAAATGAAACTAAAAATTTTATTTTAGGTTAAAAAGGTGCAACAAAGTATGTTGCACCATGATGCAGTTTTGTAAATTTTTCTTATAAACCTAAATTTTAATTTATTTAAAAATGAAGAATTTTTGTTCAATTGTATTGAAAATTCACAAAACCATCAAATGATCAAAATTAAGTTGATTAAAATCTTAATATAAATGATGCGATTTCTTTTTCCCCGATAATTTTTCCGCGCATTGAAAACAATACTTTTTCCGTGGATGGAATTTTAAAATTATAATCAAAAATTATTAATATTTCAATACACTCACTCGATCCAAGAATTATATAACCAAAATTGAAAATTGGGTTGTCCCCAAAACGCAGACCCGTTTGCAAATCAATATTTGCAGACACTTTTTAAGGGGTTTGCAACACATTTTTGTTCAAAATCAACCGAAACTTTATATAAAATGTTAAAAAGCTTAACGTATTCTGAAAGAGCATAAAATTTGCTACAATTTGGTATATTTAACATTATTAAAAAAATCTTCCTTCTCGAAAAAATGAAGGTATCCGTTCATTTCGACAAGAATATTTCGACAAATTATATTTCGACAAGTTAATTTAAACAAATTATATTTCGACAATATCATATTTAGACAAACAATCTTGTTTTTCGACAAGTATTATTTCGACAAATAGTATTTAGACATAAGAAATCTCACTTGAATTTTTTTGTACTTTTTTTCAAACATGGATGTTAAGTTGTCAACAGGCATTATAAATAAACGTAAACCAGTTTAAGTTCGTTTCGAAGAGCAATTAAGTCAGCTAGTCGATAGTTATAATCAAGAGAAGTTAATTGATTATTTAAAAAGTATATCTTTATTGATTGATTTTTAATTTAGTATTTTTATTTGTCGAAAATTATGTCGAAACTTTTTTTTTTGTGTCTAAATTTTTTTATGTCTAAATGCTAATTGTCTAAAATTTACTTGTCGAAATAAACTTTGTCTAAAAATTTATTGGTCTAATTGTACTTGTCGAAAATTACCTGTCTAAATATAATTAGTCGAAATATTCTTGTCGAAATGATACATATTCAAAAATGAAAGGTCTGCAAATATTGATTTGCAAACGGGTCTGCGTTTTAGAGACAACCAAAAATTGAAATGAATAAAGAAAATATAAAGCTGGAATATATTTTGAATAATGGTCAGCATGGGACATCCGACAATCAGATGTGGCATAAAGGAGAAAGCTTGTTGGCAAATAACTATTTATTTACTCGAAATAGAAACAATAAACCAAAAAATGGTAGGCATTCAATTAATTTAATTGGATGTGTGGATACAATTATGCCACTAAAAAGAAGAAAAATGATAACGGAGAAAAATATCTACACAATAAAAATAAAAAATAAGTACAATAAAAAATTGTTTAAAACATATTTAAGACTTTTTCCGCACATTGAAAAAAAATAATTTTTCCGCTCATCAAAAATACTACTTTTCCTTACGCGCGGAAAAAGTATCACGGAAAAAGTACATGTAATCGTTTATTATATTTATTTTTTAAAAAAATCTTTTTTTTTTCTAATTAACGTTAAATTAATTCTTTTAAAATCTTTATTTGAAAACTTTAAAGACAAATTTAAAATCCATATTAAAGTATCCAAATTATGGCTTTAAATGATATTTTAAAATTAATAAAAATATATTACGGCGAAACAAAGCTAATTTTGTGTTGAAAAATTTCAAAATATTGATTAAGATTTTTATTTACTTCAAATAAAAATTCATATAATTTTTGGACGACAAAGAAAAAACATAAAAAGAAGATACTAAAACATAAAATAAGAGAAGGTCACATAAATCAAACTTTTTTTTCTAAAGAAAAAAAAATTACATATCTATTTTACTTTATTAAATCCTATTTTACTTTATTAATATCATTTCTTCTTTTTTTTATACGTATTTAATCAAATTAAATTAGCTAAATGTAATTTTTTTTAATTCTTACCATTTTTATTCAAACAATTCAAAAATTTTTTTTTTTTTTCTACTATTTATTTAAACCTTCACGGGGCTGAAAGGAAGGCTAAAAAGGCCATTCCGACCTGCCTGGGAATATTCCCAAACTATTTTTTAAATAAAAATAAAAAATTATTAAATCCTACATTGATCAAAAAAAGAGAAAAAAAATTAATCCACAAAGAGATAAGTTCATAAATCTAATCGATCTCACACCATTTATCAGCCTTTCTTTTTTTATCAAATATTTAACCTTTAATCCCAGGCCAATTGAAGTTCATGATCAAATGTAAATTTCAAATCAAAATTTTTAGTTTTTGATTTAAATAAAAATATAATTATTATTATTTTCAATTTATTTTCAAGTTATTTATTTTCAATTATTTAATAAAAAGTGACTAAACTTTATTAAACATAATTTGTTAAATCTATAATTGGATAGAAAATTAGAAGAATTTCCACTAAAGTAAATTAAAATCTCAATCAATATTTTGAAATTTTTCAGCACAAAATTTTAATTATTTTTGCCGTAATATATTTTAATTAGTATTTAAATATCATTTAAAGCCATAATTTGGATACCTTAATTTGGATTTTAAATTTGTCTTTAAACTTATCAAATATAGATTTTAGACAAAACAACTAAAAATCGACTAGAATTAAAAAAAAAATGTTTTTTTTTTCAATTAAAATGATAAACATCTTATGCTTAATTTAAAAAATACATAAAAAAGCTAATTTGATCATTATTATTAAGATTTTAATCTGTTAAATTTTGATCATTTGATCATGATCATGAACTTCAAGTTGCCTAATTTAAGATAATCAATATCATCAAGTATACAAAAAGCCACTAAATGATAACAAATAGCCTTATTTAGGAAAAAACAACATGTAAAATTAGTTTTTTTGTCTTTTTCAAAAATTATTTTTTCAAATTTCTCATTTTTTTTTTTTACTTTATCTTCTTAAATGTTTTTTTCAACCTCGTCCATAATTTTCTATCTTATTAAAGATTAAACAAATCATGTTTAATAAATTTAAGATATTTATTATTAAAAATTTAAATACCTTTTTATTTAAATCCAAAACTAATAATTTTGATTTAAATTTTACATTTGATCATTAACTTCAATTTGCCGAAAAAACATCGGTTTATTTCCTTCTCTAAATTTTTTCCAAGAGTTTCAAACTCTTCAAAATAAGCTTCACTAAAGAAAAATAATGGCTTTTTTTGAAGCTGTTAAGGAAAAGATTAAAAAATTTTTTTATTTTCAGTATTTAAGTTGGCTTTAAGAGCAGAGTAATTTATTTAAAATATTATAAACTCAACGAAATTTTAGAATATTAAAAATAAAAATTAGTAAAATATAATGATAATTTAAAAATTTGAATATATACTGAAAATCGATTATTGATTTGTGAAGTTAATTACACAATGGCACATTTATTGACAGATACAGTGGTTTGCAGTGCTTTGTCTGTGAATTTCTTCATAATTATTTTTAAAATAAATTCAACTTTAAATTTTTTTATGATTGTTTTAAAAAAATAAATTATAATGATCAATATCAAAATAGTTGATTTAAAAATAATCCATTTTAAATTAAAACAAAATTTGTTGATTATTGTTAAAAAAAAATTTATTCCAATATTCATCTTGAAAAAGTTTTAATGTTTTATTTGATCAAAATTGCCCCCAACTTCAATCTTCTGTCAAAGAAAAGTTAAATACTAAGGAACTAGAAATTTTTTTAAAATTCTTTCCTCAAATATTTAGCGATTTATTCGTTTTATTATCATATATATGATTGTATCAATAAAAATAAAAAAACAAAAAATTTCTTTTCCTAACAAATTTTAATTGTCTTAATAAAATTCCCGACTCTTTTTATTTTTCTTGAATTTAAAAAAAAATATTGAATTAAATGATCTTGAACAAGAATGAAGATGAAGAGGCTCATTAAATTCAACATACTAAAAAAATTAAAATGATACAATTAATTTATTTTTGATAGACATTTAAATTTCTTAAATGACTTATTTAATGAAATTAGAATTTCAATATTTATTAATTTCGGTAAATAATTTTTTTTTGATCAAAAGTTGAAGCCAATTAGGAAAAACAAATTTTAATGCAAAACATTTATCTTTTTTTATTTTTTTAAAGACATTTTTATTATAAGAATTAAGCCAAATCTGAAAATTTGGTGTTAATTGTTTGTCATTATTTTTGCTGATATAAATCTTAATTTTTATTTTAATTTGGTCAAATTTGAATGAAAAATTACAGTGACCAATTTTTTCCTAACTTTTGAATTTTTAAAATTGTAAAAAACAATTAAAAAAATAATTTCATAAATTTTTTAGAATTGTTAAAGCCAATTTATATTTTTAATTGTTGGATTATTCAACATCACTTTTTATTTCAATAATATTTACGAATTTCTAAACTTAAGACAAAAAGTTTTATTGAAATTACATTATGTAAAAATTTCTTTTTTTAAAAGATCATTTAAAATTTTTAAAAGATGAGCAACAACAAATTTTGTATAAATATTCTTCTATTTATTTAAAATGACACTTTTTTTTCAGTATTAATATACTCTATTAATTCAATTGTTGTTCAATTTTTTATTAAGAAAATTAAATCTTAAATTTTAATTTAAATAGATTTTATTAAATAAAGGGTGTTCAAAAGAGAATGCTTAAAGAACGTTTTTGACAAGTAAAAAAATATGTTCCCATCAACCAAATTTAACCAAATTTTGTTCAAATATTTAAAAGACTTTAACAATTAAGAAAATTAAAAAATCTAGTTGTCTCATGGTTTACTAAAAGTACAATGTTTAAAGTTAAACTGTATAATGGGTAAGATTACGTTATTTTACGGAATATTACACTAGTTTAAGTTAGTTTAGCCGAAAACGCTTACGGCAAAAAAAAGCCAGATTTTAGAGGAAAAAGTGGAAAATAAATTAAAATATTTGAAGAAAAATAATTACACTTTATTACATTTTTTTACATCTTTTTACGTAAAATTACGCAATTTAATACAATAATATGTAATTTTGGTGTCATATTTTCTAAATTAATGTAAATATGTAAGGTAATAAGTGCCTTTTTTTTGCCAAAAGATGATTTTTAAAATAACAACACAACTTTTACAATTGGCAAGATTTTTATTTCATGAATACATTTTTTACCTTTGATTTATAAAGTATTTTTAAAGTAAATTTTATGTATTTTTTTTTGACATATCAATAATACTTTTAATATTTTAATTCACTTAATATTTTTTTTCAATTATTTAATCATTATCCATTTATTAATAATATTTTAATAATCAAAATACAAAGTTTGAATATATTTTTATATGTTTAGATTTATTTTTTCAATGAAATATTAATAATGAAAATAATTTTTAGTAAAAAAAAAATAAAGTGAATGAAAATATTAAAGTATTACTGATATGTCAAAAATAATATTTAATTTTTACTTAAAAAAATACTTTATAAATCTAAGGTAAAAAATGGATTCATGAAACAAAAACCTTGCCAGTTAAAAATGATTCGAAAAATGAAACAAAAAACCATTGTAAATAAAAAATTAAAAATAAAATTTTATTTTTATACCTTAATTTTAAAAATTTTAACTTTTTTAAAAATCAATTCATTTTTTTTGGCTGATTTTTCTGTTATAAGACATCTTTCTGCTTTTTTTTTGCATTCATTGAAAGATTTGTCCACAGGCAAAATTATTTTGCTATTTTAAAAATCATCTTTTCGCAAAAAAAAGGCACTTATTACCTTACATATTTACATTAATTTAGAAAATATGACAAAAAATTGCATTAAATTGTGTAATTTTACGTTAAAAGATGTAAAAAAATGTAATAAAGTGTAGTGTTTTTTTTTCAAAAATTGTTTTATAAAATTCTATATGTATGTAATATGTAATTTATTTATGTGATGTAATATTACGTAAGCTTACATTTTCTGACGTAAAATAACGTAATCTTACCCAAAATACAGTTTAACTTTAAACAAGTAAAAGGTTGCCTAGAAAACCTTTACCTGTAAATCAGACCTGTTTTCTAATTTCTATCAAGAAAATATATATTTTTAATAACTTATGTTTATTAAAATTATCGGATACTGCTCTTCTTTTGTCTTAAACTTAATTATTTCATATTTTTTATTTATTTTTACATTGCCTACAAGGCGTTCTTTGAATAAATGGCATCTTGAAGTTGATGATCAATTCAAAATATCATTTCAATTCAAAAAGTTAATCTTTAGAAATTAAAATAAATCTTTGATTTAATTCAAATAATTTTAATGTAATATGATTAACATGTTATGTAGATTTAAAAATAAAAAAAAATTTTAAAAACATTCTCTCAATCCAATGATAAAATCAATTTTCAATTTAGTTAACTGATTTTTTGTAAAGTTTTGTTTTCATTTTATAACTTATTTTGAATTTTTTTTTAATTAATTTTTTTAATTTAATTTTGAATGCTAAACACAAATACTCTTGAAATAAAAATTCTCAAATAAACTTTACAAAAAATCAGTTAATACATTTAAATTTTAAAATCGATTATCAATGAACTGAGAAAAAAGTTTTTTCTATTTATTTTTTATTTTCTAAATCTACATTGCATGTAAAGCATGTTACATTACAATTATTTAAGTTAAATCAAAGATTACGTTAAATATCTAAGGATAAACTTTTTGAATTGATCATCAACTTCAAGATGCCGAATAAATAGATAAATATAATAAAAAAATTAAAGAACAATAAAAAACGATTAAATCAGCTCTTGACCGTTTTCCCATTTTTTAATTTGTTTTAGGGTGGCTTTTTACTTTTAGTAAACAATGAGACAACTAGATTCTTTAACTTTCTTAATTGTTAAAGTCTATTAAATATTTGTACAAAATTTTGTTTAACGAAAAAGCTAAAAGAGCATATTTTTTTAACCTGTCAAAATTTTGAACATTCTTCTCTGAACACTGGTTAGAATAAAAATTTTAACATGTTATTTATAAAAATAAATTTAAATATCCGAAGATGTAAAATATTCAAACTTTTATTTTCATTTTAAATTTAGACACAAATAAAAAATTATTTACTGAATTGAAATATAAAAATCTTTTTTTTATTTTTTCCAAAAAAAAAAACTTATTTTTTTACTAATTTAATTTTCAAATTTTAAGTTATAATTTTATTTTTGAGTGAATATATTTTCATCGATAAATCGGACGATTTCATCAATTCGGTAATTAACAATAAAAACTTAATCGATGAAGAACACGTCATCGTAGACCCTAAATGTTTATCTTCTAAATTAAGGTGCATTTAAGGCAAAACTACGTCACTACTCTGGGATTCTAAATTTTTTTACATATTCGTGTTCCCCATGTATGATAACCCATGTTTGGTGGTTTTTTTATGTTTCTACCTATTTCAGGTAGAAAGTTATTTAATTTTGAAAAAAGGCGTTTTTTGATGCATAGCAACATTAAAAACCCTTTTTTCTCCCAAAAATACTCCGATTTGTATATTTTTTTTTCATTTTCTGATTTTAAATCTTAATTAATTTAGTTATTAAGATTAAAAGAAAATGATTTTTAATGACATAAGTCAAAAATTTAGTTATATAAGACTGAAAAATTAAAAATTTGAATTTTTTCTCAAAAACAGTTGCTAGTAAAAGGCAAATATCTTGGCAAGTAGGGATCATATAAAAAAAAGCTCTTCATTAGTTTGTGCGTATTGAGTAGATCTATCTACTGATATACAATATTAGATAAATTCACCTGCCAACGAAGCTCGGCTCTCTTTTTTGTGAAAAAAAGGTATAAAAGTAAAAAAAAAACCAGGTAAATTAAGAATATTTTTTATTTTTAAATCAAGACTAATAAAATTTAAAGCATTTAAAATCAGAAAATGAAAAAAAAAATATACAAATCGGAGTATTTTTGGGAGAAAAAAGGGTTTTTAATGTTGCTATGCATCAAAAAACGCCTTTTTTCAAAATTAAATAACTTTCTACCTGAAATAGGTAGAAACATAAAAAAACCACCAAACATGGGTTATCATACATGGGGAACACGAATATGTAAAAAAATTTAGAATCCCAGAGTAGTGACGTAGTTTTGCCTTAAATGCACCTTACTAGATAGTAGTTTTGTTGATTCTAGTGGCTTAAAAAAGGAGCCACTTCTTAAATATTTTACTTCTGATGGTTTTTTGATGTTAGAGACTGTATTAGGCCATTTTTTGAAGTCTTTGAAATCTTGTAAAATTTGCAATCTTTCTTGTGAAAATAAATGGATTACATGCAGTGATTGTAAAAATGATTTCCACTTAAAATATGCTAATAGAACTTATGTTCGGCTGTTATTTACCTGTATTTTCAAAATTACTAGTTTACTGTCTATTTTTTTATTTTTTTGCCAAGAAAATAAATTGTCTTATGTTAGTAAAAATTTTTTTTGCACTACTTAGTTTATTGCTTAAAATTATTATTTTTTGCCAAGTATTTTTATTGTTTGAAAAAAATAATTCTTTTACATTATAAATTATTATTCTGAGTTTGAAATATTTTATCATATGCCAAAATGTTTGATTCATCGTATTTAGTGATTACTCTTAAAGAAAAATGCAAAGAATATAAAATATCTTATCAAGGTACTAAGGCTCATTTAATAAAAATGATGGTACTAAGGATTGTTTTAGTTGTAGTACAAATTATAAAGCGCTTTGGTAAAAGGTCTAGTTTGTTTATCTTGACAACAAAAGAAAATGAAGTCTTAATTAGCAGTGATTATATAAATAAAAACTAGATTTTAACACGGATAATTGGGCAACAAGTAAATGTAGGTGCTGGTTCTATCTAAAAAATTACCATTGTTATCATCTAATCTCAAAAGCGGTAAATCAAAATCTCCTAACTATTCCAAAGCGTTACATAAAAACAGCAATTGAACCAAAAAAGAAGGCTGGTAGGATTGATAAAGCAAAACAAGCGTTAAAAAAACAAAATTAGTTATTTTATTAAAATTAAACTTGAAAAAAAGCTGTAAATATTAAACTAATTTTTTTGATAAAAAACTAATAAAATTAAACTTGAAAAAAAGCGGTAAATATTAAAGTAATTATTTTGATAAAAAACTAATAAAAATTAACATTATTAGTTACAAATAAGTTTTTAAGCAAAAAACTAAGTAAAATAAACAAAAAATAAATATATTTGACAATTTTTTAGCAGTAAACTAATAATTTTAATTTCACAGGTAATATTGAGTCCTTATGTTCCTATTAAGAAAGTCTGGAAATGTAACAATTGTTCTAAATAATTAATCTCTCAATAATGTGTTAATCCTTTTTTTTATTTTTATTTTTTTTATTTTTTTAGTTTAAAATTTTTTACAAAAATCAAAGTTATCTTGAGTATACATTTTTTTAGTTATTCTCAGATAACTTGGGTGAGAATAAACGTTTTCTTTATTTTTACTCTTTATGATCAAAAAAATTTTTCATAAAAATAAGTGAACTTACTTGTTTTTTCTGAATCAGCTTCATTACTTTTGGCATTGTCTGAGCCAACTTTAAAAATTACCAATTTTTTATTCAAATTTTTCAAAAAATCCGAACAATTTTGAGAATTGTTATTAGCAGCTAATTGATTCGAAGTGATTGATTTTGTTGACAAAACTAAATTGCTGCTCAATGGCTTTGCCAATTGAATTCCTTTAGGTCGTAGACTGAGCAAGGCGTCCAGACTGGTACTGCTCGATTTGGCACCACTTTGACTTTCTTCTTTCTTATTTAAATTTTGAAAAACCTCATCAAAACTAGAAGTGTTCGGTGTCGATGGAGTTTCGGGGTCAGTTGATATAAAATTGGTTGGTGAGGGGTTTGTGGTCAAATTTTGGTTAATAAATGGCGAGAAAACATTAGAATTGGAAGTTGATGACAAAGAAGAAGAGGAAAAATTTCTTGACAGTGTTTGCGAGTCGCTTTTAGATAGCTCAATTTGATACTGTGAATTCAACTGGTCCTGTAAACTTTCAGATGGAATTTCTTCTTTTGTCTGAGAGTTTTGTGCAACTTCTGGCTTTTTAGTCTTGGTTGTAATGTCACCTTCTGCCACAAAATCGTTCTGTTTGATTACCATCTTGGAAATGCATGATGACTCTCCGCCAAACGTTTGCAGGCCGGTCTGGGTCCAATCTAGCTTTAAATTGTGGCTTATGTCTACACGTTTGTTTCGCTCATCTTTAAAATGGATTTGGACATGGACTGGAAATTCACCCCATCCCCGCCTTGCTAACTGAAAAGGCGCAGTTCTAAATAAAATTTAAAAATAATTTTATAAGGCTTTAAAATTGGCCCCATCAGATTCCTCAGCCTTTTTTCTGTGAAAGAAACTTTTGAACCATCTGTGGTGTAGCAACCACAAGAGCAGATTTATTTATGCTTGCTAAACATTAAACAAAAATCTTATTTACACTACTTACATAACTCCTATAAAACACTAACTAAGTACAGTAAATATTCGATTATACAGAATTCACTTATCCATAAATTCGATTAACCATAATTTTGAAAAATAGTAACGACATTTTTTTTGTCTTAAGAATTAAATTTTTTTCTTGTTGATTCGGCTTAAAAAAAGATTAGAACAGACGCCCAAACTTTATTAATACTAATTGATTTTGAATAATTAACACCTTCTTACAAAAAATCTCTAATCTTGCCTCTTCCTATTATTAATTTTTTGATCCCCGGAAATACTTTACTGATAATTTAAAAAACCCTTAATATATAAAGAAATCTTAATTTCTGATATTTTTCTCAAAAAAAAAAAAGAAAAAAAATTTTTTCTTATTTTTTCTTATTTTATTTCTTTTACTTGTAAATATTATAAACTGATTAATTAAACTACCAACAAACTTGAAGACAAAAGAGTTTGCTCAAGCCTTCTAAAATAAATTAATAAACTATTGAAACTATTGATATGTTGCTTACTTTTTTTCTTTTATTTTTACCCTTTTTGTTCCTAATAAAGTTTCTAAAAACAGCAAATTAATTTTTAATTTAAGACAAAAAATTAGTCAACATCCATTATTCGGTTAACCATAAATTCGATTTTCCATAAATCAAAAAAATTTCTCATTCTGTATAATCGAATATTTACTGTATAATAACTAATTTCCTAAGCTTACAATCTTAATTTGCGAGGAACGAGCGTAGTTAAGCAGATGTGTACGCGAATAAAAATCCAATACTGGACTATGTTTAAAAAAATTCTTGACGTATAACGTCAATAGACTATACACATAGAAAAAAAATTCTCATGTATTTTCTTAATAAAATTTTTTGACAGACAATAATTAAAGATATTCAGATAAAACTTAACATTTACTTAAAATAATTGGAATAAATAACGGCTCGTTACTCGCAAATATAAAGCTCTGCTTCCCTATCTTATAAATAAAACCAACTAACGATAGAAACTCTATTCACAAACTATTTACATTATCCAATTTCTATCTTTCTTCCAAACTCTAAACTGGCTTTAGAACGGCCGTTTTCATTATCATTTTTAGATTAATAAACAAACTAAAACAAACCAGCTTCTTGTCAATTAATTCTCCCCACCATGCAAGAAACCCTACAAACAAGCAACAAAACATCTGGCGACGAGGATAAAAGCCCCAGAAGACTAATAAAAGTTCTTCTTGGAGGCAGTAATGTTTATAGTGAGTGCAACGGCTACCTGACGAGTGTCAGTTAGTACCTGGGAAAAATAATAGTCTATGGCTGGTCCCGGTCATTGGTGATCCGGCAGTGGTCACAATGGTCGACAGTTCCCTAGCTTTCGCTTTATAAAAGCGGGGGAAGATGTGATATAGCGACATCTTTGTCGATATCACTGGAGTTAATTAACTTAACCATGAGCGTTAAAGTTAAGATGGAGCAAAAATACATGTTCCAGTACGTCTAACGAGGGAGATCGGATAGACGGGCCCAAGGGTACAAATGGAAACATCACACCATATTTTATTATAATTAATTTTTTAATAAATTTTAATAAAATTTTTCAAAAAATTCCCTAATTAAAATAGGCTTTTAATTCAAATTAATGTTTATTTCGATTTATTTGATATAAAATCGAAATAAGGAAATAAATGATTTTTCTAAAGAAATAGCAAAATTTCAGCTGTCCACTAGCGAAGATTTTTGTCATTGTGAAAAAAATGGCGACCTTTTTTTCTTCTTAAAATAAAATATTTTTTTGTTGATATTTTAATTTTAATCTCAGTTTTGTACAATTTAAATTTTTCCGGGCAAATATTTGGTTCTTTAATTTAATTTATTTCAAAATTACGCCAGGCCCGGCGATGATGATTATAAAAATAGAAAAATGGATAATTTTTTAGAATTTTTAAAGTTAAGTTTTTTTTTTTTTAGTTTTTTTTTTTTGGTTCTTTAGTTATAGTTTTTTTATTGTCTTTTTTTCAGTAAATAATATTCTTGAAAAAAATTTACCAATTACAAAAAATATTTGATAGTAATTATTTATCTGATTATTTTTCTTGCCTTCAAATTTTTACGTGGAACATTCTATTAATCTAACAACTTTAAAGTCTAAAAGAAAAGTAATAAAAAGAGAAGCTTATTTAAAATTTAATTAATTATCTCTGATTCAATCTACAAGCTTTTCTATTTCATTAAATACTTTTGTTATTTGTTTTCCAACCAAATATGGATACCCAATGTTTTTCACAAAAGCTAGTGAGATGGTAACAAATGACGCGAATTTGTGTAAAATCACAACTTTCGGTGCAGATCAATTCTCTTGAGAATAATCTGATTTAAATTTTTTGATTTTTGAATTAAATATCGAGTTAAAATAAATTTTTTTTGTTTAACTTTCCAATTTGTTCAAAAATATTCTAAATCAAACATATATTTTAATCTCAATTTTTAGATGATTTTATTTTTGTTTTAATTTTATTACGTTTTATTAGCTTTTTTAGAATATTTTTTAAATGAGTATTTTAATTGCTGTTGACAAAAAAACAGAATAATTTTTTTGGAAAGACTAGCTTTCTACAGGAGAAGGTCCAGAAGTTTTTGAACTTAAATTATTATTTTATTTGGCTAGTATTTAAATGGGTATTTATTAATATAATTGGGTATTTAGCAAAAAATCAATTTGGATATTGGATAAATAATTTGAGTGCTTAAAATATTGAATGAGTGTTAATTAAAATAATCAAGTATTTAAATGTTTATTTGAGGTCTAAAAAAATCAAATGAGTGTTTGAAAATTCATTTAGAGTATTAAATTATCTTAGTTGTTACTTATTTAAATAAAAATAATACAAATATTCAATATTTTATTTTTATTTTAATTTTTTTTTATTTTTTAGCTTATTCTGAAGGAGCTCTAGCTCGGTACAGAAAACAAATAAATAAATAAATAAAAAATAAAATATTCGTATTAATGATTAGAAATTTAAAATTATTGCTCAACAAGGAAAAGAAGAATTATTAAATAAATAAATTAATAAACATATTACACAAAAAAGCTTGTGCCATAATATTACAGCAGTCAGGAGGATACCGATGTTGAGACGGAGATGCAGAAAAAAGTATAGGAAAGGAAGGGTCAAAATGAACCAAATATGATACAGCTATAACGATGCTAAATTTTCTTTTTTCATTTTATCAAAAAGATTATTAAATAATAATTCGATGTCTACTCATTTTCATGCTGATGCAACTTACAAGCTATTTTGGCAAAGGTTCCCTATACTAATTGTAGGAACCATTGATAAAGATAGAGTATTCCATCCTTTTGGATTAGAAGTAAGTTCAAATGAAAATATTAAAAATCCCAAAGCTCATATTAATTATAAAAAGTTTATTTTAGAATCAAATATTTCCCTTTATTTGTGTACGAAACTCTTACCAATGAGCTAAAGAATCGAAAGAAATTAAGATACTTGATGATAAGTTTTATATTCCTTCAGATAATTTTAATAAGATTACTGATTCTGAATTTAAGCATTATCGATCTGGAAAATTCCCGACTTTTGATCATTTTGTGAAGTTATTTAATATATGGTGTCTTGATAGGGCTAAATGAATGATTAACAGGCTAAATGAATGATTAAAAGAAGTCACTCCTCCATTAATAGCTAAATCAGTCCCAATCGGACAAAAAAGAAAGAGAGGCAGACCTACCTTAGCAAAAAAAGCATTTATTAGAGAATAATTTTTATAATACCCAGAAATCATTTTTATAATATTCGACAATAATTTTTATGTACCCAGTTTTTATTTCTTTTTCAATAATTTTGACAAAAAATAAATACCCAAAAAATATTTATTTTTACACCCAAATAATTAATATAAATAGCCATTTAATAAAAATCCATTTTATTTTATGCTTAAAATTTTATAAAAGTTGAAATTTAGCGTCAAATAAAAATTAAGGCCCAAGGATTTTTTTGGAATCCTTTTAAGCAATAAATATTTGATGTCTTTCAGAAAAATTCATTTATTTTTTTTCAAAAATCGGGCTTTTTAATTTGTAACAGAGTCGTTTAAAAGTCCCAAATTAAAGTCGAAGAAATTAAAATTAAAAATCCAAGTTAAAGACTTTAAATTTTTTTAACCATTTTCGCTAGTTATTGTGGCGGCCTAGTTTAAGTCAAAGTCACTAAAATTAAAGTCCGCACTTCGACTTTACTTGACATTTGTGACAACTCTGGTTTTTAAAGTATTTTTGTTTACATTTAGGTAAAACAAAGCAATAATTTTTAGGTTCCTATGAAATTTGTTTCAAATAGATTAGGACCAACTTCTAATAATTTATTAGACTTTTTTTCCATAAATTAAAATAAACCTAACCTAAACCTTTTGTAAATTTACTTTTTTGTAGATTTGACAAAACCAAAAATATTCTTTCTAACCTTATTGTGATTTATCTAAAATCATCCCATCAAGAAATAGGAATACACTTTTTTATTTAATTTTTGTAGATAATTACAAAGAAAACAATTAATATTATTTTTTTTGTCACTATTATTGAAAGCAATTATTTTTGGCAATAAATTCATATTTAGCTGAAAAAGACTAATTAAGTTTTATTAGAAAAAAAAATTATCTTTGCACATTCTTCATAGCGCAAATAACAATTTTAAATGTTTTTTTAAATCCAATGATTAGATTATTTTGACTTAAAGTAAAGAAGTAAAAAAAACTATAACCATAATCTAATTTTATTAACTAATATTATTTGCTTGTTAAAATCGTTTAAAAATAATTTTTTTTTAATTTTTTTTGAAGGAAATTTAAAAGTAAACGAAAGAATTTAAAGAAAGAGAGTAAGACATATTTATAAAAAAAATTATAAAAAAAATCTTACTTTACTTCGACCACATCATATGGCTTGTAGCTTGGATGCAAATAAAAAATCACTTTTTTGATATAATTCTCCAGTTTGGGGCAATTTGGTGATCTTATATAAATCATCCACTTGTGAGTGATTAAATCTTGGTTGTACTGAGAGGACTCAACATCATTTTGTGGCAGTTGAGAGTCAACTTTTTTATTATTCAAATATTTGGATACATTTCCGACACAAATTTTTGAGTCGAATTGATGATGTGAAGACCTGATAGAATCCTCACGAGCCTCATTTGTTTCGTTTTTGAGTCCCGGCTCGTACAAAGACTTGCTGTGGGTAATTGCGGCCTCCAGATGCTCGCATCTTAAGCTGGCAACTGCCGGATGATTTATGTAATCGTTTAGGGCTATTTGTCCATTTGAGCTATAAAAATTGCAGACTATACATACTCGCAGTTTGTCGAGCATGTTCTGGGCCTCAAAGATTCTCTAAATTTTTTAATTAATTGTTACTTAAGTTCTAATTATTAACAAGAATTGAACCTCATTTATTTTTTCCAGCTCATGTCTCTTGTAGTCTATTTCCTCATCGAAATGCTGCTCGATGATTTTGCGGATTTTTGAATTGGCAAGGCGGCTGTTTGTGTCTTGGATGTCACATGCTCGGTCTGAGTCCTGGCTTTCATTGTCCTCTTCGGATAGTTTTCTTTTATCATTCATTTGGGTTAAAAATTTTTGATTATTTTAAACATTTAGATAATTTGTAAATTTAAAAAAATTTAATTATTTTTTTGCCTTGTGAATATTCAAATGTTAAGTTTTTTTTATAAATTTTTTTCTTCTAAATAGATGCATAGATTGTTAATTTTTGAACAGTCGAAATAGATTGTTTGAGCATTTTTAATATTTTGGAAGTCGAACTTTTTCCGTATTTGTCTTGGCCAAAACATGTGATGAAATTTCAAAAAGTTATTTTATTTTGAGTAAAATAATTATAAATTTTATCAAAAATTTTAATTTAAAATAAAAGTAAAATTCTAAAAAATATTATGTAAATGAAGGACAAAAAAAGAAAAATTTTAAAATCTTTATTTTAAATCGAAAATTGAATATTTAGTACAAAACATTTTATATTTCGCATCATTTTTTCTTGGTCTAAATTCGCTATTAAAATATTATTTACATCCTGCCAAAAATTCTTATCTTAAGAGAAAGTAAATTTTTGTTTTCTTTTCAAGATTTTTTAAGAAAATTAAATAAATTTTCAAGCTAGCATAAATTTTATAAAAAATAGGTTAGGAATAAAAATAAAAAAAGTGAGCTTAAAATAACAGCACATAAAACTTTAAATAATTTTTATAAATAAGAATACTTTTGGCTCTCAATATTTTACTCAACATATTTTTAAAAAAATAAAACAACAAATTTAATATTTTTATAAACAAAAAAGGCTAAAAATTAACTCAATTGAATAAAACAAAAAATTTTTAATATTGGCTTCACACTTTTATTAAATAAAGATTTTTTGATAACAATTTTAATTTTAAATGATAATTTTGATAATTTTTTGATTCTTCAATAAAAAAGATAAAAGAATAATATTTTTATTAATTGTCAATTAATTTTATATTAATTATTTGAAGAAAAATGGAAAGAATCAACCCATTCCAGAATTAAAGATTTTATCAAAACTCGTTTGGGTTTGATAGAATTCTTAAATGAGTTTACTTAAACATTCTAGAAATCAAACCGTGGAAAACTTTCGATGAAATGATTTCTTCTTTTAATTCAGTTCGTATTATTGAGATAAACAGAGAAAATTGGAAACTTAGCACAAACACTTGTTGGTTTTGGTTAAAAAATTTATATTATTGTCACATGATCGCTTCCTCATATAGATTAAGTAATTATTTTTTGTAAATATTTATTTTTCTTTTTTTTTCTGAAAATATATTTTGTTTATTTTAATTATGTGTTGTTTGATTTAATAAATTAATTTTTTGTTGAATAAATTTGTTTATTTTTTATTAAATTTGTTTGGAATTTAAAAAATTAGTTTTATTAAAATATTATAAGTCAATATTTTTAAAATGTTAATCAAAACATAAAAATTCTTGTTTCCTTTGCTTGCATTCTCAAATTTCTTTCGTTCGCTCTTTTATATTTATTAATCATCGCCCATGTGGGGGTCTCTGAAATAAATAATTATAAAAATAATGTGTAATTATTTTTTTTTAATTGATTTTCATTTTAATTTTTGTGATCTTAACTATTTTTTTTAATAAAAAAAGTAAAAAACTAAAAGATGAATTTAAAATTTAAAAAAAAATACCTAGAAACTTTCAAGAGTGAGTAATTAGACAGTCACATTGTTGTATAACAAAAAATTCATTTTTTATGAAAAAGAAAAAATATTTTAAGAAAATAATTGACTTACATTTTAAACATTACCATTTTATGGTTTAACTTTAATTTGAATTTTCTATTTTTTCTTCAAAACTAAAACTGCATTAAAGATTTTCTAGGTCATGTCAAATTTTTTTTATTCCAAAAAAATTAGAAAAATTGCTTATTTCTCTTAAAAAATTGATATTGTTTCTTATTCTAGCTCAATCAAAAAGATCAAAGGTCAATTTATTCAAATTTATTCAATTTATGATTGAGCCGATTTATTCAAAAAAATAAAAAATTAAATTTAAAAAATTATTTTATTTTAAGTTTAAAAATTTGTTAAAAAATTTCTTTCAGAATTAAAGAAAAATTAATCAGGGAATTGAAGCATAAAAAATAAAAATTTTAAATATTTGTTTTAGAATGCAAAAAGTTTTTATTTTTAGATAATGTGAATTCTTGTTTTCTTTTTGAGAAACTAATAAAGAATAATGTTTTTTCCTTATTTTTTGTTTTTTTTTTCAATTACTTGCAAAATTTAATCAGAATTTTAGAATTGTTATTATAATTTTTCAACTGAACATTAAATTTATAAAAATTATTTACCCTCTTAAACAAAAAAAACAATCTTTTTTTAACTAAAATTTCATTTAGGAATTTTTAGGTAATGCATAGATTTTTTTTTATTAAAAAAAAATTCGATCAATTGCTTATATTTCTTTGCCAAAAAAGTAATGAAATTTAAAAAAATTGTTTTGTACCAGTTAAAAATGTATTAAAAATTTTTGTTAAAAATTCAAGTAAATTTTTGAAGAAAAAATATTTGAAATTGAAGGATATAAAACGAAAATTTAAAAATCTTTATTTTAAATGGAAAATTGAATATTTAGTACAAAACACTTTTAACTTCAGCTACATATTTCTCATCATTTTTTCTTGGTCTTAATTCGCCATTCAAATATTTGCGAATCAATTCATTCGATTTCATTGTAGCCAAGAAATTCTAAGAAAAAGATATAAAAATATTAAAAAAATTGTTTAATTCAATAGAGCCTACTTGAACTTCTTCATATGGCTTTAATTCGTCTTGTCCCAATAGTTCTTCAATTGTAAGAACCACTTCTAGTAGTCCAATATCAGCAAGACTAATTTTTGAGCCAACCAAGAAGCCATTGGAGCCATTTTTGCTCAGCATCTAAATTTTGCAAAAAAAATTTTATTTTCTTAATAAAGGAGAAAAATTTACTGAATTAAAAATTGGCAAGTATTTGGGCATGGCTGTTGCTTTGGCTTTGTCGAGCACTTCCGAGAATCCAACAAATCCATATGACATGAAAGCACTATTAAAATCTCTGCTACCCTCAAACAGAATATCGATTCTAATATTTTAATTTAAAGAATAAAAAAAAAATTTAATTTTTAATTTTACTTCAATTTTTCTTCTTCGCTTGAGCCGAGCAGGTTTGCTCTGTTGGCAAAAAATCGAGCTATCGAGCTCGATTGTACCAATTGGTGCCCTTCGAACTCAACCATTGGCAATTGACCAAATAAAAGTTTTCCCTCTAACAAAATTTTAATTATTTTTTATTTTTAATAAATATTTTATCATCTCTACCAGATTTCATGTTCTCAAATTGCTTCTTTTCTCGGATAGTCTCTTGATTGAACTTAATAAAATTTTAAAAGCTGTTAGATTTATTTTGAAAAAAATACCGGAATATTGGCAGCTGCCATGGTCAGTCTGGCTATTTCAGCTTTACCTCTGCCATCAAAATAGTATAAAGTAGCAGACATTTTTTTTTTAGTTTAAAAATATTCTTAAATTCAAGTTTTAAAAATAAAGGATAAATTTTTCAAGTTTTTTAGCTTTTTAAATATGTTAATTTCAAATTTAAAAGCTATCTATGAGTCTGCAAAATTTTACACAAAAAGACAATTTATAATCCTTTATCAAACTTTAGCAAAATAAAAATTTGATAATTTAAATCGGTTATTTGAATAAAGTATGATAAAGAATTTTTATTTGTTTTTTCATGTTCGAAATTTTGTAGACTCATAGATAGCTTTGAAAAACTAGCTTTATTTAAAATAGTAAAAAATATAAAAATTGCTGCCTCATCAACAAAAAATTGTGAAAAAATATAAAAATGCATTTTATGACAAATTTTTTTTTTTTTTTATTTCTAAACCAAGTTTCTAATGCTCTTTTTTCTAATACTCAAGAAAATTTAGACTGGAAAAATTTTAAAAGATAACAGATAACTCAAGAATTAGCATGGTTGCTTAATTGGTCAAGAGGTCAAAATATTCAAAAACTTTCAGAATTTTGAAAATGTAAAAATTAAATTAAATAAATCTCATACACAAGATTATAAGTGTCTTTTAAAATTAACATCTGTCTAAATTATGAAAAAATGGAAGGATTTTGTTGACAAAATGAAAATTCAAGTCAAAAAATATTGTGAATCAAAAAAATATATGACAAGATTTTTTTTCTTTTTTAATGTTTTCAATAATATTTCGAGTAAAAAAAGGCCAAAAAATAACTTGTTTTATTATTAAAAAACAAACAGTAAAACATTATTAGTTTCATCATACTACAAAATTTTGAATATTTTTGTTAATTATTGATTTGATTTTTGATATAATTGATATTGTTTTGGAATTCAAGTTAATGTAAAGTTATGACTGCTATAAAATAAAAAACATTGTTTATTTTATTGCAAGTTAATGTTAGTTTACCTTAACTTGACTTCCAAAATAATTTTAATGAGACTGATAGAATTGATATTTTATTTTTCAAATTACCACGATCATTCGGGATGCATTTTATTCAATATAAATCCAATGATACACTTAATTGAGAATAGAAGAATAAATGTTTTTAGAATTTATATGACCAAGTGTAAATTCTTTAATTCAAAATTTTCTTCCAAATAATTTATTTTTATAAAAACAAGTGGATTATAATTCTGTAAAATTGCCATTAAATTGGATATCTGTTAACCCTCGGATAAGGTTAAGTCCATATCTTGTTTTACCAGGTTTTAAATGCGTATTTTGTATTTTACCTATTTGTGATCTGTTAGTAGAATAATCAGACATTAAACCTATTATATGAGTTAATATCAAAACCATAGTGAAATAATTTTAACAGAAGAATTAATGAATCTAATAAGTCAAAAGCCTTCTTAAAATCTATAAACAGTGGGATTGTTATTAGGGTTGTTAACATTCAAATTTTTTAAATTTTGGAATAATATTTTCTCTTTTCTTTTATAACTTTTAAAAGAAAAATTGAAATTTATGTTTTGTATTATAACATTTGGAAGAGGATAGGAAATCTTATTTTGAAAATTGTAATTTAGTTATTTTAGTTTTCAAAAAAAACTATTATAATTGAAAGAGATCATAAAAACTAAATCGAATTTTTTGAAATAAATTAAATTGTAAAACAATTGTTTAAATATTAAAAAAAATATTTTCACACTTAAATACTACACACAAAAATTATTATCGTTTCATTCAAACGTTTTGAATGCATTCATGTGCATATTTTTGTTTATCATTTTTCATTAATTATTAATTCAATAAATTTTTTTGACTCTAAAAAACAGTGAAATTCGAATGAATAGGTTCAGTATTTGAAGACATTTCAACTTTATTTACATATTAAAAGATAAAATAACATTTAGTAAAAGATGAAATTAGATTTTTTTTAATTTGAAAATAATTTTAGAGTAAGATTCTATATCAATTAAAGAAAAAAGAAAATATATTATATAATAATAATATATTTGTTTGTATATTTATAATTCTTAAGATTCTGATTATAGAATAGAGAGTTTTGAAATTTTAATTTTGAACATTATAATTTTTTGTCAAAATTTGTCCGTTTTGTTTTATTTTGAATCTTTCAAAAGGTGTGTTTCTGAATAAAATATTTTGAAATTAAAGATTTCCAAAAATTTTTATTCAAAAGAGAAAATTCTAATTCAAAACAAAAATTTGGAAGCCTTCCAAATCTTCTTTTGAATGTTAACAACCCTAATTGTTATTAGTTTTCGGTATAGAACATTGTTTATAAAATATATAAATTCATGATTAACTGTTTGACACGAAGAGCCAGTCCTAAATCCATGTTGTCCTTTAAAAAAAATATTTTTAGATTCAAAAAAACTTTTTTCTTTGAATTTTCGAAAATGTATTTTGAAGATTCATCATCTGTCTAAAAATAAAATTATTCAACGTTAGTAAAAAAACTGTTGTTAACTTGTTCATCTCTGTTATTCATTTATTAGTGCGGATTTGTACTTTTTTCTAATGATTTGGAATTTAATTTGGAACTTTTATAAACAACTTTGATGAAATCAAATAATTCACTTGATTAATTTATTTTGCATTAATTAAGTCATTAGTTTTATTTTCTTTAATATTACCACTTAAGTTACAAATATTCATTTAAAATAATTAAAAAAAAAATTAAAATTAGGGTTGGTTGACCGGTTTGTACAAACCGGTTTCGAACCGGTTTCTGGTCAAACTGGTTCGAAACCAGTTTTTTTTTCTAACCAGTTTTTGTACATTTGACTGTTTATATTAACTTTTTAAATATTATATCCAAAAAAAAAATTATTAAAAATTACAAGTAAGATTAATTTTATTTTATTCAAAGAACCCTACCGGTTTTCCATTGAAATTGTGCTCCCTTTTTTAAGATACAAAAACAATAAAAAATGTGACAAAAATGGTATCATTTAAGAGCTTTTTTTATTCATTTTTGTTTTCTAAATTTTTTTTAACAAAAAGTTACTTCCATTTTGACCAAATTAAAAAATCAAAAAATTTAAAAATCTTTTCAAATCTAACATAACTTTTTTTCTTGAATATATTTTTCTAAGAAAAATTTTACTTTTTATTTTATTCTCTTACACTCCTTTGAATAAAAAATATTTCCCATAAGCTATTTGTGTCTCTTTTAAATATAGTTTAATTAGCTTTTATTATTTTATGGCTTTAAGATTTTAAGGGAATTGGCTTTCCAATGCACATCAACGCATTAAGCTAAAGCTTTACTTTTTTTATAGGATTTGAATGTTAAGTAAATGACACTAATTCATTAGAGATATTCAAAAATATTTTAATTTAGCCTTTAAAACGTTTTTTTAAAAAAATTTTAATGATCAATATAATTGATATCCACCAAATATAAATGTAGCTGCTTAAAAAAATTCCAATAGATATATTAGATAATATTAGCTTTTATGCAGTTTTAAAAAATGGACTTTAAATACGAAATAACGGAGAAGAAAGAGTTAAAATGATATTCTTTTTCAATTTTTCCGAGTTAATAGTTTATTTTGGAGTAAAATAGATATAAATTATTCAGCATATTTTACACACAAATAGTAAAAATAATGCAATTTTTACTCCTCTTTTATTTTTTTTAAACCGTTCTCGTTTGAAATAACTCCTTACTATGATTATTTTACTCCTACTAAATTAAAAATGACTCCAAAATAGTATTTTTCACATCTAATATTTTAGACGACTCGATCTGATGTTTTTTTTAATCAATATTAAAAAGGGCTGGTAGACCGGTTCTTAAAACCAGTTTTATTTGGAAACTGGTTTCAAAACCGGCTTTTAGAATGGAATCGGTCTACCAGCCCTAATATTAAAAAAATAAATAATATCTTAATGCAATGCTAAGTGACAGTACTTTCTTTTTTCTAAAATCTTAAAAAATAAGAATTTTTCTAATTTTTTCATTTTTTGAGATGGTTTAAGAAACCAAAATTTTTGGTTCATTTATAAATAACTGAATTCGAAAATAACGAAATAATCAAAGATAAAAAGTAAATATTACCTAAAAAGGTTTTAAGATTTTAGAAAAAAGAAAGTACTGTCACTTAGTATTGCATTAAGATATTATTTATTTTATTTATTTGAAAAAGATTTTTAAATTTTTTGATTTTTTAATTTGGTCAAAATGGAAGTAAATTTTTGCTAAAAAAAATTTAGAAAACAAAAATGAATAAAAAAAGCTCTTAAATGATACCATTTTTGTCACATTTTTTTTTGTTTTTGTATCTTAAAAAAGGGGGCACAATTTCAATGGAAAACCGGTAGGGTTCTTTATCAAATATTGAAAGAAAAATTAACTTAATTTAGCCAAGATTTTAAACAAGGGAGCTCTTTTACTGTATTTGAATGCAATTTTGTTCGATTTTCATCGACCGTCAAACCACCAATAGAAAAAGTTTTTTTCCGAAGGAACACTTGTCGGCAATAAGGACAAATAATCTCTTGCCATTTTAGCTATACAAGGGAATGTTTTGCTATTTTATTTTTTACCATAGTAAAACATTTGTCTCATTAAAAACTCTATTGGAGGCTGCTTAATATACTTATTAATTTCATACTCGTTGTTATTTTTGGTTATTTTAACTTTTGAGATCATCCTTTCAATTAGTGTTTTAGGCTTTTCTTTTGTTGATGTGTATGAGCTTGTTTCAGCTTGACTATTCAAGTTTAATGACTCATATGATCCAAATCGATTTTTGAATGAATCCGTTGCCCTTTTTTTTTTAATTTTTACCTTCCAAAAAGCTTTTTCTGAACCTTGGATCAAGCATATGACAAATAAATGCTTCATCTATGATTTTTTCCTAATAAGCAAAAAATTTGTCGTTAATATCAACAATGGCATCTTTGATAAAATCGAAATTTTGATAAGTTTTAAAGCTTCTTAAATGTTCCTCAATTAATTTGAAACAAGGAAACAAATGAAAGGATGCATCTCTTTTTGAAAAGGAGAGATCTCGAGTCCCTAATAAATATATCGTTATTTTTAATTAGAAAAATTTTTTCTTTCAATTACCCTGATTAAATGGCTCTAGAAATTCACACACCTTTTCGACATATTTCCAATCAAATGGTTCAATTTTCGGGAAAGAAGTTTCTTTCTCGGCTTCTATTTGAACTGAACTAGCTGTTAATTTTAATGCAGTTTTTAACATTTCGTGAGTGGAATTCCATCTTGTTTGAATATCAAGAATTACTCTCAATTTTTGCTCACCATTTGCAGTAATATGGTTTTCAAGGAATTGCGACAGTATTGATAAAACATAAATTACAAACCTGATTTTTTCTATTGTTTTTTAAAATAGATTCGTTTTCGAGGCCAGTTTGTGCGACTAGATTTAATATATATGTTGTGCAACGAACATGAATAGCGTTTACACTTTTTTTACACAACATTTCAGCTGCAAGACCCATATTTGCTGCGTTATTGCGGGATATCGAATGAAATTTATCGGATATCCCAAAATCATCATTATTATAATTACTTATATATGTAATTTTAATAATTACATAATTAATTTCTCAATCGAATCGAAAACCATTGAAGCATCATTGGAATGTGCGAAATAGAGTACTTCTAATAAAAATTCATTTCGCTCCCATTCTTTGTCAATAAAATGAGAAGTAAGTGAAAGATAAGGATCTTTAATTTAAGACGACCAAACATCAGTCTTAAAGTTAATATTTGAATCATTTTTTTGCGATATTTTCTTTTATTTCTTTTTTTTTGGCTTTATATTTTTTTTAATCATTTCCCTCACAGTTTTCCTGTCATGAAGAACGTATTTTCGATTTAATGCAAAGATAAATATTCTAACCATTTTATTGTCTGCAACTGAAAAGGATTGCACATCGGATATAAAAAAATCAATAAAAAGTTCAGAAATCTTATCTTGCTCTCCAAAATTTTTCCTAGAAATTTAAGGATTAATAGTTTCCTCAGTGGCATCTTGGCATCTTGGAGCCGTGAGAATCTGCGAGTTGCGTTGCCAAAGTACTATTTCCAGTGGTAATTGAATACTCTACACTACATGTGAGTCTAAATGTAACTTACGTTTCTTCTTTTTGTTGATGGGGGTACTAATTGCAAATTTTGAGCTGCCATTTCACTAGAATTTAATATTTATAATACTATATTATTGTGATAAAAAGATTAAATAATAGTTTTAAAATTTATCAAAATATAAACACTGTTTATTTGAGTTTGAAAAAATAAAATTTCATGTTCACGAGAAAATGAATTTCAATAAAGTCTTTTTCACTGTTAATTTTATTTTATTTAATGTGTAATTATTTAATATTTATAATGTACAATATATTTATTGTTCAAAAAATTTTTGTTTTTTTATTTGATATTTTCTTTAAAGTATGATTTTTTCTTTAAAGTATGTTTCTTTGGTGTTAATTGATTCGAACTAGTTTCGATATTGGAAATTTTTGAAATTTGGGATTTGGCTGTGGTCTGAAGGTTCAATTCCCTAAGAGGGCTTCGATTATTTGGCTGCAGTCTATTTGTATTTACGGTTTGAATTGACACTGGTGAAACTTATGTTTTTGGATCTAAATCTATTTTTGAGTTCGAAACAATAAACACGAAAGAAACGTGGCAGAAAAAGGCTACCTCGTGACGTAAATGGTAAAATTAATCTAAAAATCTAAAAAAATAAAAAAATTTTATAACATGGTTTCGATGGTATTAGTTTCGTATAGAATAAACCCAAATTTTGACAAAGTTCCAAAAATAAAGGTCAAGAGTTAACGGCATTTGAAATTTAAATAATTTTGGCAAAAATTGACTTTTTCTGAATCACTGTGAAATTCACAGTGTGAATTTTAAAAAAAATTGAAAGATATAGGCACCACAAACAATTTTATTATTTATCAGTTCTATTTTTTTTATTCTTGCAAAAATTATTTAACTTTTTTTAGCCCTAAAATTTTGATTGTATATTTCTATCAGTGTTTTATCTCATTATGTGCAACGAGCTACCATAGGCGTCCTCTCATGTAGGCCGCCTCCGCAAGCTAGTCTTGCTGTAGCTTTTTTATAATAATAATAATAATAATATATCTTAAAGCCTGTGAGTGTCACTGTTTAAATTATTCTAAAAAAAGTTTAATTTTTTTTTAAAGATAACACGTGTAATTTCACGGGTTCGATTTCATTCTATTGTTTTTTAGATTTTTTTCTTTTTTTGACATATTTTACCAAAATTTACCTATAAAATTTTGGATTTTACCAATTTTTACGTAAATAATGGTTATTTGTATTATTATTTCAATTAAATCAAAAGACATATTGTCTTTACTCCTAAGAGCGGATCGAATCCATTTATTTAAAAAAAAAAAATTAAAAAAATTTTTTTAAAAAATTCTTTTCAATAATACAAAAAACAAACATACAAAAAAAAACATACAAAAAATTTAATATTTGCTTCCTTTATTTAAATATTGCATAAAGAACGTCTTGTATATCAAATCAAAATTTTCAAATTAACTAATAAAACGATTAAAAATTAAATTTATATTGTTATCTACTCTAATTTTGATAAAATTTTCATTTAGATAAAGATCATCTAGAATCAATCGATTAATAAATTTTTAAAAGAAATAACCACATGTCAACTCTCCGTAGTTTTGGAATTTCCCTTTATCCGGCACCATCAGTTCATTTAGTGATCTTAAATTATAGCTGTTAGGTAATTCATTTTTGAAATTGAATTTTTTACGAATGTTCTTTGGTGTAATAGTTTATTAAATATACCATGAATAAATGTACAAAAACGTTTTAAAATTCTATGTTGGAAATAGGATAAAGGGTGCATATTAACCCGTCATATCAATAATTGAATTGCCATATGAAAATAAATATAATCGTCATATGGATGATTAAATTTAAGATTTTAATTAAATCTTCAAATATTATAATGTTATATCAAATATAATTTTTTTAGTCATATATATATTTATTTGTAATATAATTAATAAAAAGTAATATAAAAAAAAAACGTCATATAAAAAGTTAAGTGAAATATAAAATATTATAATCATATACAACTACTTTGATAAAGCTTTCGACATGAGCGCTGGTCTTCCTGTGCTGCGTATTTGATTGAGTGGTATTGTGTATGCTGCATCAGGAAAATCTCTAATAAGATTGATATCTTGACTATTTGCTTTACCAATAATATATTTGCAAATATAATTTTTGTACCAACTCGGACATGTACAGGTGCTAAGTTTCCAATTTTCTCGTCTGAAATGTTTATTGCCACTCTCATAGAATCTAATTATGGTCTAAGTTGAATGCGCTTTTCACATTTAAACTTGCCTGCCATTGAACAATAAAAATGACGTATAGATACTCCATCACATTTGGATGTAGCAAATTTAGCCCATGTGCACTTGTCGATTTGTTTATCGTTAATTAGTTTGATTGCTGATTCTAAATTTTTTGCGACAGCATAGGGCTCATAATTGTGATACTTTTTAGCTTTCTTGCTTGATCTCGCATTATTAATTTCATCTGCGTCGTCCTCTGTTTCATCACTTATCAGGTTAGGATTTTTTACAATCAAAACTGAAGAACTTGACTCATCTTCATTATCAAAATCGTAGTCTGGTAGTACCATTTCTTCTATTGTTTATTAAATGTTTATTTATTTAAGTATTATTATTTATTTGTATTATTATTATTTATTTGTAAGTATTACGTTTAATATTTAATTAAATAACTGACTTTTAAATAATTATATGACACATACAATTCTAATATGACATTTAAATTTTTATTTGACATTATATTTTTTAATTGACATATTTTTAATTTTATATGACAATCAATTTTTTTTTATATTTGACGATTTAATTATTGATATGATGGCTTAATATTTTACCTAAGATAAATAAAATTTACTTAAAAAGATATTAAACGAGTTAAAATCATTTGAACATTCAATATTAAATTTGAATCTGAATAATTTGAACATACATTGATAGTAGGTATTAGCTTATTTTTGTATTGATTCTTTTGGGAAATAAATTAACAACGTTGAACAGTAATCAAAATACGGCAAAATGAAAGCTTTGAAAAATTGAATTTTACATTAAATGAAAGATAAAAAAGTGTTTTGATAGAGTAAAGTCTTTTATGAATTTGTTGTCTGAGGGAACCAATTTGGCTTGCAAATTTTAATCTATTATCTACTGTTACCCCTAGGATCCTAAAGGAATCAACAACTTCTACATGATTGGAATCTATCAAATACTTTCTGGTTGGGAGAAACTTCTCTTTTTTGTGATAAACATAATTGTTGTTTAACGTAAAAAATAGTAAAATTACCATTTATTACGTAAATTTACGTATTTTGGATAAAATTGCGTTAATTTACCATTGATCCTATTATCAAATCACTACTGAAGCTTATTTAAATAAAGTTTTAAAAGTGAAAAAAAATTTGGAAATTTTGGAAGGCTTGTGTGAAAATTCACATTGCCATTTTTTAGTGTAAAAAAAATTCTTATTTTTAGAAAATAGGAATCATTTTTTTCTCTTTTTAATAAAAGTTTATTCTTTGTTATTTAAATCAAACGCTTTTGTTTAAAATCCTGCAAAAAGCGAAAAATTTGTTCATGGAATAATAAAGCTAAAGACTGTTAAAAAAAATAGATACATATAACTTTTATTGATCTTAAATTAATTTTTTTTTCAATCAATAGCAAAATTAAATCAGAATTTTACAATTAATAATAAAATAAATTTGGCCTCTTTAAAAACTTCACACTATTTCTTTATTATAAACTAAAAATTAGATTAGAATAGATTTTATTTTATTAAAAAAAATAGAAAAAAATTAGATCAATTGCTTTCGGATTAATCTTGCTGGTGAATAAGGATCAAAAATAAGACATTCTCTGTTCAACTCCTTGAATGCAAGTCTGTGAAGGGTATCAAAATCTTGAATTTTGTTTCTTATATTTTGTAAGCGAAACTCCAAGTCAAACTTTGGAAAATTGCCACTTTTATATCTAAGCCAATCTTGAAAAAAAAACAAATAAAATTATTTTAAAACCCTATTAATTATATTATTTACCAGAATATTTTTTGTCAACAAAAACAGGCATTAAATTAAGTCCTTCAGATTTGTTAACCTTTCTAATTAAACCTTCGAATAAAAAAAAATAATTAAAGCTTTAGATGGTTATTGTTTGCTTACCATTGTCGTAGAAAGTATTCAAAAGACGATCTGTACCGATCGGATACTCTTTGATTAAGAACACGTTTCTTAATCCAATTTTGACTAATAGTGAAATTTCGTTCAAAATTCTCATTTCAATTTTTTCAAATAAATATCAACAAAAATCTTTTAATTCTAAAATTTTTTATTAAATACAAAATTAACTAATTACTAAAGCCATGAACTTAAATGAAACAATGAAAAAATTAATAAGTATAATTTTCGAGATTATCTTAAAGAAGAAAATAGATAAAAAATTAATTTTAAATCTAGTTGATATTTACACAAATCATGCTCATTTTCTGCTCGGAAACATATTCTGGAAAATGGTCTGTCTTGTAATTCAACCAATCTAAGATAATAATAATTTAGTGAAAAATAAAAATTATTTCATTTTTACCTGAATGAGATTTTCTGACTTTTAGCTGTCTCGTTGGATTACAAGTCGAATTAACCACTTTTCTAATTACTCCTTTTTGGAAAAAAATTAAAATCCGAAAGTAGTCTGAATTTCTTACCATTGTCATAGAACTCATTTCCATATTTATCATAACCTACTGGAAAATTGTATAAATTCAACCTGGCTCTAAGAAAGACTTTTATTTTTTTGGTAGAATTTATTCGAAATTGCTTCAATGGATACATTTTTAAGATCTAGTCAAACAAATGGATCTAAATTTATACCCCGACTTAATACAAAATAAAGACTTGCATTCAGTAAAACTAAAAAATTCTAAATTTAGAATTTTGATCATTCACTACAAGCCTGTCCATTGTTATTTTGTATTAGTGGTTTTTTATTCAATTTCAAATTTTGAATTGTAGTTTTTTAAAAATTATTCATGAAATACAATAAACTTTTAAAAATGCTTAAAAAATATCTCTCGATTTTGACTAATAAAAAATGATAGTAAGACAGTTTGAATTGTTATATTTAAAAAAGAATAAATTATTTTCCTTTATTACCAAAGAATTTTGGAGCTATTGAAACTTCTTTAGGTATTTGAATAAATTTTTGATACTAGGAATTTTTTTATTATTAAAAAATAAAAGCTATAAATAATTTATTATTAGTTTGATTGTTTAGGAGAAGTTTTGCTTTTTTTAAGCCCCTTTGACTGGACATAAAAGTTTATTTTTATCGATCTTTTTAAAATTAAATTAATAGTCAATTAAAATTATTTTAAGATGTATTTTTTCGTCTTTGAATAAAAATTTTCTATACAATTTTGTTAAAGCATTAAAAAGTTCTATGATTCTAATTTTATTTAAAAAAAAATGGTAATTACTTTTGCAATCTTAAATATAATATACAAAATAAAGCGATTGAAAAAATTAAAAAAAAAAATCTTTTTAATTGAAAAATCGAAATAATTAAATAAATCGATTAAAATAATAAAAATGATATGTCTGTCGACGCGTTTCGGCAAGCTTTTGCCTTCTTCAGGACTATCTATCAATCAAGAAAAAATCAATTTAATTTCAAAATTATTTCTCTATATTTTTCAGAATAAAATTAAAATAATTCATTCAAATATTTTAACAAATTATAATTTAAAAAATCAAACAAAAAAAAAGTTATTTTATAAAAGATAGTGTTTTAAAAAAAAGATAATTTGGAATTTTTTGATTAATTATAGTAATTTCTAAATATTTGAATAAATTTATTATTTATTAACAGCCTCTACTGATTTTCTAATTGAATCATCAAATAAATTACTTTTTAAAATAGCAAAAATAAATCATGTGTTTCATGATCCGCTTTAAAAAAATGGTTTAGGTTTTCTATTTCAGAATTAGATTCAAAATTTGCAAGACTTTTTACAATGTTTTTATTATTTAAATATTATTAAAATGTTGAGAAATTCTAGTTTTTCAATCTTTACTAGTTTCACTTACATAAAACAAGCTACATTTTTTACAATTGATTATATACACACAACCTCCTGAATTACAGTTACTGTTACTTTTAATAGGTAAATAAATATTAGTAAATTTTAAATAAAAAGATTCAAATAAAAAAAATACAAATTTTACAATTTGAAATAGAACATTTTTTAACAAAAAAACTTTTCATTTTTTTCATGATTCAAACTTAAAATTATGAATTAAAAATGACCCTAGATTTTGATTTATTTTATTTACAAACAGCAATTTTTTCTTTTCAAAAATCTCACTATTATTTAAATCTAATTTAAATTTAAAAAAAGAATCGTATGCAATTTTTTATTGAAATTAGATAAATTTTTATCAAACATAAAAAACATTTTTAACTTATTTTTTGTATCATTTTTTTCATTGTTTTTGTATGGTAATAAACTTGAACGATCTATTTCACCAACGGCCGCTAATAAGTGATGTCCACAAATTTAATAAAATCTACCACAAATATATAGGTTTCATAACAAAAATAATAAAAATAAAACAATTTTTTAATTTAATGTCAAATGTCATATAATGATAACTAATAAATGATTTTTATCACTTTTTTTTAATAATAAAAACAAAATTAAAAAAAAATGATCAAAAATAATACACTCATCACAGAAATTTATTTTTTATTGATCAGCTTCATATCAAATTTATTAGTTAATTAGTTAATTAATTTAATTTTAATGTCCAAAATTGAGTAATATAAATACAAAATGATTTAACCAAGTTGTATTTATTTTAAAAATATTGAACTTATTTTGTGCCATAATGGAAAACGAGACTCAATCTCATGAAAGCGTTCTTATGAACCCGACTGATGAGACTTTAGATGATGTTGAAAATATTTCAGGCAGAAATATTTTGATTTATAAAGATTTCAAGAAAAGAGGTACAAACATCGAGTTTGAATTCCTTAGTTTATATGAAAACTATGACGAATTTCTCATTAGAATTGCTGATGGAGATATTAAAGGCAAGAATATGCAATTCAAAAAACAAGACAAAGATAAATATCGATACTACTGCAGATGTTTGTCTAAAGGTTGTAAAGCAGCCTTTCTTATTTCTACAAGCAACACAAAACTCAGCTGGTCATTGAAATGCCCTGGACTCAATTTAGTCAAATGATTTCATCTATAAATGGCATTCGAATAATCACATTTAACAAGCAAAATTGGAAATTAAGTCGATGTACTTGTTGTGATTGGCTCAAGAATTATGTTTGTTCGCATATTATTTCATGCAGTTACCGTCTTCGTTTAATAAATTTTAAAGAAATCGCTATGAATGTTCCAATAGAGAGAAAAAGAAAAGTTGGTGCATCAAAGAAAAACTTATCATGTTACCAAAAACAACCGTCTGATTGTGTAGTTTCAGAAGAAATTATGGTCGACGATGATGAAGACGAGAGCAGCAATGAGCCTGAACAACCGAGACCAAATAAAAAAGCGAAGGCATCTAATGAGACTGATGATGCAAACGTCAACTGCAAAAAATGTAACGCTCCACTCAAAAAAAGACGTTATTATTATTGTATTAACAAATGTACTCAAGATTAATAATATATTTTTTTTTGTTTTAACTGTAAAGTCTTGGTTTGGACTTTAGGGATTTAAGCCAAGAAATAAATAAAACAATTAAATTTAGTTTAAGTTTATTTAAATGGAATCCAAAGTTATAACAAAAGAGGTAGTGGTTTATATAGTAGCTAGAACATGTGCTTCAGCTGCAGTTTAATACAAGATTAAATAATAAGTAGAGACATGTCAAGACTTAGGTCTTAACATAACTAATAAAAATTTGTATTACTTCTATTAAAATAATTCGATTTCTGTTATTTTTTATTCAAAACTAATAAAACTGTTGTTTTTTTTTTTACTTTTGTTATTTATTTATTCGTGTTGTTTTTTTTTTAAATTAAATTTGTGGTAATAAAATATTTAGGGTCTTTCACCAACTTGTCTAGCAATACCACTTATTTTATTGTAACAATATCCTTTTTTTAACAAATGTATCAATAAGTTACGTGAATTTGATATTGTCGATGAACGAAGAACAAATTCTACGAATATGTGTAAATAATGACGTTGGAATATTGTCAAATATATGACTCGGGGTATTGTGAAGTTCAGTACAAAAGAACAAGACAAAGTGTAAAAAAATTTAATAACTTTTTTTCCAAAAGTTTAAAATTAATTCTGTGAATGCAGCATGGTGCAACATTCAAAGTTGCATCATCTGTAAAAGTCTGCTAATGATGTGCAAAATCTCTGCAAAATGCATTCCGCTAGATTATATTGAAATCTAATTTCTGCTGAACTCTGCAAATTTAGCAGACCTTGATATTTGATGCAACTTTGAATGTTGCACTATGTTGCATTTACAGAATTAAGTTTAAACCTTTAGAAAAAAAGTTATTCAATTTTTTTACACTTTGTTCTGTTCTTTTTATTATTTTGTACTGAATTTCACAAAACCATGACTCGGATGATTAGATGAAGTCAAAAGATACGGTTTGCAATTTAAAAATATTATAAAAATATGATCATATTTTAAAAATATGAAAAATTTAAGAATAAAGTTAATTGGATTTTTTTTATTTAAATTATCAAGCAATCCTTTTAAAAAATATTCAGTATCAATTTAACAATAAATGACTCAATAAGTCAATGCCCTTCATAATACTTATTTTTCAGAAAAAGATTCAAAAATTTATTTTGAAATTTGATTTTTTTTTATATAAAAATCAAGTAAATATTGATATGTCCAAAAAGACACTTGAAAAACTGAGAATTTTTTCCTTTTTTACTCAATTTTTTATTAGAATTACAAAGTTTATCATGGGTATTTAATAGAATTGAAAAGCGCAATAAAAAATTTTAATATAAAAATTTGCCATTTGAAAACTCAAAGTTCGCAGTTTTTTCTAAATAAACTTGAATAAATTACCATTTCGAATTATCATTAATTAATCAGTTGACTCAATAAAAATTATTTACTTTGAAAAAATAAAATCTACAAAGAAATTAATATTTTAATGTAATAAACTAAATTGTACTGAATAAAAGTCAAATGTAAAAGCAATGAAATTTATTTATCAAAAATTTTTAAAATTGAATGGGATTTTGAATAAAGTAAAAGTTTTGGATGAAATTGTTTTTTTTAAGTCAAAACTATTTATGTGGTTATCAAAAAAACCGAGAATCGGCTAAATAGACAATAAATATTTTTATGTTTATTTTTAATGAATAAAAAAAATTATTTCAAAAAAAAAAGAATATCTTTTATATTTTTTCTATTTTTTGTATTTGCTACTTTTGAGGTTGTTTAGTGAGGATTAAAGAGTAAAAAAGATCAGGCTTTAAATATTTTTTAGAATCCGATTGTAAAAATTAAAATTAAGTAATTTAATTTTAATTAAATTGTAAATATATTTATAATAGAAAAATCAAAATGCTATCCAATACTTAATATTAATTTTATTGATTCAAACTATAAGGTTCTATTAAAGTTCTAAATTTTTAATAACCTTTGCAGAAACTTTAAAATTTTAGCAGACATCTTCAATGAGTGAAACAAAAGTTTTCTCACTTAATATTTGAATATGATCTATTAACAATTGATGACCAGTTTAAATAAAATAGTGATGTAAAGACCCAAGAGTTAATAATTTAATAAAACACTAAAAAAATAATCTAACTTCTTGCTAAAAATTTACCAACAAGATGTTAATTCAAAACATTAGAAAAAAAAACAGAGAAATGAAAAAATTGCATTTTTTTTCTTTTCTCATTTTTTAATTACTAAATATTGCAGGAAAATAACTAAATTTTAAATGTCTAATAAAAAAATTAAATTATTTTTATAAAATATTTATTCAAATAATTTCTATGTCTTGATTATTTTACGATATTTCTATGTAAAAAATTTTTTTTAAATTTTTTTAGAGGTAATTTAAATTAAACCTTATAATATATGATATAATCATTTACACTTTAAATCAACATTGCAGCAAGCATAACCTTGGATCCTCAAAATGACTGTGAGAGTTGACATGATGAAGAAAAAATATAAGTCAAACGTGGAGAAAAACTTGAACCTTTGAAATAAGGCAAAAGATGAAACGTCAAAATTACTGAAATAAAAAAAGCAAATTTATTTTTGAATAAAATTTACATCTTTTAAAACTTATAATTTTATAATTCATTTTTCTACAAAAAATGTGTGCCAAATTTATTTGTGTTTTTTAAAAGCTTAAATTTACCAATGAATATTTTTTTTTCAAATTTTAATTAATATCAATATTAATTATTAACATTAAATTTCAAATTTTCACTGCACATGTCAAAAATTAATTTGATAAATGAAGCCTCAGCGCAATTTCTACCAAACGCAGCCCAGAGCTTTAACTTGGCTAAAGCAAAAAATTTCAACTATTTAAAAAAAATTTAATTTCTTTTTTTAAAAATAAATAATTTTGTCCAAAAAATTTGAACTTGATTTTTTTAATTTTTATGCAATAAAAGCTAAGAAATAGGATTTTTTTTATTTTAGATAAAAAACAATTTGACTTAAGACGCTCGAAACACAATGGTCCGATGTCAATGCAGGCCGAGAATTTTCAAAAATTCTCATTAAACTAAGTTTAAATTTTAAATTTGATAAAATAATGAGAAAAATTTCGAGGCCTTAAGGTGAACATTTTTCATTTTGTCTAAATCAAAAAATAAATAAAAATCTATTTACAAACCAATTTCGTTTAAGATAAGAACAAACTATCAAAGATTGCATAACTCAAATTATTTAAAAAAAAAAAGTGTAGTTTGGCAAGCCATTGTTACGAGCCACCATCCCCCCTCTGACCAAATTATGCTGTCTAATTTCGAGACTAATAAAAATGCAAATTTATCGGCTCGGACCGAGGCCAGAATGAAATTTTATTCACCATGAAATCTAGGTAGACAATTTTAAAATTTCAACTCAAGTGAAATTTAATTTCAAAAAAGAGCTTTAATCTTCTATTAGAAAAAAAAAAGGTAAATTAAATATTTTTTGAATTCAAGTTGAATTTTGAGTGAAGCGATCAAGTTTACCTTTTTGATTTTGGATTCATTTAATTTCGTAATATTCGGGATCAACAAACTTGTTCTTTGATTCAAAATTTCTTTGTAGCTTGGAAACTTTTTAAAATTTTCTTATAGTGTTATGCAATTTTTCTCTAAATTTTAGAATAATGTTCCAAGCGAGTATCCATTTGGCATAGAAGTCTTGGCAAATGCATTGCTTCCAGGTATGTTCAAAGTTTTTTGAAAATTTACAGAAAAATTTTTTTTCCCAAGATTTTTCAACAAAATTTACAGAAAAAAAAATTTTTTCCCAAGATTTTTCAATAAAATTTAGAGAAAAAAAATTTTTTTCCAAGTTCTCTCAATAAAATTTAAAGTAGTAGTAGTAGTGTGAACTGCTATACAGCGAAAATGATCGCTTTATCAACGCCAATATGGCGCCTGGCCCATTAAGAGCCTAAGCAGTCTTTGCTTTTATCCATACCAAAAACTTCTCTGTCGATAATTGTCTTGAAACTGAAACAGCATTTACAGCTCTTGTTGACAAACCATTCCATATGTCCACCACCCTATTAGTTAATAAATTGAAACGTGGAGGACACTTCTTGGCCTGTTCTCTCACTAGTCTTTTGTCTTGTCTTCTTAAATTACCAGCTGGTCCTGTTGTTGTTTTTGCATAATTAATTCCATTTATTAAAATTCATATTTTCCATACCTTTGACTAGTTTGTACATTTGGATTAAATCACCTCTTTTTCGCCTCTCTTCAAGGGTTGTCAAATTTAAAATCTTTAGCCTTGATTCATATGGAATATTTTTTAGACAACTTAGAAGTTTAGTCGCTGTCAGTTGTACCTTTTCGATTATCTATATATCACCTTTAGTTGTGGGACTCCAAACGCTTACAGCATATTCAAGATGTGGACGGACTAGTGCTGTATAGAGTAGCCTAAGCGAAGTAACACTTAAGTTTTTGAAAAAAAAATTTTTTTTCCAAGTTCTCTCGATAAAATTTACAGAAAAAAATTCTTTTTCCAAGATTTTTCAATAAAATTTACAGAAAAAAATTCTTTTTCCAAGATTTTTCAATAAAATTTACAGAAAAAAATTCTTTTTTCAAGTTTTCTCAATAAAATTTACAGAAAAAGTTCTTTTTCCAAGTTTTCTCGATAAAATTTACAGAAAAAAATTCTTTTTCCAAGATTTTTCAATAAAATTTACAGAAAAAAATTCTTTTTCCAAGTTCTCTCGATAAAATTCACAGAAAAAAATTCTTTTTTCCAAGTTCTCTTGATAAAATTTACAGAAAAAGTTCTTTTTCCAAGTTCTCTCGATAAAATTTATAGAAAAAAATTCTTTTTCCAAGATTTTTCAATAAAATTTACAGAAAAAAATTCTTTTTCCAAGTTTTCTCAATAAAATTTACAGAAAATAATTTTTTTTCTAAGTTTTTAAAATTGAGACACAACAAAGTGGAGAGCTGTCCAAAATTTGGCAGTTTCATTGACAAGCTAAACGATCTTCTGCGCAAAAATGGAAAAAACGCGAGCCTGAAGCCAGGACCGGCCCTTCAACCAAATGACCGGCTCGGCGCCCTCATCTTCGATCTAGTCCTCACGGACTACCGAGCCACCAGCAAAATAGACTTGGATTTCATGCATGATCTATTGGAGACTATTAGCCATCTAAAAATTTTAAGTGTAAATAATATCAAAAATTTTCTTAACCAAACTTTGGTCCATTTTGCATGCGAAAACAACCAGGCCCCGCTGTGCAAGCTGTTGGTCGACTTTGGAGCCGATTGTGTGCAAGAAGACAATTATCTGCAGACCCCTTTGATACTGGCAGCCAAGAGGAACTTTTTGGACATAGTCACAATATTTTCAGCATCTCTGGACCCAGATGGACACAAAAGTGAAATTGTCCGCGCAGCCTACCACGCTTGCTGCGCCGGAAATTGCCAAATTGTACAGTATTTATTCTCGCGGTTTGGTCTTGGCACAGAAGACTTGGTGGATGAGAAGGAGTCGAGCAGACTCAGCGAGCTGAACCCGCTTCACATCACCTGCTACAAATCCTACTCGGACATAGTGTTTTTTTTGCTTTCCAAATTCCGCAATGAGCACCTGATTGCAGAGTATTTGAACTCAAGGTTCAACGCCTACAGAGACAGCACTGCGCTTGAGGAAGCTTTCAAGGGTTTTGTTTGTCTTCAATCGACTCTTAATGCAAAAAAAATGGACCAGGAATTCAAAATTTTTCAGTACAGAAAAATAATTAATTTTCTGGTGGAAAAAGGCGCCAGATTTTCGGCCAATTTCAGTGCGACCAATGGTCTTGTCAAACTGGGCTGTCAGTCATTCTCAAGTCCGACTAAGGATCATGATTTTTTTCACTTTTTAAACTGCTGCAATTATTTATTTAAGTTCAAACTCAAAGATTTATTTGTGTTTGAGGCCTCGAATGGACTCGAGGCTATGATGGACGAGTTTGTTTGTCACATCTACTCTAAATGCCTCAAAGTAGTCAAGGATATCAAGTCAAAGTGTTTGAATGTTTTTGTTGATCTGGTGCTCAATTTGCACCACACAGGCCAGCATTATGTGCAAGGAGGGAAGCTGAACTTTTTGAAAGAGAAAAATGAGGACATTTTCAATTTTTTAGTTGAGACTACGAGAAAAAATTTGACTCTGAAGCATTTTAGTGCTGTTTCGATACGCAATTCGATTTCGAATTATGGAATCGAAAAAGTCAAATGTCTGAATGTGCCCACTGAGCTCAAGAAGGAGATTTTTTTCAGCTCTTTGTCAAAAACACATGATCCTGAATTCGATTATTACACATTTCTGCTATTCAAGGCTATCGATTATAAAAAAAGTTTTGTTGTTTAAATTTATTGATTTAATTTATTAAAATAATAAAATTTTTTTTATTCTTAAAGAAAATTTTTTATTCATCAATCATCTTTAAGTTAATGAGAAATAAATCTTTTCTAACTAACTGAAACTTATTAATTTCAAGTTGAAAAATAAAAAATAACTTCTAAAAAAAATTATCTGTAAAAAAATCTTTTGAAAAAATCTTTTCTAACTGAAACTTGATGAGTATTCGGCAGTGAAATATTAATTTTTTTGTGTTTAATATTAATAATTAAGTAAAATTAATTTCAAGTTAGTAGTAGTAGTTTTGACTGTAGCTGGCTAGCCAGCGAGTGTGCTGATAAGGCACACTAAGACAGCTGATGTGATTGATTGCTGCTCATCCAGCAATCAATGCCTGCTTTAAAGCTGTTAACATTGGGGGCTTCAACTAATTCAGCGAGTTCCATATGTTAGCGGTTCTGTTGAAAAAAAAGTTATCACTATGTTGGAGCCTCGATATTTCTTTGTGATATTTGAGGCAGTGACCTCTCCCTTGGTTTTTTGTGATGGAATGTTTTTGTGACATTAAAATTGTTGCTTTTTTCAACCGATTCTATTCCATACATGAACTTGTATAATTGAATTAGATCACCTCTTTTTCTTCTTTCCACCAGATTTGGAATGTTCAAAGCCTTCAATCTGCTTTCATACGGTTTGTTTCTAATTGACGAAACAAATTTCGTAGCTCTGCGTTGAATCCTTTCAACATTCTCACAGTCAGACTATAGAATTGGAGACCATACAGGCACCGCAAATTCCAAAAGAGGACGAACAAAAGTTAAATACAAAGACCTTAATAACTTACAATCAAAACGAACGAATGACTTCCTGATGCGACCTAAAATTTGATTTGCTTTGTTTGTAGCCTCTATCACTTGATTTTTCTATTTAAGATTTGTATTGAAAATAACTCCAAGATCTCTTTCGGTTTCTGACGTTGCTAACTGCTTACCATTAATAAAATAAGGAAACTCTTTGTTTTTATGACCATAATGCATAACCACACATTTTGATGTGTTGAAGTGAAGTAGCCAATCTTGAGTCCACTTGAAAATTAAATCTAAATCTGATTGTAGTTTCGTGGCGCTTATTTCTAATACCGTTTGCGAGAAAATTTTAGTATCATCTGCATACAATTTCACAACATTCTCTATTCCTTTAGGTAGATCATTGATTTACAAAACGAACAATAGTGGACCAATCACTGACCCTTGTTGTACACCTCTTAAAATCTCTTTCTTTGATTCTGGCACACCATAAATAATCACATTTTTTTTCTTCTATTTCTTTCATTCATTTCGCTAATGGTTGCATTTTCTACAGCTGATCCGCTGGTTTTTTAGCATTTTTTGTTCCTTGTTTTACCGTTTGAATCCACTTGCTACTGTTGTTGGATGAGTTTGCTGTTTTATTTGCTGCTGACAATTCAGATTTCAGTTTATTTATTTCAATCAAGTTGACAAAAAATATCTTCTAAAAAAAATTATCTGCAAAAAAATCTTTAGAAAAAATCTTTTCTAACTAAAACTTGATGAGTATTCGGTAATGAAATATTAATTTTTTGTGTTTAATATTAATAATTAATTAAAATTAATTTCAAGTTGAAAAAAATATTAAAATTAAAAACCGAATATAATTTTGAAATTGTACAGAAAATTAAATTGATTTAAAAATAAAAAATTTTCAAAATTGCATGTTTTTTTTTCTCTCTTTCTAATAATCATTAGGATCTTTATACTAAGAAGGTTCCAAGTTAAATTTTTATAGTTCTTTTTTCCAAAATGCTTAGAATATGATACCCTTTTTAATTTATATCATGATAAAAAAATTTGGAGCCTGCTTCTTTTCTCATTATTTTGTGAGCAGTTATTTTGAGTCAAGCGGTAAGAGTGTCATTAAGTTTTAGGTTCGTAATTATCATTAAGAATTTTAAGCAAGTATTTAATTTTTTCTTTATTTGAAATAAAAATTTCTAAATAAATCAAATTTGTGTTTAAACTTTGAAATTATTTGAATTTTGTATTTTGCCACTTAATAAATTTAAATAGGAAAATAAAATATCTTTAAAAGTATTTTTTTCAAATTTGTTCAAAAAACAATGTTGAATTTGATATAAATTTTTTCAAAGATTTTAACCGAATTTCATTTCTTTTCACCTTAAAAAAGTCCTTATTCTCTTGAAAAATTGCACGCGAAACAATAATAACTTTTAATTTAATTTTGCCAATTTTCTTTAAAAAAATTTCCAATAAAAAGCACTCAATAAAATATTTTCAATTTTTATTTACAATTGAAATTAATTCAAATTGTTGAATAATTCAATTTGATTTTTTTTAATAAAACATCTGTTCGTTAATTGAAGAAATTAAGATAATTTTTACAGATCCTATAAAAAGTTAGATTATTCTAAAAAAAGTGTAATCAAATATGTAGGAGATTATCTCTTGTATAAAACCAGAGTTGTTCAAAAGTCCAAAAATAAAGTCCAAGTTATTAAAAAAAAAGACTTTAAATTTTTTTTCTTTAAAAAAAGTCTGGATTTTTTTTTATTTTTTTTTAAAAGTCCATGTCCGGATAACTCTACATAAATGGAAAAACAGGAAAATTTATTTGAAAAATTTGTAAAACTGGAAAAATTTCTTGGGATCTCGGAACTTCGAGTCATCAAGATTTACACAAATTATTATTTTAAAATACTTTAAAAATTTTCTAGTCACGGTATTCATTATGAAAAAAAAATTGAAAAGTTTATGGGCTTTTTAAAAAAAAAAAAAGTCCTTACTTGACTTAAGACTTGTGATTTTTAAACAACTCTGAATAAAGCATTATAAAATTTCGATCTGTAACCCATTTAAATCTTTGACATATTTGACATATCAGAAAATATATAAAGGTATAATATTAATTTCTGAAGAATCTTCGAAAGTAGAATGAAATTAAAGAAAAATATTTTTTAGCAATAATATTCACGATGGCAATTTAGAAAATATCCAAACAAAAAACGGATACCATAAAGGTTTATATCAAAAATCATAAATTTTTAAAAGTGGATGGGAAATTGAAAAGTGAAATTTTTTGCTAAGTATTATTTTTTAATTTAATTTATTTCATCAATCTACAATCTTAAATTTTAAATTTTGTCCAAGAATTAATTATTTTTAATTTTTAAAATAGAAGAAAATTTAAGTAAATACAAGTAAAAGTTAAAATTTTTGTTATTAAATATTTTGAGGTGGATCGTAGGAAAGATAAGAGTGGAACTAAGTTCTTTTTTTTAGCCAAAGTTTTAAAAAAATATGAGAATAATAAAAAGAGTAAATAAATAATTAGAGTTTGGAATAATATTAAAAATTAGCAAGAAATAACAAAATTAATAACAGTGGAAAAATTTAAAGATTATGTAATTTTTGAAAAACATGATTTTTCAGCATAGATATTCAGAAATCTAAAATTTTCTATAAAAAAAACATAAATTTAAATTTTATAACTTAAATTTTTAATCAAATATTAAATTATTGTAAAATTAAAAAATTTTTTTTCAAAAATTTGATTTTTATTATTTAAAAATAATTGAAAAAATGAATTGGTGATATTTGATCAAAGGAGTACTAGCCTTTTGATTAACCTTGAATTTAAATTCAAAATAAATAAAAAAATATTGAAGAAAGTAAACAACTTGCAGAGGCTTTTTGAAAATATTGAAAATTTAACAGAAAAGCAATTAGCGTTTTTGATGAAGTCTTATGAATAGACTAAAAAAGGAGGCCAAAAATTAAATTCTACTTTTAAGTTTTCAAAAAGAGTTGATTATTGTACAAACAAATGCTTGTTGTTGATTGTTACATTCTGTTTTAGAAATAATTAATTTTTTTTTAATTTAAGATATTAAGATTAATCAAAAGTAAACAGTCGATGATGTATATGATGAAAAAAATGGTGAAAAAAAAACAAATTGATAATTATTTGGAAAAATGTTCAATTGTAATTTTTTTTTTAATTTTAATTTTTAATAAAGAATTAACAAAAATTTCATAATCTTCTTTTTGTCACAAAAAAAAATACAAATCGCTTTAATTCTGACAAATTTATCCTTTAGAGATTTGTATCGTAAATGAGTCGGAAATTAAAATTTGTGCTGTTTTTGGAAATTAATAAAGTCTAAATTGTCCTGTTATACCAAATTTTATATTATCAAAGCACTTATTCAGTATTGTTTTCAAGTCCAAGTCCTGGCTTTAACTTAGGACTTTTTAAACAACCCTTTTCTGTTTATTTGGCCTGTGATTCAAATTTTATTAAATAATTTAAAATTGGTTTTCTCGTTCGTCTATTAAAATATACTAGCAGTCGATGCAAATACGGAATATGAAAATATCCGACCAGAGATACCAGCATACCGAATATTAGTATTTTATTTTTTAAATATATATTTTTTTTTTTTGCAATTTAATTTTCAATTATTAAATTATTTAAAAAAAAAAAAAAGAAAAAGAATTGTTTTTAGACCATTTTGTTATCTTTTACTAATATGGGGTAATTTTGTTACTTTTTTAATTTTTTTATATTGGATTCATTTTTGATAAATTTTTGTTTGATTTAATTATATTTGCAAATTTAAAAATTTAGTTCAAATTTCTTCAATTTTTTGGAATTATTTGTTTGACTACAATTTTCATAGAATATTGAGATTTTACATTATTTTACGTAAAATTTGATTGATTTTTTGATTTATTACAACTTAAATTTACGAAAACTGTATGAAAAATAATAATGATATTTCGATAACATTTTCCAATATTCAAGAATTTTATTCAAAGGTATAATCATCTCTAAAATTTTTGTTGCCAACAGTGAAAAATCACCCAAAAATGTCGTATAAAGTAAATAAAAATTTAATTTTTAATTTTTGGATAAATTTTTAAAAATTTGATTTGACCTATCTAACTTAATTTATTTATTCGTTAAATTTAAATAAAACATTGACTTTTTTACTAATTAAATTTTCTATTTTTTGCACGCACCCAAAAAAAGCCTTTTATTTCTTATCTAAGCCTAATTTTTTGAATAAAATGAACAAAAAATTTTGAGAAAAATCTAAAAATATTCTTAAAATATTCTTATAAAAAAAATTTAGTTTTTTTTGTTTAATTTTTCAAAATTTTCGAAATTGATTTTCAACTAATTTAAATTATTCAAACAGAAAAAAATTAATTTTAAAACCATTTATTCAATTTAATTTATTGACTAATTAAGAGCAATTAAATTTCAAAAAAAAAATTTAAAAAACTTAACACTAAAAAAGTAATTAAAACTGTTGATAAAGTTTTTTAAATTATCTATTTTAGAAGATTTAAATATGTAATTTTTAAAAAGTTAAATTTTTTTCCGATTATTTCAAAATATTTTAGCCAAAAAGTAAATTAAGAACCATTTATTCAATTCATTCAAAAGCCATTTTACAATTAAAAATTAATAAGAAAATTTTTAAATTTAATCGCGGAAAGCCTAAAAAAAAAGCCTAAAATTTTGACAGAAAAATCTTAAATTTTGATCATACATTTTATTCAAATTCTTATTTTGTTTTTACAAAAACTTTAGCAACAGTTTGGCTTAAAAAATCTATAACTTCTATTTTGGCTATTGAGATTAATGTTCTTCGAGATTTTTTCTTCATTTTTTTTATCCGCATCTTTGTCAATTTGCTTGTCCAAGATCATCATTGCTATTTCCTGAAAAGCTCTTTTTACATTAATGTTTGTTTTGGCACTTGTCTCCAAAAATGGCATGTTGTGGTTTTTCGACGCCTCCTTTCCTCTCTTACAGTCCACTGCTCGTCTCTCTTCTGCATCGCATTTGTTTCCAATCAGCATCTTGGCCACATCTTCATTAGCATTCTATTTCAAACAGTTCATAAACTTTTTAGCTAAATTTTAAAACTTTTTTACTTCTTCAATATTTCGAAGCCACTTGGCCATACTGTCAAATGTTTTGCTGTCAGTGATGTCATAGACAAGCATTATGCCCATAGCTCCTCTGTAATAGGTTGATGTGATGGTGTAGAATCTCTCTTGCCCCGCGGTATCCCTAAAGGTACATTTGAAATTTTCTTTTTTTTTTCATGGAACCTACCAGATTTGAAGTTTAACTTTTTTTCCATCCATGTCAATAGTTTTCATTTTGAAGTCAATACCAATTGTTGATATGAATGAAGAGCTGAATGAGTCATCTGCAAAACGGCACAGTAGGCATGTTTTGCCTACGCCCGAATCCCCAATTAATAATATTTTAAATAAATGGTCATAGCCCTGTTTAGCCATTTTAATTTTTGTTTACTTTTTAATTAAATTGAATTTGTTTTAAAAAAATTTTTATTCTAATACAAAAGCGTCAAATTTATGATCCGATCTGACCCAAATTAGTCCAATCTTGTATTAAGTATTTTGTTTTAACTTGTTGAAAACAAAACTTTCTAAACAACGCTACAAAATTTTATCTTTGACTAATTAAAATACCTGTGTGCTCAGACAAAGTTGAATTTTAAACCGATGATTTCAAAGATAAACGTTTACATTCTCATAAATTTTAATTAATTTTTAATTGAATAGATAATTTTTTTGTTGTGAATTTATTTCAACAGATTGACATGTTCTTTTTGTTTGAGTTTATCGCTTCAAAAAAATGTTATTTTAACAAAAAAATTTGTCTTTTAATCAAAATTTAAAATTTTTTTTGTCATAATTTTGAAAAAGAAGCTTATTAATCATGCTGAAATTTAATGCTATTAAGATCGCTTTAAGTCTTAAAATATTTTTAAGGAAATAACGCTGTTAAACGTTCTGATGTAATAATAATAATAATAATAATAATAATAAAAAGCTACAGCAAGCGAGCTTGCGGAGATGGCTTACTCGGAAGCCATCTATGGTAGCTAATTGCGCAAAAATCGAGAGATAAATTAAGGAACTACAATGAAAGTAACAGAGACGAAACTGAGGTACAAGACGAATACGAGAGATTATACAGATTAATGTGATTAAGTAGATTAAAAGTAATTCAAAAAAATTAGTCATGAATAAGAAATAAATAAAAAATAAATTAAATAATGGTTCAATAGTTTTTACAGAAAATAAAATTACGAATAAAAAATAAAGATAGGAAATTTCTAATATATAGTTACAACTATGTATATAAAGAAAGGTTAGAAGTTAACCAGTTATGAAGTACAGGCCGACTTATAGGCATCATAGTGGTTCTTGAATTGGTTAACCGAGGTCGATTCAGTAACTGGCGGAGGCAAAGCGTTCCACTCGTTGATGACCCTGTTGGTGAAGAAGTTTGCTCGCTGCTGACATTTGGTCGTGACTTGGCCAGAAAGTCTTCTCCTGTGTCCCCTAATATTACCAGCTGGTCCTGCTTGCGAGAGAGAGTTGCAGTGTTCCATAGGTTTCACCCAGCATACAGCGTTGAAACCGCGGTAGAATTTGAACAGTTGGATCATGTCTCCTCTCACACGACGCTCCTGAAGTGTCGTGAGTCCTAATACAGCGAGGCGATCAGCATAGCTCCAGTTCTTGTATCTGCTCACTAGCTTGGTGGCCCTCCGTTGCACAGATTCGAGGATTTTGATCTCCTTTTTGCAGTGAGGAGACCAGACTGCTGCAGCGTACTCAAGGTGTGGTCTGACGAAGGCACAGTAGAGGATCCTGCACGTATCGATGGTCCAGTACCTGAATGTTCTCTTTAGCTGTCCGAGGATGGCGGTAGCCTTGTTAGCCTGGATTCTAATGTGGGTGGAGAATTTCAGGTTACGTGAGAGGGTGACCCCGAGGTCTTTTTCGGTTTCGACATATTTCAGGGTGCTGCTTCCTTTGAAATCACCCATGACAAGTTCCGAATTGATTTGATTACCGAAAACGTTCTGATGTTTTTTAATTTTTTCATATTTTCATTTTTTAATTAATTGTTAAAAATAAAAAAACTTAAGTAAAGTAAAAACATGAAACTCCCCGGGAGTTTCATGTTTTTTTTCCATAGATGCTCTATGGAAAGAATTATTTTTTGTTGGTTTCAAAATAAAAGCTTAACCCTTAAACTACCAATGTCTCAAAATTGCAACACAAGATAAAAACACACGCATTTTCGTCAAATTTATTTAAAACAATATAATTTTTTTATTTTTTAATTATTAAATCTCATCATAACCATATTTAATTATTTTTGGTTAAATATAAAAAATGCGTTAATAGTTAAGTTACTTTGAAATTGAACAAAGAGTTGAAAATTAACTTTTAATTTTTCTTATTTTCTAACTAAAGCCAGTTCATGATCTGTATCATGTTGATATGTAGAAAAAAATTTTTAAGCACATTTAATTCTAAAGAATAATAAAAACCATAAAAAAATGGTCTTTGATTTAAAAATTTTCGATTTTTTTAACTTTTAAATTATGTATCAAAAATGCAACATTGGTTTTTTATTGAATTTTTTTTTTTTTTATTTCAATTATTAGATATTTGTTAGATAAAAATGAATAAAAATTCTCTAAGAAAAAGAAACGCCCCAATCATCACCGATTTCCCAGACTCTGGATCTGATATCGAGAACAACTCGGAAGATGAATCAGAGCAATCAGATATTTTTGAATCAGATTTAAGCTTTAGTTCCGTAGACTCTAACTACAGTGCCTCTTCTAGTGAGACTGAACCCGAAAATTGTTGTAAAGGTAAAAAAAGGTTGACAAAAACAACAAAACTAAAAGCACCAAAAAAACAAAGAAAAACAAATTACATAGACATGGATTCATCAATATACAACTCCAGTTGATTCAAAATTTTTAGGGCAAACACCGGATTATTCGCAATACAAAACTCAAAATGATTTACCAATTGAGTACTTCAAAATGTTTTTAAAAGATAAAACCTAAAACACTTAAAATCAATAGAATTTCTTAAAAAATTTAATAATTTAGAAAGTTTTTTTGTGTGAGTTTTAAACCAATGTTGCAATTTTGCAACATTTTTTTTTTATTGAAAAAATAAGATTTTTAAAATTTTTTTTTACCAAAAAAAGTTTCAGATTTAATCAAAAATATGGTCAAAATTTGAATTTTTTATGATGAGTTCTAGAGGGTGTGGTAGTTAAAGGGTTAAGTGATGTGCAAAAAAAATTTCCTATAATTTCAAGATAGCAGTAGTAGTAAAGATTTCCGTGACGTGAGCCGAGCCCACGTGAGTCTGATTTTAAAGACTATGACGGACGGTGCTTTATGTTTGGTAGATTGAAGTTCTCTAGCCAATACTCTTCATGTGTCGATCCAATCTCGATTTGAAACTGTTGACACTTGGGCTGTTTGCTACGTCGTTTGGAAGTTTGTTCCACGCTGTTGCTACCTGGTTTATGAAGAAGTTGAATCGTGCTTTGGAGGCACCTTTGCTTTCGCTTAATATGCTCGCACGGCCTGAGGTGCTTCGAAGTTCTCGGGCATTCTGATTATCTTTAAAACAATCGCCAATTAAATTTAATTGTTCGATTCCATTGATTATTTTATAGCATTGGATCAGATCTTCTCGCCTTCTTCTTTTCTTTAAATTAGTGAAACCGAGTCTCGTAAGTCGTGATTCGTAGCATAAATGTGAGATGTCAGACGCATTCGTTGTTCTGTGCTGAACTCTCTTAATTAGAGATATTTCACAGTTCTTCCGTGGATTCCATGTTGCTATCGCGTATTCAAGATGAGGTCTTACAAATGTGGAATATGTCAGTTAAGCTATTCGGCTATCATAGTTGACAAATGTCCGCCGTACAATTCCAAGCATTTTGCTTGCTTTCGCAACAGAGTACTCAACTTGCTTTCCGTATTCCAAACCATTTGATACTATGACTCTCAAGTCGCGTTCACAGCTTGTGATCCCCAAAAGCCTTCTGTTACCTTCGGCCGTCGGGAGCTAATATTCTCTCTTGGGGTTTTCTTTGCCTATGTGCAAAACTTTGCATTTCTCTAAGTAAAGCTCCATGGACCACTTCAGACACCACTTTGAAAGCTCTATCAAAAAAAGGCATGAAGCGTCTGATTCTATATCTCCAAGTTCAACTTTCTGTTTTCTGCCCTCAAGAAATCCAACGTACTAATTTTCGGTTAATTCCCAAGTTTTTTAGTTTACTTATGAGTTTGATGTGCGAGACTTTATCGAACGCCTTTGAAAAGTCAGTGTAAATCACGCCAAAACTATGGCCTGTATTGATGGCGTAAGTGACAATGTCTTGACATTCAAGGAGATTTGTGGTGCATGACTTATTTGGAACGAAACCATGCTGCTTGTTTGCCAATAAATTATTTCTAGTAAGATGTGTAAATAGTGCGCTTCTAAGAATTTTCTCAATTGTTTTGCACAATATAGAGGTGAGCAAGACTGGCCTCTAGTTTGAAAGGTCCATCTTACTCCCATTCTTGTAAATTGGGGTAACGTTGGCTTCCTTCCACTGTTCCGGTAACTTGCTTGTGTCTATGCTGCATTGAAAAATTAAAAAAATCGGTAGCGCTAGTTCGTCGGCACACTTTTTTATCACCATCGGATGAACTTTATCCCTTCCTGGTGTTTTACATATGTCAAGTTCACTAAGAAGTGTTTGCACTTCTTTCTTCAAATTGATTGTTATAGGATTGTTATAATTTTTTTTTATCTTACTATCTAAACTTTAATTAATTTATTGAATAAATTAAATTAAAGTTTTTAGATTTTGTTTTAAATAGTTTGATTCCTTTACTGTACAAGCTTCCTAATTTTTATATGATCCCAGTTATATAAATTTTATTATAAGAACGTCTTATTTTCTTTTACTTAATTTACCTGGTGAGTTTTTTCCATTTTTTTAGATCTTAATACGAGCTTATTAAGAGAGTGATTTAAAATTGAAAATTTTTTAGAATAAATTCAGTATTAATTTTTTGAAATTTTTTTTACAATTTAAAATTTAAAAAAAAAAAAAAAAAAAGAAAATAAAATAAAAAAAAATTTATTTGAATTTTAATCTAATTTCTAAAACTGTTTTCTTAAATTTTTTTTTTAAATTCGATCAGTATCCGTCTTTAGGGTACAACCTTTAATCGATCAAATTATTAATAGTTAATTTTAAATTATTTTTTTGAATATTCTTAAAAAATTGAAAGAATGAACACTATTAAAAAAAATTAAAAAATTAATTAGCCTTAAAAAAATATTCGTCTATAGTCAAATAAATGTTTCTTTTTGAACCATTATTTTATGATAACTCGTTGAACTTTTAATTTTCGTAGCATTTCAAAGTAATTTATTTTCAAACCCAAAAATTAATTTGAAGATATTCTTAACAATTTTTTTTAAGAATAAAATCGATTGCTTTAAATCAAAAAGTAAAAATCTAAGCTGTAAATAAACAATTTCTCTACATAAATCAATTTTAAATTATGACATTTATTAGAATTTTTTAAACTTAAAAAATCCTAAAATACTACCCATTTTTCAAATTAATCAATAAAATTTACAAATTTTATCAATTTTAAGCAATTTTCTTATTATCAATAAAATCTGTACCTAACTCTTAACTAACATTTTGTTATAAAAATTATTCTATTAAATCTTAAAAATCCGAATATAGTTATCACCCATGATTTTTTAACTCAAAGATAGTTATAGTTTTATTTTCTATTCGAATAAATTTTAAAAAATTAAAAATTAATTTTTTTATAGTATAAAATTGTTAAAATTATTTAAAACACTATAAAAAATGAAACGTTGAAAATTTTCCATTTCAAAAAATTAGAAAATTATTATTTTTTTAATTCTTTTTTAAAGCAATTGAAAAAATTAATTTAAAAAACTTAAAAAATGCTTTAAAATTTGTCTATTTTAAGAATTTTGAAAAAATTAAAACAAAATTTAAGGCTTTAAATTCTTTTTAGCACTAATTTTACTTTTTTTATCACCAAAAAATCTCACTTATTTATGAAACAAAATAACTTCTTGCAAACGAAATAACTTCTTGAATTTTAAATTACTTCTTTACTATTTTTCGTGCTGCTTAAATTATTTTTTCTGCTACAAAAATAAAAAATGATATAAAAAAAAATATTATGTTTATTTTTTGTGATACAAAATTTAATGTTAATGATATTTATTTTACATAATTGATATAATTTTGTTTTACTCTGATATAAAAAATAAGCAAAGTAAAATTTTTGATCAAATTTCAAGCGCTCAATCTTGCTCAAAAATTTTTAAATGCGCAATTAAATTTAATCGCAGATTTTTAATTTTTTCAACATTTCAAAATTTTATTTGTAAACTTTTGAAAAAGGATTGAAATTTCTAAAAATGCAATGAAATTTAATTGCCCATTTAAAAATGTTTGAGCAAGATTGAGCGCTTGAAATTTGATCAGAAATTTTACTTTGCTTAAAAAATAAACAAATGAAAAAAATAAACAAAAATAATCAATTAATCAAATGAAATTAATTTTTTTGGCTCTTTTGTTCATGTTAATTGATTGATCTTCGACTCTTTTTTAGGCGGTCGAACTCTACAGCGTTTAGTTGGTAAATTACAGTTTTCGCCATTTTTCGCCATCAAAAACTTCTTTCAATACTTTATCAGCTATTGCAAAGTTAGAAAAACTACAAAAATTAATTAAACTCAAATAGAGAGAAAAAAATTCTTAAATTTGAGAAAAAAAATTATTTTTTTGTATTAATTACTAATTGAAACTTTTTATTTATAATCAACTTAGCAAATTATCGTTTTATTTTTATTATTATTTTTTGTACACTAAAAAATAATTTAGATATCTGCATAATTAATTTTTCTATCTTATACATTTTTTTTATTCTATCATTTGTATGAATTTTTGAATCTATTTTTATTTTTATTTATGTAGCTGAAGAATGAATTTTTGTATCATCATAAAATAAAAGTCCTTCGTTTAAATAAAATCACTTCTTTAAAAATTTATTTTTTCATTATTTCTTTTACTTTTTTTTCAATTTTTTTTTATTTTTTTATTAATTTTTTTAAAAATATTAAATTTTTTAAAATTTTTTATTAGTTTAAAAAAAAAAAAAATTTAACAAAATAAAAAATTAAAAATTAAAAAGAATTAATTTTTTAAAAAAATTAATAAAAAATTAAAAAAAAATTAATTCTTTTTAATTTTTTATTTTGTTAAATTTTTTTTTTAATTTTGTTTTTATAAAAAATCATTTTAATTTTACTTAAATATTTTTAGACAGCAAAAGTATTTTTGTTTCAAGAGATTTTTTTAGACAAAACAAGTACTTTAATATCACAAGAGTATTTTTAGAATTTGAAGAGAAATTTTAGAAAAATGATGATTTTTGGTGATGGAAAATTTCTAGTCCAATTTAAATTCCGATTAATCATCAATTCATCCTGATATTATTGAAAAAAAATCAAGAATGTATCTTTACGAAAAAATAAAGTTTTTTTTGAAGGTTAGAAGAAATTTTTTAATTTAGCAATCAGACAAAAATTCAGCTTCGTTTTTGTGACGAATACTCAAGTCTAAATTCATATTTTATACGCTGTATTCAAAAATTTAAAAATCTTATCATTTTTATAAAGCGAATGTATGCGTTGTTGAAAAAAATTTAAATGAATAGTGAATATACAGTAGGGCTTCAACGTAGGCAATAATTTCTGCAGTTTTTTTTTCTTCAAAAATTTTCTTCACAAAATTTTCTAAAAGTGATGATGTTGACATCAATGCATAGAAGGTAAATAGCGAATAGTATAAGCATAATGAAAATTTTGATGGTTTGTTATTTTTTTGCTTGCATATAAATTGGAAATTTTTTAGCTTAGTTGGATTATTTTGAAAATATTTAGACAAATTTTAGACTTAAAGCAAAGATGACCGTTTCACAAAGCACTACAAGCACTGGCAAAGGCGACTCAGGAGCACGATCCGCTGGTCCAAGACCAGGCGCAGCTGGAATGAGACAAAGAAAAACCGCCGGAGCTGCTAAGACAACTGTAAGAAACAATGCTGGCAACGCTGGCATGTGGAGATTTTACAATGAGGACTCACCGGGCCTTAAAGTGTAAGTTGTCTCAAGTCTTAAAACTGTTGCTTTATTTATGGCTTTGAATTTTTAGCGGACCTGTTCCTGTTTTGGTTATGAGCTTGATTTTTATCGCATCAGTTTTTATTCTTCACATTCTTGGCAAATATACCAGAAATTAACAGTTTGATTTTGGGCAAACGTTAGTTTTTTTTTGCATCGATTTGTCCTTATTAATTCAATAATTGTTTCTTCTATTTATCCTATTCCAATCCAATGATCTACGGAAGTTTTTGTTTAAATATTATTCATGTTTTGGATTAAGAAAATTTTATTCTTAATGTTAAATAAAAATTAGTAAAAATTTTTTTTTTTATTTAAAATTTTTTTTTGTTTGGCCAAATCTGGCTAATGTCAATTGAATTATTAGATTTTTGAGTGGAGAAATTGATCACCAAAATTTTGAGTTATTAATCAGATCATTAAAAAATATTTAATCACTTACAAAAAGATTTTTTTAATTTCATTTAAAAAAATGGTTAAAATTATCTAAATTTTTGCTGAAAAAAATTATCTTTTTGCTACTGCCTCTCAAAGATTAGCACCTAAATTTGAAGTTGTATCCTTTTATTTCTTAAAATCTAATTAAAAGTTTGATTTTGGGCAAACGTTGTCTATGGAAGTTTTTGTTTAAATATTATTCATGTTTTGGATTAAGAAAATTTTATTCTTAATGTTAAATAAAAATTAGTAAAAATTTTTTTTTTTATTTAAAATTTTTTTTTGTTTGGGACAAATCTGGCTAATGTCAATTGAATTATTAGATTTTTGAGTGGAGAAATTGATCACCAAAATTTTTAGTTATTAATCAGATCATTAAAAAATATTTAATCACTTACAAAAAGATTTTTTTAATTTCATTTAAAAAATGGTTAAAATTATCTAAATTTTTGCTGAAAAAAATTATCTTTTTGCTACTGCCTCTCAAAGATTAGCACCTAAATTTGAAGTTGTATCCTTTTATTTCTTAAAATCTAATTAAAAGTTTGATTTTGGGCAAACGTTGTCTATGGAAGTTTTTGTTTAAATATTATTCATGTTTTGGATTAAGAAAATTTTATTCTTAATGTTAAATAAAAATTAGTAAAAATTTTTTTTTTTATTTAAAATTTTTTTTTGTTTGGGACAAATCTGGCTAATGTCAATTGAATTATTAGATTTTTGAGTGGAGAAATTGATCACCAAAATTTTTAGTTATTAATCAGATCATTAAAAAATATTTAATTACTTACAGAAAAATTTATTTATTTTTATTAAAAAAATTGCTTGCTGAGCATTAAAGTTGACCGGAAACGAAAAAATTTTGGATTATTTCACTATTTTTGTACCTCGTTCTTGATTTACTTCCTGACTCCTATTGTTTTTGCAGAATCAGAAACCGGACAAAATTATGATCAAATTTTTGAGCTAACCTTTTTTAATTTTTGACTAAAAAATGTCAATTTAAATATTAAAAAATAAAATAAATTAAAAAAAATTTTTGAGTTGATAGAAGCTATTAGATTCAAGGAAATAAAAACTTGGTTTTAAGAATCAAAAATTATAGTATTTTTTAGTGCTGCTAATGATCTCGAATTAAAAAAAATAAAAATTTTCGGAATCAAACTTTTGCTCCAAAAATCCTTATTAAATCAAATCAAATCCTTCAATGATATGAGATATTCCATTGTGTGGATCATTCTAAAGGTTCCTATTACCTTCTAAAAATTTAGTAAAATATTCTTGATAATTATTGCTCAAACTCATGAAATCTTCTCCATAGATTTATCAAAGATCGAGCACCTTCAGCAGTCGAACAAACCTGATAACAATCAAAAGAGCTCAAAAGCTGGAAACTGGAATGAATAAATTTGGATCCATATCAATATTTTGCAATATATTTTACCAAATATAAATTCTAAAATGAATTTTGAGCCGCCTATTTTGGGAAATTGTCTATGGATTTGGAAATGATGAAGTCGAAGTTTTAGACACCCTAAAAAAAACTTCTTCTTTACCAAATTTCGTCAGAAAACTATTAAGATATTCAAAAGAATTACGATTTTAAATTTGTAAAATAAGAGATATTTAATAGTTTTCTGGCATCAAAAGAATATTTTGTTTAATATCAGGATTTATCAGAATCTGATAAATCCTGATATGTTTCTATTACTACCCTTGTTTTTTAACCCGGCATCATAACCGAAAAATTCAGTTTGAGCATCCATATTATGGAATTTAAAATAAATTTTTTTTAATGTATTTTTTTAAATTGTCCCGACTGTTAATTTGAAAAAAAAAAATTTTTTTTAAATAATTAAGGATTTTTAGTTATTAAAACTGTTTTAACGCATCACTAAATATTTTTTTTTAATTTCTATTAAACACCTAATGAGAAGAAAATATTTTCTATTATTAGTAGTTGGATATTTTTTTTAATAAAAGCTAATTATTATTTTATTATTTTATTTATTTATTTGTAAATCTGTATCGAGCGTTAGCTCCTTCAGAGAAAAATAAAAATAAATTAAAAAAATGATTAAAATAAAAGTTACTGAATAAAATAAGAATTAAAAAATATAGTTAAATAAATGAAATTTGAAAAGGAAATAAAAGAAAAGAAAAAAAGAAAGAAGAAAAGAAATAAAAAATCGTTTTTGAAAGGCAGAAAATAGACACAAAAGTTATATCGGTATATTGGTATAAAATGCTTGAGGGGGTGTCAAACCTTAGTTTAAGAATGGATCGAACTGCTGAGTTTTGAATAGTTTGAAGTTTTTTAATGTTAGTACCAGATAAAGAGTTTAAACAGGGAAAATTATAGTCTAAAATGGAACCAATAGGCGATTTATATAAATTTCCAAGTGTTCTGTGATGTAAACGCCAGTTTTTATTAGATAAAATTTTAATTAAATTTAGCCTAGAGTTGCAACGCTCTTTTAATTCATCAATCAATGGACTAAAGGTTAGCCGTGAGTCAAATCTGATGCCTAAGAATTTGATTTCGTCCTGTCGCTTTAAATTGTCCCCATATATTTTCAAATCAAGATTGAGCTCTTCTCTTGTTGATTTTGTGAATATCATGTAACAAGATTTTTCAATTGAAATCTTCATTTTCCATTTTGTTAACCATCGTTCTAATTCTTTAAGGTAAGTATTGATCCTAAGTTCAATGTTTCTTTTAGATTTATAGATAAAAAAGGTAACTAAGTCATCAGCGAAAAGAAGAGAGTATTCATTATTTGTTTTATCTTTTCTTGGTATATCGTTAATAAAAATACTAAATAGGAGGGGGCTAATTACTGAACCTTGCGGTACTCCGGCTTTGATTGGGAAATCATTGCTTTTTTGTCCATTCACATTTACACAAAATGATCTGGAGTTTAGAAAAGATCTGGTCCAAGAAATTAAGTACTTTGGCAATTGCATTTTGATCATTTTGTACACAAGCCCCTCATGCCAGACTCTGTCAAATGCTTTTGATATATCAAAAAAAAGACAACACATTTTTTTTTTCCTGTTAAAAGATTCAGTTATTTTTTGAATAAGTAAAAAGAGATTGTCCGCTGTGCGTCTTTGTTTTCGGAATCCTGATTGCTCTTGAATGAGTAAAAAATTTCTCTCAATGTAATTGTAAAGCCTTGTATAAATAATGCGTTCAAGTAATTTGCCAAGACAACTGGTCAAACTAATAGGGCGATAGTTCGACAGATCCTGTGTTGGTTGAGCTTTTTTTGGTATCATTGTAACTTGTGCTTTTTTCCAGTTATATGGTATTTGGCTAGTTGTTAAACTTTGATTGAAGAGGTTTAAAATGTCATTAAGAGTTGACTCAGGCAGATTTTTGAGCATTAAATTGTGAATAAAGTCAGGACCAGATGCTGAATTTTCTTTAATTTTATTAATTGCAAGTATTATTTCAGTAATGGTGATGGATTCGAAAAGATTTTTCTAGTTTATTTGAGAAAAAAAATTTGAAATTTCATGGTCGACTTCGTATTCCGTGGTTGAGTTTATTAGGTCAGGATTTGGAGTAAACCTTGAAGCCAGTAGCTCACCAAAAAGCTGTCCTTTTTCTTCATCTGATTTGTAAAAAATTTTATTTAAAACTAAAGTTGGTATCATGTTTGAACTTTTTTTTGTTCGAAATTTATTGATCTTGCGCCAGAACGGCCTAGTTGATAAGGATTTTTACACATTTTTTCGATGAAATTGAGCCAATTTTGATTTCTATACTCGCACAGCTTTTATCGTAAGTCACTTGTAAGTTGATTGAATTGTGTTTTTAAGAGCGAACATTGAGTTTTTTTAAATTTACTCCTTACTTTCCTACGTAATTTTATTACGCTAACAATGTCATGTGGTAGTGTTGATTTATACGATTTTGCCAATAAATAATTTTATAAAAACATAAAAAACATTAACAATAATAAAAAAAGGGCACACAAAAATCTATTTATTTTGATTTCTTTTGGTTTTATTTTGGTTTTTCTTTTGGTTTTTCTTTTGGTTTTTCTTTTGGTTTTTCTTTTGGAAGCTCCGCTTTTTCTGGCTTATTCATTTTCATTTACCATCAATGAACTTTTGAACCATTTTCAGTTCCGAGGAACTGGTTGAAGAGTTTATGATTTTGGGTCTAGTATCTGGATTCTTCGGCAAATCTTCACTTTTTTTAATGTAGGTTTTGTCTATACAAAATAATTATTTATTTTTTTGACAAATTGGTGATTTTTTTGCTTGTGCAGCTCTTTGGCAAAGATTTAGCCTGGACATGACTGTGATATATGGTAGAATAATATTTTATCTAAAGAACAGTATGGATTAGTCAAGAAAAAGTCATGTGCGACTAATCTTCTGGAAACTCTAGATTTCATCTCAATGAGTCTAGACAAAAGTATTACTCTTGATGTGATTCTGCTAGATTTTACGAAAGCATTTGATACTGTTCCGCACAGACGACTAATTGCTAAATTGAAAGCGTATGGCTTTGATGATCTGACACTAAAATGGATTGAAGCGTTCTTGAAAAATAGAAGACAACGAGTTGTTCAAGGTGCAATTTTATCATATTGGGTTGAGATTTTTAGCGGTGTACCACAAGGATCAGTGATTGGTCCACTATTGTTCGTTTTGTATATATAAATGATCTACCAAAAGGAGTAGAGAATGTTGTCAAAATGTATGCATATGATGCTAAAATATTCTCGCAAACGTTACCAGAAATAAGCGCAGCGAAACTACAATCAGATTTAGCAGTTATTTATTAATGGTAAGCAGTTATCAATGTCAAAAACCGAAAGAGATCTTGGAGTTATTTTCAATACAAATCTTAAATGGAGAAATCAAGTGATAGAGGCTACAAACAAAGCAAATTAAATGTTAGGAAATCAGTAAATCATTCGCTCGTTTTGATTGTAAGTTATCAAGATCTTTGTATTTAACCTTTGTTCGTCCTCTTTTGGAATTTGCGGTGCCTTTATGGTATCCAATTCTATAGTCTTACTGTAAGAATGTTGAAAGAATTCAACGCAGAGCTACGAAATTTGTTTCGTCAATTAGAAACAAACCGTATAAAAGCAGATTGAAGGCTTTGAACATTCCAAATCTGGTGGAAAGAAGAAAAAGAGGTGATCTAATTCAATTATACAAGTTCATGCATGGAATAGGATTGGATGAAAAAAGCAACCATTTTAATGTCACAAAAAACCAAGGAAGAGGTCACTGCCTCAAATATCACAAAGAAATATCGAGGCTCCAACATAGAGATAACTTTTTTTCAACAGAACCGCTAATATATGGAACTCGCTGCCAAATGAATTAGTTGAAGCCCCCAATGTTAGCAGCTTTAAAGCAGGCATTGATTGCTGGATGAGCAGCAATTAGGGTGAAAAGAATGGGTAAAAGGTAAAGTCAAATAAAAATCTGGAAAACTCATACGAAAAAAAATTTTTTTTGGCCAAGCGAGAAAGCCATATAAACGATTTTTTTTCTGGGAAAGTAAAAAAATAAATTTTTTTTTCCCAAAATTTATTGATTATTAATCATAATACGGATAAAAAAGTGACACAAAAATTAACGAAAACAAAAAAAACTTTTTTTTTGTTTTAACAAAACTTAGCTAAGCTATATGTTCCTACTTTCCTATTTTATTTTTTTACAAATTTTTATTCCAAATTTAAACCATTATATTTCTTTTTAATCATAACACAGCCAACCAAAATATGGCTACAGATACCTTTATCCATATAGGACGAACAAGAACATTTATTGCATTCAATACAACTACAGTCCTCATTTGTTATTTATATATTATCAATATCTCCATTTTTATGTTTACACTTAAAAATATAAAAATCATTTGGACCATTTGAATCATTCAACAATTCGAGTTTTTTTAATTCAATTACTCTTAAAAATTATATTTTTTAATTTTTTTTTAGTATTATATGATTTCACTATTTCACTATTATATGATTAAGAATTTTTTGTATGACTTTTCCAGAAATGAAAGTCGTTTATATGACTTTCTAGGTTGGCCAAAAAAATAATTTTTTTCGTATGAGTTTCCCAGATATTTATTTCACTTTACCCTTTACCCGTAAAGAATGAGTCAAAAAACTAAAAATTTCTTTCACTAAATAAAAGGTTAGCTTTCAAAATTTTAATTCATTTTAAAATTCATTTTTAATCCACTATAGGTTTTTTAAATTGTAAAATGTATCTGGAACTTTTAAAAACATAAAGTGTCTCAAGTAATCTTTTCTTGCTTCAGTTTTCGTCCACTCAAAGCCAGAGTTGGTCAAAAAATAATATATTTAACTCAAAGTAAAAGTTTAACTTTAACTTTAATTTTATTTTTTAAATTTAAAGTCTGATTTATAAGTTAAAGTATTCCTTTAACTTGGACTTAAAATTTTTATTTATTAAAAAATAAATAAATTAATTGTTATTGTTGTCTTTCAAATTCAGAAAATTTTGATTTTTTTTTAATTTGTTTGGTAATTGAAAGAAAATTATTCTCATTATAAGAATAAACAAAATTTCAGTTTTTAGAAATTGGTTTTATTTTGTTTTTTTTAGTATTTGAAATTTAAAAAAAACTTAAAATGGAATTTAAAACCATCAAAATTATCAACGGTGTTAATTTAACAGAACATTGGGATTTTAGTTACGTCAAAAATATTCCAGTTCAATCAAATGGTTATGATTGTGGAGTATTTGTGAGTAAATTTCCTAACTCATTAATGATTCATCTATCAATTTTCATTGATTAATCATCGTTTTTTTTGTTACTGGGTCTTGTATTATTACTGATCTCTTTTAAATTACTTTTCCTCAATTTAAAAAACCAAAAATAAATTAATATTCAATTGTGTTATTTTCCATTTTAGTAAACGACTGTGAATCAAGTTCACCAGCTTTTTTTTTAACATTTGCGTCAGGAATTCTTGCCCACTTAGAATCTGGATCTTGGTAGGAATAAAAAGTTATCAACTCTTTACAAATAATTTCGATTGCTAATTGAATCTTCAATAGCTCTCTTTTTGCAAAAAACTTCTTTATACGCTCATTAAAGCTATCTAAAGTATTATTGCTGAAGCAAAGCTGGAAACTGAAACGAAAATTTGCCATTTGTTCCATTCGCTTTCAATTCATTGTTGTTTAAAATGGTCACAAATGTATTTATGCTTGAATATTCTTAAGCTTTCAAGAGATTTTTTATGCTTTTATAAAAAAAAATATGCGAGAAAAAAAATCTTAACTTTTTATTCATTATGCTATGGTTTAATTTTTAATGCTCTATTATTTTTTTTTAATGCGTTAAAACTCCTCGTCCAAAATTAATTTCTTTGTTGAAGATCAAAAGATTCTTATAAAAAAAATCTTAAATTTTTTCTATTATTTACTAATCTGTACTGTACAATCGAAAAATATTTAAAAATAATGCTACATATATTTTTTACTTTTATTCTCAACTTAATTTGTGAAAAAAAGTAACAGTCGTTTACCTTTGTTCTCTTAATCGTTAATATTTATTTTTAAATTTATTTTGTTTATATTTTGTTATCTGAAGGAGCTGTAGCTCAGTGCAGATCAGACTTGTTTATAAGTCACAGTTTTAAGTCTAAGTCACAAAAATCGAGATAACAATTAAACTAAATAAAAATTATTTTTTCCTAAATAGAAATAGTTTTTTTTTAAAATAGTTTATTATTAGATTTGAATAAAAATATTTTTATATAAATAAAAAAGTTCCTGCCTAAATATGCTTTATTTCCTAGTATAAGAAAAAGATTTTTGACTTAATAAAAAAATACTCTTTTAAATAATTTTGTTTTTTGCTAAATATATTTAGCTCTTTTTTAAAGGACCACTATTTGATTTTGGTGGTCTTCCTCTTTTTCAGTTTAATAATGATATTTTTGACTTTTTGTGACAAACCGTTAACATTATCACGTGAACGGTCTTCAGTATCGTGATCATGTTGACTTTTTTGGCTAATGGAACCGATATTTTACATTACACAATTTACATTTTCGTAACTGCTCCTTCACTAGGTGTCTTTCTAACGCGTTCGTACAAAAGAGACAGTTAGTTGAGTGATTAGTTTGAAATGCAACGGACGGTGGCAAAATCTTTGAAATATAGTTATCAATTTCGTCCAGTTTCAAATTATTCTCCAAATAAATCCATGACTCTAAGTTACTTGAAGCTTGACTACAAGCAGATGAATTTGATGAATCGTCATATTCCATTTTTAAACTTAATTTTAATAATTTATTTATTTTCAAATTATTTTTATTTAGAAAAATACAAAACTGTTTGTAAAAGTTTTTTTTTATTTATAGAGAAAATTATTTTATTTAGGAGAGTCAAAAGTTGTTTGAGAAAAAAATTATTTTATTTAAAATAGAATTAAATTGTTTATATTAAATAATTTTTTTTATATAAAAAAATTATATCTATTTAGGAAAAAAGTATTTTTATTTAAGATAATTACACTGCCACAAAAATATAAGTCAAATTTATGACTTAAACCTTTTTTTTTTATAATTAACAATTATTTAACAAATTTCTTTAAATTTTCATGCATACTATTCTTAAAAAAAATAATAAATAAATACAAGAAACTTTTCTTACCAAAATTCTAAAAAAAAATTTTAAGTTTAAAACTTTGACCTAAAAAAAAATTTAAGCCATTGACCTGACTTGACTTAAGACTTGTGACTTAAAAACAAGTCTGGTACAGATATAAAAATAAATAATAATGTTAAACCTCAAACACAATGGAGTCTTTATGCACTATAAGTTTTTCTAAGTTATTCAGCCAAAATTCACTAGACTTACACCTCTATTCTAGTCAAACTGATAGAAAGATTTTACAAAATTTAAATGCCAATTTAAATCAAATGATAATAATCAGACTTATATTTAAGTCACAGTTATGACTTAAATTTTTTTTTCTTTTTTTTTTAAGTCAAGCCAATGACTAAAAATTTTCATTTTTTTTTTGACAAATAAATCAAATAAATTATTCTGTATTTTCATTTATGTAGAGTAATTGTTCTAGGAAAATTATATTTAATGGACGATCACAAAAATTTCTACCTAATTCTCAACTACTGTAAAAATATTTTTTCCAGTCATTTATCATTGTTAACATGGTTGTGAGATTTTTTTCCATTCAATGAATGTGAAGGCTATAATGCTAAAATTGCAAGAAAAAAAATGAAATATGGTAAATCGATATGCAATAGACAACCTAAGAGTATACAAATTTTATGATATAAAGCCTGATCTATCAAATTAAAATAAAAATTTAATCTAATTTCTTCATAGTTTTGTCAAAAAAATTAGTTTTTTAAATCATTGATTTGACTTAAAAAAAAATTTAAGTCATTGACTTGACTTGAGACTTGTGACTTGTGACTTAACAACAAGTCTGATAAAAATTTTAAATAATTTCTGAACATAACTGGCACTTCTGTATTTTTCATTGAAATTTTAATCTACTTAAAATACTCTCTAAAAATAACAACCTGTGTAAAGAAAAAACAAATATTTAAAAAAATTTTTAATCAGAAATTAAATCACTTTTTTTTTAGAAATTCAAATTTAATTAAATAGAAGTCTTTTTAAAAGCTAGCTGGTATCCTCTATTTGAGACGCAAAAAAAAAGACGCAGCAAACATTTAATCCACAACACGCCATTGCATGAAAACAAAATAAAAGCTTCTAAATTTGAATTTATTCTTAATTATTCTGCCAACTATAATAAAACTTAAGAAATAATTTTTAATTTAAAAATTTTCCAAATCTATTTAGTCTATTTATTTAACTTTTAAATTTTTTTTAAATTATTTATTTAGTGGCCTCAGCGTTAGCTGTTTTAGCCAAGACTAAAAAGAATAATTAAACGTTTAATTAAGTTTTAAAAGTTCATAATATTTAAAAATATAGAATATATAAATTTAATTAAATATAATGAATTTTTTTTAGTAGAAAATAGAAAAAATATATAGAACCAACATAATTATATCTATAATATTATAATATTTTGTTGTCCTAATTATTTAATTTTCTTTTACATCGCCTACAAGGCGTTCATTAAATTAATAAATAAATAATAATTATTAAAAAAAAAAAGTTGAAAAAATATTTAGAAACTATATTTATATTAAACAAATAATTCATCGGTATTGAATTACAGCTCGATGAAAGCTTTTTTTCGACACATTCAAAATTTGATTGACAACTTTTCTAAAAGTTCCAACACATCAGAATAATTAACTACCGCATTTTACCTAAATTACACAAGAGAGCTAAATTTTTAATTTAAAAAAAATATTTAAATGATCAAGGCGTTTGATGAAAATCAAAAAGTTTAAGCTTAATTAGACTTTGGCAAGAACTGTTTCTTTTTGCTTAACAAAAACAACCATAAACAATGTTGTTTCTAGCGCCGCTTTTCTTCTATTGTGACTCAAACAGCATTTTACAGTTTTCCTTTCGAAATTTAATTTGAAAAAAAAATATTTTCTTTTAAAATATCATTGAACATGTTTGCCTAAAAGTTAATTTTTTCTTTAGACTAACAAAATCTAACAATGACTTCAAGGTCTACAAATAAGTTACGAAAAATTATTTCTCAATTTTAAATTCACCTTTTTTATTCAATGTGTTCTTTAAGAGCCAAAAAAACACTCGATCCCACAGAAGAAGAGTGGAAACGGTGGCTGCGCAAGGACTTGCTCAATTTTCCGCGCATACAACCCAGTCTTTTGGAAGAAAAAAAGCACCACCGCAAGCTCTACACCAAATTGCTGCATGATTTTAATGAAACAAAGCGCATTGAGCAAGAAAGGCAGATTAGGCGCATGGACAGGGACATGAACCTGAATCGGCTTTTGAGCCGTGATGAAAAATATCTCAACATTGGCCGCAATAAGCCCAGATCCAATTTTTTCAGCTCCAATATCATGAACCGTATTTTGCAGGATGCAGCCAAGTACTCGCGGAACCAGTCCAAAAATGGATCTTCAGACAACAATTTCAGCATCAACTTCCAAGATGAGACTCCGTGTCCACGGTTTGTCAGAAATTTGAAGCGTTTTGACAACAGGGAATACTACAAATTGCTCTCTCAGTCTTCTGATTTTGAGAGCGAGTTTACTCTCTCACTGCCAGCCATCGGTTCTTTAACTGAAGAGAATACCGATCAGAGTCTTAAAGCTGAAAGTTTAATTTTGCCAAAAATTCAAAGAGATATGGCGGATGAGGACAAGAAAACCAGCAGCCAAAATTTGCTAGAAAGCAATGAGGAACAAGCAAAACTTCAACTTCCACCTTTGATCAGAGATCAAACTGCAACGCTAAAGCCCAAAATTCAAATGGCTGGCTTTGATACCAAAAAAATTTAGTCGCTTTGTTATTTATTTAAGAAATTTATGTTTTAATAAATTATTTGAAATTAATTTTTTAAGGCTATCATTTCCTACCTTCACTATTATATTTCCAATTCTTCATCTAATAAATTTGTTTATTTATTTATTTATTTGTAAATCTGTATCGAGCGTTAGCTCCTTCAGAGAAAAATAAAAAATAAATAAAAAAATGATTAAAATAAAAGCTAATGAATAAAATAAGAATTAAAAAATAAAGTTGAATAATTGAAATTTGAAAAGGAAATAAAAGAAAAGAAAAAAAGAAAGAAAGAAGAAAAGAAATAAAAATCGTTTTTGAAAGGCAGAAAATAGACACCAGAGTTACAAAAGTTATATCGGTTTAGTTTTCAGAGAAAAAAGAGTCTATGACAAGGTAGCAATTACACAATTATTATTTATTTGTATATTTGTATATTTTTTTGAGTTGAGTGAGAGGAAAATGAATACCGAGAAGGTTTCGAATCTCGTTTCATCGAATACCCTACTCCATTGTGTAATTGCTACCTTACTATTTCTTCTTTTGTTCTTTAACTTTCCTTTTCTATCATTTTTTTATTTATTTATTTCAAAACTTATTTTATCAAAACTTTTAATTTTATTTTATTTGCCTTTCCTTTTTTTTTTTTATCTGAAGGAGCAAATGCTCGATACAGACATCTAATAAATTTCCTTTTGAGTATAATTATATATATCTACACGAATAAATTAAATGGAACCTAATATATTTCGAAGTCTACTCTAATTAATTTAACCTCATCTAAATAAATTCGTCATCATCAAACCAATTCTGAGAATTACGAGGAAAAAAACTTCGGTCTTTTAGTTGCTTTTGGGACTAGTTGTTTACACTTATGACGTTTTGCTTTTATACATAAGGAAAAACGAATTTACTTAAGACCTTTTTACAATAAAGTATAACTATCTTTTCTGTTGTATAAATATTTATTCATAAGTATAAAATAATACATAAATGTACATAATGTACATAAAAAGTGTTAATGTCACAAATATATTTTAAAGTTATCTAATCATAACTCAATGGATTCGACTTTGCCTTCTTTTTGCCAGGTTTACCTAAACGAGTTTCTTGTCTCATTTTATGACGATCTAACTTACACACAGATTTAAGATTGCAATTTGATTTTGAATGAGAAGATCGTACTTTATTGTATGGCAATTTTGTTACCAAAGCATCTTCTAAGTCGCTTTCGTCATCATAGTCTCTAAGTAAATCCCAATCAAGACCTCTCGTCGATGAGCTTTGTGAGCTCTGCGATGATGTTTCTTCCTCCATTTGAAGTTTATTGTATAAATTTCTGAATCGATGTTTGCTTTTCTTTTCTTAAGTATGTTTAATTTTATTTGTGTATATTTTACTTTATACATGTATAATTTAACAATTTTAGTGGCGTGCTAAAAATAACTGTATATTTTACTAAAATTTCAGTAAAACTATTTTTTGTATGTATACTTTCTTTTCTTTGTGTATAAAAGCAAAATGTCATAAGTGAAAAAGCAGAGACCCGTTGCTTTTAATGGCATTGGGAAATGGTCTTCGTGAAATGTAAGGTATGAAGGTAAATTATTTTTCAATATATTTTCTAATTAAAATTGAGAAATTATAAGAAATCAAATATTTAATGTTATTTTATTTTGGTCTCTCAAAGAAGAACGAGCTTCAACCAGCCGATATTACAACCTATGAGAGTGCGCTGAAGAAGACAAGTTGGAAGAGCTTCAGCAAGTGCAGTTGTCCCATCTATGACAAAAAGAGCATTTGCAAGCACATCATCGGCGTTGCTAGTTATTTCAAGCTATATACCATTCCACTCGAGATCAAGAACTTGCCTATGGGAGAAAAACGAAAGCGTGGTGCTCCTAAAAAAGCTACCAAGGCTCTTGTTAGGATGTAAAAGTTTGTTGGTCGCTTATTTTTCTAATTATTTCTTATAATTTCTCATTATTTGTTTCTTATTTTTTGCTTGTTTGTCGTTTGCTTAAAAAAATAAATAATTGATTATTACTATAAACTATCGATTTATATTTAAAATTGATTAGATGATCCCCAAATTATATAGTGGAGCTATATATTATTAGTGGAGCTTTATTTTATTAGTGACGATGGAAATATATTAGTGAAGATATGGAAATATATTAGTGAAGGTAAGGAAATTGTTACCATTTTTTAATATCATCACTCATGACAAAAGGCTATCGCCAATCTCAAAAGAGAAGCCCTACCATTTATTTATAAAAAATATTTAAAAATAAAATAATAAATAAGTTTTTTTTTTTTAATAAAAGGTTTGAATATTATAAGCCAAATTAATTTTTTTTAAATGCTTCATCATTTCTTGAACTAAATTGTTTGCATTATTTGCTACCCTTATTTCAAACGTTTGCCGAGTCCAGCTTAAATCACGAAGAACAAGTTTATTGGCAAATTTTGGAAAAAAAGGTGAAAAAGTCTCTTCTATAATTGAGTTTTATTTTCCAATACTCGGTATTCTGAACTCAAAATCATTGCGCAGTTGATAACCTCTATTTTACATTAAATTTCTTGTAAAACATGATTTTAAATTGTTTGGCACATTGACTTCATTGATAATTCTGAATAAAAATCTACATATCCTTAAAAAAAGTCTATGCTGAAAATTTTTCAGATTATAGCTCTCAAGTTGATTGTTGAATTCGTTCAGGTCAATTATCTTGTTTTTATTTGGAATAGGTTTAAGTCCCAACAATTTTGCCAAACAGAAATTATATGTATTGAATATTTTTTGGAATGATTTTTTTGGAAAATAAATATAAATAGTTGATACATAATCAAAACACGGTCGGATAAATGACTTGTAATATATTTTAATACTAACAATAAAGCGTTTTCTCTCTTAAAATTTAATTTTTTTAAAAGCCATGGAAAAAAAGTAAAATTTAGAACAAAATCTTTTGTCGACTCAAATGAGCATTTATTTACTTAAAACTAAAAATATTAATTCATAATTCATTTATTTTTTAATATCTCTAACTTTTTCTAATTTTCTTTCTTTTTATAAATTGAAATTAAATAATTGTAAAAAAATATTTTTTCGAATGTTTCATATAGCTTTTGATAAAAAATTAAAAATTTAAAAAATATTTTTTATTAGAACCATCTTCGTTGGCTCTTTGAAAACGCTTGAAAACTTGGGTCAACTATTGATTGTCAATTTTTTTTCAATTTTTGGAAATATTTCAGAATTTATCCATCAAATTAAATTTACCTAAGAACCTTTCAAACAACCCCGACTAGAAAAAATACTATGGTCCCAGTTTTTTTTTTTTTTTTTTTTATATATTATTGAAATTAGTCTTCCATAAAAAAAGCACATGGGTTATATCACAAGGTTTTACGGTAAATGTGAAATCGATCATATTTAACTAATTAGTCATTTACTTATTTGATTTGTAATTGCTCAATTATTTTTATTTTGAAAAAATTTTCATTTTAGCGATTAATTTTTCACTAATGTCAATAGCATCGATATTTACACCAATTTATTTCTTTAATAAAAGTAATATTATAGAAATGATTTATTTTAAAAAAAATCAAAAGACTAGAAAATAAAAATGTTTTATTATGAACTCTAAATTTTTTTCATTGAACTTAATGCTATAGACTAACCTTTTTTAAAAAGAAAAATTTTTACATAAAAATAACTAAATTTGAAAATTTTATTTATTATTTTTATTATATCAATTATTTGTAAAAAACACCTCAAGTGATGAAATTGAATAAAATTCAAAATAAATAAGTCAAAATTTTCAGCTTTCAAATAAAACTTCAAAAATAGATAAAAACAATTCGTATTTAAATGGAATTCCTAAATTTAAAAATTAAAGACGCCAAAAATTTAAAAAATTATTATTTAATTAGGTGAATATATTTAGCGGTTAAAATAATATTGAGCTCAATGCGAATTTTTCTTAAATCATAAACGATTTTCTCACAGGATTATTTTATAATCATAAATGTATAATAACATATTATTTTTTTAATTTTATTTATTTTTACTCAAAAATCAATGAATTCTTTTAACAAGCTTTAAAACAGACTTGCACAAAAGTCATAATAAAAAGTCATTTTAAAGTCTTTTCTAGTCAAGTCTTTTGACTTTTAATTTAAAATGATTTTGTTAATCTTTTTAAATAATTTTAATTTATGTGAAATTTTGGTTTTATTTTTTTTTATATTGCTTTTAATCTGAACAAAATAATGCTCGATAAAAACATTCAAATAATAAATATAATGAAATTTCAAACATTTATTTATAAATCAATTTCTATTTCAGTAATCAATAAAAGTAAAAGAAATAATTGATTTAAAATTATAAACTGCAACAAAATTGTTCCTTTTCTCTTTTTTCCCTTTCATAAATATGTCATATTTTCATATTCAATAAATTTAATTTTTATCAGAAAGAAAGAACAAAATAGAAAAGAGAAATTGTTTATAAATGTCGGTTGTCTCTTAATTATTTCCAAATAAAAGAGTTCATTTTTTTCTATTTTAATATTTATTATTAATTTTTAGAGGCCTTCGAGAATTTTGCAGTGGTCTTTTACCTCTTTTTAAGTCCAGTGTTGAATAGTTTTGACAATAATAAAATATGAATAAAAAAATTATTGAAATTTTACAAGGCCGAAAAAAAAATTTTAGCATCCTCTTTTTAACATTCTTCGTAGAATATTGATTTTTTCACAGGCTTATATTTTTTATAGGAGCACATTTATTAATTTTTATGGGGATGTCAAAAATTGTCATAAAAAAAAAGTCAAAAAAAGTCATAAGAAAATTGTCAAGGTAAAAAATAATCATCTATGACAATTTTTCTAAAGAATAAGAGAAACAAATTTTATTGGTTAAATTTTATTTTATTGATTAAAATATGAAAAATGAAAAAAAGAACAAAAATAGATTTTAAATTAAATCAACACAAATAGAAGTTAACTTTGGATTATAATTTTGTTTTACAGCATGAGGGAACAGATACAAATTTTTATTTTTGATTATTTCACAAAATTCACTTCTTATTTTATTTTGATCGAAAACTAGCTTACCAGGATCTATATCCATAGTAAAAGCTAGAGAATATCCAAGGGCAAATAACCCACAATCTTTAGTACCTTTTTGTTTAGACGCTTTTACATTAATATTATTAAAAAATCTTGAGCCACCGGAAAGCCTTTTCAACGCTGGCTTAATAAAATTTAGATAATACTCTGGATTATTCATATTATCATAAAAGAACCAGTTATAATAGCCATTGTGTGAATCAAAATAGCTCGGATTATAATTTGAAACAACGACCCAGTGGTCACGAGCATGTAAAACTTGAATGAATAAAGATTGGCTAAGTTTACTTTAATATTACTTCTTTTTTTAAAGACTTCATATTCCTTATTTATTTAATCTTTTTTTTTCAGAGATAAAACCAATCATTAATTGACAATCAAAAAAATTTAATTGGTTTGACATTTTTTTGATGAAAATTTTTTTTTTATATTCTATGACAATTTTCTATGAACTAATTTTACCCCTTTGATTTATGACAATTTTTGCCCTAACCCTTTTTATATCAAATATTGTTTTTTCGTTTAGCAAATCGAAACAAAGACACGACATTAAATAAATATTTTATTATAATTGCTTAATTTTTTGATGCTATGAAAAAAAAATGCTACCAAATTATCTGCTACGAATCTTAATTGATTTGCTACGAAAAAATTTTCACTTGCTATGAAAAAAAATGCTATGAAATGTTACATGCTACGAAACAACCGGCCCCATATCTAATTTATTTTTTATAGCAGCTTTTTTTATTGCAATCAGGAGCAGAATTAATTCATTAGAAGCAAAGATAAATTGTTAAGTTTTTACTCATTAGTTCTCAAATTGACAAGTTTTTACTCATTAAAGTTTCGAATTTCAACTTAGAGTCTGATAATGTATTGTTTCATATTTTTATGACTACAAAACGATTGATATTCTTTGTTAGATTGTGCGATCATATCTCAACAGACGGTACATATAAATTAAATTGGATTAATTTTACAGTTTTATTTGCTGCAACTACAGACAAAGATAAACATTTTCACCTATTTGGGCTTCTCCTCTCCAAAACCAGAAGAAGATGTAGTGACATGCATGGTAGCGTCTGAGAAGAGTAATGTAGAAGCTACGAAAGAAAGTTGTCGTATTTATATAAACACAAGCAATTGGAATTCTTTCGATGAATTCATAAAATGGAGTGACTCACATAAAATTGTAGAAATCAACAAAGAGTGTTGGCAGTTGAGTAAATGTTCTTGTCAATATTGGAAAAAAAATTCCGGTTGCAAGCATGTAATTGTTATCGCATACAAAATTGAATTACTAACTTTCCCAACACTTGATTTGAGAATCGAAAAAAATGCTTCAAGAGGTCGCCGCAAAAAATCCTTACCAACTTTTGAAAGAAATTCAATTGGACCTTTAAATAATGAACTTTTTTCAATACCAACAACTTCAACTCAGCCTGATACTCCAATTACAACACTAGTCAACACAGTTGAGTCAGTTACTAGCACGATTTTAGTCGATTTCAATCGACTACTGACATTAATTTACCTCAGAAAAGAAGCCGAGGTCGTCTAAGAAAAACCGTTTCAATTAAATGAGACGCTATGAAATCAAAAATCAAAATAAATACACTAAATTAGGTAATTGTTTAATTGAAAAAATTGGTCTTTTTTTTTAAATTTGTTTTTTATTATATTTTAATTTTGCTTCTAATAAAAAATGTTTCTGCTCCTAATTAGCATAATAATTGCTTCTTTTTTTTGCTTCTAAAAAAAAATAATTTGCTCCTCGAAAATATACAAATTGCTCCTACAATAATTATTTTCCTTTTTTCACATATGTTTTTAAATAAAATTCATTAGAATTTTTGAAGTCGTTTTTTAAATAATTTAATTTTAAATTTAGCGCTATTTTTTGCCTTTTTTTTTTTAAATCTTACACTTTTCATTATATTTTCTCTCAATGCAATCAAATCTGTTAAAAACAAAGAATGGAATATTACTGTTTATCATTTTATTAACTGAATATCTAGGAAATCTGGAACCAAATACGATCATATTAAGTTTCAAGACTTTTAAAATGCTATATGTTACATTTATGAAAGCTCATTTAAAAAACGCGATAGCTAAATAAGATCATTTTGCAAATATAGAATACATTATAAACATTATAAAATAAAATAAATTTTTGGCTTAGATAACGATTTTATTAAGATAAAATTACTCCTATTTTAAAATTTTAATTGTATTTTAATCTTTTTTAAAAAATAATAAAAAAAAATAAAATATGAAAATAATGAGAAACAAAATTAATTCAGGGGTCTAACTCTCTATTTCAATTTATCTCTTTTTGTTTTTTTATTTTATTTCGGTACGGAGCTATAGCTTCTTCAGAATTAGAAGAAAAAAAATAAATTAAATTAAATAAGTTTAAGTTAGTAAGTAAAAACAAAAAGATAAAAAATTTAAATAGAGAGTAAGACTCCTGAATTAATTTTGTTTATCATTATTTTTGGCTTAGAATTTTTCTATCACCAAAAATCATCATTTTTCTTAAAATTCTCTTTGAATTCTAAAAATGCTCTTGTGATATTTAAATACTTTTGTTGTCTAAAAAAACTCTCTTGGAACAAAAATACTTTTGCTGTCTAAAAAATATTTAAGGAGAATTTAAATGATTTTTTATAAAAAAAGTAGAAAAATTAAAAAAAAATAAAAAAAATAAAGAATTAAAAATTAAAAAAAATAAAAATTTATAAAATAAAATAAAAATTTAAAAGAATTGGAGTTGTTGAATTCTGATTGTCAATTTCAATGCCTATTTCGTTAGCAGATAAACTCTAATCTTCGATCGATGATTCACTAAATTTCTCTTCGAGACCAATTATTTTTTTTTAAAATAATTTTTTATTAAAGAATTAATTTTTTATTCAAGAAGTTATTTTGTTTGCAAGTAGTAATTTTGTTTAGTGCAAGTAATTTTGTTTTATAAAAGTATTTTTAGAAAAGTGAGATTTTTTGGTGATAAAAACAGTTTAATTAGTGCTAAAAAGAATTTAAAGCCATTATTTTTCTATTTAATTTTTTTTGTTTGTTGATACTAAAATAATTAAATAATATATAAATAAAATAAATTAGATACTTTAAGAAATTTGGAAAAATTTGAAATTTGAAAATTGTCGTTTGGCTTAGCAATTTTGAAAAACCAAATTTAATAAATAGAGTCATCACGTGTAAAAAAACCCTTGAAAGTTGTGTGTTGGCAATGTCGCTCAACAAAACAAACCAAAACCGGCGGTGGATATTTAAAAATTCGGTTTAGCTAAATCTGAAGAGGTTAGACAAACCGATTAGCCATAAAGTTTTATTTAATGCACTAGATATCGTCCTAAAACAAGTAGAAAATGATGCTATCACATCCATCTACAATTTTTCTTCAAACAAAGTATTGATAATCGAGTTTAATGTTGCTTTTGATGCTGCCCAAATCTTCGATCGTGAAATCAATATTAATGGAACCAATTTCAGGCTTGAAGATGCAAATAAAGTCCCGGATCTCAGAAGGTATTGCATTTTTCGATTTCACTTTTTGCCATCTGATTTCGAGAATCATAGACTTGAAACTTTTTTTAACGCTGTTCGGATTGATGGTCTTAAGATTGAAAGCATCACTGAAGAAAAATATAAAGATAGACCCGAGAGGAAAAATGGTGTCAGAAGAGTGAGAATATAATTCCCAAAAGATGTTGAAAAAATTATTGGAAGCTTGTCAGGCCCTACAATGATGTATGGTTTTAAGTGTCTTGTGTCAATTGTTGGACAAAAGCAGAAATGCTATTTTTGTGATGAAGAAGGACACAACATAGCGAAATGCCCTATCAAAGAAAAACTTTGCGTAAAGTGTCATCAGAACACTTGACACAAAAATGCTCCATTGCTGTCGCTTGAGAGGAAAAAGATTGACTACAATGATCTTTACATCGACCAAGAAGAAACCCAATCAATAATTGGAGCTGACCAATAAGACAATGATGACAATATGTTGTCAAAAACGCCTAGATATCAGCCAACAAATTTCAATGACGTTATATCCCAAATTAGCCCACAAGACCTTAAAACTCCAGTTTTAGAAGACCATTTGGTAATTCGTTTAAACGATTTTCTACCACTATGTCAGTCACCTGTCAATGTACGCTCAAAAGATCAGAATGAGACTGAAACTTTTTTCCAAACCAAAAATCAAATAAAGAGATCATCCAACGAAGTTGTTCAGCAAACTGCCAGTCAAAACAGCAAATTTGAAGAAAATTTTGAATGAACAAGAAGACAAATAAATCAACTTTAAGAACAAAAACTCTTAATAAAACAAGGTTAGTAATTACACACTGGAATTGTCTTCATTTACCTAGTAGGGTTCATCTCTTAGCCAATTTTTTAGCTCAAAAATGTCCCGACATTGTTTTGCTCAATGAATTAAAGATAGATTTGAGTGAGGCAAATATTTATCTTGATTTTCACAATTATCAGTTCATAACAAAACCACGCACCAAGTATGGAGGAGGAGTAGCTATTTTAATTAAAGAAGGAATTGAATTTATACAAGATTTTTCTTATGAGGAATTTAATTTCGAACTCCTTTGTATAAAAATGAACTTAGGAAAGAAAAATGAATTGTTTGTATTTAGTCTTTATAATCCACCCAATGTGCTTCTGAACTTTGAGTTTTTTAAAACAGTTAATAAAAAATGTAGAAACTACATTTTAGGTGGTGATCTAAACGCTAGAACAAAGCAAATAGGCTGCGTAGTGGAAAATGAAAATGGCATAATGTTGGAAAGAATAATCAATGAGTTAGATTTTTCAGTAATCAATGATAAGCGTCCTACTTTCAATATTTTTAATAAGAATTACTTTGAAATTCTTGACCTTTTTTTAGTTTCATCTTCATTAATTGACAAAATTACCGACTTTAGTGTCTTAAATAGTCAAGACATGACTAGTGACCATTTCCCAATCGAAGCATCGATTTCTATTGGTTATCAATTAGAAAATAAATCTGCAGCTAAAAAGTTTAACTATAAGAAAGCAAACTGGCAATTATTCAGCGAGATTTTAAATTCTCAAATAGTGAATGTCACTGAAAGTTCCCTCACAATAGATCAACTAAATGATAAAATAACAGAAAAAATTATTTCTGCTTCACATAAAAGCATTCCATATCTTTCTCAGAAAATCTACAAAACTAGTCTTCCGCCAAACATTGTTAATTTGATAAAAGAACGTAGGAAAGTAAGAAGAAATTACCAGAAAACTCGCTGTCAAAAGCTCAAGCAAAAATTTAATCAACTTACATCTGAGTTAAAGGCCTCTTTAAAAAAATTCTGGAATCAAAATTGGTTTGATTTTATTGAGAAGATGGGAAAAAACCCACTGACAAGTAGACCTTTTTGGAAAAAAATAAATAAATTTAGAACAAAAAAGGATCAAATTTAATTCCTAAATTGATTTTAAATGAAAGGGAATTCAAAACTAATGAAGAAAAGGGAAAATGCTTTGGAGAAATCTTATCTTCAATTTTTAGTCCTAATTCTGATTTAATTGATACTGAGAAAGATATCGAAATACTAAATTCTAACTCTGTTTTCTTTAGGAATTATAACCAGTCTAATTTTAATGATCCAATTTGCTTAAATGAATTAATTATGGCTTTTAAGAGATTAAAAAATGAAGCGGCATCAGGACCTGACCAAATTCATAATTTAATGTTAAAAAACTTACCTAGAAATTCATTAATAGAAATCATAGAACTTTTTAATTTATCTCTTCGAGAAGGTAGAGTCCCGAAAGCGTGGAAAACATCTTACATTACAATGATTCAAAAAAAGGCCTCTACTTTACACGATCCTTTAAATTATAGACCAATTAGTATAACGAGTTGTTTAGGAAAGCTACTGGAACGCATAGTATATTCAAGATTATACAATTTTTTAGAGCAAAATTCACTCCTTATCCAGGAGCAATCTGGATTTAGGAAACACCGGCGAACAGCAGATAATCTTTTCTTCTTAATTCAAAAAATTGTGGAATCATTTAATAGAAAAAAAAGAGTTTGCGGCCTTTTTTTGATATTTCTAAAGCCTTTGATAGGGTTTGGCATGAAGGTTTACTTTTTAAATTGATTAAAATAAATCCACCTCATTACTTGACTAACTGGATAAAATCCTTTTTAGACTCTAGGACATTTAAGGTAAATGTGAATGACCATTTGAGAGAAGAATATCAAATAACTGCAGGTGTTCATCAAGGCTCAGTTATAAGTCCTCTTTTATTTAGTATATATTAATGACATCCCCAAAAGAAACAAAACAAATAATGAATACTCTCTGCTTTTCGCAGATGATCTAGTAACATTCTTCATTTATAACAAAAAGGGGAACCTAGAAGATAAGATAAATAAATACCTCGACGAACTAGAACAATGGCTTATTAAATGGAAAATGAAAATATCAGTTGAAAAGTCGTGTTCAGTAGTATTTTCCAGGTACAAAAAAGAGAGTGATAATCTAAACTTAAAAATTTATGGAAACAGAATGGTGAGCCAAAAAGAAATCAAATTTCTTGGTATTAAATTTGATTCAAAGTTAAATTGTAATATACTGGTAGACGAAATTAAAGAGCGCTGCAATAAAAGGCTAAATATTATTAAGATATTGTCAAACAAAAAAAAGGGTCTTAATAAAAACACACTAGGAAATCTTTATAAATCCTTAGTCGGATCAATTTTAGGTTATTCTTTTCCTTGCTTAAATTCATTTTCAGAAAATAATATCAAAAAACTGCAAGCAATTCAGAATACAGCAGTCAGATCTATTCTTAAGTTAAAATATGATACTCCCTCCAACATCGTGCATTATGAGGCTTTTAATAAACTAAAATTACTAACAGTCTCGAATCGGCTTTTTGAATTGAGTGAGAGATATGTTGGGACAAGACTGAGTCATTCTATTCCATTGGTTGTAAGACTGGTGAAGGAATACAAAGAAGGTTTCGAATCAAGATATATTGACTACCCAACTCCATTGTGTAATTGCTACCTTACTATTTCTTCTTTTTTTCCTGAATCTTGAACTATTTAAACATGAGCCACATATAACAATCTTTTCCTATTTATGTATTTTCAACTTTCATTTTTTTAGCTTATTTACTTTATTTTGATTCTTTTTTTTCATCTCATTTTATTAACTTTAATTTTATTAACTTTAATTTTATTTATATTTTATTTTATTTTTATTTTATTTTTTTTTATATTTTTTTTTATATTTTTTTTTAACTTATTCTGAAGGAGCTCTAGCTCGGTACAGAAAACAAATAAATAAATAATAACTTTAATAATTTTAGTTATTTTTTTATATTTTATTTTTTAGATACTAGAATCATTTATTTAGATTCAGAATTAATTTGTAGCCATTTTGGAAATAAATCTTAAATAAAAAAAATATTTTGAAACATGTAACTTTTTTAAAATTTAAATTTATTTTAGTAATAAAAAAATAATTTTGGTTACAAAAACAATTTCTAGCCTTAAAAAATCAAATTTTACAATCGATTGTCAAAATATATGAAATTTAATGAAAATTTGCACTAGCTAACTTGATGTTATAAATATTTTGCATTTATTCATATGCTTTTTAAATTAATAATAATATTTTGAAGTTTTTGAATAAAATTTTTAAAAAGATGAAGTTTATTCTAAAAATTTTGAGACCCACCCTGACGCCAAAAGTCCCTCTAAGGTTCAATTCACTTTTGACCAAGGAACAACAGGAAGATTATGACAAAAAAGGCTTTATAGTAATTAAAAATCTAATTTCAAATGAAAATTTGGAAAAGTTTCGGAATAGATTTCAGAAAATATGCGCTGAAAAAATTCGCTCTCCAGGCATGACTGTGATGAAAGATGTTTCAATAGCAAAATCTGAATTTGTTCAAGGTGAAAAAGCCATTACCAAAGTGCAAGACTTTTGCTACGATGACGAACTATTCGAATACTGTTGTCTGCCTGAAATAGTCAAGTACATTCAAAGCATTATTGGGCCGAATTTAATGGCCATGCATACAATGCTGATTAACAAACCACCGGACACTGGTCTATTGACATCAAGACACCCATTACACCAAGATTTGTACTATTTTCCATTTCGTCCAGCTGATAAAATAGTTGCTTCATGGACTGCAATGGAGGACATAAACAAACAAAATGGTTGTTTGGTGGTGATACCAGGGAGTCACAAAGCTGGAGAGTTGCTGGAACACGGATACCCTGAATGGGAGGGTGGAGTTAACAAAATGTATTATGGAATTCAGAATATTGATGTGGATAAGGTGGATTTGGTTCATTTGATTATGGAAAAAGGAGATACAGTTCTTTTTCATCCTCTTTTGATTCATGGCAGTGGGGTAAACAGAACAGATGGATTTAGAAAAGCTATTTCTTGCCATTATGCAGCAAGTGAGTGCGAGTACATTGATGTGACTGGAACTGTTCAAGAAGCTTTTAAGAACGAGGTGGAAAAATTGGCAAATAAAAAATTCGGTTTACCATCTGATCAAAAAGTAAGTATTAATGACATATGGAGATTTAAATCTAGACTTGTGAGTGGAAAAAAAATAAATTTATAAAATTGTTTAATAAAAATTATTTATTTAATTATTTTATTTACTTATTTGTTTACCCTATCGAGCAAATGCACATTTTGAATTTTTTTTTTCAATTAATAAATGGTTTGTATTTATTATATCATCAAATATCTGAAATTTATCGTCAAAAACATGAGTAAATAACATTAAAATTTTAACATCAAAAAAGTGAAATTTATCGACAAAAAAAATTTTATTTTCACCACCAAATTTATTAAAATTTCGCCAAAAAAAAATATATATGTGAATCAATTAAAATAAATTTATCATCAAAAAACACAAAAATTTAGATTAATTAAATAGAAAGTATGCATCAAAAAATTTTTTTTTATCATCAAATAAAATAATTATTATAACCAAAATCAATTGGAATATAAAATTAAAAAAAAAACATCTCAATTAAGCTTTTTTGACTAGTTTAGTTTAGGTCAACCACGAGTTCTTTTTTTCACTAACATCAAGTTTTCTAGCATTGTCAGAATTTTAGTAAATTATTCTGAACAACAATTATGATATGAAATTTTTGCATTTTTAATATTTTGAATATCTTGGGCAATCGCATAAAATTCTCCTATATTATAACTAATTATTTTCATTTACATCAGCTGGTATCATTATTTACAAAATCGTCGAAATTTTTTCTAATTTTTTTTCATATTCAAATCTTGGGCTTTTTTGAACTAACTATTGATTTAATTTGAATTGTGAATTGAAAGATGTCGATTGAAAATTACATATACAATTATTTGCTTACAAAACTACTGGTATAAGTATTTATAAATCATTTGTAAAATTCCATAATTTTTACAAAAAATAATGTATTGCTTGATTCATTTCAAAGTAATTTAATTTTGAAGTAAAATTTTAATTAAATGCTTTATTTATTTTTTTTTCGAAGCATAATTTTTTTTATTTGATTCAGAGAAAAAAAAATTGATGCAATAAAAATATTTTGTTAAATTATTTTTTATTTGTTGTTAAAAAATATTTTTGATGACAAAAATTTAATTTGGGGAAAAAAATTTTATTTTGATGATAAATTTGAGTAAAAATTTGATACCAAATTCTGATTTATTTGATGATGAAAATATTTATTCCGTTAATAAATTATCTTTAATTGATAAAGTACATTATTCAGGCTGTGAACGAAGAAAAAACTATTTTATTTTTATTTTTTTCAAATTGTTTATTTATTATTTAAATAGACTTTGAGTAATGAAACTCCTTTAGCTATTGTTCGTGTATTAAAAGAAAGTGAAACAGATATAAAGTATTACAAAATTGGGTTCACAACATTTAAAAAACATGCAGTAAAATGGGAATATAAAGAAAGGGAAACTTCTAGACAATTGAAAGATTAGGCTGTTGCAAGTCACTCACATGGAAATTCATGGACAAAAATTGATAAGGAAGACTTTTTTTCAGGATCTCTTGGGCTCTCAACAAAAACATCCTCATAGTCCTTTATGAGTGATAAAATTAGCTCATTTTTGAAGAAAAAACAGTTTTTAACATATCTTGTAAAGAGTTTTTTAAACCTGATTTTGATTGTGTCAATTTTTTGATTTTCAAGAAAAAATAAGAAGATTTCTGAGGGTTTTTCATATGGGAGGTGATAAATCGCCTTTTAGGATACTTTTTGAAGTACTTGTAATTTATGAAGATTAGTATAGGAAGCTAAACTGAGGATGAAGAAGCTGTATTCAATTAAAGACCCTATTAGGGCATTATATATACTCGATAGAGTTTTAAATTCCATTGTGTAATTGCTACCATACAATTTCTTCTTTTTTTCCTGAATCATCAAATACTTAAAAATATGTACTCTGTTACTCTCTATCAAAATTTGTGTAATTTAAATTTTAATATTTATCTACTTTTTAACTTTTATTATTTTTACTTTAATTTTTTTCTTATTTTTTATTTTTATTTTATTTTATCTAACTTTATTTTAATTTTTTTATTTTATTCTGAAGGAGCTTTAGCTCGGTACAGATATACAAATCAATAAATAAAAAAAAAATTTATTTAAATTCCAAGATTTGTGTGAAAGAATTTTAAATATATTTATCCTGTCAAAAAAAAAAATACAGTATTTATTTATTTATTTGTTTTCTGTACCGAGCTAGAGCTCCTTCAGAAAAAGTTAAGAAATAAAAAAAATAATAAAAAAAAAAATAAAATAAAAATAAAATAAAATAAAAATAGAATTAAAGTTAATAATAAAGAAGAAATAGTAAGGTAGCAATTACACTATGGAGTTGGGTATTCAATATATCTTGATTCAAAGGTTCTTATCGGGGGGTCTAATAACTTGTCGTCATTCTACTCGGCTAAAGAAAAAAAAAAATTAATACAGTATCGAGCTACTGTATCAAAACAATTCAATTAAATATATAAAAATTATAAGTTAAATTGACAATTAATTGAAAGAGTAACAAAATAAGTTAATTGATATAAAAGTACAATAAATTTTTAATATTAAAAGGAATAATATTGTCATTTAAAATGTAAACAAACATGAATTAAATAAAAAAAATATCATAAAAATATAAAAAGAAGGTTATGAAAATAACAACATTAGATTCTTGGTCAGAATCTTCAAAACAACTTGATAAATTAATTGTGCTATTTTTGGGTTCATCTTGGTCTAAAAAATGAAAAAATCTTTCAATCCCGGAAATTGTCACTTTTGAATTATATGGAACAACATTAGATTCTTGGTCAGAATCTTCAAAACAACTTGATAAATTCATTGTGCTGTTTTTGGGTTCATCTTGGTCAAAAAAATATAAAAATCTTTCAATCCCGGAAATTGTCACTTTTGAATTATTTGGAACAACATTAGATTCTTGGTCAGAATCTTCAAAACAACTTGATAAATTCATTGTGCTGTTTTTTGGTTCATCTTGGTCAAAAAAATGAAAAAATCTTTCAATCCCGGAAATTGTCACTTTTGAATTATTTGGAACAACATTAGATTCTTGGTCAGAATCTTCAAAACAACTTGATAAATTCATTGTGCTGTTTTTGGGTTCATCTTGGTCAAAAAAATGAAAAAATCTTTCAATCCCGGAAATTGTCACTTTTGAATTATTTGGAACAACATTAGATTCTTAGTCAGAATCTTCAAAACAACTTGATAAATTCATTGTGCTGTTTTTTGGTTCATCTTGGTCAAAAAAATGAAAAAATCTTTCAATCCCGGAAATTGTCACTTTTGAATTATTTGGAACAACATTAGATTCTTAGTCAGAATCTTCAAAACAACTTGATAAATTCATTGTGCTGTTTTTGGGTTCATCTTGGTCAAAAAAATGAAAAAATCTTTCAATCCCGGAAATTGTCACTTTTGAATTATTTGGAACAACATTAGATTCTTGGTCAGAATCTTCAAAACAACTTGATAAATTCATTGTGCTGTTTTTGGGTTCATCTTGGTCAAAAAAATGAAAGAATCTTTCAATCCCGGAAATGGTCACTTTTGAATTATTTGGAACAACATTAGATTCTTGGTCAGAATCTTCAAAACAACTTGATAAATTCATTGTGCTGTTTTTGGGTTCATCTTGGTCAAAAAAATGAAAAAATCTTTCAATCCCGGAAATTGTCACTTTTGAATTATTTGGAACAACATTAGATTCTTGGTCAGAATCTTCAAAACAACTTGATAAATTCATTGTGCTGTTTTGGGTTCATCTTGGTCAAAAAAATGAAAAAATCTTTCAATCCCGGAAATTGTCACTTTTGAATTATTTGGAACAACATTAGATTCTTAGTCAGAATCTTCAAAACAACTTGATAAATTCATTGTGCTGTTTTTTGGTTCATCTTGGTCAAAAAAATGAAAAAATCTTTCAATCCCGGAAATTGTCACTTTTGAATTATTTGGAACAACATTAGATTCTTGGTCAGAATCTTCAAAACAACTTGATAAATTCATTGTGCTGTTTTTGGGTTCATCTTGGTCAAAAAAATGAAAGAATCTTTCAATCCCGGAAATTGTCACTTTTGAATTATTTGGAACAACATTAGATTCTTGGTCAGAATCTTCAAAACAACTTGATAAATTCATTGTGCTGTTTTTGGGTTCATCTTGGTCAAAAAAATGAAAAAATCTTTCAATCCCGGAAATTGTCATATTTGAATAACATTGATTGTACTTCTTTTTGTTATTTTATTTTTCAATATTATTTTGTTTCCCCCTTTTTTGGCCTTTTTTATTTTTAGCTTAGTTTTTTTTTCAAAAGCGTTTTTTTTTTGATTTTTTTGTCTCAAGCACATTTTTTTTTAAATTTAATTTTATTTTATTTTCTCCTTGATATAAGTATAGCCTAGCTTTATTCAATAGATTTTCTTTACTTGTCTTTTCTTTATTTTTAATTTTTTATCCTTTTAAACTTTTTTGATTTAAATTTCTTTTTGTTTTTTACATTTATAATAAAGACAAATTTTTAGCTTTCCATTATTCTGTTCTTTTTTGCTTATGTGTCAGTTTTAAATTTAAAATTAAAATATTTTTCCAAATAAACATGTACTTCAAATATCAAAAAATTGAATTTAACTTTAGAAAATTTTAACCAGGTCTTAGCTATGTTGGATTGCTGCTGTTGGAAAATTTTATCGTGGGTCCTTCTGGCAATCATGATCACAGTCTTTTTAGTACTTTTCAATTTATTTATTTAAAATAAATTTTTCATCTAAAAAATTAGTTCAAAAGAATTATGAGAGCTATTTCAATTCCCTATTCCCAAATCACCCAGACCGAGAACGAACAATTTTTCTTAGATCCAAACACAAATAAAAAATCTAAATTTCCGTCCATTATGAGCAAATCTAGTCTTTATTTGTCGGTAATAGTACCCAGCTACAATGAACAAGTTCGCTGTAGGTAAGCTTTACCAAAAGAAAATATGTGTCTATCTTTTTTGTATCCTTTAGTACCTGTAATGCTTGACGAAGCTTTTGAATACCTTGAAAAAAGAAAAGTCTCTTTTGAGAAAAAAAAGTTCTATTTTCAATTTAATCTTTTCTTTTTCTAGAAAATTGATTCTGAATTTACCTACGAGATTATTGTGGTTGATGATGGAAGCAGGGATGACACATCGAAGGTGAATTCATTCAAATATTCATAATTAAATGAATTTTTTCTTATTCAGGTTGCGTTGGAATATGCAAAAAAATATACTACCCATGTTGTAAGGGTTCTGACCCAAGATTTTAATCGTGGTAAAGGAGGTGCAGTAAGAATGGTATTTTTTAAATTACCAAAAAAATTTCCAAAATTTATTTAATCTGATAATTTAGGGTGTTGTGAAGAGTAGAGGTAAACTTATTTTATTTGCTGATGCAGATGGAGCCTCTAAGTTCAGTGATTTTGAGAGATTGGAAAAAATTGTCAGAACCAATTGCTCTTCTTTGGAAGTAAATATTTTTTTTTAAATTTTTAAATATTTAAATTTTTTTTTTTAAACAGGATGATAAAATTGTTGTTTGTGGATCTAGAAGACATTTAGAAAAGGATTCAATAGCAAAGGTAAAATAATTGAAGGATTTTGATTTAAATTTGAGCTTTTTTTCGGCATATAATTGATTGAACTAGCTAAAATGATGAATTTTACTAGATATTTTATTAAAACCCTAGATAAAAAATTAAAATACAAGATAAAAAAAATGAAAAAAAATAGCAAATAAATTTTAATTGTTCTTCTTTTACTTTTAATTACTTAAACGTTTTCTTTAAGGCTTTGACACTCGATTTGGAGCTCATTATCTTTGTTTTTCTCTCGTTTTTTTTCTTGCACATTTTGATTTTCAACTTGAGCTTGAGCTTGATTTGAAGTACAAGGTAGCGTTGCTTGTAGATTTTCCCATGGTACTATTTCGTAAGTCTCGGTGCTTTAATCTGAATCCTCGCTACTATAAGATGAAAAAGATTCATTTTGGGTCATTTTTAGTTAAATATAGATTCCACGTAATTTAAGAAAGCAATTTATGATGGCATAAGATTAATTGAACTAGCTAAAAGGATGAATTTTACTAGAAATTATATTCAAAGATAAAAATGATGAAATCAACAAGATAATTTTATTTACTAATAGATAAAAGACAAAACACTATATAAAATTATTTTTTACTAGATAAAAAAATTATTTGATAGACAAGAAAATAAAAAAAAACTACATAAAAAAATTCTTTTATTGCGCGACTCATGAACATGAACATGATCAGCATCATTTTGATTTTTGTTTAAAGCAGCTCTTTTTTGTATTTATATGTATTTATAACCTATGTATGATCGAGTTTAATAAATTAATCTTAATCAAAATATTGATTAATTAAACAAAATAAAAACGATTGAAGTTTTTTTTACAAAAAACTTTTATTTAAAAGATATAAAATTTTTAAATATATATACAAAATTATTGTCTATGTCGACGCGTTTCGGCAATATTTTGCCTTCTTCAGGACAATCTAAAAGAAAAATCAATTTTTTAGTTTTTTTACACAAAAAATTTTTTTTCTAAAAAATATATTTCCACATTTTTTCAAAATAAATTATAAATAAATAAATTTTATTTTCATTTCAAAGAAGAATTAATTTAACTTTACAAACAACATTGTTTATTAATTTAATTTAATTTTAATTGTTTACAAAAAGGATAATGTTTTTATGAATTGATAATTAGGTATTTTTTGGTTAATTAAAGGAATTTTTAAACAATTGAATAAATGTATTAATTCAGTCTCTACTGATTTTCTAATTGAATCATCAATTAGATTACTTTTGAAAATAACAAAAACAAAGTCATGTGTATCATGATCTACTTTACCAAAATGGTTTGCAATTTCTGAGTTAGAGTCAAAATTTTAAAACTATTAGAGAAACTATTCAATTATATCTAGTTAATTAATAAAATTATCTAGCATTTTAATTTTTTTCTCTATTAAGTTAATAATTTTATCTAGGTGTTAAATTTTTTATCTATGAAATAATTTTTTTATAAAGTACATTTAATACATTTTATCTAGTAAGTTCATCTTTTTATATAGTATACATTAATATTATGCGATTTATATTATCAATTTAATTAAATATCAATTTATACTTTAATTATAAACTGGAGTTCAAAATTGTATTATCTAGTTTCAATTTTATCTGATGAATTAATCTTAATTTATATCAATTAATTATTTTAAATAGTAAATTCTCTTTATTTCTATTGATTAATTTTTTTTATAGGATATAATTTTTTTATCTAGTGAATAAATTGATTATATAGTAAAAATAATCTTTTTTATCTAGAGGTCATTATTTCGAACATTTTTGATGCATGGATTTCATTTCCTTGTTTGGTTTTTGTGTGTGAAAGGAGTCCGTGATACTCAATGCGGTTTCAAATTATTGACAAGACCAGCTGCATTGCAAACCTTTTCCAATCTGCACGTTTTAAGATGGTAAACATATTAAGTTAATTTTTTCCAAAAAGTAATTCTTCCATTTAAAGGGCTTTCGATGTAGATTTGCTATATATTGCTCAATATTTGAAAATTCCAATTTTTGAAGTAGACATCAATTGGCATGAATGCGAAGGGTCAAAAATAACTTTTGGCAGCTACATTCAAATGGGTTTAGATCTTTTGTCCATTAGATTACACTATTTATTCGGTGCTTGGAAGATTGACGCCAACTATCGGCCTGAAAACATTTAATTTTTTTTTTGCCCAATTATTTATCTTACTTTGTTGCCGTTTTTTGAATCATTTGATAAAATTTATTTAGTACAAAGAATCGAATAAAAAAAATATTTAAAAAATATTGTTTGTGAAACTTAATTAATTTACCTGTTAGTTCTAAAGACTGTTATAATAAAATTGATTAATTCATACCAAAATTTCAAAACAAAATTTTAATTCTTTATAAAAAATGAATTCAACAGTCTAGTTTAAAGAAAAAATTCAAAGAATCATTTGGCAATTAATTGACCATTTTTAATCAAATTTTATGCTAATTATGAATTGAAAATTAAATGTTTTGCTACACTTAATTTTCAATTAATTTAGAAAAAAATCAGTCTTAAAATGTAAGTTGTATTTCTTCTTTTTTTTTTAAACATGTGCCACATGTAACAATCTATTCCAATTTATGTCTTCTTAACTTTCATTTATTTAGCTTATTTACTTTATTTTGATTCTTTTTTTTATCTCATTTTTTTAACTTTAATTTAATTTTTTATTTTTATGTTATTTTTTTCAATTTATTCTGAAGGAGCTCTAGCTCGGTACAGAAAACAAATAAATAAAATAAATAAATAATTTACAATTAACGTACTTATCCGAATATAGTGACATGTCACTATTTGAAATAATGACATGTTAGTAAAAAATGAGCATCGATTTAAAAAAAAGCAATGTTCGATTTATATGACATGTCTTAAAAAATAAATAAGTTAACTTTTTTTTTCTAAATACATCCGGTTTTAATGAAATTCGGATTTAAAACATGATTAAATTTCCATTTTTAAAAGAATTTCTTAAAAGCTGAAACTATTTTAAATAATCTTAAAAATTAATAAAGTCAAAAGAGATTTGATGAGTATAAAAGAATTAACACCAAAAAGAAAAAAAAATACAAGGACAAAATAAATTATTTAAAGAAATATTGTTTTTAGAATTTTAGCTTTTCAAAAATTTTCTTTGAAATTGTGCTTCTGTCTTTTGTGTCAAATAAATTTCAAAATATTGGTATTTTTTTTAAATAACGTAATCATCCGAATTGAGTGACATGTCTTTAAGATAGAGTACTCTATTTTAGCGACATGTTATTCAAAATTGTGCACTGTTTAAAAAAAAATCACTTTTAATGACATGAAATTAAAAGTGAATAAATTTAAAAATTATTAAAAATAGTTTCAGCTTTTATGAAATTCAATTAAAAATGGAATTTTAATTATGTTTTAAATCCGAATGTCAATAAAACCGGATGTTTTTTTTTAAAAATTAACTTTTTTTCTTAGAAATCATGTCTTAAAAAATGAATAAGTTAACTTTTTTTTCTAAATACATCCGGTTTTAATGAAATTCGGATTTAAAACATAATTAAATTTCCATTTTTAAAAGAATTTCATGAAAGCTGAAACTATTTTTAATAATTTTTAAGTTTCTTCACATTTAATTACATGTCACTAATAATTTTTATTATTTTCAAAAACAGTACACTATTTTAAAGATATGTCACTCAATTCGGATGATAATGTTATAACTGTATTGTGAATTTCAAAAAAAAAAAAAAAAAAACAAAATTTTTCCCTTTTTGATAAATTAAAATTAAAGATAATAAAAAATATTTAAAAAAAAAAATGCAATTAAGTGCAACATACAGTGGTGTTCCGGATTTAGTAATTTACGATAATTTACGTGAGAAATAGTAGATTTACCAAATTTTACGTAAAATGTTGTAAATTTTCAAAAATAAAAAAACATAAATTTATCAGATTTTACGTAAAATTGGGAAATTTCGTACATTTACGTAAATTTATGTAAAAAAAAAATGTCCAAGAAATTTAAATGAAATTGAACGTCAAAAATGCAATTTCATCTCAATGTCATTTCATTCGAAGTGCCAAATTATTTCTATTTTTTGGACATTTTTTTTTACATAAATTTACGTAAAATGTTCGAAATTTACCAAATTTTACGAAAAATCTGATTAATTTACGTGTTTTTTTACTGTTGTAAATTTACAAGATTTTACGTAAAATTTGGTAAATTTACTTTTTTTTACGTAAATTACTAAATCCGTAGCACCACTGTACTTTGTTGAACCTTTTTTACCAAAAATATTTTTTCTAATGTTAAAAAAAGAAAACAAATAGAACATCAATAAGATTTAAATTGATTAATGATTTGATTTACTAAAATAAATAAAATAAAGATTTTATTTTAGGTAAAAAAGTTGCAACAAAGCATGATGCACAAAATTGCAGTATATATTTTTTTTAAATAATTTAATTATATTTAATTTATTTTTTCCAAAAAAATGAAGAATTTTTGTTCAATTTGTATTTGAAATTCACAATACCGTTATAACCACCAAATCTAAAATCATTTAAGTAGCGATGACTACATTTTAAAATTTTAATAAAATAAATTTTCAAATTGCAAACAAAAAGTTCGATTTGAATTGATGATAAAGATAAATAAAAATAAATTTCAAAATATTGGTATTTTTTTTTTGTTAATTAAAATTTCTGAATTTCTGTATTAATCCGAATTTATTGTCATGTCTTTAAGATAGAGTACTCTATTTTAGCGACATGTTATTCAAAATTGTGCACTGTTTAAAAAAAAATCACTTTTAATGACATGAAATTAAAAGTGAATAAATTTAAAAATTATTAAAAATAGTTTCAGCTTTTATGAAATTCAATTAAAAATGGAATTTTAATTATGTTTTAAATCCGAATGTCAATAAAACCGGATGTTTTTTTTTTAAAAATTAACTTTTTTCTTTTTTAGGACATGTCACTAAATTCGGATAATTGCGCTAATTTTAATAAATTTTTTTATTGAATTTAATGAAACATATTTTTTTCCTTGATGTTTCATCATCAAAGTTTAAAAAGCTCAATTTTTTCATTTTAAATTAATGAAAAATAATACCGTATTCCCTGGTTCGATATTGCAGCCTCAGAACCCGAAACACAGCTTTGGCGCAGGCAATAAATACCATCTTGCCCATGTTAAAACATTCTTAACTTACACTGCATGCGTCAAAGTTGTATTTCGAGTCTTGAAACACGTTTAAAGTAAAGTTTTTTAATTTAATGCAGCATTAACAATAGAGTTTCTGTCATAAAAATAAAAATTATTTTTTTAAATATTTTTGTTATTCGATTAAAAAAATACTTTAACTTGATTTTTGACGCGGTTTTATTTCTTAAATTTAAAATTGACTCGAAAAATATGTAAAATATTTTAAAATTAAAAAAAAAAAATCGAGTCGATATAAAAAAATTTTTAAGAAAAAAAACCGTAATAGAGTTTCTGTCATAAAAATAAAAATAATTTTTTTGAATTATGCATTTGGTGCAGGATCAGAAATTAAAACGAAAAAAAAATTACAAATGAATATTTTTATTATTCGATTAAAAAAAAAATATTAAAATTTAATTTTTGACACGGTATTTTTTCTTAGAAAATTTTTTATTTCGACTCGATTTTTAATTTTTTTTTAAATTTTAAAATATTTAACATAATTTTCAAGTCAATTTTAAACTTAAGAAAAAATACCGCGTCAAAAATCAAATTTAAGTATTTTTTTTTAATCGAATAATAAAAATATTCAAAAAAATAATTTGAGGAAATATTAATTACACAATTCAAAAATATCAATTACACAAAAAATTTATTATTATCACAAAATTTTTTTTTTTTCACATTCAGAAATAAAATAATGAGTTGTACAAATTTAAGGTTTTTTTTTTAATCGAATAATAAAAATATTCAAAAAAATAATTTGTACTTTTTCTTAAACTTTTAACATTTTTTAGTAAAAAATGCTTTTTTTTAAAAAAAAGTGTAAATAAGTTAAAAATATTAATCACCCAACACTAATTTTCCTAAAATTACGTAATTTAACACAACAATTTCTTAGGTCTTCTATCTAATTATAATAATAATAATTTGACTGTAACAGGAGTAATCCTGCAAGTGAGGGCTTTCCTCACTATGACAGCCGATTGTTTAGGATCGACTTGTAATTGTCATAGTTTGCTTTGAAACCGTTCTTAGTGCGGGCCTGAATTACTGTTGGTGGCAGTTGATTCCAAAGCGGGACGATTCGATTAGTAATGAAATATTCTCTTTGTCCGCAATTAATTGTTAATTTTCTTGATTTTCTATGTTTATTTCCTCTTATATCACTCGCAGGGCTTACTGCAGAAATCGATTTAGCTAGAGAGTTTGGCTTATACCAGTCTACAATGTTGAGACCGTTTTCGATTTTGAAATACTGGACTGCGTCGCCTCTTAATCTTCTTTCTTCTAAAGTTGTTAGATTTAGTTTTACTAATCTTTCTTCGTAAGTGAGAAATCTTAAGCCAATTACAAGTTTAGTTGCTCTTCTTTGAACTCGTTCTAGTATTTTGATATCGGCTTTGTTGTGAGGGATCCATACTGAAAAGGCGTATTCAAGATGAGGCCTAACGAATGAACAATAAAGTGTCTGAAACGAGTCGACTGTCCAGGTCTTAAATGCTCTTTTGAGAGAGCCGAGCACCGAGTTCGCTTTTGCTGCAGAAATTTTCGATTGTTCATTCCATTTGAGATTGTTTGTTATTTGGACACCTAGATCCCTTTCGGATTTAGTTTCTGTTAGCTTATGTCTTGAATCGTCTATGTCAAGCATTGTATACTCAGCAAATTCCTTCTCTTTTTTGCTCATATTCGATTTGGTTATGTGCATAACTTTACATTTAGGTAAGTTGAAGACCATATGCCACTCTTTGGACCATTCTACTTATTATTCTATTCTATTAATTATTTTAGCAATACATCTCAAATGATTAGTCAAGAGAATGTAAAATCTAAATCTGCTTCACTAAAAGGTTCAGTGATAAATTATCTTATTTTTGTCAATTTTATTTTCTTAATTTTTCAAAACTTATAGAAGAATTTTCTAGCTAACTACATCTGTAAAAATGAACTCATTTATTTTGCTATATTTTGATTATTGTTTCACGCTTGAATATTATTTTTAAAAAATGCAATAATCGAACTTGATAAAATTTATTATTTTTCGATTTTTAAATTCTTTAAATTTAAAATTTAAGCTAATAACTTCAATGACATAAACAACTTTCTAGAAATGTATGGTTTACATAATTTTCAGCATTTATTTTTTATTTATTTCTTTGTTTTTCTGTACCGAGCTTGAGCTCCCTCTGAATCAAAAAATAAAAAGTACTTCCTTAGTTCATAGTTCTTCCTTAATACATGGTCTGTGAATCTAAATTTTTAGTTAAATTCAATATTATTCACTAATATTAAATCGACTTAGTGGTTGGGAAATTAAAATAATTTTGAAGAAGTTTAAGAGTTAATTTATAAAAGGTTTGTTTTGGTGCTGAAAAAATAATTAGAAAAGTTTTTTTTTTCATTAATGGTTTCAAAGAGACAAGTTTGCTTTTAAAAAAATTATTTTACAAAGAATTGTATAAAAACTAGATTTTTCATTCATTAAATTTTTCTCTGTCAAATTTTTTAAAAAGAAAATTCAAAAATTTGAAAAATATTTATCATAAAAAATTTTTAGAAAAAAATTTATTCAAACAAAAATATTTTTCATTTAATCTAAAAATTTGACTCATTTTTCATCAAATTAGTCACATTGCAATTTTTCATAAAATTTAAAGAAAGGCAATGTAGCTTAGATTTTGGAGTCTGAGTAGGCATAAAAATTCGAAAAAATTATTAACATAAAAATTGAATCATAAATTTGAAATGTTTGAAAAAATGTTAAAGAAAAAAAGCATATTTTAAAAATAAATTTTTAATAAAATAAAATAAAAAGCTATGTCTCAAAGATCATTTGATCATTTATTCAAAGTTTTGTTAATTGGTGAGTCGTCTGTGGGAAAGTCTTCAATAATTCTCAGATACATTGACAACTCTTTCGATGAAAATTTTGTCTCAACAATTGGAGTCGATTTCAAAATAAAGACATTGGAAATTCAAGGAAAAACAATCAAGCTTCAAATATGGTATTTTATAATTAACATTTTTAGGTGATCATGTGATTATATTATAAAACAATTTTTTAATTTTGACCATAAAAATAGCAATCTTTACCATAATTTGTTACTTTTGGTCATATAATCACATAACTGCCTTTATCAAGAGGAAAACTTCTTTAAAAATTTTAGGGATACAGCAGGACAAGAACGTTTTCACTCGATTACTTATTCTTTTTATCGCGGAGCTCATGCAATTTTGCTAGTCTATGATATCACACAAGCTAGATCATTTTCAAGTTTAGCCACTTGGCTAAGAAACATTGAACAGGTAATTTTTCGATTTTTAATTTTAAAATTTTTTATGAATTAAATTAATTCATCAAAATGTTTAAAAAAATTTATGAAATATAGCTTCAGTTTCTAGTAATGCATTATTTTAACAGATAAAAGTTAGTGTATTTAAACTCATCTTAAAAATTCACCTTAAAAATAATTAAAGTGGTGATTTAACTTGAGGATTTGACTAAATTTTACGATAATTCACGTAAAATCCCATAAGTAAAAAATTAAGAGTTTACAAAAGTTTTCGAAAATTATCGTAATTTTACGATATTTTTTTGGGGGATAATTTCTTTATTGCACTAATTTCTTCTTTTTTTTTCACCAAAAAAAAATTCATTTTTATAAAAAATCACTTCATGTTTAAAATTAATTAATTTACATAAAATATTTTTTTGAATCTAAAAACTCTCTTTGATAATTAAATACCAAATTTGAAAAATGAAACAATCGATGAATCCTTTGAAATGTTTAACGAAATGATTTAATGCGAATAAACAAATTGCCAATGTTACTGAACTCAATTTGATTTCAACCAGTATTTCACTTTAAACAATAGTATCAAAAGAGTTAAGCTAAATAAAGCTGAATGGCAATTTAGTAAGTGTACTTGTAAAGCTTATTTTAAGGATTATTTATGTAAGCATATTGCTGCTTCAGCGGTTAAAACCAAGTAAGTCGAACCAAGTAAGTGGAACCAAGTTTCATGACTATTGGTATGAAGAAAAACCGTGGTAGAAAAGCAAAAGCAAAAGATTGGTTTTTCAAAGAGACTAATTAGATTAAAAACAATTTTGTATACGTTTAGTGAATTTATATATTAAAAAAACAAAAACACAAGAATATTTTTTAAATAATAGAATATTTTTTGGAGAAAAAAAAAAGGTTGCCATTTTTTTTATATATTTTTTGTTAATTTTAGTAAAAATGAAAATAGCAAAAAGTTTTGAGAATTTTTTTTTGTTGAAGAATTGAAATTTTTTAATTTTTTTTTTACAAAATTATTCTGGAAAAAAGTTAAGATTTTTTGCGTAAAATTTCGTAAAAATTGGTAAATTTTGTTCAAAATTTAATTATACAAAAAACATAACAAAAAGATATGATAATATCAAATTTTATTTAAGAAATTAAATAAAAAAATTTTTAAACAAAATTTACATATTTTTACATTTTTTTCCAAATAGTAACTATTTTTACAAAATTTTACAGATTTACTTAACTTCTTATTAAATTTTTTCCAGTATAATTTGGTAAGAAAAAAATTAAATAATTAGAATTTATCAACAAAAAAAAATTTTCTCAAAAAATTTTGGCAATTTTTATTTTTACTTATGTTAACCAAAATTTTCGTAAATTCTTAATTTTGGACTTATTGGATTTTACGTGAATTATCTCTAAATTTAGTCAAATCCTCGTGTCAAATCAGCACTGTACTAAAAATAAAAAAATTTTGAAAACACACAGAAAATTAACATTTTTGGTTTAATTTTTTTTTTTAATTTAAATCAAGTTAAGATAATCGAAACTAAAGCACTGTCAAATTTTTTCATTTTTCAAAAACGATCCTTAATCTGCAACTTGGAACGATAAAATCAAAAAATTTCATGGAAATCTATCGAAAAGGTCATAAAAGAAATTTTATGGGGTAAAATTTTCATTATTTTTCAAAAAACAAAACCGTTTTTTTATTAAAAAAATCGCTTCATTTTAAAACTATTTTTCGACCAAAATAAAGTCTGGTCAGGTTTTTTATGATTTTTAGTTATTTTTTAAGATGGGGTTAACTCATCGAATTTAACTTATTATTATTTAATTAATTAATTAATGAAATAACTTGATTTCTTAAACATAAGAATTAAAAATTTCTTTTGTTGCTGAAAAATTATTCGATGAGTATTTAAACAGTTTTTCTTTAAAAATGTCCCAACAATTTGAAAAAAATTTGATCAGACTTATTTTTTGTCGAAAAAATTATTTTATGTCAAAAACTAAATTTTTTCTTAAAAAAAAAAAAAAATATTGCTCCAAAAAACAATGAATATATATTTTTATTAATTGATCCATTTACTCATAAAATCTTACGATGATCTTATTTCAAACATTTCTTTCAAAATTTTTTAGGCAAAATTTTTTTTAAAGTTGTCACTCACTTCTCTAAAGTAAAGTACAATGATTTTTTTTAAATAATACAGTTTTGATTGGATCATTGAAATTTATCATTTTCACCTTAATTTTCGAAATCTTACGTTAATTGGAATAAACAAAGTACAATAAATATTTTGCAATTTTTTAAAAAAATAATCACTTTTTTCCCTTTTTTTTATTTTCGTTCCTTTTAAAAAATAGCAAATTTAAATCAAAAAAATAGAAAAAATTGAATGTAATAATTCTTGTTCTGATAAAAAATAATATATATTAAGGTTATAGAATAAAGATGATTTACAGTCATGCTTTAATGAATCAAAAAAATTGGTTTTTCAATAATAACCTGTAAAAGGGAATTTTAAAAAAATGTCAAAAACTCGTTTTTTTTTGGCTTTTATTATTTTACCATTTTTAAAAATTCCAATTTTTTCTAATGAGTATTCAGTAATTAATTAGACAGCAAAGAAATAATTTGTGATTATTTTTAAAAAAATTAGTGAATTTTGAGATCAATTTTAAAATTCCAAAATAAAGGGTAAAAACATTTTTTCCATTGATTTTAAATAGGAAATTTTGTCGACTTATAAATTCTTTAAAGTAATAATTTTTAATTTTTTTCAGCATGTTGACAACGATACCTTGAAATACATAGTTGGCAACAAGTGTGATTGTTCTGAATTAAGAGTTGTCCAGAAAAAAGAAGGCGAAGAAGTAATTTTAATTTTTTTTTTTTTTTTTTTTTTAATTTTTTTAATTAATTTTAATTCAAGATTGCTGAAAAGTTTATGGCCGACTTTTATGAGACAAGTGCAAAAATGAACACTAACATTGATTCATTATTCAAAAACATATGCTACAAAATTTTGGCAAAAAAACTATCAGAAAAGTCGAACAAAAGCGACGACTCAACTGGACAAAATGACCAAAATTCTTATTCTGTCGAGTCCTTATTATTGTACACCAATTCATCAATTAATAGAATGAGTTCAAACTGTTGCTAAAATCCGCTCCAATTCAAATAATCAAAATAAAAATAATTTTTTTAAATAATTTTTTAATTTTTAAATAAATTTTTCAATCAAAATAGTATTTAATACAAGGAAAGATATTTGAATAAGAAAAAAAAAAAGATAAATTATTTTGTATCCATTTGGTCGTCATCGGCTTTCTTCTCCCTTTTTTGCTGTGCATAAGTTTCCATTGCTTTGGCAAAAGCTTCCAGATTGCCTTGAGCAGCGGCGCTAGTTACCTCGTCGGGCAGATTGAATTGCTGAAGCAAGGGACCAAGCTGACCACTTTGCAGCGCATGTCCAAATGAGCTCATGGCTTTTTTGAACTGTGGCGTGGTCAGAGTTGTCCGAACTTCTTCTTCTGTTTTGGGCAGTATTTCTGAATCTGGCAGGTGCTGCATCAACCGCTGCTGAATTTCGTTGTTGGCCAAAATTGGAGCCATCAGATCCAATGGAACCAGCTCGGATAAATCCACTTCTTGTCGTCCGGGCAGCTCCTGAGTCAAATTTCCGAGAATATTTTGAAAATCACTGAACTGCATTTTTTGTGCCGACTCTTTTTTGCCTTCGCTTGACTCAACTTGGCTGGGCTTTTTTTCTGACGAGCTTGCTGCAGTCTGCTCTGGTCGAGTGGCCGAAACTGTGCTCTGAGCTCTGGATGGTCTTAAAAATTTACTTTATACAATTTCAGATAGAAGAATAAAAAATTTTTTAAATTTTAATTTTGTTCCAAAATTTTGTATTCATTTAAAAAAAAAGAGCTTAAAAAAACCAAACAAAAATAATTAAAATTTTTTAATTTACTGGGAACTTGGAGCAGTTGATGTTCTGTTGGATGAGGGAGAATTGACTGGCATAAATCCTCCGAGAAACATCTGCAGCTGTTGTTCGCTCATGGAACCGATTAAATTGTGCAGCTCACTGCCTTCCATTCCACTAAGCTCCTGGTTCAGCACATTGGCCAGATTACCACTGGTCGTGGCACGCTCTCCCGCGCTAGTTGACGAAGATGAAGAGCCCGGAGCTGGCGGATTGTTCAGGCTGTCATTTACTTTTTTCCACAACTTTTCATCTTTGTCCGATTCTGTTTCTTGCATCCAAAAAAATAGCTTTTTGTTGGAGCTCTTGAAGCGGAGCAAGTACACACGACCAGTAGTGCACTGGGACACTTTTTTGATCTCAACATCATCAGGAAAAATCATCAGGTCCTTGGAAAAAAAGATTTAGAAATTTTTTTGTCAGTGCCAAGTTTAGGTATACGTCTTCAACAATTCCGCTAGTGCGGTCCTTCCAGCAAAAATGCATCAGAGCATCATCAGATTGGTACACATAGACAAGACCTTTTCGCTTGTCCGGATGGACTGTTTTGTTTACCATGCTCATTTTGCCGGCTTTGAATTCGACCAAATTTTTTGATTTGGAAGATTGGCTGGAACCAAATAGTGCACTTGACATTTTATCAGAATTTCAAAATTTTTAAATTTTTAAAAGCGCAAAATCAAGCTATTTTATTCAAAATAATTACGAATCAAATTTTAAAAGATTTTAGTCCATGTTAAAGCTTAAATAATGAAATAATTTATGCTGAAATTTTAAGTTTTTTTTGCTGTTCAAAAATTGGTCAAATATACCATTTTAAAAGTGAAGATAATTTTGTTAATTTTGATATTTTTTTGCTCTGGATTTTTATCTAATTTTTAGTTTTGATTATATTTAAATTTTTTTAAAATAATCATTTGAATAAATTGTTTTTAATTTTATTACTTGTTCTTGATAAGAAAATTAAAAAAAGAAAGCTTAATTGAAATTTTTTTTAATTTGAAATGTGTTTTAGTATTGTTCGATCTTAAAATAGAAAAATAAGTTATTTGTCTATAAAGTCTGATTTTTTAATTTGAAGAATGAAAGTTTTTTTATTGATATTTTTTGACAAGCAAATTGGTCATATTTTCCACATAAAGTAAACTTTTTTATTTTAAAAAATAAAATTTTGATTTTGTTCACAAATTTGATTCTGAGATAAAAATAAAAACCTAAATTTAACAGAGGATTTTATTTTTGGTAAATTCAAAATGATTTGTATATAAATTTAAAGAGTTAGATAAATAAATATTATAGGACCACCTTTAAGGAAGTTATGACTGACTGAAGACAAGTCAAAATAGTTTTGAACTGTTTTGCATCAAGAAACTAATCTTTTAAAATTATTCATAAAGAAGCCAATAGAAAAAAAAAAGAATCCAAAAAAAAACTAAAGAAGACATACTAAAATAGTATTTTCCATTTAAGAACCAAAATTTTGATGATGATTTTTTCCCATAATTTTTACTTTTCCGATTCTCTTTTATTTTCTCAACTCCTTCCAGTCTTAGAAAAAACAACATTTAAATAACATGGGATAAAAATTAATTATTTATACTCTTTGAAGCAACTAAAATTTAAAAAAAAATTAAACTAATTCAATAAAAATTTTATTTATATTTTTATTTTTTTATAAGAAATTTTTTTTTTGGGTCTGGTAAATTTTATGACCAACAGTTCACATAATTTATTTAGAAAAAAACACTTTTGAATTTTTAAGAACAGTTGGCCTAAGTATTTACTTATAAAAATTTAAATGTAATGTAATGTTTTTTGTTTAACTGAATTTTGAGTTGTTCTTAAAAATGAATAATATCTTATAAATTAAATTTTGCCAACCTTTTATAAATTAAGATAATTTTTTTACATCATTTTCAATAAAATAACTTGTGGATCATATAATTTACGAGCATAGATAATATATATCCACAAATCCAGTAAAAATCTTCACTAATTTAGTAAAAAAAAAAATAACACAATCAATAAACAATTAACTAATACAGTTAATAATATTTATTTCAGAAAAAGAACACAAAAAATAAAAAAATATTACATAAAAAGATGAAAAAACACTAATTCAATTAAATCATAACTTTATTTTAATTTTATTCACTAATTAAGTAAAAAAAATTACATAAAAAAAATAAAAAAATCACCTATTTTTTTTCGTACAGCCATTTGAACAATAAAAACCTTATTTTTTTTAACATTTTAGTGTTACACTTCTTACAACTTATTTGAATGCTATTTCATTTGTTTTCTCCATAATTTTTTTCTTTTTGGGATTTCATTATTATATATACTAAATAAAAGAGGACTAATTACTGAGCCTTGAGGAACACCTTCAGTTATTTGATATTCTTCGCTCAGATGGTCATTCACATTTACCTTAAATGTCCTAGAGTCTAAAAAGGATCTAATCCAGTTAGTCAAGTAATTAGGTGGATTTATTTTAATCAATTTATAAAGTAAACCTTCATTCCAAACCCTATCAAAGGCTTTAGAAATATCAAAAAAAAGGCTGCAAAGGTTATTATGTGGTTACTAAAATAATTTTTTTCTTGTTGATGCTAATGATATTGATTTTTATAAATTAATTAGTGTCAATTATTAATTATAAGTTAATTGAGTACTGTTTTAGTTATATATTTATCAAATTAGTGCAGGTTTTATCTAATCAGTTTCGCTCTATTTGATATGTTTTATTGATTTTGTGAATAAAAAACCGAATTAGTTTTTATTTAAAAAATTATTTAAAAGTTTATTAAAAAATTAAGCATTTTTTAAATTAAATTAGCTTTTTGTCTTTATATTTCAACATAACGTTTTTAACTTGTAATATTTTTTTTTTTTATATTTTTTTTATTCTGAAGGAGCACTAGCTCGATACAGATAAACAAATAATTAAATTTTAATGAAATAGTAATATTTTTACTGAATTTGTGATATTTTTTTCTAAATTTGTGGTGACGTTTCCTGACGTCCAAAATTTACCAGACCCAAAAAAACAATAAAGAATTGCTAATAAAAAAATAAAAAATAAAATAATATTTTTTTATTTAATTAGTTTAAATTCTTTTTTTAAAAATTTCAGTTGCTTCAAAGAGTATGAATAATTAATTTTTATCCCATGGTATTTAATTGTTGTTCTTTCTTAGACTGGAAGAGTTGAGAAAATAAAAGATAATCGGGAAAGTACAAATTATTGAATGGGGAAAAAATCATTTATTATTTATTATTTATTTGTAAATCTGTATCGAGCGTTAGCTCCTTCAGAGAAAAATAAAAAATAAAAATAAATAAAAAAATGATTAAAATAAAAGTTACTGAATAAAATAAGAATTAAAAATATAGTTAAATAATTGAAATTTGAAAAGGAAATAAAAGAAAAGAAAAAAAGAAAGGAGAAAAGAAATAAAAATCGTTTTTGAAAGGCAGAAAATAGACACCAGAGTTACAAAAGTTATATCGATATAGTTTTCAGAAAAAAAAGAGTCTATGACAAGGTAGCAATTACACAATGGAGTTGGATAGTTAACAAATCTAGATTCGAAACCTCGTCTATACTCATTTACCAGTCTAAGAAGTAATGGATCAGAATTAGTAAGTCCAGCCCTAACATATCTTTCGTTCAATTCAAAAAGCCGGTTCGAAATTGTATGAAATTTTAATTTGTTTTGGGCCTCGTGGTATAAAATGCTTGAGGGGGTGTCAACCCTTAGTTTAAGAATGGATCGAACTGCTGAGTTTTGAATAGTTTGAAGTTTTTTAATGTTAGTATCAGATAAAGAGTTTAAACAGGGAAAATTATAGTCTAAAATGGAACCAATACAGTCAATTGGGGTAAATGTGATAATTCTTTACTTTGGGCCTTAATAAAATCAGAAGGGAAATAGCTTATCAGGAGATTTTTTTTTTATAAATGAAAAAACTATTTTTTTCTTTGATTCAAAAAAATTTATTAAAAAAAAATAAACGGTTCAAATTTTATAATGAAAAGAATACAAAACGGTTAATTATCATTGTATGGGGTAAATACGATAAAATAGTTTAAAATGCAAAAAAGAAAAAAATAAGAAAAAAACAAGCAAACATAATATAAGAAAATCAAAAAGAGATTTATTTACAATTGTGAGAACAATAAAATTCTAAACTTGGTTCGAAGCCTGATGGTAGACATTTAAAGCAAGACCAGTTAGAACACTTTGATTAATATATTGATTGATATTTGATTAAGGGCCTTTTTGAGGGTGTCCTCAGAGTATTTTGGAGGACTACTATTTGGTAATTTGAAGTTTTCGAGTCATTTTCAAAATTAATTTAGTTTTTCAAAATTTTGGTTTTTATCGCAATTTATATTCAATTATCGGTTCAACCCGAAAGTATAAGAAACATGTTTTTATTGAATTTCTCAAAAACCGTTATTTTTTTCTGAAATCTAAGTCCAGATTTGAACTCGTCATCAAAAATTACATATAATAGGGTCTTTTGTTTAAAATAAACGATAATGGACAAAAAGTTTTTTTTTCACAAACTCGGTTCTTTTGATATGGGATTGTTAATTGGCGGAAGATTAAAAAATAAATAAAAATTTTTTATAAAATATTTTTTTCAAATTTTGTAAAGGGATAGTTTTTTTATATATTTTTTTTTATTTCATTCAAAAATTATTATCCAATCCAAGAATTTACAGTGGTTGAAAAAAAGAATTTTCATTATTACCCCATTATCGGTAAAAGGTTAGCCGTGAGTCAAATCTGATGCCTAAGAATTTGATTTCGTCCTGTCGCTTTAAATTGCCCCTATATATTTTCAAATCAAGATTGAGCTCTTCTCTTGTTGATTTTGTGAGTATCATGTAACAAGATTTTTCAATTGAAATCTTCATTTTCCATTTTGTTAACCATCGTTCTAATTCTTTAAGGTAAGTATTGATCCTAAGTTCAATGTTTCTTTTAGATATATAGATAAAAAAGGTAACTAAGTCATCAGCGAAAAGAAAAGAGTATTCATTATTTGTTTTGTCTTTTCTTGGTATATCGTTAATAAAAATACTAAATAGGAGGGGGCTAATTACTGAACCTTGCGGTAGTGATGTTATTTGGATTGACGTTTTTCAAAATTTGTTTAAATTTCATCCAAATTTTAGACAATTTTATTTAAATATTGAATTCAAACAAAAATAAATTTAACTTGGAATAACAAATAAATTTTTATTTGATTCCAAAGTTTGAATAAATGAAAGATTCAATTACTAAAACCAAATAAAAAAAATTTAAATAAGGAAAAAAATTAATTATATATTTGAATATTTGAATTTTAAAATCGAATTAATTTAAAAAGAAAAAAACGAATCGAATAAAAAATTGTCTAATAAATATTTTTTAAAAATTTGAATACAATACACTATAAACGTAACTTCAACTTGGGACTTTTAAACAACTTTGGTTTTATTTATACAATTATCCATTGAAAGAAAATATTTTATTAGCCATTTATTGAAGCTAATTACTTTTAAACTTTAATAAAAAGTTTCCGTATTTTTGAAAATTGGTGATAAAATTTTAATAGAAAATGATGGTGAATGATGGTCTAACTATTAAGCCAATTTTGTAAAATTAATTAAAATATTTTCTTATATATTTTACCTGTTTCTGTCATTTAAAAATTGGAATATTAACAAAAGGTAAATTTATTTTTCATTCAAATTTGACCAAAATTAAATACCAAAAATTTCGAAAGAATGAAAATTTCTTTGGTTTCCAACTCTTCCTAATTTCACGTAAATTCTATTAATTTTACGTTAAAAACATTAATTTGAATTATCTTTTAAAGGACTTCTGTAAATATTTAGAATTAAATTCAAATGAATAAGAACTTAATTGAAAATTTTAATATTGTTTATAATAATTGATTTTTTTAATATTCGAAGTGAGTTTTTGATATTTTTAATATTTCATTTAATATTTTTTTAATTATATTCAAGAATTTAACTTTAATTTAAACAAATAATAAATCACTTTTTCAAATTACAAAAATTTTTTTTGTGCATTTAGTCAAATTTTTAGCCAAATTGCACATTTGATTTCTTTTTTAACTGATTTTTGTTTTCAAATCAAAAAATAATTTGTCTTTTAAATTTGGATCATATTTTATTTGAATAATTAACTTAATTTAAAAAAAATTTTAGTTTATAATTAAGATATTTAAAAATTCGAATTTTTGGTTTAAATAAAATAATTCTTCGAATCTTATTTATCCGAATAAAAATTGTTCAAATAACATCACTACCTTGCGGTACTCCGGCTTTGATTGGGAAATCATTGCTTTTTTGTCCATTCACATTTACACAAAATGATCTTGAGTTTAGAAAAGATCTGGTCTAAGAAATTAAGTACTTTGGCAATTGCATTTTGATCATTTTGTACACAAGCCCCTCATGCCAGACTCTGTCAAATGCTTTTGATATATCAAAAAAAGACAACACTTTTTTTTTCCTGTTAAACGATTCAGTTTTTTAGGGAAAAAATCATCGAAATTGTGGTTCTTAAATGGAAAATAGCTTAAAAGTATTTTGGCACATTTTTAGTATGTCTTCTTTAATTACCCATAATTTCCTAGCAAATGATGCTAAAAAAATTAATCTACATATCAAATGATTTAGCTTTTCCACTTCTTTATCTAAAAATCTAATCTATTTTGGTTAATTAATTTATTGATCATTAAGAATTTTCCGGAAATAAAATGAATAAATAAAAAGTATTAATCGCCATTTAATTTAAATTCAATGCATTTCTTATTTGACTAAAATTAGATTTAAGTAGCATCTATTCGGAGTTAAAGTTTTTTGAAATTCAATAATTGTATTAAATACTTCATCTTCATCCTCATTTTGATTTATTATTATTGTTTATAAGCTCTTTGATTTCGTTCCAGATATTTTTAAAAAAGCTTAAATCTAGCGATCTTGGAATATCTTTTAAAGCTGCTACCGATTTTGCAGAAAAAAGCATAAAATTTAAATAACCATTCGGTAAAAAATAATTAATTTAAATGTAGCTCTTTTTAGGAAAATTGAAGTTCATGATCAAATTTAAATTTCAAATCAAAATTTTTAGATTTTTATTTAAACTAAATGGTATTTTTTTTTTAAATTATTTAATAAAAAATGACTTAACTTTATTAAACATGATTTGTTTAATCTTTATTTTAATAGAAAATTATATGAATTTTTATCTAAAGAAAAAAAAATATCTTAATCAATATTTTGAAATTTTGCAATACAAAATTTAATCATGTTTCGCCGTAATATATTTTAATTAATATCAAAATATCATTTAAAGCCATGATTTGGATACCTTAATGTGCATTTTAAATTTGTCTTTAAAGTTTTCGAATAAAGATTTTAATCGATGATAATCATTTGATTAATTAGAAAAAAAAAGATTAATTTGTTTTGTAAATTATAATAATAAACACCTTATGTTTAATTAAAAAATAATAAAAAAAAGCTAATTTCATCATTTTTATTAAAATTTGAATGAATTAAATTTTAATCATTTGATCATGTTCATGAACTTCAAGTTGCCCTTTTTTTACCAAAAATCTTATAAAATTTTTAATTCTTTTATTCTTTTGTCAACTATCACATTTCCAAAATCGGACTTAAATTATGTGACTTTTATGACTATTTGTTTGCTATTTATAATAATTTAACAAAAAAAATTCATATTTACCTAATAAAACGTTCAATTCATAGAATTATTTTCATTGAAATTTTTAATCGAAAAAAAATTGAAAAAAAATTCATAGACAATTGACACTTGACGAAATTATTATCAATTGGCTAAGAGTTTTTCTATCACCAAAACTCATCATTTTCCTAAAATTCCTCTTTGCTCTCTAAAAATACTCTTGTGAAATAAAAATGCTTTTTTTGTCTTAAAATACTTAAGTAAAATTAAAATGATTTTCTTAAAAAAACATTATTGAGAAAAAAAAAAAGTAAAAAAAAATAAAAAATTTAAAAGAATTGGAGTTGTTGGTCTGATTGTCAATTTCAATGCCTATTTTGTTAAAAGATATGTAAACTCTTATCTTCGATCGAAGACTCACTAAATTTCTCTTCGAGATCAATCATCTTTTTAAAAATAATTTTAAATTAAAGAAGTTATTTTATTAGCAAGTAGTAATTTTGTTTCATAAAAGTATTTTTAGAAAGGAGAGATTTTTTGGTGATAAAAAAAGTAAAATTAATGCCAAAAAAAATTTAAGGCCTTAAAAATTTTTCAAAAATCTATCAAAAATGAAAATTCTAATTGAAAAAAATGAATTATTGGAGTGAGTTTTTTTTGAGAAAATAAATCAATAACTTGTTCTAAAAAACAACTTTAAATTAATGAAATTTAATAAAATATTTTTCTATTTACACAATTTTTATGAAAAAAAATTCTTTGAATATTTTTCTTTGATTTTTGTCTTAATTTATTAATTTTTCTATGAATTGATAAGTCATCAAAGCTTTATTTATTTATTTAGTTGCTTATCTGTAATGAGCTAAAGCTATTTCAGACTCTAAAGAAAGGCCTTAAAATTTTTTTTTTTTTTCAAAAGAAAATTGTGATTTATAAGTTAATTTATAAAAAAAAATAATTTTTATGATAAAATGAACTTTTGTCCATCAAAAAATTCTTTCGGACACAACTTTTTTATACTGAATCACATTATTCAATAAAATTAGCAAAATATGTAACCATTTCTTTGAGTATTAGTGTTGGATGCGGTCAAGACAAACCGGTCCATTACACGGACGGTTTTTTGCGGTCATTTGGCCGGTCAGCCAAGCGGTCTAATTTTTGGACCGCCAATATAAACGGTCTAAAACATACGGTCTAAGATATACGGGCGGTCAAAATTTTGGACCGTATAAAAAAACTGTTGAGCAAAAAAGAGGTGATAAGATAATAAAAAAAATAAAAATTTAAGATAATTTAATATGTTTATTAATTAAAAAAAAACAGTTTTTTAATTAAAAAAAAAACAAATTCAAAAAATTCAAAATTCATAATTTTATTCAAAAATAAAATAAAAAATAAAAAAATTTTATTCAAAAAAAAAAAAAAAACAAATTAAAAATTTTATTTAAAAATAAAAAAAAAATTTAATTTTTTGAATTTGTTTTTTTTAAATTAAAAAATTGTTTTTTTTAATTAATAAACATATTAAATTATCTTAATTTTTTACTTTTTTATTATATTATCACCTCTTTTTTGTTTAACAGTTTTTTTATACGGCCCTAAAATTAGACCGTTTGGCTGGCCGGCCAAATGACCGTCCGTTTTAAGGTTGTCCGGCTAATGCGGACACGGTCGCGGTTTCTGAAAATTTTGGCCGGTTAAGTGTCCGCTTGTACGGATCCCAACACTATTAAGAATTAAAAAAGAATGTTGGAATTTTTCAAAAATTTTATTTCATATTTTAATTCGAGTTTAAAAATTTTATATAAAATACTCGATAGAAAGAAAAAAATGCAGTTTAGCATTAGTAATTGATTATATACTGCAGAGACAAATCTCATGAAGGTGAAAGATGTTTTTTCGTGTATTTCATCAGTAAATGTAAAAAAACCAAATAATTAAACCAACAAAAAGAGAAGAAAAATTAGAAAAAAAATGCAGTTAATAAAAATTTTAACAACAATTTGGTTTATAGGAGATACCAAAGTTTGAGCTTGGTGTTTGCACATTAAACGGCTTACTGGGGTTAATGTTGGGCATTTCGGGCTTCTTGTCCGGTTGCTTTTCCAATATTCTAAGTGCCATATCATGAAACGCTCTTGTCACATTTACATTTGTTTTTGCACTTGTCTCCAAAAACGGAATGCCATGGTTCTTGGCAACTTCCTCACCACGCTCAGCTTCAACACCGCGCTTATCCTCCATGTCACATTTATTTCCAATAATCATTTTTACCACGTCCTCATTTGCATTCTTAAATAAAAAAAATACAAAAAATTATAAAATTTAATAAATTTAAAAATTAAATTTTTTTTAAAATTGCACCTCATCAATATTGCGTAGCCATTTTCCAATGCTGTCAAACGACTTTGGGTCTGTAACATCGTACACTAGCATGATGCCCATCGCACCACGGTAGTAAGTTGAAGTAATGGTGAAAAAGCGTTCTTGACCAGCAGTGTCCCTATGAAAAATTTTTTTTTTTTTTTTTTTCAAAAATAAAAATTAACAAACCATATTTGCAGTTTTATTTTTTTGCCATTTAATTCAATAGTCTTCATTTTGAAGTCAATACCTTTGGATGAAGTTGATTAGGAAAAAAAAATGCAACCAGCTTAAATTACCAATGGTAGATATGAATGAAGAGTTGAAGGAGTCATCGGCGAAGCGACAAAGGATGCATGTTTTGCCGACGCCGGAGTCGCCGATGAGAAGAATCTTGAACAAATAGTCGTAGCCTTGTTTAGCCATTTGCCATCTAATTTGCCAAATTAAAAAAAAAAGTCTGGAAAAGAGAAAATTAGTGGTGTTTAATTCGCGCAAAAAATTGACGTGGAAGTGACTAACTGCACTTAAGCTGTGACTAAATAATAATTAATAACTTGGAAAATTATAATTAATTATTTTGAGTTATAGATGATGAAAAATTTGCATGTATAAAAATAAATATTTTACAAAAAATGGTGAAACTGATTAAATCAAAGTGAAACTAGTTTAGTTTAGATAATTATTTACATAATTCAATTGTAGTTGTTCTTTGAGGATGGATTCAAGTGATGCAACTTTGTATTTTTGTTTAATTTTTGGAAAAATGCAAAATAAAAAATTTTAATTTTGGAAAATTTATTATGTTTTCCAATACCGTACTCAAGTTGTCTTCAAAGAATATTTTATGATAAATTAAAAGAGAAAATGAGATTAAAGTCCAGTTAAATTTTGAGCGCTTCAAATTTTAAACTAGATACAGAAATTTCAACAATAAAAACATTAACAAAAACTTTTGAACTTTTTCATTTATTTTTTGAATAAATTTAGAAAAAAAAGTCATTAATAATGATTAAGTAGTTATTTAAATCAATTTTTATTCTCCTCTAAAAAATACTATTAACTATTAAATAAAAATTTTATTTTTTATTTTTTTTTCAGCGACACGGACATTTAAATTAGCACTATGTGAAAAAATTGAATTCACATTTTTTTGCCAAATCTTGAACAAAAACCTAATAATTTTTAAAAATCTTAAAATTTTTTTAAACATAAAACTTAAAAGACAAGGTTCCAAAATTTTCTTTTAATCCAAGAAAATTCAAAAAATTTGAATAGATCTCACCTTAAATTTAAATACGAAAACACTTATGTTTTTTTATAAAAGATGTCCCGAATGAGGATAATAAAAAGTAAATAAAACTAAACGTAAAAAAACAGCGCATAAAATTTAATTTAAATTTTTTTTAAATGCTAATCAACACATGAATTCTTTTAATGCGTTCTTAGTTTTTTTAAAATATTTTAATTTTAATCTATTTGTTCTTAACTTGAACCAACTTCATAGACAATTTTTTTGACATGGCGAAGATTTTTTCTCCAGTTCAATCATTATAAAACAAAAAGTATTTTTTAGATATATTTGTGAAAAAACACATTTAGAATTTGGATCTAGAGGATGTATATATGAATTAAATACTTATAAGAGTCCGTAATTAAAGGCTTATATTTTTGTGGGGGTGACAAATTTAATTTTTTTAAGATGACACAAATAATCAAAAGTGGTGACTAATTTAATCAGTTTTAGCTGACTTTAAAAAACTAATTATTCTGACAAAAAAAACTAAATACTGACAAATTTATATATTAAGACGACTATTTAATAATTTTTCACTGAAAATATAAAACCTTATTTATAGACAAAATAAACAAATTTTAGTAACAAAAATATTTATTTAAATGACAAAATGAATTAATTGATTAACAAAAAATTTAATTTAGATAAAAAATAAAAAAATAAAAACGATTAATTTTTTCTTGATTTTTTTCACTCAGTTGTTGATTTCTTTGGTTAATTTCGTAATTAAATAAATTTTATAATCAAATTTTTTACATTCCAAAATTTATTCTACAATGTAAATAACAAAAAATACATTTTTTTAATTGTTGACTTGTTTTCCTCTATTTATTTTAAAATTTTTAATGACTTTATTTAGACATAAAAAATTAATTGATAAGATTTCCACATTTCAAAAAGAGGATTTTTTTCGTTTTTCTTCAACAAAAATGCTTCGTTTTATTTTTGAATGACATTTTTTTTGTTTTTGTTTTTAATTCAATGACTCAGCTGAAGGTTCCATAGTACTTTGTTTAAAGTGACATTATTTAAAATAAAAGTTGATATAATAAGTGAGTTAATATCTGATAGAATTCTTAGGAAAATTTTATGAGGTTCCTAAAAATTAAGACTTAATAATTCTAAAAAAAAAAACTTTTGTTGAACCATTAACTTTTGTTTCTTTAAGTAGCATTAGAAAACACAAATTTTTTTATTCAAGAAAGCATTTATTAGTGAAAAATTTTTATTTCATTTTTTGAAAACAAAATTTGAATTCGTGTGTCAACTTAATAGTTTAGATTTATTTTTTTTGATAAACAATAAAATAAGTTTTTAAACTCATATTTACGGTAACGACGTCTAAAAGGGTAAGTGGCCAAATTTGAAAAACTGCTTTATCTCCTTCATTTTAAAAGATATTCTCTAAAAGAATTTTTTAGCATGAAGAACTCGAAGAGAGGAATCGAAAAAATTTTAAAATTTTTTTTTCTCTTAAAGTTTGATTACGCCTAATGAGGTAAAAAAGTCTCGAATTAGTAATTCGGCAAAAACCCTTAGCAAAGCTTAAGGTCCTTAGCATAACTTTAGGTCTAAACTTTTTCCACTTTTCGATTCTGCACATGTTCAAGTACAGTGCCGATTTGACTAGTGAATTTCTGGTAATTTTACGTAAAAATTAGTGAAATGAAAAGGCAAAAAAAAAGCTCAATTTTTTGAATTTTTTGTTATTTTCTAGTAAATTTTGAAAAAATTTTTCTTGGTTGGAACAAATCATTTCAGCCGCTAAAACCATATTTGCAGCATTGTCACTTGTAAATGAGTGAAACTTATTAGATATTTTGAAATCATTTAGCATCTTTATTCCAAAATAAAATATAATTTAAAATTTTTATTAAAAAAAATTCAACCTCTAAAACTGTATTGCTAATAAAACTTGCATCATGAGGATGTGGAAAATAAATAATATCTAACAGATATTCGTTTAGCTTTCAATCATTTGTAATAAAATGGCAGGTAACTGCAAGATAAGGATCTTTACTCAATGAAGTCCAAATATCACATGTCAAATTTATCTTCGATATGCTAATTGCAAGAATATCCTTTAATTCATTCTTTTTTTTATCATTTCCCGAACAGTTTTTCTACCCGAAAGTACAAAACGTGGATTTAAAGAAAAGATAAACTTTCGAAACTTTGTATCGTCTGCTATACTAAATGATTGGATATTTGATACAACAAAATCGATAAAGAGCTCAGAAATTTTGTTTTGGTCACAAAAGTATTTTCTTGGACTTTTAGGACAAGTTGTTTCTCCAGAATTATCTTCAATTCCAGTATCATGAATCTCATGAATGTTAGCTAAATGAACAGCCAGCGAACTTGAACTAGTTTTGATAGAAAATTCTGCCGAACAATTGATTATTTGGCAAACAATTTTGTTCTCATATTTTTTCATATATTGCCATACAAAACTTTCGTTTCTTCTTTTCAAGACTGGAGAAATCATCTGAGGATTTGAATCAATGAAATTACTTGACATCGGAATTTCAAATAAGTGAGATTATTTAATTTAATACAATATTTTTAATTTTTGATTGATAAAGATTATAAATGTATTTACATTAAAGAAGTTTCATAAGCTAAGATATTTTTTTTTAATTTTATTGCTTCTAAAAGTGCTAGAATTTCATGGTGCACGAATTTTTTTTTTTATTCAAGAAAATTAAATTCAATAGAAAGCTAATTTTCTGAAATATTTTTTATGAGAAAAAAACGCATGTTCAAAAGAAAACATTATATTGTTATTTTCAAAAAGACTTCTTTGTGAAAATTTTCAAAATTTGATTTTTTTTTTATAATAATTTATTAAGAAAAAAAAATTAAGAAAAATATCACCAGAAAATTCATCTTAATTTGATAACCAGTTATCCATCTTAGCCGGTTTTGATAACCGGTTATACATCCTAACCGGCTTAAAACTTAACCGATTAAAAACCGGTTACCTATAACCGGTCGACCAACCCTACTTTTGACCAACTCTGCTACTCACACTTACATAGAAATAAAAATCCGAATTTTCTTTAAAATCAGACTTGTTTTTAACTAACAAGTTTAATTTCAAGTAATGACTTAAATTTATTTTTTAAGTCAAAATTAATATTTTACTTCTGAATTTTTTCCGTTCCAAGTTGTTATAATGGAGGCCAAGCAAGTGTTGACTTTTTTTTAAAAAAGAATATTTCAAGGTCCCGACTTGGACATTGAAAAAAAAAAGTCCGGACTTTGACTTTTTTTTGGGACTTTTAAAAAACTCTGATTTAATCAAAATCTCAGAAGGAATGGGTCTTGTCAATTTCTTGATTTATAGATCACAAATTTTAATTGAAAAATTTATCTTGTAAATTATATGATAAAAAAATTAAAAATTAAAAAAAATTCGATCATGATTTTTTCATTAAATTAGATCACAAAATTTACATTTTTAAAATAATAATTTCAAAATTAATTGTCTGGTATCTGTCTTGCTATAATGACTAACTAATTTTTTTTAATTCATTCATTTCTTTTTCTAATAAATGCTCTTGGTTTTTAATGCGATTATGACTCAAAAAAGTGGAAGATTTTGACCGCATTTTAAAAAAATTTTGAAATTCTGTGATCTAATATAATGTAAATATCATTATAGATTCTTTTTTTAATATTTTATTTTTTAATCATAAAATTTACAAGATAAGATATTTTAATATAATCTTTAGACAATATTAAGAACGGGGTTGTGAAGTTCATTTCAATTCGATCGTTTCAATTCAGAAAAATTTGAATAACTTTTTTACGATAAGGAATAATTTAGTTCTGTAAAATGCTTAATGTTTAAGCATTTTTGCTTAATCCGAAAATATATGTCTGCAAAAACTCTGCAATGTATTACACTTGCACACTTGATTAGAATACTATTTAATGGGTAGCAAAATGCTGAAAATTGCAGACTATTTTGCAGACCTATTTTACTGCATTAAGCAAATTTGCTTATAATTAAGCAATTAATAAAACTAAATTATTTCTTTTAGTAAAAAAGCTATTCAAGTTTTTCTGAATTGAAAAGATCGAATTGAAACGAACTTCACAACCACTTAAAAACTATATTGAACAAAAAAAAGTTTTTAATAAGGGCGAATTATTCGATCTTTCTTATCTATTAAATGAGAAAATATTACCTCCATTTTGAAATTAATTAGTTTAAGTTTATTTTTCTGTTGTTAATAATTACTTTTTGTCGAAATTAATTAGTTGTAAATTTATTGTTGAAAATGATTACTTTTTGTTTAATTTAATTAGTTTATTTAGAAAATAATTACTTTCTGTTGAGATTCATTACCATTTATTGAAAAAGTAAAAATTTTATTTTGCACAAAAAAAATTTACTTAACAAGTTGAAATTAATTAGTTTTTGTTTATTTTAATTTGTTTTTGTTCCTAATAATTATTTTACTAACCAATATTTCAAAAAACAAAATATAAAAAAATCTTGATAAAGAAGCAAAATACTAAATTGATTATTGCCTAGCTAGGCATTCTCTTGCTATAGCTGGTCTTCCGGCTTTGCTTTTGTAGCAACAGATGTCTGAATAAACTTCAATGGCATTGCTAAAAGCTTTTTGTTTACTAATAATATGAGAGCTAATAATATGATAAAGAAATAATATGAGAGCTATAACAATTCTTGAAAAAATAACTACAAGTGCATCTACTACTTGACCAATCTGTACTATTTAATTCTATTTTTTTTTAAAAGCCATGTAGATGTATTCCTGTTGATGTGATTATGCTAGATTTTGCGAAAGCATTTGATACTGTTCTTGCACAAAAGACTAATAGCTTAATTGAAAGCGTATGGCTTTGATGGTCTGACACTAAAATGGATTGAAGCTTTCTTGAAAAATAGAAGACAACGAGTTATTCAGGGTGAAATTTTGTCGGATTGGGTTGAGATTTTTAGTGGTGTACCACAAGGGTCAGTGATTGGTCCACTATTGTTCGTTTTGTATATAAATGATCTACCAAAAGGAATAGAGAATGTTGTCAAATTGTATGCAGATGATACTAAAATTTTCTCGCAAACGGTATTAGAATTAAGTGCCGCGAAACTACAATCAGATTTAGATTTAATTTTCAAGTGGACTCAAGATTGGCTACTTCTCTTCAACACATCAAAATGTGTGGTTATGCATTATGGTCATAAAAACAAAGAGTTTCCTTATTTTATTAATGGTAAGCAGTTAGCAACGTCAGAAACCGAAAGAGATCTTGGAGTTATTTTCAATACAAATCTTAAATGGAAAATCAAGTGAAAGAGGCTACAAACAAAGCAAATCAAATGTTAGGTCGCATCAGGAAGTCATTCGCTCGTTTTGATTGTAAGTTATTAAGATCTTTGTATTTAACTTTTGTTCGTCCTCTTTTGGAATTTGCGGTGCCTGTATGGTCTCCAATTCTTAAGTCTGACTGTGAGAATGTTGAAAGGATTCAACGCAGAGCTACGAAATTTGTTTCGTAAATTAGAAACAAACCTTTTGAAAGCTGATTGAAGGCTTTGAACATTCCAAATCTGGTGGAAAGAAGAAAAAGAGGTGATCTAATTCAATTATACAAGTTCATGCATGGAATAGAATCGGTTGAAAAAGCAACAATTTTAATGTCACAAAAAACCAAGGAAGAGGTCACTGCCTCAAATATCACAAAGAAATATCGAGGCTTCAACTTAGAGATAACTTTTTTTTCAAAAGAACCGCTAACATATGGAACTCGCTGCCAAATCAATTAGTTTAAGCCCCCAATGTTAACAGTTTTAAAGCAGGCATTGATTGCTGGAAGAGCAGCAATCAATCACATCAGCTGTCTTAGTGTGCCTTATCAGCACACTCGCTGGCTAGCCAGCTACAGTCAAAACTACTACTACTACTAAAAGCGGATTGAAATGAAATCAATTTATCAAAATTAACTTTTTTATCTAATTCTAGTTTATTGTATCTTGAGTTAATGTAATCGAGATACATTAAATTTGAATTGGTTTTTTCTAATAAAACAAAATTTTCAGAATTGCCTATTTTCTTTAATTAAAGCATTGCCACTATTTAAATAATACCCAGCTAGTTTCCAGCTATTTTGGGAAAAAGTATCATTATTTTATTTCAAATTTTTTTAGACTCCAAACTAAACATTGTATAATATAAAAAATTATTATAAATAAAAACAAATCAAAATAAACAAAAACTAATTAATTTCAACTTGTTAAGTAAATTTTTTTTGTCCAAAATAGAATTTTTATTTTTACAACAAAAAGTAATTAATCTCAACAGAAAGTAATTATTTTCGAAGAGCAGGTAATTAACAGCCTTATTAAATAAATTAAAGTTTTTTAAACTAGGATAAAAACAAACTATTTAGATAGCTTTTTTAAATAATTTGTAATAAATTTGTGTTTTATCCGTTTTGTTTATTTTTTGTTTGTAATTTGTAAATAAAATTTTTGTATTCAATCCGATCTTTTATTTTCAAAACTTGTTTGTCCGAATTAAAGAGGTTTGACTGTAGCATGATTTTTCATTAATTATAATTAATTAAATTATAAATCAATGTTACGAATTATATTTTACAAATTTTTTATTTTATTGGGAAAAAAAATTAAAATTTGACAATTAGCATTTGGTAAAACAAGAACAAAATTATTTAATATTTTGACTTGTCAATTTCTAAAATGTCTAATTAAACTTTAAAAAAAACGAAAACTTTATTATTCTGTCATTTTACAAAATGAAATATTAAAAAATTTACAACTATGATTGATTTCTATTTAAATTAGTAAAAAAAAAAAAAAATTAATTGTGTAGAATTTTTTACGAAAATTTATTTGAAAATTAAAAAAAATTGTTATTCATTGTTTGTTGCTTTTTTAAATTAAAAAATAAATACCGGTAAAGCAAACTATTCAGCATTCATTTAAAAGATTACACAATTAAAATCAGAATTGAAATCCGAATAAATAAATTATTTTAGAAAACAATTTAAATCAAGTCTTTTGTAAATCGCGGATCATACACTTTACTTTTCCTTCGTTTGACATTAAATCCTTGAAATAAAAAAAAATAAACTCATTCAATAGCCAATTCTACCACTTACATAATTTACGCCATTTTCGCTTCCTTTGTCACCCACAGGCGAATAATCTAGATTTTTTTTGCTCCAAGCACTGTGCTTTCGAAACGCCAGCTCTTTCCAAACCGGCTCTTCATTGTCGCCCCCACATTTAGCCACAATCGGTTCTCTTTTTTTGCTATTAGTTATTTTGTAAGAATTTGACAATTGTCCAATTGATTTGAGAACAGCACCTGAATCACCACTACCAGGACTCAATTCGCATTCATCACTCTCTGGACCCTTTTGATTCAATTTAAGACTTCGAGTGTGACTCAACGACTTCAGCATCAGCTTGCTCAGGTCGATTTTGTCCAATTTTTCTGCATCAAAATAAGAGTATCTGTTATTTTTTAAATTATTTAAATTTTTTTGATCATTGGCATTTTTAAGATGATTGTTATTAGAGTCTGTGTTGCAGGTGGACATTTCAATTTTTTCACAAGATTTGGATTTAAAATGTTTGCTTAATGAGTCAAAAATGTCAAAACTACTGGAGTTGTCTTCGTAAGTGGAACATTGGGTAATGTTGTTGTCATAGATGGCTATTTTGACTTTTTCTCCTTCTTTTTGGGCCATTTTTTCAGGATTCAAGTCAAGCTTAATGGAAGATTGGGATATGTCAAAAGTATCAGATTCAGCATTTATTGTGTTGGTTGATTTTTTGGCAAAAGAAAATGATCGAGTGTTGTCAAATTTTTCTTTGTCCGAATTCTCATCAATTGTTTCCACAGAAATTTTGCTTGAGCTTGTTTTCATGTCAATTGTTTGGTACGAATTGGACGTGTTTAAATTGGAATCTGGTTTAGCTGAAGTTTGGCGACTGCGTGGGTTTCGCCTGGCAGCTCGTATTTTCGATTTTAAAATCGAATTATCCATCAAGTTTATTTCAAATGAGTCCAAGTCTGGTTCAAACTTTTTATCAAACTTAATTAAAAAATAGGCAAATTGAAGTTTGAAAATTTTTTTTAAATTCATTTGATAAAAATATTTCAGAGCTAAATTTAATTATTAAAGATTTTTTTCAAAAGATAAAAATGGAGTCTAGTTTTTTGAAAAATATGGAATTAATGGAGGTAAATAAAATTCGGAAAAACATAGGCTCTTCATTTATATTCAATTTTAAACTAAATAATACCAAAAAATTTTACTCAGATAAATGTGATATCTTTGGATGTTTGAGCTGTAAATGGGTCTTGCCTGTAATGTGACCATTGACTTTATGTCGATTTGGTGACCAGGTATTTTTTGGGTTAGGGTTAAACTGTTAAAATTTTTACAACGATTTTAAAAATTTAATGAAAAAAAATTGAATTGTTTTGAATTTTACCAAATTTTACCAAAATTATCTCAAAATCCTGAAAATTTACGCAATTTTTCGTAAAATGCCTCTTTTTCACTTTTCGGATTTTACGTTTATTTACGTAAAATGTGGTAAAAGGACGGTTTGCACGTATTTTCACATCAAGATATTGACTTTATTTACACGTACTATTAAAAAATAGTTCTTGTGTGATAAAAAAATGATTTTATTTTTTTTCCAAATTGTCTCATTCCAGAGATATACGCACTCAAAGTAGGGATACTTAAAAAATACTTTTTTTTTGAGCAAGAAAATCTCAAGAACTGAACACTCGGCAAAATACGTCAAATACAATTATGAAAGAGCATAAAGTCTAGTTTATAGTGCATTATCAAAATTTAATAAAATTTTTGTTATAAGTGAGATATTTTTATTTTTTTTGTTATTTTTTGTACTTCGACGATTTTTTTAAGGGTATCCCCAGCCGAATTTCAAAAAATTAAGTTCAAATTCGTATTCAGCATCTAAAAATCTACTTAGATACAAATTTTCATGATGTTATGGCAAAAATTGACTGAAAAAAATTGAATTAAAATATGAAAGACAAAAAAAAATTTTTAAATAGCTTAAATTTATCAGGAATGCCATCTCATAAATTAGTTCTTAAAAAAGGCCAACCTATTATTTTACTTAGAAATGTCTCAGCTTCGGAAAAATGAAAGACAAAAAAAAATGCTTTTTTCATAGAAAATTTTAATTTTTTTTTTTTAATAAACTATACATACATATTCAAAAAAACTAATTAAAATCTTTTTTCAATATTCTAAAATCTTTTTCTTAGAAATCAGTCCTAAGACCACATTCAGCACACTTTTCAATAGTTTTGGGCAGTTTTATTCTTAAATTAATTAAATTAAACTAGGAAAAAGATTTTAATTAGTTTTTTTGAATATGTATGTATAGTTTTTAAAAAAAAAAATTAAAATTTTCTATGAAAAAAGCATTTTTTTTTGTCTTTCATATTATAATTCAATTTTTTTCAGTCAATTTTTGCCATAACATCATGAAAATTTGTATCTAAGTAGATTTTTAGATGCTGAATACGAATTTGAACTTAATTTTTTGAAATTCGGCTGGGGATACCCTTAAAAAAATCGTCGAAGTACAAAAAATAACAAAAAAAATAAAAATATCTCACTTATAACAAAAATTTTATTAAATTTTGATAATGCACTATAAACTAGACTTTATGCTCTTTCATAATTGTATTTGACGTATTTTGCCGAGTGTTCAGTTCTTGAGATTTTCTTGCTCAAAAAAAAAGTATTTTTTAAGTATCCCTACTTTGAGTGCGTATATCTCTGGAATGAGACAATTTGGAAAAAAAATAAAATCATTTTTTTATCACACAAGAACTATTTTTTAATAGTACGTGTAAATAAAGTCAATATCTTGATGTGAAAATACGTGCAAACCGTCCTTTGGTTAATTCCCGACATTTTATGTAATTTTTCGTAAAATACTGTTTTCAAATCACCACTGTATCATGATGAGGTCATAATTTAAAAAAAAAATGTGTTTACAATTAAAATTAATCGGCTTTGTCAGAACAACAAGCCGATGCATATCAGATGACAAACAATCATGAATATTTTCTCCTAGTTGTTAATGTTTAGAAAAAACAAATTAAAACCTAATTAGTTCCAAAAAAAATATACTCGAGACATAAAATTCAAAATAAATTCAGAAGGAAAATAAAATTTTTCTTAGTTAAATTTAATTTGTTCGACAAAATAAATTAAGCCTATGAACTTAAATTTCATTTATTTTTTTTTCCTTATTTCCTTAAGTGATAGCAAATTAAAAAGGCATAAATAATTACAAAAATAATTTCGTAAATATTTTATTTAGCATTTTTTTCTCCTTTAACAAACTTTATTTTGGTAGAACAAAAATTTTGTTATTTAGTATTTATATGAATTTAATTATTTTAAATTTCTTAGATTTTGTGATAATACTTTCACTTTAAAATTGAAAAAATTGAATTTTTTTTAATTTAAGAGAATCAAGAGATAAAAAATAAATTTTGAATTATTTAATTTCAATCTATAGATTTTAATTTATTAGAATAAAATTAGCTTACTTTTTGAGCAGAGACAATTTCAGTCGGTTCTTGGACACTCACAATAATTTCATTTTCACATTTGACCAGATTTTTATTTGGCTTAACAAAAAAAGTTAAAAAAAACTTTTAATCTAAAATTTTTTCCTTTTCTAAATTACACTTTTGTTATTTTTGACATTTTTTCTATTCACACCGGTGTTAAGCCTGAGCTTAGACGAACTAAACAAATCACAAGTTCAAGTAAAAGAATTTAAATTATCAAGTTTACTTTAAATAAGTACCTTTCAAAAATGTGAAAAATGTTTCTGCGATTTTTTTTCTCACTTTTAGCATCGGCCGAGTCAATGAGACATTTGGGGTCCTTAACTGTGGCAGAGTGAATCAATTTAGATTCAGAATTGGTCTTGGTGATACTCAAAGAGGAGTTTTTGCGCGAATTGGTCAGCTTGGACCAAATGAAGTCGCTCACATTTCGCAGTTTGTTGTTCTTGGTCGACTTGACTTCAAAAAAAAGCAAAAAATTTTATTAATTTTATTAAAATATTCATTTTAGCATACGAACCATTTTTTTCTTTAATTTGATCGGACACTTCTAGATTCATTGTTCACCAATTTGGCTAAATCTGTCTCAACAAAACAATATTTTCTATCTCGAATAGCTTTGTTTCATTAAAAACATATCTAAACTAAATGGGCATTTAGATCACAATGGCTTAGAATTCAAATCCTCGAAACTATTCGAAACATTTATGGCCTTTAGAATTTCCTAATCCACTTCAAATAAATTTAAATGAGAAAATTTCAAAATTACGTTTAAATTTCCAATTAAAAGCGCTCTGTTTATCTCAGTCAGAGCGCCTTTTAGGCCATCATAAATTATCATAAGCTCGACTCGAAGATAATTCTGTTCAATTAACTACGAGCTGAGTTAAATCTAAAAATTTAAAATAGAAATATTTACAATATTTGCTTTCAAAGCGCTCTTTTGTTAACAAAATAGCTAAATTAATGGCGCCTAGTTTTCTCATTCATGAACTTGCTCAACTATAAATAAAAATTTATTTTCTTATTCTTAAATTTAAAAAAATCATGTCATAAAACTGTTTTAAAATTTAATTCGCAGCTAGTCTGCTGTAGCTTTTATTTTTATCTCAAAAAATTTTTTTCACCAATATTTTAAATTAAAAAATTAAATTTTTTGCTAATTTTTTTTTACTTTCAGAAATTTGCACTAAATGTTTAAATTAGAAAGTATAATCTAAAAAAATTGTTGAAATCAAAATCCTGAAAATATTTTTTTAAATTTTTAACAAAATTTTTGTTTGCAAAAATCTAATTTTAAAAAATTTATTTTTCACTCTAAATTTTAAATTAAAAATTCAATTTTTTTTAAAATGAATTACTATTTTATAAGTAAAAAAATATTTTATTTGTTATTCAATTAAAAATTCTTTATTGGAAAAATCTATTGAATTTTCAAAAAATTTCTAAATATTTTTCTCCATTATTAGAATTCTTACTTTTTTTTTGTATTTTAAAGAGGATATATTTTTTTTTAGTTACTTTAATGTCTATGTTATTGATCTGCCATAGCTAGGTATTTTAACCCTAGCTCTGCGAGCTCAGCTCGTTGCAGATTACATTTATAATAATAATAATAATATTTTATTTAAAAAAACAGTCTCAAAAAATTATTTGTTTATAAACCTAAATTTTTTTGTTACTTTCAGAATTTTGCACTAAATGTTCAAATTAGAAAGTATAATCTAAAAAAATTGATAAAATTAAAACCCTAAAATATTTTTTTAAATTTTTTGACAAAATTTGTATATTTAAAAATCTAATCTTAAAAAATTTATTTTCTGTTCTAAATTTAAGTAAAAAATTTAATTTTTTAAATTGATTTCTAATTGATTATAAGTAACACAATGTTTAATTTGTAATTAAAATTTTTTTTCAACAAAATTCTTTAATAAAAAAATTTTGTTTTATAAAATTTTCTAAATATTTTTATTTTCTATTAGTATTTTTTAACTAATATTTTATTTTAAAAAAGTCTCAAAAATCTTTTTGTTAATAAACCTAAATTTTTCTACATATAAGAATTTTGCACTAAATGTTCAAATTAGAAAGTATAATTTTAAAAAAATTGCTAAAATTAAAGTCCTAAAATTTTTTTTTATTTTTTAAAAATATTGTTGTTTGAAACAATCTAATCTTAAAAAATTCTATTTTTTACCCTAAATTTTAAATTAAAAATTCAATTTTTCATTTAAATTGAATTATAATTGATTATAAGTAACAAAAAAATTTTTAATTTAATTCTTTATTAAAATAATCTAATTTTATAAAAATTTCTAAATATTTTTCTCCTTTATCTGTATTTTTACTAATATTTTATTTAAAAAAACAGTCTCAAAAATTATTTGTTTATAAACCTAAATCTTTTTTGTTACTTTCAGAATTTTGCACTAAATTTTTTAATTAAAAAGCCTAATCTAAAAACATTTTAAATGAAAACCCAAAAAATTTTTTTAGCATTTGTTATTTTTTAACTCAAATTTTTGCTCGAAAAAATTCTAATCTTAAAAATCTTGTTAAATCGATCTCCAATTTAAAAGTAAAAAGATATTTAATCTGCAATTAAAGGCTCATTATTTATTTCACTCAGAGCGGCGTAAAATCCAAAAAAAAATTTTTTTACCAAAATTCTAAACAAATATATTTATTTAAAAAATCAGAAATTTTAAATTCAAAAAAAAATCGAATCTAAAAAATATCTAATTATATATATATTATTCAATTAGAAGCTCATTGTGAAGTGCTTTTTTTCCCAATATTTAATCAATCTGATTTAAAATCTAATTATTTTAAAAAAATCTTAAAAATAAATTTTTCAAAGAAATTTAAAAAAGATCTAAAATTATATATTTAAAAAATCTAATTCAAAGAAAAATAAATAAACAAATTTAAACTTATAAAAAAATTTTATCCAAAATTTAAAATTAAAAAATCATATTAAAAAAAAAATTTTTTAAACTTTTAGAATATTTTAATAAAATTTAAAACTAAAAAGCTTTAATTAGAAAAAAAAATCTCAAAATTTTTTTTGTTGAATGGCTCTCTAATTTATAAGTGAAAAGATGTTTCTAGATGGAAGACGAGATGTACACAAATTTAGGAGGACATTGTTGAGCTTTGGTCAAAGAGGATAAACAAAGTCGTCCCAAAGAGAAAGCTGAGTCAAAAAAAAACAAATATTTTGCTTTTAGTATGAACGCTTATTGTAGTTCAATGCCCTGTGCAAACACGGTCACAAACGACGAAATTGGGTCGTTGATTTCTTGTCAATTTTTTAGAACACTTTGTTTACGGTTCGCATTGACCGAGCTGGAGTAATGAATGTTAAATCAAGTAAATGTTGATTGTTGGTTTTTTTAGTTACAAGGGAATTAGTGGCACAATTCGTAGATTAATTTTACAAAGAAACTTTAAAATAGACAATTTTAATCCGAGACAAAAATAATGATCCCTAATCCCCGATGTGTATCCATCGGTCGTTGATATTTTGTTTGTTTTAGAAAACTCTTTAGTTTGTTGATAGGTCTAAGATGATGTATGCTTGAACTCAATACAACATCGGCTAAAAATTATCTTGGACTCTCAAGGGTTTTACAGTTTTAAATAAAAAAAAATTTAAATAATTTTTGAATTTTTTTACTAAAAGAAATAATTTAATCCAGACTTGTTTAAAAGTCACAAGTCCAAGTCCGGACTTTTTTTTTTCAAAAGTCCGAGTCAGGACCTTTTTATATTTTTTTTTCTTTAAGTTAAGTCAAAACTTGACTCTGACTTTTCACCAATTTGACTTTATACTTTGACTTTTGACCAACTATGCTACTTTTTTTTAACTTTTTTTTTAAAAAAAATTTAAGTCTGGACTTGGGCTTTTTCTTAATGACTTTGACTTTTTTTTGGGACTTTTAAGCAACTCTGATTTAATCAAAATCTCAGAAGGAATAGGTCTTGTCAATTTCATGATTTATAGATCACAAATTTTAATTGAAAATTTTATCTTGTAAATTTTATGATTAAAAAAAAAATATTTAAAAAAAATCTATCATGATTTTTACATTAAAAAAATTTCAAAATTTCAAAATTTTTAAAAATGCGGTCAAAATCTTCCACTCTTTTGAGTCATAATAGCATTAAAAACCAAGACCATTTATTTGAAAAAGAAATGAATGAATTAAAAAAATTTAGTCAGTCATTCTAGCAAGACAGACAATTTAGGCATCTTGAAGTTGATGATCAATTCAAGATATCATTTCAATTCAAAAAGTTTATCCTTTGATGTTAAACATAATCTTTAATTTAATTTAAATAATTGTAATGTAACATGCTCTACATGAAATGTAGATTTAGAAAATTAAAAAAAAATTGAAAAAATTTTTTCTCAGTCCATTGATAATCGATTTTAATATTTAAATGTATTAACTGATTTTTTGTAAAGTTTATTTGAGATTTTTTATTTAAAAAGTATTTGTTTTTAACATTCACAATTAAATTTAAAAAAGAAATTAAAAAAAATTCAAAATAAGCTATAAAATGAAAACAAAACTTTACAAAAAATCAATTAGCTAAATTGAAAATCGATTTTATCATTGGATTGAGAAAATGTTTTTACAATTTTTTTTTATTTTCTAAATCTAGATTGCATGTTAATCATATTACATTAAAATTATTTGAATTAAATCAAAGATTTAATTTAATATCTTAAGATAAACTTTTTGAATTGAAATGATATTTTGAATTGATCATCAACTTCAAGATGCCACAATTTATTATGAAATTATCTTTTAACAACTGTAAATTTTGTGATCTAATTTAATGTAAAAATCATGATCGAATTTTTTTTTAATTTTTAATTTTTTTATCATATATTTTACAAGAAAAATTTTTCGAATAAATTTGTGATCTATAGATCATGAAATTGTCAAGACCTGAAAGAATTTTTGATAATATTAAAAAAAAACGCATGTTAAAAACTAAAATTCAAATTTTGTAAACTAGATATAAAGAGTTTTTTAATTCAAAAGCATATTAAATGATTTATAAATACAAAGATAGTCTAATTATAATTCTAATCAATTACAATTTTTAATAATCGACCATAAAAAATAGTAATTTAAAAAGCTAGTCATCCGAGAAAATAAAATTACTAGTATTTTGAATTAATTTAGACATATTTTTTTTTTAAATAGGGGAATCGATAATTAAAAAATTTAAACTAAAATTGAATATCTTTTATTTGTGCAAAGTAGAATTTCTAAATAAAACAAATTTTATTTTTCAAATTTGATCAGAAAATTTTTAAATGTTTAATTAAATTTAATCGCAGATTTTAAAATTTTTCAACATTTCAAAGCATTATTTAAAATATTTGAAAAATGATAGTAATATGTAAAAAATGAATTGAAATTTAATTCCGCATTTAGAATGTTTTGATCAAATTTTACCTTGCCTTTTATCTATTTGTAATATTATTTTTTTTTCATTAAAACAATGTATGTTATCACTTAGTTATGGATTAGTTGATAAAGTTATATTTTATTATTTAAGTTTAGTTTTTTATATTGTAAACTATACAAATTACAAACAGAAGTTTATTAGGCAAAGGAAAACTTTATCTATAATTTTTTAAAAAATTGGATTAAGACAAAGGATGAAATAAAATATTAAATTATTATTGTAAAAAAAATATACTTAAAAAATTCAATGATTAATCAAGATTATTATCAAAAAGACATATTTAATTGAGCTCTAAAAATAATGACTCGATCTCCAATAAATAAACCTCAAATAATAATTTAATTTATGTCTAGATGTGATTTTCAAGGCTGTATTATTACACAAATTAAATAAATTCATTTTCTTAAATTTTGAAATAAAGAGAAATAATTATTACAAAGTTCTGAAAAAAACTAAAAAAATTGAAAAAAAAATTAAATTCATATAAATACAAAATAATCAAATTTTTGCTATACCAAAATAAATTTGATAAAAAGTAAAAAATATTAAATCAAATATAAACGAAATTATTTTTTAATAATTCATGGATATTAAATTTTTCTGACTGTCTGATTATTTTTACAGTCAATTTTACATTTGCTATCACTTAAGGTCTCTTTAGTTAAAGTCAAAATAAAATGACTATAATAATGAACACTAATATTACAATTAATTCAACACAGCCTGAATCTGTCCGAAAGCCGACATTTAAACTCTATGAAAATGAATTTTCATCAGGTTTATGTGATTGCTGTACTGACTTTGGAAATTGTTGCTTTGCACATTTCTGCTTTCCATGCTTTCAATGCAAAGTCTATCAAGATGCCGGAGTATTTTTTTTGTCCATGTACTTTTTAAATATCCATTTTAAATACTTAAAAAAGGAATGCTTTTGTACTCCTTTCTTCTTCCCAAATTCGGCTGCTTTTCTTAGAACTAAAGTCAGGCAAGGATACAGAATTAAAGTATGAGTTAATTTTCATTTAGTTTTTTTCTAATTAAACATTTTGTTTAGGGTCAAATGTGGATAGACTGCTTTGCAATGTATTTGTAAGTTATTTCATAGGTCTACCTTTTCAAAAGAAAAAAATAACCATTCAACACAATTTCAAAACGCTCAGCACAAAATGATTTCTTCTCAACACAAAAATTAAAATTTGAAAAAAATACTTTTAGCACAAAAATTAAAAATAAAATAAATGCATTCAACACAAAAACTAAAAATTAAAAAAAATACTTTTAGCATTAAACTGGTTAAAAAATGGCTTGTTGGGAAAATTAAAAAAAAATTATTCAAGAACTGTAATAAAGTTTACCTTAACAGTAAGAAATGTTTTTGCAAGTTTTTCACTAAAATAGGATATTGTGCACATTTATGGACGTTAATAATGGCCCACTCTTTTTTAATAAAAACAACATCTAATTTAATAAAAACAACATCTTTTTTTTTAAACCAATTATCTTTTATTTATTTTTTATTCTTTTATAATAAAAAATATCTAATCTAATAAAACATAGATAAAAATAATAAGAAATATATAATTTTAATAAAAAAACACAAAATTAATTAGAAATAATTTTTTTTAATAAAAAAATACTCAAAAAAGAAGATAATTAATTATTTCTAACATTTGTTTTTGCAATACCAATATCTTCTTTTAAGCATTGGAATGTTGCATTTTGGACAATTTTGTTGATCTACACTTTCTGATGATTGACTTTTGGCTTTTTGTTTTTTTGTAACTTGGAGAACAAGCTCATCATCGTTAGCATTTTCTCCTTGTTGTTTATTGTATGCATTAGCTGTTTCTGATTGTGGACCTCTTTTTTTATTGCGTTCAATTGGTAAATCCATTCCAATAGAGTCAAAGCTGCATAATTTAGATCGATAGGCACATGATATAACGTGAGAACAGTGAAGATATTTAAGCCAATATGAGCAGGAGCACATGCTAAATTTCCAATTTTCTTTATTTAAATTAACAATGTGTATGCTATCGAAAAATAAAATCATAATATCGAACGATTGCCATTCCTTTTGCTGCAACTCTTCCAGATATTGTTTACAGTCATCTTTGGTTAGTGTTTGAATTTTGTTCTAGCTGTTCTTTAAATATTTCATTACTTTCATAATTTTTGTGATGTAGATAGATTTTTCCAGTTCCTCGTGATTTAATTGTTACTGGTTCATGAAAGTCATCTTGGTCTGAAGTATCGTCTAACGTATCATTGTTATCCAGTCTTATTTCTTCAATAACCATTCTTATTTATTTTTTTCCTTAACAGTAGCTAACCTTATGTTTACATCGGATTTATATAGCATTATAAGAAATAATTGACAATCAAAAATTGTGAGTAATAAATGATGTTCAATTATAAATTTAGATAATTTTTAATAAAAAAGAAGCTCACTTATTAAAATAAGTGTTAATTTATTAATTATATTGTTTGATTATTGATTAAAATGTATTTTTATTAGAAGAAAGGATTCTTAATATATTTGTTAATCATCAATTAAATTAGATGTTGTGTTTAATAAAAAAGAGTGGATTTTATTATTTTTAATAATATTTTTATTAATAACGAAGGTATTAAAATTAATTGCTCCACATTTATATATTTATTACCAATAAGTCAGAGACCTGTCAATGTCCTCTCAAATGATCAGAATGAGACTGAAGCTTTTTTCCAAACAAAAAATCAAATCAAGAGATTTTCCGAATCTGATCCAAATGAAAAAGAATTCACCGAAAACGAATCAAAGAAGCCATTAGTTGTCTTAGAAAATGAAAATGACAACACCTTCGAGTCTGATTCAAACAGTTCAACAACTGAATGTACAAGTCAAGTAGATCAATCATCCAGCGAAGTAGTTCAGCAAACTTCCAGTCAAAACAGCTTTGAAGAAGATTTAGAATGAACAAGAAGACAAATAAATCAATTTTAAGAACAAAACCTCTTATTAAAACAAGGTTAGTAATTACACACTGGAATTGTCTTCATTTACCTAGTAGGGTTCACCTCTTAGACAATTTTTTAGCTCAAAAATGTCCCGACATTGTTTTGCTCAATGAATTAAAGATTGATTTGAGTGAGGCAAATATTTATCTTGATTTTCAAAATTATCAGTTCTTAACAAAACCACGCGACAAGTACGGAGGAGGAGTAGCTATTTTAATTAAAGAAGTAATCGAATTTATACAAGATTTTTCTTACGAGGAATTCAATTCCGAACTCCTTTGTATAAAAATGAACTTAGGAAAGAATAATGAATTGTTTGTATTTAGTCTTTATAATCCACCCAATGTGCTTCTGAACTTTGAGTTTTTTAAAACAGTTAATAAAACATGTAGAAACTACATTTTAGGTGGTGATCTAAACGCTAGAAAAAAGCAAATAGGCTGCGTAGGGGAAAATGAAAACGGGATAATATTAGAAAGAATAATCAACGAGTTAGACTTTTCAGTAATCAATGATAAGCATCCTACTTTCAATATTTTTAATAAGAATTACTTTGAAATTCTTGACCTTTTTTTAGTTTCATCTTCATTAATTGACAAAATTACCGACTTCAGTGTCTTAAATAGTCAAGACATGACTAGTGACCATTTCCCAATCGAAGCATCGATTTCTATTGGCTATCAATTAGAAAATAAATCTGCAGCTAAAAAGTTTAACTATAAGAAAGCAAACTGGCAATTATTCAGCGAGATTTTAAATTCTCAAATAGTGAATGTCACTGAAAGTTCCCTCACAATAGATCAACTAAATGATAAAATAACAGAAAAAATTATTTCTGCTTCACATAAAAGCATTCCATATCTTTCTCAGAAAATCTACAAAACTAGTCTTCCGCAAAACATTGTTAATTTGATAAAAGAACGTAGGAAAGTAAGAAGAAATTACCAGAAAACTCGCTGTCAAAAGCTCAAGCAAAAATTTAATCAACTTACATCTGAGTTAAAGGCCTCTTTAAAAAAATTCTGGAATCAAAATTGGTTTGATTTTATTGAGAAGATGGGAAAAAACCCACTGACAAGTAGACCTTTTTGGAAAAAAATAAATAAATTTAGAACAAAAAAGGATCAAATTTAATTCCTAAATTGATTTTAAATGAAAGGGAATTCAAAACTAATGAAGAAAAGGGAAAATGCTTTGGAGAAATCTTATCTTCAATTTTTAGTCCTAATTCTGATTTAATTGATACTGAGAAAGATATCGAAATACTAAATTCTAACTCTGTTTTCTTTAGGAATTATAACCAGTCTAATTTTAATGATCCAATTTGCTTAAATGAATTAATTATGGCTTTTAAGAGATTAAAAAATGAAGCGGCATCAGGACCTGACCAAATTCATAATTTAATGTTAAAAAACTTACCTAGAAATTCATTAATAGAAATCATAGAACTTTTTAATTTATCTCTTCGAGAAGGTAGAGTCCCGAAAGCGTGGAAAACATCTTACATTACTATGATTCAAAAAAAGGCCTCTACTTTACAAGATCCTTTAAATTATAGACCAATAAGTATAACGAGTTGTTTAGGAAAGCTAATGGAACGCATAGTATATTCAAGATTATACAATTTTTTAGAGCAAAATTCACTCCTTATCCAGGAGCAATCTGGATTTAGGAAACACCGGCGAACAGCAGATAATCTTTTCTTCTTAATTCAAAAAATTGTGGAATCATTTAATAGAAAAAAAAAGAGTTTGCGGCCTTTTTTTGATATTTCTAAAGCCTTTGATAGGGTTTGGCATGAAGGTTTACTTTTTAAATTGATTAAAATAAATCCACCTCATTACTTGACTAACTGGATAAAATCCTTTTTAGACTCTAGGACATTTAAGGTAAATGTGAATGACCATTTGAGCGAAGAATATCAAATAACTGCAGGTGTTCCTCAAGGCTCAGTAATTAGTCCTCTTTTATTTAGTATTTACATTAATGACATCCCTAAAAGAAACAAAACAAATAATGAATACTCTCTGCTTTTCGCAGATGATCTAGTTACATTCTTCATTTATAACAAAAAGGGGAACCTAGAAAATAAGATCAATAAATACCTCAACGAACTAGAACAATGGCTTATTAAGTGGAAAATGAAGATTTCGTGTTCAGTAGTCTTTTCTAGGTACAAAAAAGAGAGTGATAATCTTAACTTAAAAATTTTTGGAAACAGAATAGAGAGACAAAAAGAAATCAAGTTTCTTGGTATTAAATTGATTCTAAATTAAACTTTAATATACTGGTAGATGAAATTAAAGAGCGCTGCAATAAAAGGCTAAATATTATTAAGATATTGTCAAACAAAAAATGGGGTCTTAATCAAAACACACTCGGAAATTTATATAAATCTTTAGTCGGATCAATTTTAGACTATTCTTTTCCTTGCTTAAATTCATTTTCAGAAAATAATATCAAAAAACTACAAGCAATTCAGAATACAGCAGTCAGATCTATTCTTAAGTTAAAATATGATAATCCCTCCAACATCGTGCATTATGTGGCCTTTAAAAAACTAAAATTATTAACAGTCTCAAATCGGCTTTTTGAATTGAGTGAGAGATATGTTGGGACAGGACTGAGTCATTCTATTCCATTGGTTGTAAGACTGGTGAAGGAATACAAAGAAGGTTTCGAATCAAGATATATTGACTACCCAACTCCATTGTGTAATTGCTACCTTACTATTTCTTCTTTTTTTCCTGAATCTTGAACTATTTAAACATGAGCCACATGTAACAATCTTTTCCAATTTTATATATTATTAATTTTCATTTATTTAGCTTATTTACTTTTTTTTTAATTCTCTTTTTTTTTTTTTATCTTATTTTATTAACTTTAATTTTATTTTTATTTTATTTTATTTCATTTTTATTTTATTTTTTTAATTTTTAACTTATTCTGAAGGAGCTCTAGCTCGGTACAGAAAACAAATAAATAAAAAAAATAAATTTATTGGCATTAAAAGAACTGTTTAAAAAAAAAGACCAATTTGTCAATAAACCTAAAAAAGGTAGAGCAAAAAATGCGGGAAAAGGACTAATATTTTTTAATATCTTTTCTTTAAGATTCGAAACTTACTTTATTATCATTAAATAAAATTAAAAATTTATTTTATTATAAATAATTTTGTGTTGAAAAAAAAATCCTTTAAGATTTATTTTCAAGCACAATATTTTGTGTTAAATTATTTTTTTTTTAAATTCAATTTTTTGTGCTTAGAAGAAATCGAATTGTGTTGAATGTTTTTTTCATTGTGCTGATCAGAAATTGATTGTGCTGAAATAATATTCCCTTTTTTTATCCTTAAAATTAATTGATTATTTTTAAATGTTTTTTCTTTGTTTTAGCTGTATGCTCTGTGCCTTTATTCAAATAGCTAACGAAATAAAAGCTCGAGGTGATTCCAGCTAATAATTTTATATTTAAAGAGTATTAAAAAATATCTTTGATTTAAAAAAAATTAAAAAAGAAAATTTTAAAAACACAATTTTGACCTTTATTTATTTTAATAGTCTTTTCATTTTGCATAGTTAGAAACATAAAAAAATCATAACATCATTTTATCTAAATAAATTTTCTTTTCATCGATGAATTTAGATTCCACAACCTGTTCTGGTTCTGATGGATACAAGCTGCTCTATACATACATTCTTTAATCAAACTTCGTCTCGAAAAAAATTCAAAATTTAAAAAAAAATTCTGATTATATTTTTGAATTTTTTTTATGTATTCGTTTTGAATCATTTTTAAGAATAATCTTATCTTCGAAGTATTCAAATGTTAATTAAAATAGAATACAAAAGTTTAACTAAAAAAATTATTGCTTGTTCATGCATGAAAATAAAAAATAATTTTATTGTGGTTATTATTTTTTAAATTTTTCTGACTCCTGCAAAAACATAAAAAATTATTTAATTATGAAAAATTAAAATAAAAATTTTCTTAAATTTTGCACAAAAAATATTTAGAAAATATAAAAATATGAAAATGTAAAAATGTTAAATTATTTACATTTTGCCAAAATTGAAAACTTTTAAAAATTATTATAAATAAAACGCATCTAATTATATTGGCACATATTTTGGAGACTCCCGCAGTATGTGAAACAAAAGTTGTTTCACTTTGTTTCATTTGCAGAAAAAATTTTTGACAATTAGAACAAAAGTAAGACATTTTTTTCCATTTTGTATTGGAAGTTTTGTATGAAATTTCAAAATGCCTGTATGATCTTGTGTTGTAAAGTTCTTCTTTAATTATGTAGTAGTAGTAGTAGTAGTAGTAGTAATAAATGGCTGGGCAGCTTCTGCCTAGTGTTGCACTTTACAGCCCTGAAACTAATAAATAATAAATAATTATAACCACTTGTCCAATCTTGCTTTAAAAACGTTTAAGCTTCATGATTCAACTATCATCCTTGGTAGCTGATTCCAAGTTTTGGACACTCTATTCATGTGTATCTACTTTTGAATGGCGCACCATCTTCGTTTTTTTCGCTTTGTATGTGTGTCTCTCTAAGTCATGACTTGGCTCTTCTTTTTTATTTTTTTAAGTCAAGTCAATGACTTAAATTTTTTTTTTTTTTGAATAAAGTTAAAGTCTTAAAATTTTTTATTAGTAAAATAAATTTCTAAATATTATACTTTAAAAAATTTAAATGAATTTTAAAAAAAAACATCCGTTAATTAATACCTTGATAATAAAAAATAGTAAATAAATACTTGACAATTACTTATTGTTTATCTAAAAATTCTAATTTATAAAAATGAATGAAAAGCAAGTTTGCAAAAAGAGAAAATGTATCTCTCTTGAAGTCAAGATAAAAATTATAACAAAACAAACTGAGCAAAAAATAACCACTTAAAATCTGGCCAAAAAATACAAAGTTAATGCTTCTACCATTTCTACTATTTTGTCGTTTAAAGCAAAAATTTTAGAACATTACGAAAATAACTTAGCCGGTCCAGAAAAAAAGCGTATAAAATTGTCAAGTAACGACGATGTTGATCAAGCAGTTTTGTATTGGTTCGATCAAGCTCAAAAATACAATAATATCACAATAAGTGGTATCGAAATTCAATTACAAGCGTTTAAATTTGCAACAATGTTAGGTCATATGACTTCAAGGCAAGTAACGCGTGGCTTTGTAATTTCAAACAGAGGAATGGTATTACAACAAAAACTGTCAATGATAAATCTTACATCTTTTCTCGATTTTTTTCAAAAAAATTAGCTTTTTTTCGCATTTTTTTTCTAGTTTTTTAAATCAATAAAATTTGGTTCAAAATTTTTTTTTCCTATCATTTTATATACGAATTTCGATATAACGAAATTCGATAAAACGAAAACCAAATTTTCCGCCCGTTCAAGTAGCTCGTTATAACGAGGATTGACTGTAAATAGAAGTGGTTAATATAGAAGCTTGAACGTGGGTTCTAGATGCAGAAAATTTAAAAGAAAAGTAAACATAAGGATTAGATAGAACAAAATATAAAGAAATAGAGCAAGATTGTGACTGGATGAAAGAGTATTCTTTAAAAAACTATTAAAAAAGGGGTTTATTTTAGAATGCTTTTTCTGATTCTCTAAAGAAAGTCGAAGATTCAATTAAATATTTTAATTAATAATAGAATTTTAACATTAAAGCATGATAATTCAATATTTAAATCTAAAAAAAAAACAGTGATTTTTGAATAAAAATTATAGAATTATTTTGGTGTTTTTTGAAATTGTCAATTTTGATAAAATGATGTTATGATTTTCTTATGCTTTTAACTATTCAAAATGAAAAGACTTTTAAAATAAATAAAGGTCAAAATTGTGTTTTTAAAATTTATTTTATTAAAAATTTTCTTTTTTTAATATTTTTTAAATCAAAGATATTTTTTAAAACTCTTTATATATAAAATTATTAGCTCGAATCACCTCGAGCTTTTATTTCATTAGCTATTTGAATAAAGGCGCAGAACATACAGCTAAAATAAAAGAGAAAAATTAAAAAAATTATCAATTAATTTTAAGGATAAAATAACTTACAAATACATTGCAAAGCAGTCTTTCCACATTTGACCCTAAATAAAATGTTTAATTAGAAAAAAACTAAATGAAAATTAACTCATACTTTAATTCTGTATCCTTGCCTGACTTTAGTTCTAAGAAAAGCAGCCGAATTTGGGAAGAAGAAAGGAGTACAAAAGCATTCCTTTTTTAAGTATTTAAAATGGATATTTAAAAAGAACTTGGACAAAAAAAATACTCCGGCATCTTGATAGACTTTGCATTGAAAGCATGGAAAGCAGAAATGTGCAAAGCAACAATTTCCAAAGTCAGTACAACAATCACATAAACCTGATGAAAATTCATTTTCATAGAGTTTAAATGTCGGCTTTCGGACAGATTCAGGCTGTGTTGAATTAATTGTAATATTAGTGTTCATTTTTAAAATTTAATTTTTTTTTTTAAATAAAATAGTGAGTTTTAAATTCAAAATGTAAAGGATTATTATAGTCATTTTATTTTAACTTTAACTAAAGAGAAGTAATTCAGTTGTTATATCAACGATTTAAAAATCATTATTGTTGAAGTTTAAAAAAAAGTTCTCTAGATGAAGAATAAACTAAACCCTATGGTAACACGGCATACTGTTAAAACTGTGATTATTTAGGCCAAATTTTTATTAATTTGTTTTTCTTTTAAATTCAGATTTTTTTTTAATTTTTAATTGTTTAGGCGAGTAATATTTGTTTTAATTTTAACAAAAATACTAAAAAAGCCTGGAGCAATATTTATTTTAAAAAAAAATTTGAATTTATAAGAAAAACATGTTGATAAAATTTGTGCGATCGAAATCACAGTTTTAAAAGTATGCCATGTTACCAAAGGGTTTTGTCGATCTTTATTTTTAAAAGTTTTTTTAATGTTCTTAAGGTTTCTTTGAAGTTCAGTTGATATTACAGCAAATATTTTCTCGTTTAAACAGTGATCATGTAACATTGAAAATTCTCTCAAATTTTTTTCTTGAAAAATTGAAAATCATTATTCAATTAAAAAACTTAGTTCATTTAAACATTATTTCAAATTTCAGGGCATGTAAATCCTTGTAATCAATGATCAAATTCAATTGAATTAAAATATTTTATTTGTTTATCTAAACGAGTCTATTGCTAAATATTTCAAATTGATATTCATTTTTTGATTACTAAAATAAAAAAAAAAATAAAAATAAAAAATTAATAAATTGTAAAAACACAAATTTGACCTTTTTTATTAATTTTATAATCTTTTCAATTTAAACAATTAAATAATAAATTAGTTTATCTTTTTATAAAAATTTCCAATATCAAATAAAAAAACAAGTTCTTTTATCCAAGATTCTCAAAACTTAATTCAAAAACTTGACTCAATTAAATTTCCAGAAAATAGCGAGTTATATTTATGCGATTTTGAGTCTCTTTATACAAATATTGATCATAGAGATGCACAATTTATCATTTGTGATTTTATGAAAGATAAAATAGAATCTAAGCATTTAACTATTCAAGCTTTTGCTACTATTCTTAATTTAGTTCTAAATAACAACGTATTTAAAAGTTCGAACAATTTCTTTAAACAAGTTGTTGGAATAGCTATGGGTACAAAATGTGGCCCTTCAATTGCTAATTTATTTCTTTCTATTTATGAAACATAATGGTTAGCAATAAATTTACCACTTCATTATTCAAGATTCATAGATGATATTTTCATAATATCAGTTAATGGAATTTCTAACCTAGAATTAGCTTTTGGTAATTTGAAACTTAATGTTATAAAAAGTAATCCAGTGATTTTTCTAGATTTAAATACATATTTTGATAAGATCACTTGCAAAATGAATTTTAGTTTATATATAAAACCAACAAATACTTTTTGCTTTTTACTCTTTTCTTCAAATTATCCAGAATTTATATTTGATAATATTCCAAAATCTATTTTTATAAGAGTAAGACGAATCTGTACATCTTTAAAAGATTATTTATCATTTGCTAGACTCTATACATTTGAGTTGGTAAAAAGAGGATATTCCTTTAAAATTGTTTGTTCTCAATCACGAATGGTTAGTAATATCCCTAGGAAAGACTTAATTCCATATAAAAAAAAGAAAAAATTTGTAAATCAAAACAGTATTTATCTTTGCATTGAATATGATAGGAATAAAATAATTTTAAAAAGTTTAATTAAAAATGTTTGGAATAACTCTTTTAAGGATCATCCTGTATTAAAAGATGCTCAATTATTGATTCTTAATAAAATGCAATTAAATCTAGGATCAATTTTAATCCATAATTTTACTTTTCCTAAAGTGGAACATTTTTCTTTTAAAAAATGTCAAGACCTGAACTGCTTAGTTTGTAGATTTTCTAATGAAGATTTTAAAATTCATCTAAAAGAACAATTTTTTTTACCCATTGAGTCTGAATCTAGTTGTAACTCAATTGATTGTGTCTACATTATTTTATGTATTAAATGCAAAGTCTACTATATTGGACAAACAAATTGTTTTAAACGAAGATTTAATGAACATTTAAACGGAATACAAAAATATACTCCAGATATAAATCACAAATCAAATGTTTCAATTCATTTAAATTTGAATGAACACGTTTTTACAGTAGATCTACGTTTTTTTATTTATAAAGTCAATGTGGATTTGGAAGAAAGACTAAAAAATGAAACGTTTTTAATACACATGTTCATTAAATTAGGAATTGAGCTTCTTAATGAAGTCATTCCCTCAATTAACAAGTTAACATTTTTAAATTACATATAGTAATTTAAATTTCATCATAAATTTTTTTTTTTTCTTTTATTTCGAAATTTTAAAACGTGTAAATTTTTTTTTCTATTTTAGCATCAAAAATTTAATATTTTTCTCCATTGCCTGAAGAAAACTAAAAGTCGAAATAGCTATCGCAAATTTAAATAAAAACATTATAATTTAACTTGTTTTAGTTTTTATTTTAAATAAATTATTCCGATCAAATAAACGCCGTATTGAATGCTCAATTATGATTTCTTTAAAAATCCTATTCCGTTTAATTTTTGAAATTATTAAAATTTTTTTTTCTAAAAATTTTAAATTGTTATGCATTCACAGACTGATTTTTACTTCTACAAAATTATTTAGTTTTGTATTATTATGGTCTGTTGTTTTCCACTCAATTTTTATATAAATAACCTTGATTTTCCGAACTCATAGCAAACTAGCAATTACCTAGCAATTGAACCTATCATGTTATAAATTTTCTCAAAAAACGTATTTTACAGATCAATTGAGATGCCAATTACGTTTGATTATTTCTTTTGTTTTAGCATTTTTTTTTTTTTATTTAATTTTAATTTGTCAATTTTGGTTAAATATTGTTATAGGTAATATCAAAATAGATATTTCATTCTTCTTTTATATTTTTTATATTTAAAGTAATATTTGATTAATATTTTTTGAAATAATATTGATTAAATTTTACAATGTTCATTTTTTAAAATTAAATTTTCAAATTAAGTTAAAATTTTTTTATTTAGAATAAAAAAGTATAAGTTCTCAATTCAAAAAGATAGGAGTTATAATTGTCTTTTTTTAATATAACTAAAGAGAAGTAATTCAATTATTATTTCAGCGATTTAAAATATCAATATTGTAACATACAAAATAAAATTTAAAATCGCTCAATTTTCAAAAAATCAAAACCTTTTAGAAACAGATTTAAATACTTTTTTTTTAATTTTTTGAAATAAAATTTAATGATACAATAAAAATGTTTTAGGTTGAATGGAAATATATTAACCCAAATGAAATAAGAATTAGAAAGACAATTAAAAAATAAAATAAATAATAAATATAATAAAATATATTAAAAACATAAACATTTATTTATAAAATTTTTCTTTTACAGCTTTTTCTATATGAAATCTTAACTCTTATTTTGACCTAAAAAGTTAAACAGTATTCCTTTTTCATTAATTTTCTATGTGCAAGTAGCTACCATAGAGCACCTCCGCAAGCTAGTCTTGTTGTAGCTTATATATATTATCATTATTATTATTATTATTATTATACAAAATCAATTTTTAAAAGTACTTGTTTTTAATAAAAATTTATTCAAAATCCTGAAGTTTATCAAAAAAATGCTTTATATTAAGAAAAAACAAACCCCTATATTAAAACTGTTAAAACTGTGTTTTCTTGCGAATAAAAATTTATCAATATGTTTTCTTTTAAACTCAAATTTTTATAAAAAGGTTTCTCCAGTTTTTTTAGAAGTTCATTTTAAAAATAAAGAAAGTATTTTCTCGTTTAAAAATTCTAATGTTACAATAAAAAGTCTCTCTTTATTTTTTTTTTTAATTTTGAAATATTAATAATCATGAATATCGACTTAATTCGATTCATTGTTTTAGCGCTTTCTTTAAAGAAAAAATATTTCAATAATATTTCTCAAATTTTTGTTGATCCTTTAAAAGTAATGTTTAGAAAATTTAAAAATGATTTATATAATGTCATAGTTAAACATTAAAATAGATCTATCATTCTTCTCTTGTTTTATTTTTAATGTTTGATTAATATTTTTTAAAATAAATATTGAGTAAATTTCAAAAGGTTCATTTTTTAAATTATTTTTTTTTCAATTTAAAATTTTTATTTAAAATAAAAAGTAAATTCTTAATTCAAAACGTAATGGGTTTTTATTGACTTTTTTTAAAAATAAAACTAAAGAGAAGTAATTCAGTTGTTATATCAACGATTTAGAGAGAATTTTCATTATAACAAAAAAATTGTTTAAAAGAGAAAATATTTGCATTATTTTAAACTAACTAATTAGAAACCTGAAGCAACCTTTGAAAAAAAATCTAAATTTAAAAGAATAACATAAAAATCAAATTTTGGGCCCTTGAAATCACAGTCTGTAGTGTTACTTATAACTATATTATATGTTAAAACTGTGACTTATGTGGTACAATATTTTATTAATATGTTTTTCTTTTAAATTCAGATTTTTTTAAAAAAAGGTTTCCCCAATTTTCTTAGAAGTTCAATAGAAAATAAAGCAAATATTTTCTCATTTAAACATACTTATGTTATATTGAAAATTCTCTCTGAATTTTTTTTTTAATTGTGAAATATTGAAAAATCTTGATAAAAATTAAAAAATTTAATCTCTTTTGCAAATTTCAGGTCTTGTAAACCTGGTTAACAATCACCAAAATTAAAATTATTTGGTCAATTATTCTTTCAACTTATCTCGAAAATTCTAAAATGATTGATAATTTTTTTAATAAAACAGCTTAATTTAAAAACAAAATTTAACATAATAGCAAATTTCAGGGCATTTAAATTTGAGATCAATCATAAACATTTTTAGAGTTTCAACATTGTTCTTGTAAAAAAATTAACAGATTATTCTAATTTTAAAAAGAAAGTTTCAAAAAAAAAATTGATAGCAATAATCCATAAGATTCGCAATCAGAAGAAAATTTGCGATAAAATTGTTGTTGACAAATAATAATAATAATACATAAAATTATTATTATTATTTATTAATTCAAGCCTAATAGTCAAAATAGTAAAATTTAGAGGAAAATAAAAAAAAAGTGACAAAATAGAGTAGAAAATACGATTTAGATACAAATCAAAATAATAATTGAAAAAAAATTCTACTTTATCAATTTTTCGCATTTTTTTCTCTACATTTTTTTTTACCAATTATCGATTATACTTTTTTATAATTCTACGTTTTGAGTGTCCTCCAAAATATCCTTAGCGGTCCCAGTACCAGCAGCTAATCGCCAACAACCAAAAAACCAAAGATGAACTGGATATATATTCAAACGTGGCCCACAATGTGATTCAGCAGTTCAGCTCTAATAAGAAGACAACTTGACTGTGTAGAGCTAACAACCAAAACCATTAAAAGATACAATCTTGGCTCAGCAAAATAATTATAGTTTTTTATTTATTTTTTTTTTGGAAAATAAAAATTGGGTACTATTTTTCGTGCTACTTAAATAATATTTTCTGCTTCAAAAATAAAAAATGATATAAAAAAAAATATTAAGTTTGTTTTTTGTGATACAAAATTTAATGTTAGTGATATTTAATTTACATAATTGATATAATTTTTTTATTCTGATATAAAAAATAATTAATTAATAAAATAAAATTAATTTTTTGGCTCTCGTTCATGTTAATTGATTGATCTTCGAATCTTTTTTAGGCGGTCGACCTCCACCGCGTTTAGTTGGTAAATTACAGTTGATTTTTTGTAAAATAGGTTCAACCGGTTGCTCAACAACGAGATTTTCAACATCACCATTAATAACCATATTATCTTCTTGAATTATTTCTTCATTGCTAGAATTACTGTCGTATTCAATAACTAATGAATCATCATCATCATCATATTCGAATAAATTGTCAATAGTCTCAATTTCTTGCATATTTAGCGCTTTTTTGGTCTTTTCCGGTCTCCCTTTTTTTCGATTTTGACCTAAAGGAACATCTTTAGCATTTGGATACCAAGCAAGATCTTTATCACGACAGGCAATAGCTATCACATGTTTACAAATATATTTTTTTTTCCAGTGTGGACAAGTACAAGAACTTATTTTCCAATCTCCAAGATCCATAAATATTGTTCATATTTGTGTAACAGATCTGAGCCACTAGTCATAATTAGTTACTGTTGTTAAATTGAAAAATTTCTTATAATTCTTTATATCATCCTTGTCCAGTTGCTTTATGAGCATAATAAACTTAGCAAATTATCTTTTTATTTTTATTATTATTTTTTATACACTAAAAAATAATTTAGATATCAGCATAATTAATTTTTCTATCTTATACATTTTTTTTTATTCTATCATTTGTATGAAATTTTATATCTTTTTTTATTTTTATTTATGTAGCAGAAGAATGTATTTTTGTATCATCATAAAATATAAGTCAAAAAAATTGCATTGAATTATAATAATCAAAATATGAGATAGCTTAATTAATGCATACATCAATAAGAAGTTATTTTATCTTCAAATCTTACTAAAATTTATTTAATTATATTTTAATCTCTGATGATGTCACCAGACAAAAAAAAAATTTAAAATTGATTAATAGCTTACTAATCTAAAAACCAATAGAGACTTTAATAGAAATTTTATAGTTTTTTTAAATAATTGTTTATAGAGAATTCTAAAGACCATTCTTTTAAGAATTAAAGAATATTAAGAATCTCTTTGGCGTATTTTTTGAAACTTTCCTACGTTCCTTAACTAGTTATACAATGGTATTTGGTAAGCTTGATTTGAAAATATATTCCCAATTTTAGTACGGAAAACTCTTTTGAGCACTCTGTGGATTTATTCAGAGATTTGTTCATTTAGCTTATCAATATTTGTTTGAGAGTTTTCACATGTTTGTTGATGCATTTTAAAATTAAATAATAGAAGAAAGAATAATCTATTTTGATATTATCTTTGACATTATTTTAATCCTTTTTATTTTTACCAAACATAACTTTTAAAGAATCAACAGAAATTAAAAAATTAGAATTAAATATTTCTTTTTAAAGAAAGTGCTAAAACAAAGGAAATAATCAAACGTAATTAGAATCTCGATTTATGCGAAATTGCCGCTTTATATAAAAATATTATTAAAAATAAAGGTAAAATTGATATTTTTATTAATATTAAAATTTTAATATTAAAGCAAAAAAAAAGCAAATAAAACTCACTTCTTCATTTTAAAAGTAAAATAGTGAGCTAATGAATAAAAAGGGTTAATTTGGATTTTTTTATATTGCCTATTTTGATACAATGATGTTTTGATTTTTTAGTGTTTTAAATGTTCAAAATGAAAAAACTGTTAATATGAATTGTGTTTTTAAAATTTATTTTTATAAAAATTTTCTTTCTAAATTTTTATTTAAATCAAAGATATTTTTTAAAACTCTTTAAATATAAAATTATTAGCTGGAATCACCTCGTGCTTTTATTTCGTTAGCTATTTGAATAAAAGCGCAGAACATACAGCTAAAACAAAGAAAAATAAATTAAAAAATTATCAATTAATTTTAAGGATAAAATAACTTACAAATACATTGCAAAGCAGTCTTTCCACATTTGACCCTAAATAAAATGTTTAATTAGAAAAAAACTAAATGAAAATTAACTCATACTTTAATTCTGTATCCTTGCCTGACTTTAGTTCTAAGAAAAGCAGCCGAATTTGGGAAGAAGAAAGGAGTACAAAAGCATTCCTTTTTTAAGTATTTAAAATGGATATTTAAAAAGAACTTGGACAAAAAAAATACTCCGGCATCTTGATAGACTTTGCATTGAAAGCATGGAAAGCAGAAATGTGCAAAGCAACAATTTCCAAAGTCAGTACAACAATCACATAAACCTGATGAAAATTCATTTTCATAGAGTTTAAATGTCGGCTTTCGGACAGATTCAGGCTGTGTTGAATTAATTGTAATATTAGTGTTCATTTTTAAAATTTAATTTTTTTTTTTAAATAAAATAGTGAGTTTTAAATTCAAAATGTAAAGGATTATTATAGTCATTTTATTTTAACTTTAACTAAAGAGAAGTAATTCAGTTGTTATATCAACGATTTAAAAATCATTATTGTTGAAGTTTAAAAAAAATGCTTTAGATGAAGAATAAACTAAACCCTATGGTAACACGACATACTGTTAAAACTGTGATTACTAAGGCCAAATTTTTATTAATTTGTTTTTCTTTTAAATTCAGATTTTTTTTTAATTTTTTTAAAAGAATTGTTTTGTCGAGTAATATTTGTTTTAATTTTAACAAAAATACTAAAAAACCTGGAGCAAAATTTATTTTAAAAAAAAATTTGAATTTATAAGAAAAACATGTTGATTAATTTTGTGCGATCGAAATCACAGTTTTAAAAGTATGCCATGTTACCAAAGGGTTTTGTTGATCTTTATTGTTAAATATTTTATTCTTTTAAATTCAAGTTTTATTAATGTTCTTAAGGTTTCTTTGAAGTTCAGTTGATATTAAAGCAAATATTTTCTCGTTTAAACAGTGATCATGTAACATTGAAATTCTCTCAAATTTTTTTCTTGAAAAATTGAAAATCATTATTCAATTAAAAAACTTAGTTCATTTAAACATTATTTCAAATTTCAGGGCATGTAAAATCTTGTTATCAATGATCAAATTTTTAATTAAATTATTTTCTTTGTTTACGAGTTTATTGCTAAATATTTAAAATTGATATTCATTTTTTGATTACTAAAATAATAAAAAATTGAAAAAAAAATTAATAAAATAAATTGTAAAAATACAAATTTGAACTTTTTTTTTATTTTATAATCTTTTCAATTTAAACAATTAAATAATAAATTAGTTTATCTTTTTATAAAAATTTCCAATATCAAATAAACGCCGTATTGAATGCTCAATTAAAATTTCTTTAAAAAATCCTATCCCCTTAAATTTTTGAAATAATTAAATTTTTTTTTCTAAAATTTTTAAGTTGTTATGCATTCACAGACTGATTTTTACTTCTAGAAAACAAAATTTTTGAGTTTTGTATTATTATGGTCTGTTGTTTTCCACTCAATTTTTATATAAATAACCTTGATTTTCCGAACTCATAGCAAACTAGCAATTACCTAGCAATTGAACCTATCATGTTATAAATTTTCTCAAAAAACGTATTTTACAGATCAATTGAGATGCCAATTACGTTTGATTATTTCTTTTGTTTTAGCATTTTTTTTTTTTAATTTAATTTTAATTTTTTAATTTTGTTTAAATATTGTTATAGGTAATATCAAAAAAGATATTTCATTCTTCTTTTATATTTTTTATATTTAAAGTAATATTTGATTGTTATTTTTTGAAATAATATTGATAAAATTTTACAATGTTCATTTTTTAAAATTAAATTTTCAAATTAAGTTAAAATTTTTTTATTTAGAATTAAAAAGTATAAGTTCTCAATTCAAAAAGATAGGAGTTATAATTGTCTTTTTTTAATATAACTAAAGAGAAGTAATTCAATTATTATTTCAGCGATTTAAAATATCAATATTGTTACATACTAAACAAAATTTAAAATCGCTTTATTTTCAAAAAAAACAAAACCTTTTGGAAACAGTTTTAAACGCTTTTTTTTTTAATTTTTTGAAATAAAATTTAATGATATAATTAAAATATTTTAGGTTGAATGGAAATATGTTTACCCAAATGAAATAAGAATTAGAAAAACAATTATAAATATAAATTTTTAATTAAAATTTTTTCAAAATCCTGGAGTTTATCAAAAAATGCTTTAAATGAAGAGTAAACAAACCCCTATATTAACACGACAGACTGTTAAAACTGTGATTTCTTGAGAATAAAAATTTATCAATATTTTTCTTTTAAACTCAAATTTTTATAAAAAGGTTTCTCTAGTTTTCTTAGAAGTTCACTTGAAAAATTAGAAAATATTTTCTCGTTAAAACAATTCTTTTGATTCAATAAAAATTCAACATTAAAATAGATTTATCATTCTTCTTTTGTTTTATTTTTAATGTTTGATTAATATTTTTTAAAATAAAAATTGATTAAATTTCACAAGGTTCACTTTTTTAATTAATTTTTTTTAAATTTAAAATTTTTATTTAAAATTTAAAAGTTAGTTCTCAATTCAGAATTTAATGGGTTTTTATTGACTTTTTTTTTAAAATCAAACTGAAAAAAAGTAATTCAGTTGTTATGTCAACGATTTAGAGAGAATTTTCAATATAACAAAAGAATTGTTTAAATGAGAAAATATTTGCTTTATTTTCATCTGAACTTCTTAGAAACCTGAAGCAACCTTTGAAAAAAAAAATTTAAATTTTAAAAGAATAACATATAATTAAAATTCTGGGCCCTTGAAATCAAAGTTTTAACAGTCTGTCGTGTTACTAATATGTTAAAACTATAACTTCTATGATATAATATTTTATTAATATGTTTTTCTTTTAAATTCAGATTTTTTAAACAAAAAGGTTTCTCCAATTTGTTCAATTCAATTCAATTGTTCAGTTCAAATGATAAAAAAGCAAATATTTTCTCATTTAAACAATTCTTATATTATATTGAAAATTTTATGGCGATTTGAAGTTTCTGATCAATTTTTGATGCTCAAAATGATCAAATCAAACTTAAACTATCAAATAAATTGCTGTTTCATAATTGAAATAATGCAGAGATACATTTTTGGATTTAACTCTCTATGTTAAATAAAAAGATAAACTCTACAATATCAAAATGCACATTGCAGAGTTCACATCATTAAAATGATGCTGTTTTAAGTGTATACTTTTTTGCAGACTTTTGCAGATTTTACCTTTGGATTTAACAAAGTATGTTAAAACAAAAAATTTACCTCTGCACTAATTCTATTAAAAAATTAAAATTTATTCAATTTTTTTATTATGATTTGATCATTTTGAGCATCAGAAATTGATCATAAACTTCAACTTGCGAATTTTATCTGTATTTTTTTTTATTTGTGAAATATTAAAAATCTTGATAAAATTAAAAAATTTAATCACTTTTACAGATTTCAGGTCATGTAGACCTGGTCAACAATCGCCAAAGTTGAAATTATTTGGTCAATTATTCATTTACCTTATCTCGAAAATTCTAAAATGATTGATAAATTTTTTAATAAAATAGCTTAATTTAAAAACAAAATTTAACATAATTTCCAATCTCGGGGCAAATAAATTTGAGATCAATCTTAAACAATTTTAGAGTTTCACCATTGTTCTTTTAAAAAAAATAACAGATTATTCTAATTTTGAAAAGAAAGATATAAAAAATAATTGATAGCAATAATCCATTAGATTCGCAATCAGAAGAAAATTTACGACAAGATACTGTTTTATGTTTTTTTATTTTTTTTTTATTTTAGAAAATATTTCTTCGAATTTAAATAAGGAGTAGAATAATCTAAAAAGAATGATCTGAAAAAAGAAGGAAACATTAGTTGTATTTATTTCAATTTTATATTCTATATTCAAGGTTAATCAAAAGGCTAGTTTTTCATTTAAATTTAAAATTTGTTGTAGTGTGATTTTCTTCCTTTTATTCATAATTATACCAATAAAAGATTTGATTGTTTTGAATATCTTTATTTTATAAAACCAGAACCACAACCAAACTTAAAATCTATTTCCTTTAAAAACCATCCCCAATTCATCTCGAAGCTATTAATTAGAGTTGCCAAGTAATACCAATTAATATAATATATTATTCAACCACAATTAAAATATCTACCAAACAAGTACAGTAATGCTTAACAAATGATCTAACTTAGTAAATCACCCCTATAACACACTCCCCCTTGTTAATAAGCGATGTCCATATCGCTGAGGTGCCTGATTCACTGTACTCACAGAATCAGCAATCCTCAAACCGCATTGAATTCAGTCACAGAATTCTGCCTTGAACTGTGTCTACTACGGCTGCAGGTCAATCTCGAGGATTGGGTATTACACACCGTCTCACGTTTCCTTTGGGTACGCCTAACGAATAATAAATAAAATAAATAAATAGAACATAATTTAGTTCATTTAAAAGTATTCAAAGCTTATTCAAGTCCCTTCATTCAAAGCTTATTCTGGCGATTTTCCTTTTCATTCCATTTACTTCTTCTTTTGTTCAACTTCCTGTTTTAGTTCATCTTTTTGAAATTCGTCTCTTTCTGGTTCCAATTGAGAAACTTCAACATTGACTTGTTCCTCGCACTCAAACTCTTTAACATCTTCTTCAGTATTGAAAATTTGTGAAGCTTCCAATTCAGACTTTTGGTTATCGTCGGCCACTGATTGCTGAGATTCTTCATTGAAATTTTCATTTGGTTGGTTCTGTTCGCTTTTTCTTTTTTTTTTTTTTTTTTTTTTTTAATCATTCACATTATCAGGTATCGATTGGGACTCATTTGATTCCAAAGCTTGTGAAATGTTCAGACCGTTTTGGATTAACAATATCGGTTAATTCTTCGTTTTTGCTTTCAGTTTCAAGAGCATTGTCACCAGATGAGTGAAGAGTAGTTAATCCAATGACTAATTGCAATATTTGAGATAGTGCACCTTGGCTTTCTTCAGAGTTTTTGGTCTCATTTGTTTCATCAAAAGCATTCAATTCACCAAAAGATTCAGGCTCATACATTTCCTTTATTTCGGGTTCGCTTGGTTTCGATTCCTGGTCTTCTTTATTTACAGATTCTGTAGCTTTTGACTATTAGACCGTAATTAACATAAATGACAAACTGATTAAGAATTTACAACTGTTTCCATTCTCCAATAAGCTCACCACCTGCTTGCTCTTCAGCCGCCGCGACTGTCCCTTCGGCTGCATCGCCTGCAAACGCTGCTGCTTTTCTCTACAGTGCACTCGCGCTACAACGAATGAGCGGGACTTTATAATGTCATTCGTTATATGAAAAATCTTTATATCAAATTTTCCATGTTAATTGATTGGTGTTAAAAAAAATGTATAATTGGGCGGTTGATAGATTTTTTTAGTTTTTTATTGACAAAATAAGATTAGAAAACACAAAGTAATTAACATAAGCAATAGAAATAAGAAAAAATTAAATAAACTAATTAGATAAACTGAAAAAACTTGTGATTTTCAAGAATTATGCGCTTTTGTGTCTCTGAACCACATATCCAGGTATTTTTCAAGCTCTTTGTACTCAGGCTCTCTCAATCTCTTAGCTTTTTTAATGTCACGCATGGACTCAGATGCTTTTTTGGTCGCTTCTTGATTCTTAACGATTGTTGAGATAGTCGAAGCTGCTAATCCATACTTGCGGGATAGTTCAGTTGGAGTTGCTTTATTATTAAGATAGAAAAGCAGAGCTTTATGTATGCGAGTAACGAGCCATTATTTATTAACAAATGTGTTGAAACATTGATGGGCTAAGTTCCAAAATGCGAAAAAAAAATTTTTTATTTGGTAATTTGAAAAAAAAGGTGAAAAAAAATCAGGTGGATAATTATCCGGTCGAAAAATGTTCAGTGGAAAAAAATCAGGGGAAATTTGACAGATTTTAATAAAAAATAAAAAAAAAACAATAATTTTTTTATTATAGTTTATTGAGAAAAATTAAGATAATTAATGCAAATAAAAAAAAAAGAAAATTAAACTATCAAATCTAATAGTTCTCGCGGTTCTTCCCGAATAGTCCACGATTCAAACTCATTTAAAAATTTTATTTGCAAATAACCTTTCAAATTAAATCTCATAAATTATAAGCTATTTTAAACTTAAATGCCTTATACTGTGCCGATGTTTTTTCATCGTTTTGGTAACTAAAGATAGGGTATTCTTGTTCCATTTTTTTCAAAATATTAGGTAAATTCTCAATGCCATTTTATAGAAGCAGGACATTGGATCAGGGTAATTTAGTCAAGGGTTTAGAACTTAGATATTTTATAAAGCAAATTATTTAAGATTATTCTTTAAAAGATATATTAAGCCTGATTTAATATATCAATTATAATTTATGCGAAATTAGCATATCAATTAAATTTATAAAACGATAATATTCTACTGGATTTTTTTCTAGTGGATTTTTTCAGACCGGATTATTTTACACCTGATTTTTTTCCAAACAGATTTTTTTCAGACCAGATTTTTTTACACCAAATCTTTTTATTTTACTTAAAATTTTTTATTTTTTAAAAAAGTCTTTTGACTTGGCTTGATTGACTTAAAATTTATTTTTTTTAAAGTCTTGTGTCGTGTCATGTACTTATTAAGGCGGCCATACGAATTTTTTGCCATTCCATGAAGTAATAAGGGCTTCCATTTTTATTTCAAACTTTGAAATTCAAAGTCTTTGAAACGACTTTTTTCCGAAAAAAAAATTTCAAGTCAAGGTAAAAGACTTTTTTTTTTAAATTTTAAGTCAAGATAATATACTTTTTTTTAAGAAAAAAAATTTCAAGTCAGATCAAATGACTTGACTTTAAATGACTTTTTATTCTGACTTTTGTGCAAGTCTGTTTTAATGCTAAAGTGTTAGATTCTATTATTAATCAAAACCGATAGCCAATAGTTTCGCTGAAGTATTCGTCGAATCAGAATTCAGGGTTTCAATTCTTGAATTGAAAAATCGTTCAGTATCCTAGATTTTCTCATGTACACATCTGGTTATTAGCTCGTCGCGATGCTCGTTCCTCGAAATAATCCTCTAATATCTCAAGCTTTAAGCTTATCTCAGGACTCTTTCTTTTTTTACTTTCAATTTTTGAAACAATAAAAATACACCAATAAAAATTTACTATTAAACAAACAAAAGTTTATATAATAATTTTTGATTGGTTGGTTTCTTTTTATTTTGTCATTATTTTTCAGGAGTTGACACATACAGATTAAAATTTCATTGATAAACAAAAATTATAACGAATGTGCTAAAAAAAGATTGTATTCGTTAAAGAAAGTGACAATTAACGTTGTTATGTATAAGTTAAGTATGAAAATGGGCTTTGATTTCCCATTCGCAGTAGCGAATTTTTCATAATTTCATATTCGTAATATGATATTTTGTTAGCCATTGATTTGAATGGAGAGGAAATCGGGGCTTATACATCATTCGCTGTAACGCGATATTCGTAATAAAGCGAATCGTTATAGCGCGAGTGCACTGTATCAGCATTTTGAAACAAGGCCGGCATCTCGGGCAAGAACTGACTCTCGATCAGCTCTTCTATCTCTTCGTCCTGCTCTTGCACTTTTTTTTTCTCTAGCTGCTCGTCCTTAGCGCGCAGCCGCCTCGACGACCTGGTTGAGCGCACTGCCTTTTTTTCCACCATTTTTTTCTTGGTCTGCACTCCGGCTTCCTCTCCTCGTACAGCCTCAGGTCGCCAAAGTCCCAGAACCTAGTGCCCACTTTTTTTTTTTTGAGAAGAATAACGATGGTTATGTTGCACTCGTTGCCACAGTCGTCGAGCAGCGCGTCCTCAAACTCGTCCACTCGCAGGTCGATCAAGTCAAGCTATTGCTCGAACAAATTACAATAGTAGACGATATAGGGCACTTTCCAGCATCGTCTTAGATCTTCCATCTTTCAAGCAACTTAAAAGAGACAAAAAAAGAAAGCTTATTATTTTTATATGCATATTAAGGGCATGGTTATCAGAAAGTGTGGTTATGTGAGTGTGACTCGATTGGTGGACATGCATTAAAAGTTTTTTTTTATTTTTTGAAGGCGACTGTCAAATGAAGTTTGTTAACAAAGCTACTAGATGGACCTAATGTACAAGGCCATTAGTGACTAGAATTGTCAGCTAAACATCATCCTAATTGTTCCTTTAATAAATATTACTCAGTCATTTTTTTTTCTTCTTTATTTTTGTTCCTAGCCTTTCAGAAAACATATATATAAATATATGAACGAAATTTCTACTCTCAGCTAGTTTTATTTTTTTTTCTTTCCGCGGTGTCCTGTTCTGTACATTGAGAGCATTGTGCCTAAAAATAACCCTAAACGGAATAAATAGAAGATAAATTCTTCAAAAAGAATCTTGAACAATTGCATACATGCTGGATTGGGAATATACTAGACAAACATGGTGCCGGTAAAGCAAGTAAAATTTAACTTTGTGATTGTAGCTTAATTGCAACATCACAATAGTGAGCTTCGATTAAAAAAGGTAATTTTGGATATTTTATTTGTATTGCCAATTTTTATTAAATGATATTAAAACTTTTTTTATTGTTTTTTACTGTTCAAAAATGAAAAGGATATTAAAATAAATAAAGGTCAAAATTGTGTTTATAAATTTATTTTATTAAAAATTTTCTTTTTTAATTTTTTTTAAATCAACAATGTTCTTTAAAATTCTTTAAATATAAAATTTTTAGCTGGAATCACCTCGTGCTTTTATTTCGTTAGCTATTTGAATAAAAGCGCAGAACATACAGCTAAAATAAAAGAGAAAAAATTAAAAAACAATCAATTAATTTTAAGGATAAAATAACTTACAAATACATTGCAAAGCAGTCTTTCCACATTTGACCCTAAATAAAATGTTTAATAAAAAATAAATTAAATGCAAATTAACTCATACTTTAATTCTGTATCCTTGCCTGACTTTAGTTCTAAGAAAAGCAGCCGAATTCGGGAAGAAGAAAGGAGTACAAAAGCATTCCTTTTTAAAGTATTTAAAATGGATATTTAAAAAGTACATGGACAAAAAAATACTCCAGCATCTTGATAGACTTTGCATTGAAAGCATGGAAAGCAGAAATGTGCAAAGCAACAATTTCCAAAGTCAGTACAGCATTCACATAAACCTGATGAAAATTCATTTTCATAGAGTTTAAATGTCGGCTTACGGACAGACTGAGGCTGTGTTGAATTAATTATAATATTAGTGTTCATTTTTAAAATTTAATTTTTTTTTAAAATAAAATAGTGAGTTTTAAATTCAAAATGTAAAGGATTATTATAGTCATTTTATTTTAACTTTAACTAAAGAGAAGTAATTCAGTTGTTATATCAACGATTTAAAAATCATTATTGTTGAAGTTTAAAAAAAATGCTTTAGATGAAGAATAAACTAAACCCTATGGTAACACGGCATACTGTTAAAACTGTGATTATTTAGGCCAAATTTTTATTAATTTGTTTTTCTTTTAAATTCAGATTTTTTTTTTAATTTTTAATTGTTTAGTCGAGTAATATTTGTTTTAATTTTAACAGAAATACTAAAAAAGCCTGGAGCAATATTTATTTTAAAAAAAAATCTGAATTTATAAGAAAAACATGTTGATAAAATTTGTGCGATCGAAATCATAGTTTTAACAGTATGTCATGTTACCATAGGGTTTTGTCGATCTTTATTTTTAAATATATTATTCTTTTAAATTTAAGTTTTTTTAATGCTCTTAAGGTTTCTTTGAAGTTCAGTTGATATTACAGCAAATATTTTCTCGTTTAAACAGTGATCATGTAACATTGAAAATTCTCTCAAATTTTTTTCTTGAAAAATTGAAAATCATTATTCAATTAAAAAACATTTTTCATTTAAACATTATTTAAAATTTCAGGGCATGTAAATCCTTGTAATCAATGATCAAATTCAATTGAATTAAAATATTTTCTTTGTTTATCTAAACGAGTTTATTGCTAAATATTTCAAATTGATATTCATTTTTTGATTACTAAAATAATAAAAAATTGCAAAAAAAATTAATAAAATAAATTGTAAAAATACAAATTTGAACTTTTTTATTAATTTTATAATCTTTTCAATTTAAACAATTAAATAATAAATTAGTTTATCTTTTTATAAAAATTTCCAATATCAAATAAACGCCGTATTGAATGCTCAATTAAAATTTCTTTAAAAAATCCTATCCCGTTAAATTTTTGAAATAATTAAATTTTTTTTTCTAAAATTTTTAAGTTGTTATGCATTCACAGACTGATTTTTACTTCAAGAAAACAAAATTTTTGAGTTTTGTATTATTATGGTCTGTTGTTTTCCACTCAATTTTTATATAAATAACCTTGATTTTCCGAACTCATAGCAAACTAGCAATTACCTAGCAATTGAACCTATCATGTTATAAATTTTCTCAAAAAACGTATTTTACAGATCAATTGAGATGCCAATTACGTTTGATTATTTCTTTTGTTTTAGCATTTTTTTTTTAATTTAATTTTAATTTTTTAATTTTGTTTAAATATTGTTATAGGTAATATCAAAATAGATATTTCATTCTTCTTTTTTATTTTTTATATTTAAAGTAATATTTGATTAATATTTTTTGAAATAATAATGATTAAATTTTACAGTGTTCATTTTTCAAAATTAAATTTTCTAATCAAGTTAATATTTTTTATTTAGAATTAAAAAGTAAGTTCTCAATTCAAAAAGATAGGGGTTATAATTGTCTTTTTTTAATATAACTAAAGAGAAGTAATTCAATTATTATTTCAGCGATTTAAAATATCAATATTTTTAAATACTAAATAGAATTTAAAATTGCTTTATTGCCAACTTGACCGTTTTGGAAACAGTTTTAAATGATTTTTTTTTAATTTTTTGAAATAAAATTTAATGATACAATAAAAATGTTTTAGGTTGAATGGAAATTTGTTTACGCAAATGAAATAAAAATTAGAAAAACAATTAAAAAAAAAAGCAATTTTTAAAATTCAGGGTTTTATTGACTTTTTTGTTAAAATCAAACTGAAAAAAAGTAATTCAGTTGTTATGTCAACGATTTAGAGAGAATTTTCAATATAACAAAAGAATTGTTTAAATGAGAAAATTTTTGCTTTATTTTCAACTGAACTTCTTAGAAACCTGAAGCAACCTTTGAAAAAAAAAATTTAAATTTAAAAGAATAACATACAATTAAAATTTGGGCCCTTGAAATCACAGTTTTAACAGTCTGGCGTGTTACTTTAGGGTTTTGTTTATTCTTCATTTAGAACATCGTTTTTAAATGCAACAATAATGATTATTTAATCGTTGATATAACAACTGAAATACTTCTCTTTAGTTTAATTTTAAAAAAAAATGACTATAATACCCCTTTTCATTTTGAATTGAAAACTCACTTTTTAAAAAAAAAAAAAAATTACTTAAAATAGAAAATTTTAATTTCAAAAATGAAATTGTAATAATTTTTTAAATTTCAGAATATAAAACAAAATCACTCTCACATTAAGAACAATCTTCAAAATGATGAAATTTAATAGGTTTTTTTCCTAAAAAGGCTAAATTTGTACTGCAAATTGTTTTAATTGATACATTCTAATCTCCACCATAGTCCATTTTTTGTAAAGACTCCTTAAGAAAACTTACATACATTAAATTGTATGAATACGAGAGTATTTTTGCAAAAGAATTTAGATTTAACAAGTTTGTTTACCATTAACAACTAAAACTTTATTTATAGAATCTTCTTTACAAATTTTATTATCAATCTAAAAAATTGGTCCAGCTCTTTTGCTCTTAATTTCAATTTGTCAGTATTTTTAACCTTATTAATAATACAAATACCTTTTTCTTATTTTTAATTTTTAACTTCTAGTAAAACAGTTTAAATTTTTTTCTTATATTTTGCAATGTATAAGAAAATCACTTGAGTTACTTTTTGATGCAAAGGTGGTTTGACTAAGCTAAATGGTCAAATATTTTGGACCGATCAGACTTGACCGTCGAACAACACTTTTTTGAGTGAGTAATTTTATTTTTTAATTTTTCAAACTAATAGAATTAAAAAAAGGTTTTTTTGTTATCACCTGTCTCAACTCAGCTACTTTTATTAGAACTAAAGCCAAAAAGGATAAACAATTAAAGTATGTTTATAGTTTTTTTTTTAATTTTCAATTTTAAATATTTATAGTGCTAATTTGATACTAGTGTTTTTAGTAATTTTTTTGGTTCAACTCCTTTTATTTTCTTATTTAACACTAGAATTTTTTTTATACCTTTAAAGCCCGGTAGAGATTTAAAAAGCTCCTTTTCATTTTTCATTTGAGATAATAAAAAAGGCATAATGCTATTAAATTATATGATAATCTTAAGTCACAAAATGAAATGAGTAGATATTATACAGTGGTGTTCCGGATTTAGTAATTTACGATAATTTACGTAAAAAATAATAAATTTATCAAATTTTACGTAAAATATTGAAAATTTACGTAAATTTACAAAAGTAAAAAAACGTAAATTTAACAGATTTTAAAATTAAAAATCTGGTAAATTTCGAACATTTTACGTAAATTTGTGTAAAAAAAAATGTCCAAAAAATTGAAATGAAATTGAACGCCAAAAGTATAATTTCATTTCAATGTTATTTCATTCGAATTGCACTAGGTATAAAAATATAATCAACTTTTAAATATTTATAATGAAAAAACTTCATCTAAAAAATAAAAAATAAAAGTCGGTGCAAAAGTTTAGAAATTTAGGTAGTCCAAAAGTTTTAGCAACCATTGCTACCTTTTTTCACACTTTTATGATTAATTCTTAAATAACTTTTAATTTTGAGTAAATTTTGCTCTTTAACTGTTTAATTTAAAAACTCTCCAACTCCTCACTTGGTCTTAAAATAACATTACCAAAAAATCTTTAATTTGGCAAAAAATGGGTGAAAAAAATGTGTCTAGCCCCCAAAAATGGTAGATTAAAAATCTACAAATTAGAGCTTTTATTTTTTTCCTTTGCTCTCAATTTTTCGTAAAATACAACAAATAAACAATTTAAGATAAATAAAATAATCAATTTCTAAACTTTTGCAACATACTGTATATCCTAAAAACCAAGACCAAATAGAAACTGGTGACTTTATTTGTCCTGATTGTTTTAATAAGTCTAATAGGATAAAAAGTTTGAGATCTTTCAAAGATGCTGAAACTCTAACAGATTCTTTAGAAATAAATCCACATAATTTTATAAACCCAACTTCCATAATATCAAATGAGTTAGATCAAAGTTTCAATGAAAATATTGAAATTCCCGAAATGAATTTAGATCCTGGTAGCACTTAATTAAGACTTTTAGGGATAAATGTTTCTAAAGATGATAGTGAGGATGAAGATTGAACTGAATATATTAAAAGCTTTGAAGATGTTTAATATTAAAAAAATTACATTTAAAAAAAAAACTTTTTATATCTGTTTTAATTTACTTTGAAATTAACCAATTGAGAATTATCAAATTATCTATTAATATACCTTACATAGTTTAATGTGATGTATAATCATAAAAAAAATAATATTAATATATTTGAAGAATTTAAATTATATTTAAATTTATATTATAAAGAAAATATTTAACCCATTCTGTTTGTAAAATTGTAATTAATTATCAAAACTAAATTTTATTTTAATTCTAAACTTTGAAGTTGCACAGAAAACGTTTTTCAACAGCGACCAACCTATTGAAAGTTGGAATTTGTTCACCAGACTCTAAGCTTCAAAACAAGCCCTCGTTTAGGTTGGTCGCAATTGAAAAACGGCTGGGGCAAAAAACGAATGGATGTGTGGTATGGTTCTTTGAAGTATCTAAGCTAAGCTCAATAAAAGGTGTTAAGCCAAAACTCTTTTTCTATGAATATTTTATTAAAACTTTAAAACTCTTTCAAATTTCTTTTAAATCTAAAAAGTTGTAAGTCTATGCGTGTCGAGAGTGGGGTGTGCTTCTAGAGCGTTCTAGATGTTTCGGTTAGTGTGTGATGATCACATGATCACCATGCGCTAACACGATACAACACCTCCCCCCCACTTTTGCGTCGCAGACGCTCACGGACCCGCCTGGAAGCGGACTATCCCCTTTCGGTCCCGGGTTGGGTAGCGCTTCTCTTCTCCGGTTGTGGCTGTGTATGCCGTGCTTTGTGCTTGTGCTAAGGCACGTGCCGCGTTTGTAGAACCGATCGGACGCCCTTGTCGCCTTGGCGCTGTAGTTTCTGCTTCACCTGTGGCTACTCTGCGAGGCTCTCCTTCTTCTTGTGTAGTACCGGGTGTCGGAACCGTGTTAGGCGCAGATAGCGCTGTCTCAGTCGCAATCGGGTCGCTCGAAGGCGCTATGCCAAGGCCTGCGTCAACACGGTTATCTGCCGGGCCTTCAAACGTCTGCCGTTTGAATCGGGAAGCATCGCGGGTAATTGTTGCGCCATCTTCATCTCTGGCCGTAATCATAGAAGTTCTGACGGCTATGATTGTAAGCTGGCCAGAGAAACGCGTCATCGACTTGCTTGTCCGTTTCTGACGCAGAAGGACGCGCTCGCCGATTTTAAAGTTGTGTTTCACCGCCTTCCTCTTCAGGTCGGTGTAGGTCTTCATGCGCTCTTTCTTGCGCCTGTCGTTCAGCCTTTGGAGCTTTTCTAGAAGCTCTCGCTCTCGAGTTCCAGCTGCTGGAGGGCTGATGTTTGGCAGACGACTCGTCCTGCAAGCACCAAAGAGTTCCTCGCTTGGAGCTATTCCAGTTGTGCGGTGGGGAGTCGACCTGTAGCTGCGCAAGAATGCCTGCCATTCGCTTCGGTAACATTTTCGCTCCGAGATTGAGCGTCGGATCACCTTTCCGAGGCTCACCATAAATTTCTCGGCCATACCATTTGCTTGTGGGTGTTCCGGTGTGATCTTTCTGTGCCGGAAACCCATGAATGCTGCAAATTCCGCGAATGCTCGCCCATTGAACGGCGGGCCATTGTCCGACATCAGTTCGTCTGGAATACCGATAAGTGAAAACAGCGATTCGAGCTGCGGAAGGACGTATTCGCTTGCGGTTGTTGTCACCTCAAAGACGACGACGAAACGCGACATACGATCCTGGACGACCATCAGTTCGTGTCCGTTCGGAAGCGGTCCCCAGAAATCTGTTGCTAACTTCTGCCATGCTCTTTCGGGCAATACTGATGGTTGAAGCGGCTGAGCAGTATTCACTGCCTCGTCTAACTGACACGGTGGGCACTGGTCCATCAAGCTGTCAACAGCTGCGTCCATCGCAGCGAACCAGACCTTGGTACGAAGTAGCGCCTTGGTTTTGGTGCGACCTTGGTGGCCTTCGTGTGCTGTTTGGATCGCTCTGGCCTGTAGCTCCTCCGGCAAAACGACGCGCGTGCCGCGCATGACTATGCCGTCTTGGGTTGCACACAGCTCGTTCATGATGCAGGAGAACTTCGCTTCGATCGCTTTCTTAGCGTCGCGGTCTTGCTCATTGTCTTCCCGTAGTAGCTTTACAAGCTCTTTAAGGCTGGGGTCATTAGATGTCGCTAGAGCAATCTCCTCGCGAGTAATTGCTTTGGGAGTTGCGTGACCGACAATCAGGGCAACGTACTCCTCTGCCTCATCGCTTTGCTTAGTCTCAGGCTCTCCCGTTGGCTGCCGCGACATGTAGTCCGCGATGTTCTCGGCACCCGGCTTGTGAACGATGCTAAACCGGTAACCCATGAGCCGAAGAACCCAGCGCTTGATGCGTAATGGCGGATTGCTTCTTGGGTTGCGGAAAATCAGCTCTACGGCTCGGTTATCTGTAACTAGACGGAATTCGCGTCCAAAGAGATAGAGGTGCAGTTTCTCGCAAGCCCAGACCACTGCTAGCGCCTCTTTTTCCACTTGCGAGTAGCGCCGCTCAACATCTGTGAGCCTTCTACTCGCGCAGGTAACGATGCGTCTTCTCTTCGGGTTCTCAGGGTCGATTTGTGCAAGCACAGCTCCGAGTCCGACAGGACTCGCATCAACGGTTACCTCGGTGTGCCAGTCGGTGTTGAAGAACGCGAATGCTTCGCGCCTGAATGCCGATTTGATCTCCTTGATAGCCTGATCATGCTTCGGGAGCCATTCGAATCGAGCGTCAGCTTTTAAGAGCTCCCACAAGGGCTCTGCGAGTGTGGCGAGGTTCGGGATTATACAATTCACTGCTAGGCCCAGGAAACTTCGAAGCTCACTTGGTGTTCCTGGCATTGCCGCTTTGAGCAGTGAATCAGCCTTTTCCTCGCCGATAGCGATGCCTTCAGGCGAAACTTTCAGCCCGAAGAAGGTCAGCTCTTTCTTTCCGAGCTGACGGATACTGTCTAAGCCAACTGTCATGCCTAGACGACGGAGGCGCAAAAGCAATGCCCTCAGGTTCTCATCGTGCTCCTTACGATCTCGGCCCCACACGATCAGGTTATCGGCGATGCCGCGCGTACCCTTCAGTCCCTGGAGAACGTGCGTGCGGATGGCGTGTTGCATCAGCTCCATCGAGACGTTTGCTCCCATCGGTAGCCTCTTGAATCGAAAGATTCCGCGATGCGTCTCGAATGCTGTTACATGCCGACTGTCCTCATCAGCCAGCAGGAACTGGTAGAAAGCTTGCCTAAGGTCCAGCTCCGAAAGAACTGCGGCTCCGCGCATGTCGTATGCGATCTCTTGCAGCGTTGGAGATGCAAAGTTGATCCGTTTGATCGCGCGGTTTGCAGCTGCCATGTCGGTAGTTAGCCTTACTTGTCCTGGCTGCTTCTTTGGTACCACCACAAGCTGAGACAGCCAATCAACTGGTCCCTCGACCGGTTCGATGATATCGTGGAGAAGCATCCGGTCGAGCTCTTTGTCAATTGCTTTGACAAGATGGAACGGTTGTCTTCGGTACGCGCTTTTGAGCGGCTGTACAGATTTATCGACGTGCAAACGAACCGGGTGATCCTTCAGTAAACCGATCCTGTCCGTAAAGACGTCGCTAAATCCATTTGCAAGCTTTTCGTATCTTCCGTCAAACGCGTCCTTTCGCTCCTCTCTCTCGCTCGAGCCAATCGATGCCAGTTCGATTTTCTTGCGAAACGCGTCAGTACTGAAAAGGTCGAGTTCTCGAGCCGTGTCGAAACTTAGCAGGTTGCCGGCTTGACCCTCCACAACCTTGAACTGAGCCTGAGCCTCATGTCCGTTTGCTCGCACCACTGTTGCTAACTGGCCAAGCACCGGAATCGGGCGGTCGCTTTGGTAAGCGTACAGCTGGTTGCAGCATGGTTCGAGATGTGGTTTGGGCAGGAGGGTGTTGAAGGTCGCTGTATCCATCAGGTTGACCTGAGCCCCAGAGTCAATCAGCGCATAGACGGATCTACCGCCTATCCTGACTTCTGTCTTAGGCCTCTTGTTTCGGTCGTTCGCCACCGCGAAGATGAAGCCGTCGTCCAGCGGGGGCTGTTCCAACACCTGAGACTTGTGTGCGTTGATCGCATTTACCCTCCGCTTTAAGCACAAATTCGACCTGCTAAAGTGGCCCATCTTGCCACAGCTACGGCACTTCTGGTCTGCTGCCGGGCAGCGTTTGCCGACGTGCGGGTACTCGTGCCCGCAGGCAAAACATTTGTTCCCATGTTCCCTCTTATTTTCATTTTGTGATGCGGCGTGTTGCGCCTTAGAATTCTGCGCTTTCGGACGCTCTTGCCAACCGCGGGTCGTTCCGTGTGCCCCAAACTTCGCTTGCTTACCGCGGTTTTGCACAGCCGCGATTGGCTCATTCTTGATTGCAGGTTCAGCCTTGCCGACCTTCTCAATGGATCGGGCCTGCACCGTTGCCGCTTCTCCTGCGCGTGCCTTCTCCTGGATCTCCTTCAGGGTGATCCCGGCCTTCTCAAGAATGTGCTGGCGGAGTGTTGCTGACACACATCCGCGTATGATCTGCCGCTTGATTTCAGCGTCCGCGCTCGTCCCGAATTCGCATCTTGCGGATGCGACGCGCAGACGAACTACAAAGTCGTCTAGACTTTCTCCATCGTGCTGACGAAGTTGAGAGAAGGAGAAAGTCTCGTAGTCGAGATTCTTGAGCGGGGAAAAGTGATCGCTTATTTTTTTCTTGATCTCATCGTACGAGTCCTCAGCCTTCTCATCTAGGGTTGAGTATACCTCGCGCGCAGCTGCTCCCATCACATATACCAACAAAGCCTTTTTCTGCGCCGCTTGCGTCACGCCAGACGCCAAGACAAACGTTTCTAACTCTCTGCACCACGCTGGCCACCTCGTGCCTGCCGTGTGTCTACATTCGTCATCTAGCCGGAACGGTGCCGGCGGTGGAAGGCTTAGAACTACTGCCATGGTTAATCCTCGTCGCCAGAATAAGTATCTAAGCTAAGCTCAATAAAAGGTGTTAAGCCAAAACTCTTTTTCTATGAATATTTTATTAAAACTTTAAAACTCTTTCAAATTTCTTTTAAATCTAAAAAGTTGTAAGTTTATGCGTGTCGAGAGTGGGGTGTGCTTCTAGAGCGTTCTAGATGTTTCGGTTAGTGTGTGATGATCACATGATCACCATGCGCTAACACGATACAACAGTTCTTTACAATATTTTACGTAAAATTTGGTAAATTTATTATTTTTTCGTAAATTATCGTAAATTACTAAATCCGGAACACCACTGTAAGTTCAAAAGTTCATATTTTTATTATTATTACCAGGGACGACCAAAAGTAGCTTTTTTTTCCCCCAAAAGTTGCTCAAAAGCTGCTTAAATTGCAATCAAAATACAGTTGTACCCCAGTTATATCATTCTATTTGTCCGAGAGGGTCAAACATGATATAAGTGAGGCATGATATAAATGAAAAATTTTATTTAAAAAAAAAATTAAAAAATCTATGCATATTTCGTACAAATAAAGTCTATTTCTTTAGTTTAAAGTAATCTACAATTTTTTTTTGATTTTATTTCAATAATTTTTCTCTTTCAATCTTGTCCTCTAACCCCTTAATAAAACTTATTTCATCAGCCGTAGCACAGTCTAATTGACAATAATAATTAATAAAATTTTTTATTCAACATTTTTTTGTTGTTCTCGTATCGGCTTCTTTAAGATATTTTTCTTTGTTTTTAAGAATTTTAGAAATACATGATGGATCACAGCCATATTTTGTTGCGATTTCTTCATTAGTAATTGTTTGTATTTTTTTAATTTCAATTATGCCTAATTTGTCTTGAACTGTTAATGCTTTTCTACGTTTACGGCCAATTATTTTTTCACTCATTTTTTTTCTTTGTTTTAAAAAAATCTCACTTTGTCAATGACTAATTGTTTATAAAAAAAAATAAATGCAAGCAAAAAATGATATAAGTGAACTTAATATAACTGGATAAAAAAACAATGTAAAAGTATTGACTTTTAAAGATGATTGATATAAAGGGGGTAGATTAAAATAGAATCGATTTTAATAAATTGATTAAAATAGCAAAGGTAAAAAAAACAAATAAATTTAAAGAACAACATTATTTTAGCAAAATACCTTTATTAATTAAATAAAAATGACAAGTTCAAAATAGCAAGTCATTTTTAAATCAATTATCTTAAAGAAAATGGATGGATTTTCATAAATTGACTTGAATTTTTTTATTTTATTTAAATAATAATTTAAGGGCCGTGGCCCTTGGGAAGTTCAGAATGGTCTAAAACCTTCTTTTCAACTCGCATGCGATTTTAAAAACGTTTAATACAATTAAAAAGATACAGATAAAAATTTTTTTACATAAACTTATTTACAGATTAATAAAAGATAAGAAAAGTTTAGTCTTGTTTTGAAGGTTGTTTGTGATCAGGTCGTCTTGGTCTTTTGACAAAACGAATTTGATAAAAAGTTTTTTTAGCCTTGTTTCTAGTAGATCGATTTTTAAAGTTTGATGTATAGTCTCTGTCGAGGTTTTAAATGGGAAACGTTTGATTGATCGGAGGAATGGTTATGAAAGCTGTTTTCCATTCTTTGGGAATTCTTGCCTGAAGAATACTTCGGTTAAAGAGTTCCTTAATATCAAGAAGACAAGTTCGTGGTAAATTTTTTAACATGATATTTTGAATTTTGTTAGGTCCTGGTGCCCCTTCTCCTTTTAGTTTCCTGATAGCTACATTGATCTCTTTTAGACTTATAGGTTCATTAATTATGAATGATTTGTGGCTTTTAAAAAAATTCGAGTAAAAATCAGTTATCTCACTGTCTGTTATATTATTAATTAAATCAGAATTGGGACTAAAAGTTAAGGACAAGAATTCTCCAAAGAATTTTCCTTATTCACTATCAGTGCTTAGTTCCTGATTATTTGCCAGTAAGGTTGGGATTAGTTTTGAACTTTTTTTTGATCTGAATTTTTTTGATCTGAACAAAATTTTTTTAAAGAGATTTTTAACTGAGAGGTTAAAAAGTTGAATTTTTGCTTTGGGAACGAGTTCTTTGAAAATACCTCCTGGTTTTCCTGCGTTCTTTTATTAAGTTTACAATTTCATGCGGTAGGGTAGTTTTATATATTTTCCCTGACTGTAATGGGATGCTTTTATGGGCAGCACTTATAATTTTTTTTGAGATTATATTATTATAGTCGTCAACACTATCTGGATTTAAAATCGGAACACTAAGAATTTCTTGAAAATATGACCAATTTGCTTTTTTGAAATTTAACCTTCTTGAAATCAATTCGGAAGTCATAATATGCTCAATTGATATGCAAGCTTCAATAGGGAAATGATCACTTGTCATATCATGTTTTGACAAAACCCTAAAATCACTGATTTTGTCTAAGAGATCGGATGAGACTAAAAATATATCAAGTAATTCATAGTATTCTCTATTAAATATGCTGAAAGTGGGTGACTTGTCATTTTTAGTTGACATGTTTAACTTATTTATTATATTTTCTAATATATTTCCATTTTCGTTTTGACCAAAACATCCTATTTGCTTGGACTTAGCGTTTAAATCACAGCCAAGAATAAAGTTTTTAAAGTTTTTACTGATTTGTTCAAAAAGCTCAAAATTTAGAATCTTATTAGGTGGGTTGTATAGGCTAAAGATAAACAAGTAGTCATTTTTTATTTTTATTTTGATGCAAAGTAGCTCTGCTGAGAAGTTTTCAAATGATAAGTCTTGAGCAAAATCGAGTCCCTCCTTAACTAAAATTGCTACACCGCCTCCATATTTATTTCTAGGTTTGATTATTGATAGGTAATTTTTGTAGTTCAAAAAAATATTTTCTTCATTTGCATCTATTTTTATTTCATTTAGCAACATATTATCTGGGGAATTCTGAGACAAAAAATTTTGCAATAGTAACACTCTACAGGGAAGATGAGAACAGTTCCAATGTGTAATTACTAACCTTTTTTTGATAAAGTTGTTGATTTTTTTTTGTTCATTTTTATTTTGTGATGCTGATTGAGCCGTAGATCTATGGATTGAATGAGTGACTTTCTACGTAGGTTTGACTGCGAAAGAAAATCTCCAGCTTTTGTTTTTTTCATCTATTTTTGACTGCTGTATTTGAATGAGGGATATTGGCCTATAAATTGACTTGAAGCTATCTATTGAATAATGATATTAGATATCAAATTTTTAATTTCATTTTCCATTTTTTTTTCTTAATTCAATTATATTTCAATTAATACTTGCTATTTTTTTCTTGGCGCTTTTTATTGCTATTTGTATTTTTATATTATTTAATTAGTTCCTTTTAATTTTGCTATTTTAAACTGTTTATTTTAGATTTATTTATATAATTGTCTAAAGACCGCTTGGCGATCAAAAAAATTTAATTTTTTTTATCAAAAAAAGTTTATTTTAGATTATACAATTTTTTGGAACAAAATTCACTCCTTATCCAGGAGCAATCTGGATTTAGGAAACACCGGCGAACAGCAGATAGTCTTTTCTTTTTAATTCAAAAAATTGTGGAATCATTTAATAGAAAAAAAAGAGTTTGAGGCCTTTTTTTTGATATTTCTAAAGCCTTTGATAGGGTTTGGCATGAAGGTTTACTTTTTAAATTGATTAAAATAAATCCACCTCATTACTTGACTAACTGGATTAGATCCTTTTTAGACTCTAGGACATTTAAGGTAAATGTGAATGACCATCTGAGCGAAGAATATCAAATAACTGCAGGTGTTCCTCAAGGCTCAGTAATTAGTCCTCTTTTATTTAGTAAATATATTAATGACACCCCCAAAAGAAACAAAACAAATAATGAATACTCTTTGCTTTTCGCAGATGATATAGTTACATTCTTCATTTATAACAAAAAGGGGAACCTAGAAAATGAGATTAATAAATACACCAAAGAACTAGAACAATGACTTATTAAATGGAAAATGAAGATATCAGTTGAAAAGTCGTGTTCAGTAGTCTTTTCTAAAATCAAATTTACAATAATCTAAAGTGTCCATATTAATTTTAACTTAAGTAACTTTTAATTTTCACGAAATTTTATTTATACTTAGGTAAGTTTTTAGTAAAATTTAGAAATAAAACATCGATAGAATATAAATATACAAATTTTTTAAAATCACATGATTTGAAGAGATTTTTAAAGAAAAATAAAGTAATAAAGTAAAAAAGTAAAACCATAGATTTATTCAGAATTTTGTCTAGATTAAAAAAAAAAAAAGTGGGATCATAATTGATCCCTCGGAGGAGATAAGATTTAAACCAGAAAAAACACATTTTTTTCCTTTTTTAAGCCAACAAAAACCGCCACACTCTTTTTTTTCTAAATTACATTAGCATGTAGAGAATTTTATTCTCTTTCAGAATATATATACTTTTATAGTATATTTAAGCTTTATCTTTGAGATTTTGAGTCTTAAAGAAAAACAACTTTTTAAAGGGTATGCTATTTTTGAAACCCTGGAGGTAAAAAATTTTTTTTTAGTCCCCCCCAAAAAAAAATTTTTAGGGGTTTTCGAGGGCGTAGATTACGAATTTTGAGTCAAAAATGTGGAATTCAGAAAGCACTAAAGTTTTGAATTTGAATAGTCATTTTATATGATATTTGAGAAAAATACAAAAGTTAAAATCAGATCTTAAAATTAATGATATTAAGTTAAATAATGAGGAAAAAGTGAAATTCTGAGACATAACTTAATTGTATATATGTATTACAATAATATATGCTGTTAAATGTATTAAAAAACTTTTTTAATTATCAATTTTACAAAGCTAAAAAAAAATTTTTTCGACTATATTTTCATTTTTTTTTTTTTTTAATAGTTTTGGGAAAACCCAGGGTTCGTTCGAATGGCAATAGCCTTCGTTTAAGCCCTCATGCTTGGGAGCTTTTTACAAAATTAAATCATTGATAAAAAAAAAAAAATAAAATTTAGATTGAGTTTGTGTGAATTTCGTGATACAAGTCAAATGGCGTTTTACTATATGTTTGACTATATTTTCATGTCACCATCGAAAAAATGAAAACCAGCGTTCGATACTTAAGAACATGTTACTCTAGCCGAATATCAAACTTTATTGACATGTCACTAAAATCGAACAACTGCATTATTTTTTAATTTTAGCTTCAATTGACTTTAAGGATACAATTGAATATAAAATTTCTGGTCTGTTTTAGGTCCATTTCACTAAAAAAAATTTTTTTCTTTTATTTTTATTTTTTCTTTTATTTTTCTGTTCTGATTCACTCCCATCTTTATACACCACAAACATAGCAAAAAATTCTCTTAATTTTTGTCTTAAAATCAAGTTTTTATTATTAATTATAAATTTAGATAAAATCGATTTTTTTAATTTAATTTTTTTACTTTTTAATTTAAATTTTACAACAATAATGCCGCACCAGAACTCAAAATTAAGTCGATAAAAAAATTGGAATAGTAAAAACTAATTTTTTTAATATTTTATTTTCTTAATTTTTGGTACTGCACCAAATGCATAATAAATAATATTTATTATTTTAACTTATTGTTTTAAACTAGAGCCTTGATGACGCATTAAATTAAAAATTTCAGAATTTGATGCAGCCCTAAATCCATGATAATACTATTAGACCATGCCTTGTTAATCTAAAGTGTTTTAACATGGAGCGAGATTTGCTTTGGTGCATGGTCAAAAGTTTGTCTTAGTTTGTGATGCAACATAATCCAACGAGGAAATCTAATGACTTTGATAATTTTTAAGAAATAAATACTAAACATTACTAGACTGATATGTCTAATAATGGTTCATTATCAAATTAATATCAAAATGATTGACCCCTAGTTTATATAATATAAACAATCAATAATTTAAATAATTCAGAGTTAAAGTAATTCTGAAATTCAAATTCATATTTGTTGTTTTGATTTATTCATTCAAACCAGAGTTGTTTAAAAGTCACAAGTCTCAAGTCAAGTCCAAGTCAAGACTTTTTTTTTTTTTTCAAAAGTGCGACCAAAGACTTTAAATTTTTTTTTCAAAAAAAAGTCCAAGTCCGGACTTTTTTTTTAAATTTCATTCAAAAGTCCAAGCCCAGGCTTTAAAATTTTGAATACTGAAGAAGAAATTTATGCTAAAATTGCTAGAAAATTCTGTGAATGGAAAATCTATTGCATTAGACAACCCAAAAGTATATAAATTTTTTGATATTAAGCCTGATCTAACAAATTAAAAAGTCTGGACTTGGACTTTGAAAAAAAAAATAAAAATCCCGACTTGTTTTTTTTTTAAAAAAAAATTTTAAAGTCCTGACTTGGGCTTTAAAAAAAAATAGGTATAGTCAATGACGCTAGTTAAACTAGTATGGTTTTATTTTTAATACCAGCGTCAATCCTTTTTAATGGAAAAAATTAAAAAAAAAAATTTGGCTCGAAGATACAGTATATACTTTATGAAGGCTCATTATTTTGTTTGAAAATTGAAGCCTTGAACTGACCTGGCTCCCTTAAACTTTAATGTACTTTATGCACTTTATATCATATTAACCCATGTAATTAGTTCCAAGTATGTTATCTTTTATGTTACTTTTATTAGATTATTCCTGGCTACCCAAGGCTTTTATGTACTTTATGCACTTTATACCATATGAATACATTTTATTTATTCATTTCAAAACCATGAATTTCTATAGCTTTTTTTTAACCTTTTAAGCCTTGAAGAGTAATACAGGTTTCCCCTTCCTTAATATTTCTTAATTCTTTTAAATCGTTTTAATCATGAATTTCTTAGGCCTTTTTAATTAATTAAGTGAATTTTTTATATAAAGTTTCTATCTTTAATAACTCGGAAACGTCATGTTAGCAAGAGCATCAATTAAATTTTTTATTTTAAACTTAATGCTTGTTTTACTTAAGTATTTACCTAATATTTTAGAATTCAAATAAAAAAATAATTTACCTCACCTTAACCGAACCCTAAACTACAATTGAATCCAATTTTGTTAAAAGAAAGCTAATTATTAAATAAACCCTAATTTGACAAAGCTCAATACGTCTCGCGACGTTTTTTGCTTAGTCAAACTATGGTTAATTTAATGGTTAGCTTTATTTAACTTGTTTTTTCATTTATCAATTTTTCAATAAAATCAAAAAAAGTCTTGGTTGGTTACAAGATTTTACTAAATTCACTAATTTTCATTAAAGTATATATAAAAGAATATTTTCTTAACAAAATAATATGGAATAAAGTGCATAAAGTACATAAAAGCTTAAGGTAGTCAGGAATAATAAGATAAAAGTTACATAAAAGATAATTACTAGGAAATAATTACATGGGTTCACATGCTATAAAGTGCATAAAGTACATAAAAATTTTAGTTGGTTAAACGATTTTATTATATTTAATAAAATAAGATTTTTCAAATTAAAAATATAAAAAAAGGACACATGCAGTACATAAAAGAAACATAATATATACAGCACTTTAAAGTTACATACTAGATATTTATCAAGTCATTGGCAATAGATGAAAAAAAAATCTGGACTTGGACTTTTTTTGGGGGCTTTTAAACCACTCTGATTAAAAATAAAATTATTTTATTTTTCCACTTAACACAAATTATAAATTTTGAAACTTTTTTTGTCTTTCAAAGTTTTTATTAAAATCAATTAAAAAATTAAAACCTACTAAGGTTCAATAAAAAGGGATATTTCAAAATTTTATGCATGATAATAAACTTTCCATATTATTTAAAGTAAGTGATTAGAAAAAAATATATTTTTTTAAATTATTAGAAAAAAAATATAACATTTTATATTTTGATCTTGGTTGCAAGCTTAGATATGTCGTAATTTCAGTTAATTTTGAGGAAATATTTACTAAAATGAGCTATATTTATTAAAAAACTAAAAAAAAGTTTTAATCAATTCCCTCTCTCGAGGTCAAAATTGTTTCAGAATTGTTTTTGGTATTAATAAAGCAAATATTTAAAAAAAAAAATATTATGCATCTCCTCGAAGTTTTAATTCATTAGCAATTTGTACCATAACGCAGAATTCACAACTTAAACATAAATAAAATTAAAAAAAAAATTTAATTGATCGAAAATTAAACTTACAAGACGAAGGTAAGAATATCTTTCCACATTGCTCCCTTAAAAAAGATGAAATGATATAAATAAAAAAAAATCATAGAAAAAAATTACTTCAATTCTGTATCCTTGTCTTATTTTTGTCCTCAATAAAGGAACTGAACTTGGACAGAAAAATGGAGTGCACAAACATTCCTTTTTTAAATTTTTTAAAAATAAGTTAATTATTTTCAATTAAAAAATCATTACTCCTGCATCCGAGAAAGTTTTAAATACAAAAAATGGGAAACAGAAGTATGCAAAAGCACAATTGCCAAAATCAGAACAGCAGTCAAATAATCCAGCAGAGAATTCATTTTGCAAATTCTTGAATGTTTGTCCACCGACTTGTTGTGAAGGTTGTGAAGTATTAATTGTTACAGTAGTCATTTCTTTTTTTTTTCAAATTTTTTATCTAAAAATAAAATAATGGATTGAAAATTTCCAAATTTATACGCTTTAAATGTTTTAATTTTGCCACATGAACCAAAAAACATTAAGTTGTCATATCAACGATTGTTACGCAATCATCTATTAAGTAAACAGAATTATTATGATGATGTTTTTTTAAGAAAGAAAAAAAATACTTGAAAACAAAATTTTTATTTGCTAGTTGCTTTGCAACAAAAAAGCCAGAAACTTTAACTGAAAAAAGTTTGCGTCATAAATTTAAAAAAAAATACAATTGTGATCAAGGTTTACTTGAAAAATAATCTAAACAGAGTTTAGTTTAAAAATATTCTTATTTTCACAATTTTAGAAATTCAACAAAAAAATGTTCCTGTACAATTTGTTTGCAGTTTAACAAAATTTATGAGCTTAAAATCTCAAATTTAAAATAAAATTAACACTTATTAAATTTCTAGAAAAATTCATCAATTCTTTTTCCAATTTTTTTAACCTTTTAATCGTGTAAAAATTACATTATTAGGGTTTATTTCGGATATTTAAACAAATTAAGTTATGCTTTATAGCTTAAGGAACTTATTTTAACTCAATTTTTGACTTAAAGTCGATTTAACAAAACAACTATAAAAATTATTCTATAGTTTACAATTAAATTTGCTTATTTCTTTGTTTTATTTCAATTTCGTTGTTTCCAAAAAAAATCTACTAATAAAACTAACAAGTAAATTTAGGAAATTTGATTTAATAGGAGAAAAAACTTGCTATTTTTATATTAATCGGATGTAAAAATCGATTCAATTAAATCAAAGAAAATAAATTTTAATTAAAGTTTTGCTGCTTCGATATAAGATTGAGAGTTTTGAATTTTAATAAATATTTAAGAAGTCTGTAATTTTGAAATTTTATTTTTTTCAGGCAAATACATTAGCATGGAAAGAAAAAATCAATATTCTAAAACAGTATTTGGCAGAATTTTTATGTTTTATCCAATTTTTAAGTTTTTCAAATAAAATAAAAATCTCATAGCTCGATTGTTTGCCAATATTTTAAATTTTTTTGCCTTTCATCACGCAAATATTTAGACAGTTATTTGTGAGTTTTTTTTATTTTAAATTTTAGACTAAAAAAGTACGTCAAGCATTTTTTTCCTTGATATTTGTTCAAAATAAAAAATCTTAATAATGGAGATTTTAAAATTTTGATGTAAAATTCATCGCTTTTCTCTAAGCAAAAAAATATTGTGAAATTAAAAATTTTAAAACTTTATTTAAATAATTCTATCAAGCGAATTTTTATTCCTGATTTTATAAAAATTGAGTTAAAATTCAAAAATTCGAATGAAAAAAAGGATGTCCCAATAACATGGAATGCGGAACAATAAAAAGTAAAGGCCCATAATTTTCCTCCCGCTAATTTTAATAAAAAGAAATCTAATTTGATAAGCTTACCTCTAATCTAATAAGCTTACCTCTAATTTAATAAAAACACGCCTATATTAATAATAACTCCCTCTAAATTAATAACACTTACCTCTAAATTAATTAAAAATATATCTAAAAATATTAAAAATATTAAAAATACACTTAAAATTATTAAATAACGATATAAAAAGTTAATAATGGCTACAGATATTAACATTCTATTAAAAACTTAAAAAAATAAAAGTAATTTTATAATTGGAGTAAAAAAAAATGCAGAAATTAATTTAAAGCGACTTCAATAATTCTCGCTACTACTTTTAAAATAAAAGAAATTTCGCACTAAGCTTGATCCTCACGCCAATTTTAATAAACTTTTCGCTAATTTTAATAAAAATACCGCTATTTTAATAAAAAGAAATCTAATTTATTAAAGTTAAGTCTAATTTAATAAAAATAATCAATTCTAATAAAAAAGATATCTAATTTAATAATAAAAAGATCTAGAAGCAGTTTGATTTTCATCATCGACATTTTCAGTACTTTTTGAGCCTGTGCGTTGCGTTGTTTTATTTGGTTGGCGCATAAGTGCTGAAAGAGACTTTTGAGGTTCTCGTTTTTTTCTATTAGCAGCAATTGGTATATCCATGAAGGATAGCTTCTAGTTTCAAAAATAATGCCTCAAATTCGGTTATTTTGTCTAGAACGTGTTGTGGATTTGTGTCAACTTTTTCTTGTTCATGGTGGTTTGTGTGTTCATTATCCGTTACAAATTATACGCCCTGTGCAACCATTTTCAAATAAAGCATATATAGTTGTTTGACAACCAGCAAATTTATGCTTACATTCGTACCAATGTTTGAATTCTAATTCTGTTGGCTTGATACTTCTGTGTGTCCAGTTATTGGCTTGGATTTCTCCATTCTTGATACTTTGTTGGACTCTTTCAAAATCTTCAAAGTCACATAACGGTTGATAAATTTTTCCTTTTCCTCTTGTAACAACAACAACTTCATCATCAATATCATCAGCGTCCAATATTGACTCGTCTCGTTATTAAAAATAGCGGTATTAAAAAATTATTCGCCTAATTCAAGATAATACTTTCGCTACTTGACATTTTTGGAAATTCTCTGCTAAAATAATTTATTTAAGTTTTTAATATAATGTTGATATCTGTTTTTTTTTCTTTTTTCTTTTTTTATTTGTTTTCTGTACCGAGTTAGAGCTCCTTCAGAATAAGTTAAAAAAAAAAATAAATAAAATTAAAATAAAATAAAATAAAAAAAAATTAAAGTTAATAAAATGAGATATTAAAAAAGAATCAAAATAAAGTAAATAAGCTAAAAAAAATGAAAGTTGAAAAGACATAAATTGGAATAGATTGTTACATGTGGCACATGTTTAAATAGTTCAAGTTTCAGGAAAAAAAGAAGAAATAGTAAGGTAGCAATTACACAATGGAGTTGGGTATTCAATATATCTTGATTCGAAACCTTCTTTGTATTCCTTCACCAGTCTTACAACCAATGGAATAGAATGACTCAGTCCTGTCCCAACATATCTCTCACTCAATTCGAAAAGCCGATTCGATACTGTTAATAATTTTAGTTTTTTAAAAGCCTCATGATGCACGATGTTGGAGGGAGTATCATATTTTAATTTTAGAATATATCTGACTGCTGTATTCTGAATTGCATGTAGTTTTTTGATATTATTTTCTGAAAATGAATTTAAGCAAGGAAAAGAACAGTCTAAAATTGATCCGACTAAAGATTTATATAGATTTCCTAGTGTGTTTTGATTAAGACCACATTTTTTGTTTGACAATATCTTAATAATATTTAGCCTTTTATTGCAGCGTTCTTTAATTTGGTCTATCAGTATATTAAAATTTAACTTAGAATCCAATTTAATACCAAGAAACTTGATTTTTTTATGGCTCACTATTCTGTTTCCATAAATTTTTAAGTTTAGATTATCACTCTCTTTTTTGTACCTAGAAAAGATTACTGAACACGACTTTTTAACTGTTATCTTCATTTTCCATTTAATAAGTCATTGTTCTAGTTCTTTGGTGTATTTATTAATCTCATTTTCTAGGTTCCCCTTTTTGTTATAAATGAAGAATGTAACTATATCATCTGCGAAAGGCAGAGAGTATTCATTATATGTTTTGTTTCTATTGGGGACGCATTAATATATATACTAAATAAAAGAGGACTAATTACTGAGCCTTGAGGAATATCTGTACCCATTTTTTACTTTTTATACCGTTATTTAATAATTTTAAGTGTTGATATAAGTTTAAATCTTAATTGAGATATATTTTTAATCAATTTAGAGGTAAGTGTTATTAATTTAGAGGGAGGTGTTATTAATTTAGGCGAGTTTCTATTTGTTAAATGAGGTTTTATTAAATTAGAGGTAAGCTTATTAAATTAGCGGTATTTTTATTAAAAATTACGGCGTAAAAAAATTATTCGCCTTGAAAATGTGCAATGTTTAAGATATATTTTATTTTAGAAAAATTTTGATAAATTTTCGAAGCGTCGCTCTATTGAAATTAAATATAGTGTTTCATAAATAGATTATTTAGCTTTAGATGATTTTTTAAGAAATTTTAAAACTAGTTAATCATATTGTCATTCAAATTAATTAAAAATTAAGCTCTAATTGTTGAATTTCTCAATTTAAAATTTATATATTAGAATTTTTCGATATTTCTGAAATTTCAAAAAAATGGCCATTTGCTAAAATTCGAAAAGACTCAATTTTGATCTCTTGATCACATTGCTTTTAGAAAATCTAGAGTTATAATATTCAAATGATTCTAAATCCACTGATCCATTTGAAATTGGTTCGATTTGATTCTCAAAATTCTTTTAATCGTAACTTAAAAATAAAGGATTTGCAATTGAGAGTTTCCAGTTTTACAGGTATCAAACGATTTATGATACATTTTTAAATCTTCGATTATTGCAATTATTTTATTAAAATTATCTTCAAATAAAAATTACTCTAGATAATTAATGAAATCAGAATCAGAATCATCAAAGGAGTGAGTCTAATTAAAAGCGTTCTAAAGTGGTATGCCTCATTTATGGAGGATTTCGACACCAACCTACTTATATGGAAGAAAATCAGAGTAGCTGATGAAGAATTTAAAATACAAGATGCCAACTACAACTACCCTTTCAAACATTGTACATTCAAGATTAACTGGCTTCCGCTGACAACTGATCTGAATGAAGCTAAAAATTTAATTGAAAATTGTTATGAAAGAATCAAGAAAACAGACTTGAAACAGAAAACATCTCAAGAGATAAAAGCGAAATTGTACTTAAAGTCGCTGATCAGCCTCCAATTAAATTTGAAAATGGTACAAAATTAAGATATTTGAAGAAATCAACGATTCAAAATATCATTGGTGTAAAAAAATTCAAATATTGGAAGATCCTTGTTACTCAAGTCGGGAAGATCCCTTACTGCTTGATGATCTAAAAAAGCACTGCCTTAAACTGAAACAAAAATGCAGTGATTGTGGCAAGAGAGCCAATGCGAGGTGTTCCTTTCCTAACAAAGTATATTCAGATATAGTAGAAAAGCTAATAGAATAGCCTTTCAATGATATAGATGAAAGACTCTTTAACGATGAAATAGATTATTCAACTCCGACAATAGGCAGCTTAAAAAAAATTAGGTTTTGATAAGACAAACGGCAGAAGCAATTCAATGTTAATTCTAGGAAAAATAGGAAAAAAGTATAAAAGGGTTGCATCAGCTACCTCATTAAACGACTAAAATAAACAACAAGAACAAAAGAAACAATCATATGAAAACTAAGACAAAAATTATGATGAACAAGTTTAGCGCTTTCCTTATGAGAGATTAAAGACTAAGAACAATGCAAACCAACCAATTTAAGAAAACTACAAATTAAAACTTTTTAAATCAACCTTCTTCTAAAAAAAGTTTGTAATTACACATTGGAATTGTTTTTATTTACCTATAAGGATTTGTCTTTCAGAAAAGTTTTTAGCTTAAAATTGTCCCGTCATTGTTCTCCTTAATGAAATAAAAGTAAATCCAAGTTGAATAGGCTTTTACTTTAATTTTAAAAATAATTTTTTTTTATTTAAGGCCAGAAATAAAAATGGTGGGAGTATCTGTTTTAGTAAAAAAAGGAATTAAATTTACACAAGAAAATCATTTGATAAGTTTTCTGCAGAACTTCTTTGTTTCTAGATAAGCTTAAAAAAAACACAATTTTTGTCTTAAGTCTTTAGAAACCACCAAATATGCTAGAATTCGATATTTTTCTGCTTTGAATAGTAAGCCACTAGCCTTAACTTGAATACTGAACCATTTCTGAAAGCTTTGCACCGATTCCCTTATTCGAAGCGTCTGTTTCCAGAAAGAATCGCTTTTTGAAGTCTGGTTTTATCAAGACTGGTTCATTAGTAAGCGCTTCCTAAAAGCTTATCGAAGGCGACTTGACATTCGTCGTTCCATACGAAAAGGACGTCTTTTTCGCAAAGTTCATGTAGAGAACTTGTTTAGCCGAAATTCTTGATGATCTTTCTATAGTGTGAAGCCATACCGGCAAATTTTTTAATTATGCTCTCTGATAATGTTAAATACTTCTTCGAGATTTCCAAAGTGTTTTTCGATTGTTTCTGAATAAACGACGTATAATTATATCATCGATGTAGGCCATAAGAAAATTGTCTATCAAATTTTTGAAAATGTCGTACATGTGCCTTTGAAAGGTAACACCAGAATTAATTAGTCCCATTGGCATGACGTTGAACTCGAATAAACCATTCGCAACCAAATGCTGTATACGGTATACTCTCTGGTTTCATGAGTATTTGAAACTAGCCTGAGTCTATTTTCGGTAACAGGTAGTTACCCTTGACTGCTCGCCCGATCAGTTTTTTAAAATCGATTGTAATACGTGTTCCGCCCTCTGTTTTTTTTTTTACTAGATGGACAGGTGAGGAATAAGGGGATTTTGAACGTCTGATTAAATTGGCTTCGAGCATATCTTCGATTAATGCTTTGTATTCTTCTTTCTTGGCGTATGGTACTGATCTCGTTTTGATGTTAAAGGGTGTCTTGTCGGTAACTTCGTTGATGTGCTTAGTTTTTTTTGTCGGTGTAGATCTATTAGATAAGTGGCAGAAATTTCGTTTACCATTTCGTCTATCTTTTTCCTTGTGTTCTCTAGTTCCTCTTCCGCAATATCTCGTTTGATTTTCTCTTGAATTTTGTTTATAAGCGAAAACAAGGTTGCTTTACACAGTTCAGCTGTATATTTAAAGCATCATTTGCTTGTAAGATGTCTTTGGCTTCCTTTTGCGTAGTTTCGGTTTTGACTCTCATTCGGATCAGTTCTTTAACTAGTTTTCGAAATTAGCCTGGTTCAAGTTTGTTTAATGTACTTGAGCCTCAAGTACATTATACATTATGCTTTATGCGTTGAAACAATGAGCCTCAAGTTTTGAGGTCCATTGTTTCAACGCATTTGCATGATTTCTTGGGTTTCTGGACGTGTTTAGGTCATTTTCACCCAAAATAATTTCGTTAATTTAATTTTTCAACAAAGATCACTACAATTTTGTATGACTCGTCGTTTATTTTGACGTCTACGTCGGCGTCACCGATAATTTTTATTCTATTTCGTAAATTTTTATTCTGTTTCTATAAGCGTTCCACAGTTCCATTGATTATGATTTAATTATGAGATTTACTCTTCTGCAAGTGTCAGGGATGATTATCGACTGGTTTGAACCTGTATTCACTAAAAATCTAACCTAAGTTTGATTTACTTTGCAATTTCCGTGCATCGAAATTGCATTAGTTTTGATATTGGTCACTGTTTTATTCTCTTTTTTGTGGACAGTTTTATACTGTAATGTCCCTCTTACTTGCAGTCATAGCAAGCTGATTGATCAGAACGTTGAGGTTGTTGTTGCTGTTGCTGTTGTTTTTGAAAATATGACGTCGATCTTTGTTGATAGAAATTTTTGTCAATTTGTTTCGAATTCATGTTCTCTCACTTGAAAAACTTGATTCAATATATTACCACGCCTTAAGGATCATCAACGAAGCACCCATTCACTGATCAAACTCAAAACTTCACCAAAACTTAAAGTCGCGAAAATTGTAGAGCACGTCAGCCATCTCCACTCACGTTACTTGATTAAGTCTCTAAATAACAACGAGTTGATCAAATAATTATTTGACAAATTAACTCTATTAGAAGCTCACTTTAAGTAAAAAGTCTTTCCAATTGAACTGCATGATAAAGATCCAAAATCAAAGGAAATTATATTTTACATAAAACGCGATCTTTTGTTTTAATTTGCTTTTTTTTTTAATTATTTACTTTTATCAACGATCTTTATAATTCAATCTCCTTTTATTAATTTTTTTTTATTTTGAAATCAATTAACTCTAAGTTCAAAAGACAAAAATTTTTTATGTATCTAATTTTTTCATATTATTGTAATTGGTGGATATATGGGTGAAGGCTCGAATCCCAATAATTTTCTAAAATAAATAAATAAAAAAAAATACAAGTATGTCTAGGTTTTAATAAAATTTGGCTACAATTAATAGACTTACAAAAAAAATTAAATATTACTTACAAAAAAACTATATTTGATGAGAAATAAATTAATTTACTGATAAAATAATGATTTGATTGACAAAAATACTTTTCGATTGACTAATTTATCCTGGCATACATTGATTGACTAATTTATCCTGGCATACATTTATTGACTATCTCAATTTGATGATTATAGTTTTTATTTAAATTTGTTTAAAAGAGCAGCTTTGTTTTAAAGAGCAAGGCAGCATGAATACAAATTCTTTTAGAAAATAATATTGTAAGTAAAGGACAGATGTTTTATATGTTATTTGATCTCATCTTTCATTTGAAAAAAAAATTAGTCCAACCTGTAAGCCGCCTCATAGTCCCCCAGGACCCCCCATCATAGGGGTCAATTTCGATATTTTGAACGATGAAACTTCCAAAAGATAATTTTAACCTCTCTAGGTAATCGAGGACGCTCAATAAGAATATCTGCAAAATTTCAAGCGTCTGTGTTGCGTTTTTCAAGAGATATCGTTAAAAAACCATTTTTTTCTCTTTCTTAAGTTGAAAGAGTTATAACTCCTGAACCGAATTATCAGATGGTTTGATTAATACATCATTTTGTAGAGAATAAAATTTAGAAGAAATTGTTCGAGACACTTTTTTAATATTGAGTTTAGTTTTTTATTAAGATTCAGTTGAAAAAAAACGAATTTTTAAATAATGATTTATTTCAAAAGAAAATACAAAAAAGCTTCTCTTTTTAATGCTTAAAAGCTCAAAATAAGAAAAAAAATTTAAAAATTATTTAAACTGATATAAACTAAATTGTATAAACTTATTCTTAATTTTCAATATATTAAAAAAGCAAATTTCAAAATGACTAATTAATTTTTTTTCAAATGAAAGATGAGATCAAATAACATATAAAACATCTGTCCTTTACTTACAATATTATTTTCTAAAAGAATTTGTATTCATGCTGCCTTGCACTTTACCAAAATGATTGTAATTTGAACAATAAAGATAATGAATCCGATCTCGAGCAAGCAGTTGTCGAACAAGACCTTTCTAACGAAACAACATTCTTTGGGAAAGAATATGTTGCTAAAGCAACAGTCGCTGATGTGGATTTACCAAGATAACAGGGAAGGCCAAAGAAATCAACAACTCAGGTGAAAAAAACAAAAAAATATATTCATTTTTATTTTTTTGCTAATTAATTAATTTATTTTGTCTATAAAATAGGATTTGTTTTGTCAGTGAAAATTATTATATGATCATCTCAATATATATATTTGTTAGTCGTTTAGTTTTTATTTTCAGCTAAGAAAGATTAAATTAGTCACCACTTTTAGTTATTTTTGTCATCTTAAACGACTGCTTCGTTCATCGCAATAAATAGATATAGACTTTAAAACAGAGTTAGTGTTTTCTTTTCTTTATTATTTATATGTATATTCTCGAGACGGAAAAAACCCACTTCCTTTACATTTTAATAAAAAATCCAAATGAGAATTTTTTTTTTAATTTTTATAAACGCACTCTTCTATTTTTTTGAAAGAATAAAAAGCTAATTTAACAAAATAAGTACCATTTAAAATGCATTTTATTGATATTTTCAGCTTACAAGTAAAAAGAGTTCGGGAAAAAATATTGTTGAATAAAAAAAAAACTAACTTATCTTTAAAAAAATATCATGTACAGTAATCTCGCACTTTTATCCCTACATATTTTTGTCCCCAATAGACTTGTATCACCAAAATAGTTAAGAGTCGATGGCTTTGTATTCAAACCAATGTAAAGTTAGGTTACTTATGTCACCAGTTCATATCCCCAAATTCACTTATTTCACTACTTGTATAGAGAACAAATAAATATTAAGCCATGAAAATAGCGTGCGCTTTTATTCCCACTGTTAAAAAATTGAAAGAAAAAATAAAAAATTAAATAACATGGCTAACAAAGAAAAGAAAAAGAGACAAAATATTACAATCGAAACAAAGGTTGAGGTCATAAAAGCAAAAGACAAAACAAACAAAATTGATTATGAACTGATTTGCGCTATATAAAGACTGACTATAGTAAAATAGAAGTAGAGCAATTAAAAAACTTAAAACAAGTTACTTTATTTGATTTAATTAAACTTAATAATTAACCGTTCAATTTATTTTGTTAGTTTTAATTGTAGATAAAAATTTTATATAAACAGTTTTGTCACCTTTTAGTTTTATCCCCACTTGAAACCAGAGACATTTGGGGTGATATAAGTGAGATTTTACTGTACAATTAATCAAATTTTTTATTTAAAAAAAAAATCAAATGGAAGTTAGAGTGATGTTATTTTTTCTGAAATTTCGAATGAATCGAATTCTACACTATCGCATTCATCATAATGAGATTTAAGTGTAACTGGTGAACATTTTTCATAGTCGACATGGTCACAATTTTTACTTCTTATTTTCGATTCTCTAAGTTTTTCTAGACCTTCAATATCAGTTTGCAAAACCAGCATTGGAGCAAGTTTATTTTTTCTAAAATTTAAAAACATTAAAAAAAAAAACTAATTTTATTTTTACCAACACTTTCTTTTCCAAAGACATTTTCTTATGAACAGTATTTTTAATGGCTTTCCCAGACTTCCTTTCGTTGATTACTTCAAACTTATCTTCTCCTTGTCCATTCAAAACCTTCAGTTTATGTTCAATGCTGTTCATGATCTCTTTGTCCAATTCTTTAGCAACATCAGCACTCAACAAATGTTTAACTTCCGTGCCAGCCTCTGCTCCAGTGCCGCCACTTTTCGAATCTGTCAAATAAATTTTCCACGCTTTTTCCCTTAGCTCTTTATTTGATAGTTTTTCTAAAAATCAAACTTAGCATATCTTAAAATTGTCTAATAACAAAACCAACCTAAGACTTCTTTGGTAAAAATGACAGTTTCCATTGATTTGAGAATTTTTTCCGCATTTATGCCATCCACGTCATCCGAGTACTTTTGAGTGGATCTAACTTGTGAGCCGATGAAAAAAATTATACCAAAGCCGTACAGGAGAACAACTACTATTATATACTTTGCTGCCCCTGAACTGTCATAGTCCAACGCTTGGCTGCTCACACTTGGAGAACTTGAGGGCTCCAAATTTTCAGCTAGATTGGCTAGAAATTCGGAATTTTTCCTGATTGTTTTATTAGTGGTGTGCAGAATTTCTGTGATATAAATTGTATTATTTTCGATTTTATTTATGTAAAAGAGAATTTTTTTGCCAATGTCTTGCATCTATTCTCCAGGCTCTAATATGGTTAAATTAATTTGAAAATTCTAAAAAAAATTCAATTTACCTTTAGAATTAATTTTGCTAAAAATATTAAAATTAAATTTTGGCTTCGGAAAAACTTTATAGGCATAGAAACTCGATCACTGTTCACCAAATTAAAATTTTCCACTGCCATTTATAATTGGTATTTTTGTGCCATGTTTATTTTTACCAAGTTTGTGCATGCAATTAAACTCAAGGAGAAAGAAAGATAAATCCAGTCTGTTATCTTGGATTTTTGTAATACACACATACACAGGATTCTAAAGGTTTATTTAAGAAAAGATAATTGAAATAGTTTATTACAAGAATGGATATGATATTGAGCTAAATATTCAAAATTAATTAAATATCAGATTTTTTTGGAGAATTTTTGCAGCCAGATTTTTTTAGCTTGATCCTTGATTCTGTAATAAAGCACAACTTTTTTTTAAATAAATAATCTTTGCTAGAGTTGTTAGTTTTTTTTTTCATTTTGCCTTATCGCTAAAACATATTTTTCTAGAATAAAAATATTGTTTCATCATAAGCTCATCGATAAGAATTAGAAATTCTGATTTGAAAAATATGTGACAAAGAATTCTTGGGGAATTTGTTTAAATATCTGCATAAAAACATATGTTGAAATTTTTGAATTTATCTTCTCTATTTGAAATAAACTATTTGTGATGTGTTGACTAGCAAGATTTTGTTGTTGTTGCTTTCAGCAGACTTCATTTTTATGTAATGCCTAATTTGTAACATGAAGGTAAAATCAAGCGTTCAATTTTACAAGCGTATCCTCATGAAAAATCGGTAATGAATGCAGTTTTTTTGATTTTGACTCTTTTTAGATGATTTTAGATAAAAAATATTTTTAAAAATTTTTAATTTATCACAAGTAATGCTAAAATTTTTTAAGGAATAGATTTTTTTTTAATTTTTTTCAAAACATATCCTAGGTAATTTAATAAATGACTTTTATATTGTGCTAATGACTCAAAGAAGACCATAAAATTATTCCTTGATCTTTAAATCTAAACTGTTAAGACTCTACCAAATTCAGAATCTATCAACTATTGTTGCAGAGAGGCATGATTCAATTATTTTAAATTATTTATTTTTTAATTAAGTATTGAAAAACTTTAAATTCGCAATTAAAAAAAGGTACAATGAATTTTAGAGAAAAAAGGTGATAAAAAATGATTTTATATGAAACTCCCCAATATCAAAAAAAGATATTCGTTTGCAATTTTTAACTAAAATAAAATCTATAATATGATTTATTAATCAGTCAAATCAATAATCAAATTAATATCTTATTATTGCTTTTAAAACTTGACAAATTTTGTAAATCAGGCCAATCAATACTATGAATTTTGAAGTAAAGCTTGTATCCAAAGTTACATAAATACTTTTTTGTATTCTTAATGAAAAATATCAATAAACTTTTCAAAAATGGATTGAAAAAATAATAATCAAACAATAAAGGTTAAAAATATCTGAAATAAATATAAAATAAAAAAAATTGTTTTTGATCTTCTTTGGTCATACCGTCAAAATTTTGTATACACTTTAGAAATTAATTTTTAATTAAAAAAACAAAACGAAAAATGTTGTAAAAATTTTTTAAAAACAAGCTTTTAATTTTGTAAAAAATTGAAAGCTTATTTAATGTGAGCTCTCGCTTGAATGTATTATATTTTATAGAGATAATTGAATTATTAAAATATCTGGATAAGACATATATTGAAATTATCGAATTTTATCGTGCCTTTTTAAAACAAATTTTTTTATTAATTGTAATTTCTTTTTTAGAAAATAAAAAAAGCTTTTCTAGTTTAATTGAAAGGCCAAGCTTGATCGGAATTGAGCATAATTTAAAAATTGTCAGACTAAGTAAACTTTTATTTGAAAAAAATATTTCAATTAAATTTAACAAAATTATTCTAATTCTAATAGAAACCGCAATAATAAATTTATTAAAAATTATCTTAATTAAAAAAACTCTAGTGATTATTTATTTTTTTCTAAGGCATCTTTAAAAAAAAAAATCAAACATTTTTTTTTCATTGAAACGTGTGCTCAAAAAAATCTCAAAAAGAATTCGATCAAAATAAAAAATAAATTAAAAAATTCATAAAAATTCATTCATTTTTTGGTATTTTTTAATATCATCAACAAAAATTATATATTTTTATCACTTTATTTTTTAAAATAAAATAACTTAATTAGTGAATATATAACACATGTAATAAATGTACAACTTTTATCAAATAAATTACAACTAAAATCAGTATATTTTATATTTTCTATTTTATATAAGCTCAGTATATTTTTTTAAATTGACAAAAATTAGGTACTCATCAAATTAGTAATTGACTTTAAATTCTTTCTGAGAAAAGTAAACATTTTTATATCATTATATTTCCTAATAACTATTTAGGAAACTAAAAAAAAATCAAAAATTTTAGAAAAATAAAGGATAATTAAAATCTAATGAGGAGTTTTTAGAAAAGTTTTATGAATTTAATTTATATGAAAGTAAAATATTTTTATGTTATATGATCAAAATTATTAGTAAAACTAAAACAGCTAAGCTAAATTTTCAATGTTTTAATCTAAGCTATTTAATTTAAGTGTTAAGAAAATAATGCATCAAAACAAAAATAATCATAATAAATTGCCACCAAAAAAGAATTATTTTTTTAAGAATTAAATAATATGAAATTAATTCATTTAATTCAAAATTACTCTGGAATTTTTCTTGAAAAGAAAAAATTATTCATTTATTCATAATTTCAGTCAATGAACATGAATTTTAAATATTTATTTTATTTCAATGATTTTTTATTAGAATTAAGTAGCTTCCTTTTAATTTTTTCGATTTTGTTTTTAGATAAATTAGATAATTTAATTCAAAAATGAGTCATTCCACTGTAAAATTAAATTTTAATCAGTCGTGTGAAATCAAAATAGATAATCAACTTTCAATTGAACAAATTCATATAGATAAATTATATAATCAGCAACTTGAAAAAGAATTAGAAGAAAGAAACTTAGAAATTATTGAAGACATGCCAAAATACTCACCAGAAACCGATTCAGTTCATGATTTGAAAGCTATTACTTATCAAGTGTCTTACGAGCCAGGCCAAAGTCATACGTTGCGAGAAATGCTAAAAAAAATTAATCACGATTGCATTTCTGCAGGCGTGTCTATATCTAGAGAAAACTCGTTGAAAGACCAAATAATGAAGAGGACCAAAGAAATAGTTGACGAATCAACGAAAGAATTAAAACAAAAGATCGAAAAATTGGAAAGCCTAATATTTATTTCAAACTCTCAATCGGTTTATCCAAGTTTAATTCGAGAAATGATTAGAACGTTAAAAATTGATGCAATCAAAACTGAATTCGCCATTGATTTGAGCAGAAATAATAATCAATACTTTAATATGGATGGTGAGCCAAATGAAAAATTCACTGAAGATTTCAAAAACTATTCAAAAAAAATGTTTGACAAATATAAGGATCAAATTAAGTCAGAAAATGCAAATGATCGCTATTTTTGCAAACTTTTTACTTACGATTTAAATAAATTGAACAATTTTATGCATGCTATCTTAGAAGGAAGATGTGCTGAATTAGAACGTGCAGTTAAAGATCATATCAATTGTGAGTTTGATGAAGCACCTCTTCATCCTTTAGTAACATTTTTAAAAAAGTGGAAACAATTGAATGGGATTGAGCAATAGAGTTTTGTTTAGAGCATTTGAGTGTATGATTAAAATTTACGAAAATCAAAAATTTATAAAAACAATTATTTAATTTTAAAATTAATTGAAAACAAAAATTGGGCTATGCCTAAAAAGCGGAAAACGGAATGCGGAAAACGGAAATTCCGCCACTGATTTTCTGCAACATAATTCCGCAAAATTAGCGTCTAAAAAGCGGAAATTCCGCACTTTAGGTATAATGTTTTTAAATGCGGAAAATCTATAAAAAAGCGGAAAAATTTTACGGAATACAAAAAAAGTTATTATTTTAAGCAAAATATATTTTAAATTTGAATAATTAAATCTTCTTTTTTAAGTTCGATTTTTTAGTTAAATAAATTAATTATATCTTTTTATATTTTAATAAATTTAAAAACCAACACATGTAAATCCATATTTAGAACAGATCCATGTTTTTCCTCGACCCGATCTATAAAAAATGTTGACATTACCACATTCATAATGATACCAGAATTTACACTTGTCACATTCTATTGATGATTTCAAGCAGACTTGCGAGCATATTGGACAATAACAATGCTCAATTTTGGTATCAATCAAAGTTTTAGTTTTTTTCCATGTACTTTTATTAAAATATTCGCTCAACAAATTTAAATCTACTTGTTTGAGAAACATGTCACTTAGCTTTGTATGATCATTTATCACCATCTTCGCATTAATAATTATATCCTTGGCCAAAATTTTATCTAATGAAACATGAAAATTATCCAATAATAATTCTTTTAGATAACAAGATACGTCATAAGACCTGTTAACTTCATTTGCGGTAGGATCATTTGAATTAATAGCATGACCTCTTTTTTTACGACCGGTAACGCCAGAATTTTTAGTTTTGGTCATTTGGGCGATATTTGGTATTTTATAACTATTTGAAATATCAATACCATTAACAGACTGCACCGCTAATATATGACTACAAATTTGTTTATCTAGACATGTACAAGATGCCTTAGGTAAAAGCTTTACTTGCAACGTCGTGTCATATTGTTGGTTATCACTTGACTTTAAATTCCTAATATTTCTAATTTGTAATTTCAAATATGAATAATATTTAAATCTAAAGAATCATAAATAGGATTGGATGCTTGTTATCCGTAATACAATAAATCAAGTCATTAACTTGACTTTGATTTGTGACTTAGGTACAAGTCTGATCCTCACTTATAAAATGTAACTTAAATTGAAAATTTATAAAAATGAAACAAAAAAGTATTTGAAAATTATGAACTACAGAAACACTTATTATATTCTTCAATTGGAAAGTTATCGTAAAGAAAAAAAGATCGACTTGATATTTCTGATATTTTCAAAAGCTTTGTTTGTGATGGAGGCTTTTGTAACACTCTGCATTATAAACATTTAATTGGTCTACTCCAAGAGGGAAAGATAGCCCCCATGTATGAACTAATTAAACATACTTTGGAAAAAACTGTAGATGATTATGAATATTCTGCCAAAATATGCATTTAGTCTAGTTTGCAATTTTTTTTTGTAATTGAATAAAAATTTTTAAAAATAATTAGTCTTCAACTTTATTTAAAAAGAAAATCACAATTTTTACATAAGCAGTCAGAATCACTTTGAATCTTTAATTATTTTGTTTAGCATTAGTTTAACCATCTTTAAACATTTTAATTCTCATTTCCCTACTTGCTTCACTTGTATACGCAGAGGGCTCAGTTGTTACAACTTTATCGATCCCAAATAAACCTGGAACAAACGAAGTTTTTCTAAGTAAATTTGGTATATTCAATTGTGCATTGTAGATTGGTTGTTTGTAGATACGATTTATATTTGCATCCGAGTTGAAAACCCATTCCACAGGTAAACCCCCAATTACTACAAATGCATCTGGTTTTGAAAGTCCATTTCTAAAGCTATTTACCATTAATTGAAAATCTATTTCATGTTGTGCTTTAGTTCTCGCCACGTAAATGTCACTTTTACCTCCTGAAAATAAGAAACCAACAAATTCAGAATCTTGTACAATTTCTTTTGCTTTTATTACTGCATTTGTTATTTGTGTTAAAGTATTATCAAAATTTGGTGTACCAGGACTATTCCATGGGTGCGGTTTCAAACATGTATTTTGAATTATATCGAAAAGTATCCGTAGTAGCTCTTCTGTGACTTACATGGGTTTTTAATTCGTGTAAAACAACCTAAATTGGATTCAATTTTTTTGTAAAATAAATTTTAATAAAATTAAGACAATTTTTTTAAATTATTTAAAATAAAATTTTTTAATTAATTTTAAATGTTAACCATTGTTTGTTATTGATGATGTATGTTTCCTGTCATTAAATTTTTGGAAAATTATGAATGTTTTGGTTCCTGGCAATTTTAGTGTCCCATTAAATGTGCAGATAAAATCTATTTATAATTTTATTAAAAAAAAATTCATTTTGAATTTAATTCGGGTATTAAAATTGAAAATTTGATTTGAAAAAAAAATTATAATAAGTTTGCAAAACTTTTAAATAAAATGCAAGCTTATAAATCTAAAATTCAATTTCACCCGCCTATTGAAATCCGAAATTATTGCAAAAAAATTTGATTAAAATTAAAATTAACAAAGTCTTTCTAGAAATTAAAGGTACTTTTTTACTAAAATTTTTTAATTCCTCGATCAAAATATTATTTCTAAAATTAGAAAAAAAAATCTAAATGAACTAAAGAAAATTGTATTTTTTATCAATTTTTTATAAATTGAAATTCAAAAATTACGTAAAAACCATAATTTAGTTTATAGAACAAAAATTGAATAAAATTAAAAATTATATTTATTTTAATAATTAAGAAAAAATGTTAACTTTTTGACCCTTTTTAATTTCACTAATTTTACGTAAATTAACCGTAAAATACGTAATTTATAGATAAATTGCTTTATTTTACTTTGTAATCATATTTTGTTATTTAACGTCAATTTACGCAAAATTACGTAAAAATCATGTGACATACCACTACTTTATTCTATATTTTCAAAAAAGAGATAAAAAAATAAAGAAAAGTGCATTTTTAAAATTGGCATTTTAAACTATCCTTAACCGGTTAGACAGATCTGACAATTGAGTTTAATTTGAACCGATTTTGTTGTGTTAAAAAACTAAATAAACTTTCCAAATGTGGTTTCCACAAGGTTAATGTGAATATAGCATATGTATTTTGAATTATATCGAAAAGTATCAAAATTGATATTTTAGAATTGTCATTTTTTATTTGAAAATTTAAAATTGACAAATTATGAATAAAGTTATCAAGTTAGTAACTTATTAATAGAATGTGATAATTAACTTGAATAAAATTAAAAAGATTGTTTAAAATATTTTTAATTTGTCAGATTTTATAATTAATTTTTTTCAAATATTTACTGATCTTTTTAAAGATAAAGACGCATTCATTTAACACGAATTTACTTTAAAAAATAATTAATATAATGTTTTAACTTACTTTTAAAAACATTTTCCGATCACGACTTAATCATTTAAAAAATCTTCGAGGTTAATAGATAAGTTTACAAAATATTATCTTTCAAACTTTTTTTTTAAAGTTTAAAATATATTTGTAAACAAGAAGATGTTGTGGTTTAGTATTTCAATTTTTAATCAGTTTCTATTTTTTAATTTTTAAATTTAGTTTTTAAAATAAAATAAAATTTCCATATAAAAACCCAGTTTTTTTATTTCAAATAAAATAATAAAAATAACTTTGAAAAAATTTTTAAATTAATGACTGTGATTGCAACTGAGAGCCAAGCTAACCTGATAAATTCTTATTCTTCCTCGCCTAATAATCTCAGAGTTTTTAAATTAGTTGGAAAAATCGTAGGTGTTCTAGGATGCCTTTATTTTTTCGTTGGTTCCCTCAACTTAATGAGCATTTCTTTTCCATTAATTGCTGGTAGCATTTAAAACTTAAAAAATAAAATCAAGTAAAAACTATTTAAAGGAAAATATGCCTCGGAAGCATTTCGAAGTAATGTTGTCCTAAACAGCCCTTTGGCTGGCCTAATGATTGGAGTTGTTTCGACAGTCGTAGTTCAGTCTTCATCAACTTCAACTAGTATTATTGTGAGTCTTGTTGCATCAGAGATGATTCCAGTAAAATATGCTATTCCTATAATTATGGGATCAAATATTGGAACCTCAATAACGAGAAAATATTACCTGTATTTCAGAAATAATTACTTTCTGACAAAAATATTGTCAAAAAATAATTAGTTTATGACTGAATTAATTTTTTATTGTATAAATATATTTATTCTAAGTAATTAGTCAATTTTTATTTCTTTTTGCTAATTTTTTTTTTTATCGTAAAAAATACTTAGTTAATGACTCAAATAATTTTTTATTGTCTAAATATAAAAAAAATATAAAAACAAAAAACAATATAAAAAAATTATTGCTTATCTAAACATTTTTTGGCTTTTGCCTTTCGACCAACTTTAGCTTTAGGTACAACAGGATTCTTAATATACTTAATTGGTATTTCAACCAACTTCTGACTCACGGCTAGAGCGATAATATGAAAGCAGTGATAATTTTTTGAATAGTAACAACAAGTACAGTTACTATTGGCCCAGTGATGCGAATTTAATTTAACAATTTTGTAATATAACCAGCACATTGGTAGCTTTAAGTCAAGCCGTATTTTATCTTAAGCAAATTTATCATCAAAAATTTCTATTTGGTTATTTAGAATGATTCTGAAAAGTTCAGATTGTCATTTGCAGGAGCCACTGTCCATGATATGTTTAATCTCTTAAGTGTTGCAGTGTTACTTCCAACAGAGATTTTGACAAATTATTTGCAATTTAGTTCAGGTGTTTTGGTCAACATATTGATCCGAAATAATCCGAATGCTAAAGAGCCAAAAATGTTGAGCGCAATTACTCAACCATTAACAGATTCTATAATTCAAATAGATAAACATGTTCTTGATTCAATAGCTACAAACAAATCTTATGAGAACTTTACTTTAATCAAACATGTATGCAAAGTAGGGTTGCTAACATTCAAATTTTTTAAATTTTGGAATAATATTTTCTCTTTTCTTTTATAACTTAAAAAAAAAAATTGAAATTTATGTTTTGTATTATAGCATTTGGAATAGGATAGGAAATCTTATTTTGAAAATTGTAATTTAGTTATTATGGTTTTCAAAAGGATCTATTATAATTGAAAGAGATTATAAAAACTAAATCGAATTTTTTGAAATAAATTAAATTGTAAAACAATTGTTTTAGCATTAAAAAAAAATATTTTCACACTTAAATACTACACACAAAAATTATTATCGTTTCATTCAAACGTTTTGAATGCATTCATGTGCATATTTTTGTTTATCATTTTTCATTAATTATTAATTCAATAAATTTTTATGACTCTAAAAAATATTGAAATTCTAATGAATAGGTTCAGTATTTGAAGACATTTCAACTTTATTTACATATTAAAAGATAAAATAACATTTAGTAAAAGATGAAATTAGATTTTTTTTAAATTTGAAAAATAATTTTGGAGTAAGATTCTATATTAATTAAAGAAAAAAGAAAATATATTATATAATAATAATATATTTGTTTGTATATTTATAATTCTTAAGATTCTGATTATAGAATAGAGAGTTTTGAAATTTTAATTTTTAACTTTATAATTTTGTGTCAAAATTTGTCCGTTTTGTTTTATTTTGAATCTTTCAAAAGGAGTGTTTCTGAATAAAATACTTTGAAATTATAGATTTCCAAAACATTTTTATTCAAAAGAGAAAATTCTAATTCAAAACAAAAATTTGGAAGCTTTCCAAATCTTCTTTTGAATGATAACAACTCTAATGCAAAGCTAGTTTTAAGAATGAAAATGAAACAGTTTATTTGAAAAGCCATGCAAATTTTTATTCAGCACAATTTATTGGCCAGAATGGCTTACAGGAACCATTTTATTAATTGCATCTTTGGTTATTTTATCAACTTGTTTGGTTCTTTTAGTTAAAATTATGTCTTCTTTATTGAACGGTCCAGTGGCAAAAATAGTCCAGCGACTTATTAATTCAGAATTTCCGGGAATTTTTAAATATCTAACAGGTTTTGTTGCAATAATGGTATTTGTAAATTGAAAATTAAGTAATATTAAATTAATGTTATATTTTTAAGATTGGTTGTTTTCTAACTATTATGGTTCAAAGTAGCAGTGTATTTACCTCTACTTTAACTCCTTTAGCTGGTATAAAATTAAAAATTATATCTAGCAAAATTAGATTTAAATTCTATCATACATAAAATTTCATATCTAATTTAACTAGTTCAATTATTCAATTAGATAAACAAGTGTTAGAATCGATTGCTCAAAACAATTCAAAACCAACTGATACATTAATAAAGCATTATTGTCCCAAAAATTATACGAAAAATTCTACTGAATTTTATGATGAGTTTAACAAATGTAATTAAAAAAAAAAAAATAAATAAATTAATTTTTATTTAAGGTTCGTTTTTGTTGGAACCTTTGAATTGGCCTGAGTGGGCAGTTGGTCTTTTGTTGTTAATTGTTTCTTTAGTCGTTTAGTGTTCATGTTAAATAGCACTGGTTAAAATTCTAAGTTCAATTTTTAATGGCCCAGTGGCAAAGTTAATTCAAAAAGTTGTTAATGCAGATCTGCCAGGAAAACGGAAATCATTTCCATTTTCCTGGCAGACATGGACTTGTTAAATAGTATTTAACAAGTCCAATGGCTATTTTACTAGGCTGTATTCTCTCAATAATTGTTCAAAGTAGTTCGGTTTTTACTTCAAGTCTGATTCCTTTGGTTGGTTTAGGATTAGTCAAGCTAGAGCGTTTATTTTCTTTGACAATTGGATCAAATTTAGGAACCACAGTAACTGGTATATTAGCCAGTTTAAGTGCTAATTCCAGAACGCTCAGATATTCATTACAAATTGCATTATGCCATAGTTTATTCAATATTACGGGTATAATAATCTGGTATCCAATTCCTTTAATGAGAAAATGTCCATTAGCCATGGCACGATTCGTGGGTAAAACATCAGCAGAATATAGATGGTTTGCAGTTTTATATATCGTCATGATTTTTATGGTTATACCAACGTTTATTTTTGCACTATCTTTAGCAGGACTGTAAGATTTATCAAATTTATATTTATAAAATGAAATTTTCTAAGTATTTTAATTAAGGGTTGTATTTTTATCTGTGTTGATACCTATTATCTTATTAATAGCATTTGTACTAATTGTTAGTTATATGCAATCCACAAAATTTGTTTTGAAACTTCCTAAAATTTTGCAAAATTGGAACTTTTTACCACTGCCGTTAAGATCTCTAAAGCCTTATGATGAACTATTAACCAAATTCTGTTGTACATGCTTGATAAAAAAATCAAAAGTAACTCCGGTTGACAATTATGATCTTGAAAAATTTGTTAATAGAGAAACTATTGCAAAATTTTAATTTTTATTTTGTTTATCAATTAAATTTTTATAAAGATTAAATTCTCAAAAATCTGGTATTGAGATTGTTCATATTAGATGTTTTTCACATATTTTACATTTAGTTGTTTCGGCATTTTTAAAAGGAATAAATGTTTCAAACACTGTTAAAGTGATTCGAAATTTGATTTAAAAAAATTAAGCGTAAAACTTAAAAAAAAAAACGTTAGAAGCGTTGTGTGTGATTAATAAAGAGCCAGAGCTAAGTGTGAAATTAGATGCCATTAGAGGTGACAGTAACCCACTACCATCTATTCAAGATCTATACAACAAACTGTCTGGTGCTGATACATTCACTAAAATTGACATGAAGTCAGCATATCATCAAATACCTGTCCACGAGGATTCGATAAAATACACCACCTTTATATGTGAATTCGGTTTGTATGAATATTTATCGATGCCTATGGGTATAAAAACCGCACCATCCTGGTTTCAGCGATTCATCGAAATGGCTTTAGATAAATTTATTAGACAAGATTTGATGCGTGTCTATTTGGATGATCTGATTATTTTTTCAACTTGTCAAACTCTTGGCTTCAACTCTCACAAAAAAATAGTATTAGAGATAATAGATACTTTACGCAAACGAAACTTGAAAATTTCATTCGAAAAATGTGTACCCGATGTTAATGAAATACAACTGCTTGGAAAAAATTAAAGTAATTTCTAAAAATCAAATCAAACCAAATCCAGTAAGAACAATTTGTTTAATGAAAAAAAACAAACCAAAAAACGTCCTAGAGCTACAATGTTGGCTAGGTATTTCAAATCAGTATAGAAAATTTATTGAAAATTATGCGGAAGTTGCAAAACCTTTATATGATTTAATGGATTTAAAAAACGTTCCAGACAACTGTCGTAAGCGAAACGGAGCTGTTAATGGGAGAAAAGTTCTTTTAACATGGAATGACTCAGCTCAAACAAATTTTGAAAATTTAAAGCAAACGTTGTGTAGCAACTTAGTGTTAGCGTTACCCGATTTCAACAAACCGTTCTATGTATCAACTGATGCAAGTGAATATGGCTATGGTGCTGTATTGGAGCAGCAACAAGATGATGGTAGTGTGCGACCGATCGCATATTTTTCAAAAAATTATACGTCGGCCCAAAGAAATTATTCGACGCCCGAAAAAGAACTACTGGCTCTAGTCATGGCTATCGAATATTTCCACCAATATCTATATGGTAAACCATTTTTCATCAAAACAGACTACCTACCACTCACTTGGATACAAACAAAGAAAAAAACTCATGCAAGATTAGAACGCTGGTTATTACGGCTGAGTATTTACGATTTCGAAATACTTCATGTGCCTGGTAAAGAAAACATTGTGGCAGACAATTTCTCAAGATTGCCAGATGAAAACGAGGTAAACACCGATCTAGACGCTGATTATTTTGACACACTTGTTGCCGAAATTTTCGAAGAAAAAAGTGAGGCAAAAGTCACTCTAGCAAATAAAAAATCAATTGAAATTAACGAGATTACAGACTCGATCGAAACAATTTCATTTATTGATGAACAAACGCAAGATGCCGACATTGTGTGGATTATAAAATTAATCAAACTAAATCCAGATGAAAAACCAAAAGTAAAAATATTCGATAATACAATGCAGAGACTTTTTTATAGAGAATATGGCAATTGATGTTTAGTAGAAAATGTATTGTATCGTACGGTTAAGAGCAAAGATGGATCAAACGTTAATCAGTTTGTATTACCCAAACAAATTCAAGATAGAGTTATTAAACATATGCATGAAACAATTTATAATGGACATCTTGGTGGGAGAAAAAACAATCGAAAAAATTACAAGTCGATTTTATAGGCCATATTTACAAACAGCTGTCAAAAAAATTATTCGTGAATGTGAAGTTTGCCAAAAAGTTAAAGGCACCATATCAAACAGAAATGCTGAGCTTATTTACCTAAAGCCATCGTATGTAAACGAATTAATAACGACAGATTTCGCAGATCCATTTAAAGAAACCAAACGAGGTAATAAATATTTTCAAATTATCATTGACCATTGTTCAAAAGTAGCAAAATTCTGTCCAACGAAAAATACTCAAGCTGAAACAGCTGCAGACAATGTAGTTGACAAATGGTGCTGTACTTATGGTATTCCAGATGGCATTCTCTCCGATCAAGGAACACAATTTCAATCTAAACTGTTAGATTTAGTCTACGATCATCTTGATATTAAACGTCTTAAAACAACACCCTATCACCCACAATGTGACGGTCAAAGCGAGGTAACTGTTAAACTCCTTAAAAACATGATCAAATGTTACATAGATGAAGACCAAGAAAATTGGGATTTAAACTTTGAGAAATATGCTTTTGCATATAATTCATCTGTCCATAGTACAACAAATCAAACACCGTTTACAATGATGTTTGGTAGAGAACCTCGTATACCAATTGATGTTATAATTCCAAACTTAAATGAATTAAATCGGAAACAAATACTCGAAAGTCAAACAATTAAATCAAACGAATTTGGTGAATTAGAAATTTTAGCTGACTATGAGCCAAATCCAAAAGATATCCCAGAAAATGCTAAAATTTACATAAACAATTTGAAGAAAACCTTACAAACGTCATTACAAATCGCTCTCAAAAATCGTGATATAAACATGCATAAAGCAAAATGGAATCACGATAGAAAAATTAAAAAATTTAATTACAAAATTGGCGACCTTGTTTTAGCAGACCATCCTAAACTCAAAAAAGGATTATCGCAAGGTATTGCGCGATAGTATCATGGTCCATTCGAAATTGTCGGAGTAAACCCGAATGGTGTTGATTATTTCATTAAACTTGCTGGATCCAAGCGAGCAAAAGTCAAACAAATTCATAAAACAAGATTAAAAATATATTATTATAACAAACCAGATTTTGGCCCGCTGAAAAATGAAAAAGATGAAATAGATATTACTCGCAAATCCATGTTAAAAGGTGAAAAAATTAAATCATCAAAAAACAAAAAGAATAAAAATAAAACATCTGAATCATCATCAAGTGAAAATGAAGCGGAGTGGAATGAGAGTGATGAAGAAACTTTGTTTAAAATCGAACAAAAGTTGAACAATCATATCTTATAGAAAAAAAAAAAAAAAAAAAAAAAATTATATGTTATTCAAATAATCTTAAAAAGTTACGATAAGACAATGCTTTAAACTATGCAAAGTACAAATTTCAAATTAAAATTCAAACACAGATAAAATACAAACGGTTCAAAAATTGCAACATTTATTTAATAAGCAATATGTTTCAAAAAGAATAAAATTTGAAAATTTTCAAATTAAATTATTGTCATGTAAAAGATTCAAATAATCTAATGCTTTTTTCAAACAATAGATAAACAAAGAAGAGAAAATGTTGGGAAACGATGCCGATTACAATCTGTACCTACAAAACGTGAGCAAAAACGCCGATCCGGTCCAAACATCGATTGATTTGTACCATGAAATAAATAAATTCCTCCAAAATATTGGTGGTAGCCAACGATACGGCGAAATTAGCTACGTGATCATTCCACGAAACAAAAATCCAAACAGGTAGGATTACACAGCATTCGTGTCCTTCGAAAGTACAGTAGTCCACGAAGAAGTAGCCAAGGTCCTTAAAAAATTTCCACTTTAACAATGCAAAAATCTCGATACGAGTCAATGACAAACCAACGTCCAACGCCCAACGTCGAGAGAACATAATAAAATTTAAAACAGAGTTAGACGGGCGTTCAAAAATCAAAAGGGACTCAGCAAATAAACGCAAACGAGTCGACTCTTCCACTAGAGAAGTTGAACCTCGTCCAAAATCTTCCAAAACAGTAGAAGCAAACGTCGAGGAATCATGTGACTCTTTCGAAAGCGTCGTCCTCATCAAGGAGGAGTCAAGTGAGGAAACACAAACGTCCACAAATGAACAAACAATAGTGAAGCTTACTCAACTGGTAGAAGACCTCAAACAAGAATTATTTGAGACAAGAAAAAGAGAATGCCAACTAGCGATCCAGTCGTTATTAAAACAAGTAAAGATCGAAACACTGGAGGAGTCGAGACAAACACTTCTTAGAGAGAGAGAAGAGGCAGCTGAGTAAGCAAGCAAATTACAAGCTCTGTTTGGCAAAAGGGAAACATCAAACGAAGGCCCACAAAAATAGTAAATTTCACTTTCAAACTTGAACTTGTACTATAAACTAAACTACATTTTGTTAATTTTGTAAATTTTGTTTAAATTTAATTGCATCTAAACTTTAATTTTTTTGTTAAAATTGTTAAACTTAATTTAACTTTAATTTGTGTTAATTTTTCCCAAAACTTTACTAAAAATCAGGTATATAAATTCTTCCGGGGGGAAGGTTTGTTGTGGTTTCATACACAACTTCACAAAAAGTGTAATATTCACTAGTCCCTCACGCAAGTGAAGGTCTAGAGAAAATTACACTATAAATGCAACCTTTTATATTTCTTTTCTCACTTCGCCACTCTTTTCTATAACCACGTTTCGCTTAATAAACTAGGCCTGAAGGCCCAACAACAAACAATTCTTTTAATTGAAGAACCCCTAAATCTTAGGTAGAATACAAACACGAGGTAAAACCTCAACACTGTATTATTGCTTGATTAATTGATTTTTTTTTTTAGTTAAAATTTGATTTTTATTTGTATCATAATCAAGAAAATAAACTTTGTTTAATTAATTCAATTATTTTAAGATCACAAAATTTTAAAATGTGATCTGAATATCACATAATTTTTTATTTTTTTTCTAGGTGAGCTGAGATCACGACCCAAAAAAGCAATTTCCACACTTTGGACCATTGAAGAAGTAAGTCGATTGCTTCAAGGATCTAAAAGACGGGCCTCAAACCCAAAGAGAAACGGCAAATTGAAGTTTCAGATCAAATCTAAAGATCACAACGATCATTTAAAATTTAAAAACTTAATTAATCTAATGATTTTTATAATTTTTAAGAAATAAACACTAAAACATTATTACACATGTTATGTCTAATAATGATTGCAAATTGAAGTTCATGATCATGATCAAATGATCAAAATTTAATAGATTATAATCTTAATAAAAATTGTTCAAATTATCTTTTTTTATTATTTTTTTAATTAAACATAAGTTGTTTATTATTTTAATTGAAAAAAAAAACATATCTTTTATTTCTGATTGATTTTCAATTGATTTTTCTAAAATCTTTATTTGAAAAGTTTAAAGACAAATTTAAAATCCATATTTATGCATCCAATTTATGGCTTTAAATGATATTTTAATACTAATAAAAATATATTACGGCGAAACAAAGTTAAATTTTGTCTTGCAAAATTTCAAAATATTGATTAAGAGTTTAATTTACTTTAGAAAAAAATTCACATTATTTTCTATCTAAGCATAGATTAAACAAATCATGTTTAATAAAGTTTAGTAATTTTTTATTAAAAAATTGAAAAAAAAACCTTTTTATTTAAATCAAAAACTAAAAAATTTGACTTGAAATTTAAATTTGATCATGAACCTCAAATTGCCAATAATGATTCATTATCAAATTAGCATCAAAATCATTAATCTCATAATTATTTAACAAAACAATCAATAATTTAAATAATTCTGGTTAAGTTAATTTACAAATTCAAATTTATTACTTCTTTATATTCATTCATTCAAACTAAAATAATTTTATTTTTCCACTCAAACAAATTGTAAATTTTAAAACAGTAAATTTTTTTGTCTTTAAATTAATTAAAATAAATTAAAATCAATTAAAATATTCAAACCTATTAAAGCTCAATCAAAAAGGACATTTTAAAATTTTAGATATGGAAATAAACTTGACATGACATGTCAAGTAATCGTTGGAAAATTTTTTTTTTACTCTATTATTAAAAAAAAATATTTTCTAAAAATAGCACCAATTACATGAATTCATTATTCTAATTCTACATTTATCAATTTGGATTCAAACTTTAAAATTTTACATAATGAGTTTTTAATTTTTTTATGAAAATTTATGAATATTATAAATTTGTTTTCATTCAACATATAAAGGAAAATTTAAAAACAAAACTAAAACTAATTTAACTTTTTTCAAAAAAATTGTAAAATTTTTTTTTACATTATGTGGTATCAAAAATCTATCATGTGGCTGAAAGGAAGGACTAAGTCTCCATTCCAACCGGCCAAGGCTTCGCCTAAATTATTTTTTTTAAATAAATAAAAAAAATAAAAAAAAATATTTCAATTTAAATTTTGATCTTTTTATCTTGATCCCAAACTTCAATTTGCCAGAGAAACACATCATAAATAATTAACTTGTAATGTCTACAAGATTCAAATTTTCAAATTTGTTTTCAAGATCTTTATTTTTTCAATACTCCAAAAAAAATTTTTAGTATTTTTTATTCAAATTTTTCTGCAATGAAAACAATCTAAATTTGCTTTTTATCCCATACATAATTATATGACCTTTGCTAGTATGAATCATTTAAAAAAAGGTAAAAAAAAAATAACATTTTACAATAAGAAAAAAAATCGATCACCATATTCAAATTGTACATTCTCCATAACTGCAGTAGCATTTTTGAACTTTATTTAAAAATTTTTACATAATCTCATTTTACACAACTCTCAAACCGACCACCAATCGCATCAACACTCAAAATACTATAAAATCTAAAACAATTAACTTAACCAATTTAGAAGAAAAAAATCATTTAAAACAAAAAATGGAGCCATTTCTAGCCAAAGACACAAACAGACTTCACTTGTTCCCAATCAAGTACCACGACATTTGGGAAATGTACAAAAAAGCAGTTGCCTCATTTTGGACCACTGAAGAAGTCGACTGCTCCAAGGATCTAAAAGACTGGTCGGGCCTCAAACCCCAAGAGAAACACTTCATAAAACATGTACTTGCCTTTTTTGCCGCCAGTGATGGCATTGTGAACGCAAATCTGATTGAACGCTTCTCAGACGAAGTCCAAATAATAGAAGCCAAGTATTTCTACAAATGCCAAGTGGCCATGGAAAACATTCACTCAGAAATGTACAGCCTGTTGATAGACACTTATGTGGAGAGTGAGAGCGAAAAGCGCTACTTGTTCAATGCCATCGAAAATTTGCCAAGTGTCAAAAAGAAGGCTGACTGGGCTCTCAAGTGGATCAATGACGAGAAGGCCTCATTTGCCGAAAGAATAATTGCTTTTGCGGCAGTGGAGGGCATTTTTTTCTCGGGCTCATTTGCGTCCATTTTCTGGCTGAAGAAGCGCGGACTGATGCCCGGTCTGGCGTTCAGCAATGAGCTGATCAGCCGTGACGAGGGCCTGCACACTGACTTTGCCTGTCTCATGTACAGACACCTGAACAACAAGCCGAGTCAAGAGAGAGTGTATGAGATTGTGAGAGATGCGGTCAAGATTGAGATTGAGTTTTTGACGGACTCACTTCCGTGTGATCTCATTGGAATGAATTCTAGGCTGATGGCTCAATATATTGAATATGTGGCTGACAGGTTGTTGGTAGAGTTGCAGTGTGAAAAAATTTACAAGAGTGAGAATCCATTTGATTTTATGGAGAATATTTCGCTGAGTGGAAAAACAAATTTTTTTGAGAAAAAAGTCGGAGAGTATCAGAAGGCTGGCGTGATCAATAAGGTGAATACACATCAGGATGTTTTTACATTGGATGCTGAATTTTAGAGATTTTTTTTTATTTTTTTTTTCATCTCATAAATTTCAAATTGTTAATTGAATTAAAATAGATAAAAATTAAGAAGAAGTTGATTTAATGAATGTTAAAAAATTGTAGTAAAAATAGACTGGTTTTGAAATGAACTTTGATTTAAATGTATATCAATTGTATTTTGAATAAAAATTTTCAAATTTTTTTTTTTTAAATTGTTTTTTCATCTCACAATTTTCAAATTGTTATTTCATTTAAATTAGATAAAAATTAAGAGGAGGTTGATTCAATAAAAAATAAAAAAATGTTGAAAAAAATGGTTTTGAAATGAACTATGATTAAAATCTTTATCAATTGTATTTTAAATAAAAATGTTTTTTAATTTTTTTTTACTTTTATTTTCATCTCACAATTTTCAAAAGAGACATTTTATACAAAAATTAAACCTGAACATTCAACTAACTTCATTTGTGAATTTTTAATTAATAATAATTATTTTAAAAATTTAGAATTTGAAATTAGGGCAATAAAGAAAATTCTTGATTTAATTTTTAAGTGTGGAATATTTAAGTTTAATGGTGAATTTTATACACAGAAGCAAGGACTTCCAATGGGGTGCAAATGTGGTCCTTCTGTCGCTGATTTATTCCTTTTTATCTTAGGAAAAACTGTGTCTCCTTAAATAGCAGCATAATTCTTTATAAAAGATTCATTGATGACTTTTCATTGCAGTTTTAATTGAGATAGACTTAGATGAATTATTATCACAGTTTTTATACTTAAAATTAAACATAAGTAAAGGAGATTCAATATTCTTTTTAGATTTACCGTATTTCCTCAAATAAAAGAAAGTTCGGTCATTAAAGGGTTTCTTTTATTTGAAAATTTTTCACTTCAAAAAAGTGACTCAAATAGAAGAAATTTTTCCATTTTTTTTCTTCTAATAGAAACAAAAAAATGCATGTTTCACATGACAAATGTATGGTGAATTTTCTTTTAACCGAGACTCATTTTTTGAGAAAAACAACTCAAATAAAGGCAAATTTTTGCCTCAAATAGTAGCAACTTTCTTCTATTTGTGGTTACTTCTATTTGAGGTAATACGGTAATTATTGAATTTGAACCTTTAACTAAAAAACTAATTTCTGACCTATTTATTAAACCAACAAACTCTTGTTGTTATTTAATGCCCATATCTAATCACCCTAATCATATTTTAGAAAATATACCTGTATCTTTAATTACAAGGATTAGGAGAATATGTACATGTTATATAGATTTTCTGGCTCATACAAGGAATTTGATAATTCAACTGGTTAAACAGGGATATAGTTTAAAAAAAGTTATTGGAATTAGTCGTAGTATAGGTTTAAAAAACAGAGAAGAATTATTACCATATAAAATTTAAAATAATGCTAAAAATAATAATTTAAAATATTTTATCAACATTGAAAAGAATTTTGGACAGTTAAATAAGAAAATTAAAGAATCGTTTGATAAAGTAAAATTGAACTCAGTTTATATCAAAGATAAAGATTTAATGATTGTGAATAAAATTTATAAGAACTTAATTTCAATTTTTGTTCTCAATTTCAATCTGAATAACTCAAAAAATTTTTTTTCAAATAAGTGCAATAAACAAGAATGTAATATTTGTCAATTTACTGTAAAAAGTTTTTGTGCAAAATATAAAAATTATTCTCTACCTATTTTATGTGATTCTAATTGTGATGCTACTGGAATAGTTTATATAATAAAGTGTTTAAAATGTATAGAATTTTACGTCGGGGAATCGAAAAGATCAGCTAGAAAAAGAATTTTAGAACATTTATACACAATAAATAAGTTTTGAAAAAACATAAGAAAATCGCTCTGTAATTTTGACAAATGTTCCGAAGTCTCGATTCATTTCAATTTAGATGGTCACACTGATCAAGATTTTTCTTTTTCAATATTCAAATCAAGTATTGATAATGATTCCATAAGAAAATCAACTGAAGCCGATTTAATTAATTTATTCATTAAATTTCAAATTCCAATTTTAAATAAAAAAATCTATAAGCTGGATAAAATTAGAACCTTAACCTTTTCTTAAATTCATCGTATAATTGTAAATTAAATTTAGTTAATATTTCAAATAATGAAAAAAATTTTATTATTTTTATTCTTAAAAATGAAGTATAATAAGTTTTTTCTAAAATTCAAAAAAATTTTTCTTTATTTCATAATTAATAAATTGCTAAAAAATTGTAATTCTCGGTCATCTAGATCCTAAAGAAGGCCTATCGGTCGAAATGCGTCGTTTTCTACAAAATTGTTTTTTATATTAATAAATTTTAAAATCAAATTTAAATTGTTTTATTCGAATTGTTAATTCATTTAAATCAGATAAAAATTAAGAGGAGGATGATTTAATGAATGTTAAAAAATTGTAGTAAAAAAAGACTTGTTTTGAAATGAACTGTGATTAAAGTCTTTATTAATTGTATTTTAAATAAAAATAGTTTTTAATTTTGAAAAATTAATCATCTATGATTTTTTAACGGAAAATTGAAGTTTCAGATCATTTATAATTTTTAAACTTAATTAATCGAATGATTATCATAATTTTGAAACAAATAAATACTAAACATTACTTGTAATGTTTAGTTTAGACATTTTATGTCTAGTAATAATGTTTAAAATTTATTTTTTTAAATTTAAAATTTAGAATTTTAAACTTTAATTTTAAAATTTAAATTTATGAGCTGATTTTTCAAGAAGTTTATTTTGTAATTTTTTTATTTCAAAAGTATTTGTATCTAGCATTCAATTTTTTTGTTACCTTTTAAATCTGTAATTATGTAAAGCATATTACATTAAATTTATTTAATTCAAAGATTAATGTCAATATTTAATAATAAACTCTTTGAATTGAAATGAAACTTTGAATTGATCATCAACTTCAAAATGCCGATTCTTTAATTAATTTTACAAAACAATCAACTATTTAAATAATTCAGGTTAAGTTAATTTGAATATTCAAATTCATATTTTTATGATTATATAAAATAAAATATAATATAATCTAAAAATTATTTTCCTTTTTTTTAACTAGAATTTTCATGCAACAATCTTTTAATAATTTTATTTTCGTAAAATCCTCATGTCGTAGCAGCGAATTCAATTTTTTTTTAAATTTTAATTGATTTAAAACAAAATTAGATCGGGTAATTTAGTAACGCTGTAATTCAAGGTAAAATTTAATTTAGATTTAGTCAAACAAAAATTGTAGCCTAAATAATAAAATTATAGAAAACCTTTGGTTGGATCTATTTTAGGTTATTCTTTCTTTTGTCTTAACATATTCTCAGATCATAATATTAAAATATACAGTTTCAAAATTTCGATTGAATCAAACCTTTAAAAAAATGGTAAAAATTACTGATGATAAAAAAAAAACAAATTTGAATCAAATTTCAACCCAGATCCAAAAAATCACTCTGCCCAGTGATTTAAATGATGTGAAAAAATAATGAAAAAAATGTGTAAAATTTTCATTATTATTTTTTTTACCAGAAGATTATTATTAACCTAATTTAGAATATTAATTTATTCATTTAACTCCAATTCTGGCGTTGTGAACAAAGCTAATTTGAAAAAATATAATTTATATAATTATTAATTAACCATAATTACAAGAAGACTTCTAGTTTTTTAGACTTGTTGAACATTTTAATGTTTTTCTCTAATTTTGCCCTTAGATTAAGAAATCATAAACTATTTGAATTATTTAATTTTATTTTCTTAATGGCATTTTACAAAAGAAGAATTAAAATAATTAAAAAATTTTTTTTTTTCATTTTGTGTTATAAAGAATAATTTCTGAATTATAAATAATTAAGTTTTTATTTTAGTTTGCAATTTGTAAAATTCTTTATTACTTTGATTTTGCTCAAAGGTAAAAACAAATGTTTTCTCAATAATTTTAAAAATTATTTTTTAAGCTTTAAAATTAATTAACTTAATTATTCGTTTCTTTTAATTTTGTCTTTTTTATTATAGTTTATTTTGAGTATTTTGTATCAGATGATGAAAAATAAGTGATGTTTACATATGGCAAAAAAGTATTAAAAATACTTTAAATTTATCATTTTCTAATCAGATGTTTTTTTTTATTTAAAAAAATAATCCATTAAAAATTTTATAAAAAAATTAACAAAACAAGGTCTTAGAAAGACTTAAAGAAAGTAATCGTAAATTTTAAAAGTTGAAATCAGAAATATAGTAAAAATTTGTTTATTTAATTGCTTGTTTAAATTGATTCAAGGCTCTTTCAATTTTTTAAAATTTTGGAAAAGACGAAAAAGAGAACATTCATTTAAAAATAATTTCAATAAAATATTCGAATTTTTAATCTAAAGGTTATTTTTTTGCAATTAAATAAATGAGAGAAAAATAAAATATGATGGATTTGGGAGCTTGTTGCCAAAACTTTATAAAACCAACTTTAGAAAAAGTGACATTTTCTAAGAAAGAATTTTCAAGAATAAAATTTTATCTTTTAAAATCCATTAAAAGAAAATAGCTTTCTTAACCCTCGGATTTTTTTATTTACCTAGCCAGGTAAATTTTTTTTAAAATTAATTATCTATCAAACAAAGACTATCAATTTTTCAATTTTAATAATTAAAATCTTTAAAAACTTAAAATTTTATTTGAAACAAAAATATGAATTAAGACTTCTGTGCAGCTTTCTTTTGAGCTTTTTAGTTTTAAACCTTCAAATTTTTTAAAAACAAAATGACATAAAAGAATTAAGTTTCTAAATATAAAACCTAAAAATAGATTTTTTTTTGAACATTATTAAGAAGGTAAATTTTAATTTAAAACTAGAAAAGAAAGCTTTAATTGAGCTCGTTAATCTAATTTAAATAGCTAACAAATAAATTCTAATTAATATAATTTAAATTTAACATTCCACAATATCCTAGATTTTTTTGATTCAAAAATTTTCAACCTTCAAAGACTGCGAGATAATTTGGAAATATTCAGCAAAATTCTACATGTTTTTTAATTTTCAAAATTTTTAAAATTGAAATTATAGAAGAATAACTTTTTCTTTCAGCTGTTTTTAAATTATTTTTTTTATTTTTAATTTGAAAAAATTCAGGCAATCGATTTAAAATATTTGAATGTTTTTTCCATTCGTTCGCTCTGAATTTATAAAAAAAAAATTACTAGGATTATTTTTTTTTCAATAAATTTATTTAGTTGAGCAAAAGTTCGATTATTTAAACAAATTATTTTTTTTAGATTCTTAATAAATTTTCATCTAGACATTTTGAATAATAAGGTTTCCAGTTTATTTGAAAAACTCTAAGATATAAAATATATTATACAGTCATTAAAATCTAAAAATTCATTAAAAGCATGATAATATTGTTTAAAAATCCTTATAATATACTTAAGCCAAATGCTTTTAAAAACTCATGTTAATTTATGTAAATTCAGATTGATTCATTCAGTTTCTAATGAACGAATGGTTTATGAGTTATAATTTGAAAAAAAATTGAATTTTAGAAATTTTATTCAATTTAAATTTGTCACATTCATTATGGCTATTAAAATAAAATTTTTCAAAGTAACAATTATATTTAAAATTAAATTCCATGCTTTAACCAAAATATGTATTTATTTTTTATGTATTTACTAAGCCCAAAAACGCATTAAAAAGTAATAACTTGGGTTAAGCTTTTAACAAAAGTTGAGTTGAAAATTAAGTATAAAGAAAAAAATATTTGACTTTAAAAGGAATTCAAGATTTTCTAATGGATACAGCCTCATGTTCCCTAGTTAAAATTCAATTTATGTTAAGTTATTTTTTTGAATTTATTTAAGCACCATTTTAAAGTTTCTAATATGAGAGAATAATTAATATTTTAAATTTTAATTTTAAGAAGAAGTAAATCTGATATATAGCAAGTTTTTTAATTAAGTATGTTAATCAATGTAGAAATGATTGAGCTAGAAGTCAATTATTTACATTTTTTTGTTGAATTTTACAGGGACTTCAGAATGAGGAAAGAATTTAAAAAAAAAATTTTTGGAGGTGATGAAGTTGGAAGGAATTATTTTTCTGTATGATACAAAATTTAGTAGAATTAAATTTTTTTTATTTAAAATATTAAATTAAAGAAAATTTATCAGCAATTCTTAAATTTTAATTTTTTTTTCTAAATTAAAGAACATTTCATAAATTTGAGAATAATCAATTAAATTTTTTTCTTGTAATTTTTATTCATTTTGAGGAATTTTTTTAAAATAATTTTGAATTTTCTTTAGGGTTTTCCAAAGTAGCTTTAGCATTCATTTAAAGCCTCTTGATATGAAAAATATCAGAAAATAAATAAAAATAGTCAAAATAAATTACAGAATTTATGATCAAGTATTGTAATGAGAAGGCATTTTGTAATACTCTGATGCAATTTTTCAAACTTTAATTTAGAATGCTACTTCATCATCCTAGAGATATTTTTGCTAGTATTCTTTGGTTTCTTACTTGGTCGCAAGAATTAATGTTGGCGGAATTTAGTAAAACAGAAGTTCATCTAAAACAATATATTAATCAAAAACTGATGAAATAGAAGCATCTTTGTAGGGAATAAAAGATAAATTGAAAATTATTTTTAAAAGATCTTTAAATTGGGTAAAACAATTTCAACATTTAGACGAAAAAGAAACTATCAATTTTAATTTATTGATTAACACTTTTTTATATTGGAATATTTAAAAAGCTTTTTATTAAATACAGCATGGAAGTTTATTTTACAAAAGGATTTATTCAGGACTTCATTACATTTAAAGTTTATTTGAAAAAAAAAATTAAATGATCGTAATTTCCGCAAATTGGAGTTCATAATCAAATTAAAATTTTAAATTAAAAAATTTATAAAAAAGAATTTTCAATCAATTTTTTATTGATAAAAAAATATACTTAATTAAACATAATTTAACCAGGAAGAAAACTAAATAATAACTATTAATGTGTATACAGAAATATTTTCAGTACAAAATTTTATTAATTATTTTTGAATTTGTTTAGAGCCCGAGCATCTTTAGATTAAAAATCAAAAAAGTTTTAATAAAAAAAATTTAATTTTAAGTAAAAAAAGTCATAAAAAGAAGAAGAGATTTAAAAAAAATAGAAATAATTAATAGCAGATGTTAAATGTTTAAATATTGAACACTTTAATTTTAAAAAAATAGTGTGCAAAATAATTAAAAAATGAATCAGGTATTCGTTATTAATGTCATATAGTTTTTGTTTGACAATATTTTTGTTAAGTTTATCTGTGAATTAAAATCTTTTAATATTTTTTATTTTACGACAAGATTTTCTGTAATGTATTTAAAGAAGACAAAATAATTTTTCATTTTATTCTGTTTTATCTTTTAACTATTTGATTTTTTTATCTGAGAAACAAATGAATAAAATAAATTATTAATATCATAATTTTTACAGATAAACTTGTATTTTTTGGTTGTTTTTCCAATACGCTTAGCTTTTAAAAAATTTGAAGAATAAAAATTTTTCACAAATAGGATTTTTTTCAAGAAATTTTGGAATTTTAATTCAAGTTAATTTTCGTGATTTGACAAAATTTTACCATGCAATTTACGATATATTTCGCGATTTTTTGATTTTTTTAATCACGGAAATCAACTTAAAATTAAATTCCAAAATTTCTTGAAAAAAATCCTATTTTTGAAAAAAAATTAAAAAAAAATCTAAAAATCATTCCATATCAAAAGTATGCCCAACGATAGTTTTCATTTTTTTGGCAAAATTATTTGTTTATATTTTCCTATTGCAAATTTTAGAATAAAGCTTCTAAAAAAATTTTAAACAATTTTCTTTCTCTAGTCTCTAGTTTTATTGCGTTTTAAAATCATTTCTACAATTATCGTGAATTAATTAAATTATTTTATGTTTTATCTAATTCCGCTGATTCAATTCGTTTTTCAAAAACATCTAATCTAAGGCATGTATTTAAAAATTTTGTGAATTTCAGCAATGTTAATTTATGAATTTTGCAAGAAAAAAAATTTTCCTTCTAAATGCAAAAAAATTTGGTCGGCTTTTATGGCAACATTTAAAAAAAAAAAATAATTTTCCAACACACCCTTAATATCTAGTCTAGATCAGAAGCTAATTTCGGCCCAAATCTGCTTTCCATTCACGTTGCCAATGGATGACTTGGGAGAAAGAGCTCCAAACAGAGTGAGATCACTCTGAACATTTATTTAAAAAACTTAACTCTCAACTTGCACACACATTCAACAATTGTGTGTCAGAAAATAATAATTTTTTATGAAAAAAAATAAAAAAAAATGAATAAAATTTGAAAAAAAAATTTTTTAATTTTTCTTCACTGAACACAATTTTAGATTTTAGAGAAAAAAAATTGAATAGAAAAATGCTCACTGACAGCGAACTAGAGAGCGACACCAGCTCAGTCCACGAGGCCAACTTGGCCAGCATTCCCACGTCCAAAGAACAGCTGGAAAAGCGGATTGAGTCGCTGATCCAAGAGAACCGTGTGCTCAAGATAGAAATAGAGACGTTCAAGATCCGCGTCAAGCAACTGCAGGAAGAGAACAAAGATCTGAGAAAGGCAAGTGTGAACATTCAGGCAAGAGCTGAACAAGAGGAAGAGTACATTTCGAACAAGCTGCTGAAGAAGATTCAATCTTTGAAAAAAGAAAAAGAGCTTTTGGCAAACAATTATGAGCGCGAAGAGGAGTACTTGACCAACGATCTTTCCAGAAAGCTCAGTCAACTGAGGAACGAAAAAGTGCAGCTGGAACAAACACTGGAACAAGAACAGGAGCACATGGTAAACAAATTGATGAAAAAAATTGAAAAACTAGAGGCCGAGACCTCTGCCAAGCAGTCAAATTTGGAGCAGTTGAGGCGCGAAAAAGTCGAGCTGGAAAACACTCTGGAACAGGAACAAGAATCGCTGGTAAATCGGCTTTGGAAGCGGATGGAGCGACTGGAGGCGGAGAAAAGAATGCTGCAAGAAAAGCTCGAGCAGCCAGTCAGCGCTCCATTGTCGCCCAGAAACTCTGGCTCAGCTTCCTCGCTGAACCATGCTCTCATTGGACTTCCCTCAAATTGTGACCAAGCGGCAAATTTGACCGAGAACATCATAAACCTGAGGCGCGAAGTGACGCGTCTCAAGACCAATTTGGAAAAGGCAGAGCGTGACAACAAAGAAAACATGGCCAAGTTGGTCAGAGAGGAAAAGTTGATCAAGGATGAAAATATTCGCCTGCAAAGACGCCTTCAGATGGAAGTGGACAGAAGAGAGGCGCTGTGCAGACACTTGTCCGAAAGTGAGTCAAGTCTGGAAATGGACGATGAGCGCCATTTTAATGAGTCAACCAGGCAACGAACCATCTCTAGTCCCATTCCGGCCTATGTGGTTCACAACCCCGCGCATGCCAATCCGGCAGTTCAAACTCAGGTGTTCACTCAGCCGGCAGCGTGCACTGCCGAACGGTGTCCAGCTTGTAACCAACTGATGAAGCAGTCAAGTCATTCAGTCCTCCAGTCGCCACCTCATGTAAATCAGACTGGTCAGCGACAGTCCATTTCTGGTCCCACATCGGTCAATCCACTTACTGCGTCCTCTTCGTTGTCTTCTTCTTCTTCTTCGATCAACTCCAGTCGAGTGCCCAATCAGCAAATGGCGCCACATCAATTGTATCATGAAGCTAAGAAATAATTTTTTTTTTATTTAAGCTGACTTTTCTCAAAATTCTATTTATTCATGAAACCGATGATTTTTTTTTGTTTGACAAGATTAATCAATGGAAGCTTCCGAATATTTTTGTTGACAGAAAAAAAAAATTTTTTTTGTAAACTAGTTTTTTCAAAGACTGCTAAAATTGAAGATATTTTTTTATTGTAAGTTTTTTTTTTTTTTTACTAAAAAAAAAGTTTATTTAGACTAATCAAAGACTTGATCAAATAAATTTGTTCTATTAATAAATAAAAAATTATTTGAAATAAATTTAGTTTATCTTTATTTTTTTATTACATTTGGCATGATTTTTTTCCGGCGTCTAATAGGTATTCAGTAATCTGGTACTAAATTCTTATTTTAAAATTAAATCTAGAAGTTTATTTTCGATTTTAATACATTTGATTTAATTCTGGTTGAATATGTCATATTTGATCTGTAGCTAACTTATCTAGTCTTGAAATAAAAAATTGGATCTATACTAAACAATTTTTGATGAATTTGTAAATTAATAGTAAAAATATTTAATAAGATGCGCGTCATTCAATACGTATCGATATTACTTTTTCCCAGATATCTGTATATCATTTTGTAGAGAAAAAAATTCTAAGATTAACGGTATATGACATTATATAGGTTTCTTATATAATAAAGGAGATATAAGGCTTTAAAGAATTTTTTGGCTTTTAGAGTATATTCGATAAATTTGAATACAGTCAACTCTCGTTAATCCGGCCAAGCTTATTTCCTTAAATTTTTTCGGAATTAGCAAAAATCCGAGATATCGTTATCTCGGATTATAGGAATTTTAACTAAAAGTTCTGGATTGAAGAAAAAACATATACAAAAATTAATTTATTGATAATAACAAAAATAAAACAAACCTAATTCTAATTAATGGAAAAATTGTATTTAATTATTTCGAAATAAAATTGTCTAAAGTTAATTTTTTTTTTTCTAATTTACTAAACTTGAGCTTATTAGTTAATTGATTTAATGTGATAACGTCTTCTTTACTCAAACAATTTCTATTTTGCTCAACATAACTTGTTACGCTATTTAACGATTCAATTAAGTTTTTATATGAAACAATATTATCTTCGGTTTTAATTAAACATTCATCGACAATAACTTCATCTATCGGACCAGTTTGATTAGTCAACAATTTAACAATATCATCGTCAGACAAAACTTCACCAGTTTGAACACCATTTTCATAGTCCATAAAACCACCAAATGAAATACAGTTAGAGTCTACTTCACGAGGTTTATAAGCAAATCTAGACAAATCAATTCGATCTAATTTTATTTTTATTTTATTTATTTTTTCTAGATCTAATCTAATTTTAATTTTTTAATTTTAATATTTATCTACTTTTTAACTTTTATTATTTTTACTTTATTTTTTTCCTATTTTTAATTTTTATTTTATTTTATTTAACTTTATTTTAATTTTTATTTTTTTTTATCTGAAGGAGCTTTGGCTCGGTACAGATATACAAATAAATAAATAAATAATCAATTCTTTTATAAAGGCTTTCCACGCTACTACGAACTTCATTTTCTTCACAAGAAATCAGCTCATTATAATTTTTATTATTTTTTTCAATATTTACTATGTCAACATGTTTGAAACAATTATTGATTGTTTCAAAAGTCACATTATTCCATGCATCTTTAATCATATAAATAGAGGAAATGACGATTAACTTCTACTTCTCTTGACCCGTATAATTTGCACAAAGTGCTAAACTTAGCCTTTTTTTTTTACTGATTTTGTATTACTGATTCTTAACTAAATTGAATTTTTTGCAATTTTTTGAAAAATAAATTGCCCGGATAAGAGAATTGGACTTTTTTTTAATTTTATCAGAAAAATGGTTATTTTATTAGATACTGGATTTGGTTTAGTCAAGTTCTATTTTTTGTGTCCACAATCGTCCTTGACCCTTATTTTTTGACCAATACCCGGAAGTGTCTTATAACTCAGCCATGGTAGGTCCTATAATCTTAAAACTGAAAAATTTGAATTTCTTAGTAATTTTTATATAAGGTTATAGATATATTTTTTTATATTCTCTTTATTTCTCTTAAAAAAAGTGTTCAAAATGAGGACTTTAAAAAAATTGAAAAAAACAAAGTTTATTGAAGCTTTTAATCAAAATTTTTTATCAAAATATTTTTCTTTTTGATTTTTTTTTGGGTATTCGACCATGCTGATCACGAATATGAACTTTGTTTTGGTTAAAAGTCGGTAGGTTGGGCGTGGCACTCGTTTTTGGGTTTTTTTACGAGTTTTTGGATGATTTTGAAAGAAATATACAGATAAGTGAAATTTTAACTTTAGAATTGGATAGATTAGCTAATGAGGTGTCTGAAAAGGTGCCACTTTGTCTATTTTGGAAGCAACGACGATCGATGGCGATTTAATTAAATTGACCGGTCCACCCATAGAATTTGCCGTTCCCTTGCAATATTTTTCGTTCTTTCGTGTGAATTAGGCGGCCCAATCAATAATTAGCCTTAACAAAGTGGCACCTTTTCAGACACCTCATTAGCTAATATATCCAATTCTAAAGTAAAAATTTCACTTAACTGTATATTTCTCTTAAAAACATCCAAAAACTCATAAAATCGTATTTGTAAAAAAATCAAATATCTTATTAGAATTTTACTTTAATTTATTTTTATAGTTTAAATAAAAAATAAATTCAAATAATTTAACATAATACAAAAGTGAATTCGTTTTCATCAATAATCTTATGTCTTCCAGATCTTGGACGATCAACTTATGAATTTATTTGATTTTTATTTTTTTATTTTAATTACAGTCGATCCTCCGCATAACGAACCCCCATATAACGAAATCCCCTATATTACGAATAAGAATCCAGGAACCGATTTTTTATAAAGGAAAAAGATTGCTAATTTTCTTTGATACAACGAACCTCTTTATAACGATATCCCGATATAACGAACTAATAAAAAAAAAACGAGTAATACTTTTCTTAAGAAAAAAACCTCTATATAACGAATTAAAAAAAAATGACATCCGTTAATTGGTCATCGTAACTTTTTCCCTCTTTCATTTTTCCCTCTTAGTATTTTTCCCTCTTAGTATTTTTCCCTCTAAAAATTTTACCCCTTTTTTTCCCTATTAAACTTTTTCCCTTTCGTAACATTTTCCCTCTGAATATTTTTCCCTTAATTTAGGAGGTGTTAAAAAAAATAAAAAAGCAAAGCCAATTAAAAATGAATTTTATTTTAAATATTAGAATTAATTAGTCAATTAGAAATTAAAATTAAAGGTAAGTAATAGAAAAAATATGAAGTAAAAATTAAAAATGGTAAATGAAACAAGTTCTTTTTTTTTCAGATAAAATTTCACCATAAAAGTTAAACAAACTACCAAAGTTAATAAAAATATTATAAGTTAAGCGCATAAGTTTTTGATCAAATCTAATATTAAACGGATCCGTATCATTTGGCAATATTTGAGTGTAAGCTATCGCGAACAATCCACAATCATTCTCGTTGAAGTATTCAGCTGCTTCCATTTTTTAAAAAGTTATTTTTGGATTGAATTCAATATTCAAGGTCAATCAACAGGCTATTGTCCATGCCTCATGAGACTGATTAACACTTCATTTATTTAATTGATTATTAAAAAAAAAATGCATATACAGTGGTGATTTGACACTAGGGTTTTTACCTTTTTTTTAATTACGTAAAATTACGTAAATTTACCACTTTTTACGTAAATTTTCGTAATTTTACACTTGTAAGGACTGGTAAATTTACGTAAATTTACGCAATTTTACGAAATTTTACGATAATTTTCGAAAAAACTGGTAAAAACAAAAGGGCCAAAAAAAAGCCAATTTTCAAGCAATTTCTTAGAATTTTTGGAAAATTTCAAAAAAAAAAAAAATTTACATTTTTTTACGTAAATCTACGTAAAATCCGAATTTTTTAATTGTAAAATTTTGTAAAAAATTTTAAAGTACAGTAAATATTTTTATTTTAATAAATCAGACTATTTTAAATGGAAAAAATTAATGATTTGACCAGTCTCCATTATTTTGAATCACAATTGGGATAACCTAAATAAATAATTAATTTTGTTTTGAGTCAAATTTTTTTTTTAATAATACCTTTTTTAAATGACTTATATATGATAAACATTTTTTAGATGTTAAAATTTTTTGGAACTTAAATATAGTCTCAATGACCTCATCTTCATTTTTTCCTTCTTGAGATAAAATAAACTTTTTTAATTCGTTCCAAACCATCTCGATCGGATTTAAGTCTGGCGATTGAGGAGGGGATTTAGCCTTTTTTAATTTAGAAAATATTTTAAATTAGAATTTTTTTATAAAGAAAAAAATACCCAAATAATTTGATTTTTTTTCAAAAATTCATTACAGATGGAAGAGACAACGAATTATTCAATAAATTTTTGAAATGACTTTTTTTTTGTTTATTTAAGTAAAGTTTAATGGACTAAAAGATAAAGATTTAATTATATATTGAAAAAAAATTTTTTCCTTTTTATTCTTACAAAATAAAATTAACAACACTTTTTTTGATTTAAAGCGATATTACATGAATCTACCATATTTTACAATTTTTTACAAAATTTTACAATTAAAAAATTCGGATTTTACGTAAATTTACGTAAAAAAATGTAAATTTTTTTTTTTAAAATTTTTTTGTTTTTTTGAAATTTTCCAAAAATTCTAAGAAATTGCTTGAAAATTGGCTTTTTTTTGGCCCTTTTGTTTTTACCAGTTTTTTTCGAAAATTATCGTAAAATTTCGTAAAATTGCGTAAATTTACGTAAATTTACCAGTCCTTACAAGTGTAAAATTACGAAAATTTACGTAAAAAGTGGTAAATTTACGTAATTTTACGTAATTAAAAAAAAGGTAAAAACCCTAGTGTCAAATCACCACTGTATTAAAAATAAAAAATAAAAAAAATTATAAAAATTGAATAGGGTTATTGAAATTATAAAAAATTATATTGAGCAAAAAATAATCACTTCAAAAATGGAAAAGAGGCAGAAATCGTCGATTCAATAGCAACAAACAATCCAGTAGAGCAAGACAGTGATACAGAAATTGAAGAGCAACAAGATTCAAATAAACAAGTAATTACCTCAAAAGAAAGAATCGATAGATTAAATGAACTTTTTTTTTTAAAAGATGATAATTCTAATGTAATTAATTTATTATTTAATATTGAAAATTTTATAATTGAAAGTAGCTTTAACCATCTATTACCGATTTTTTTCAAAAAAATTAACTTTTTGTTTTTTTTCGCATTTTTATTTTAGTTTTTGTGCTAATCAATAAAATTTGATTTAAAATTTTTTTTGTCCCTATCATTTTATATGGGAATTTCGATATAACGAATACCGAATTTTCCGCCCAAGTAGTTCGTTATAACGAGGTTTGACTGAAATATATTTTTATTTTAATCTTTATTAATTTTCATTTTACTTCTCCTCAAAGAAGGTTGATTTAATTTAATAAATAAAGGCAATATTTAATAAACAGCAAATATTTTTTTGGTACCGTTATTTTAATTAAAAATTATCTAAATTTAAGAATCAGGTTCAGTACCCCGGTTTAGGGTTTGGGTAATGGTCTTTTTATTAAATTAGTCTTAACTTTAATTTAGGGGTTTATTTTTTACTAAAATAGCGTTTTTTTTTATTAAAATCAGCGAGAACTTTAGTAGCGGTGAGGAAAATTATGGGCCATAAATATATAAATTTCGAAGTATGATTCATTCCATTTGGTGAAGAAAAAAGCTATTGTTCCATCCTCTTTAGAAAAAAGACAATATTTAAGGTATTGAAATAGCAGGTCTCAGATCAGACATTTTAAGGAATTGAGCTTGTCGAAAAGAAAATCAAGCAATAAAATTCAAATCAAAAATTTAAAAGTTAAAAGATACGATTTATGTAATCATTAAATAAACAAATCATTAAATATAAAAATCAATAGTTTTTGTTGATTTTTTTTTTAAAGCTGGGTTTTTTTATTAAGATGAAAGCGCTTTAAGCTGAAAAGATTTTTCAAAATATACTTTTTATTTATTCAGAATCAGACTGATCTTAAATTTAAAATTTTATGAAATGAAGATTCTTTTAAAAAGTAAAATAATAATTATAAATTTTCAGAATTCAGACATGTCCAAAATTGATTTTTTAATTTCTTGCAGATGAATCGAACTTGTGACAATATTCTTTTAAAAAAAGCATAATTTTGGAAAATGGAACAAAATTTCTGAAAAAAAAAAAATAAAAATTTGTCAATGTTTTTAAGATTTCTAAAGAAGCGCTAAAATCTTAAAAAATATTTTCTAAACTAAATTTAAATTACGAAAATAGACAATATTTGATTTATCATCAAAGACTTTAAATGTTTATTAAAAGAAAAAATCTTAAAATTTTTAGTGTTTTACTTTTTTCGAAATCACTCAAACTCTCACTCCAAATGAGCTTTATTTTCTTTTAATTGTCTTTTAATAAGAATGGATTGAGAATACTGCTATCTCAGCCAAATACGAATCTTTTTGAATTTCAATTAAAATTTTCTTTTAAATTGTCATTTTTGATAGAGTTTTTTTTTATAGCTTATTTTTTCTTAAATATATTTGAAAATTGCCAAGAAAAATAAAAAAAGAGTTTGTTCAAATTTATTATAAATGAAATTCTTAAGCAACTTAAATTATATTTTCGTAAAATTTCAATTAAAAATATTTAACAATATAATGCTTAAATTAATAAATAAATTCATTTTTCAATTAAAAAGAAAATACGAAAAGTCAATCAACTTATATTTAATATAATTCTAAGAAAACAAAGCTTTTTTCGGAAATTTAATTAAGTAATAAAATGAAATAAAATTATCTGAATATTTTTTCAATAAAATTGATATTCTTGAACAACTATGCTTTTGTACTTTATAATTATAAGGAAAAAGTTTTAATTTTAACTAAGGGAAAATAGAATATTTGTGCTTTTTTTATAGTGAATTATAATGTTTCTTTGGCAAAATGTCACTTTTTTGAGATTTTTTCATTTTTACATTTTTACATTTTTGAGAAATAAATATGAAATTTTTTCAAAACTAATTGTAAGATTTCCTAATTTTTTTAACATAAGAAAAATAATTATGATAAACAATATTTTTTTTAAATATTCTTCTTATGTTATTTAACTCGTTTATTATAATTAATTCAAAAAAATAAAAAAATTCTATTATTTTTGATACTTTTAAATAAAATTAAAAAATATTAAAATTGAATTTTAATTGTAAGATTTTATTTAAGATGCTTTTACCAAAAAAAATCTCCTTTTTTTAGTCGATTGGTCCCCAAAGCTACTTACTTGATCCTCAAGTCCAAATCCGGACTTTAAAAAAATATTTAATATAATAAAACAGTCGGATTTAGACTTTAATTTGTGACTTTTAAACAGCTCTGATTTATTTTCATTTTTACCCAATTTTTTAGGCAAGACTCTAAATTCTTGTTTTAGTTAACTTTAAAAAAAACTTAATTTCAATTAAATATTTGAATTTTCGAAAATTAAGAAAAAATATTTTTTTCTGTCACCAAAAGAATACAAAATAAATAGAGAATTTAACTCATTAGGAGTAAAAATGTATCTTTTGAATCCTGACAACAAATAACAAGAAATAGAGGAGTTAGGCGTTAAAAAATCAAAAAAAAAACTAAATTGATTTTAGCTTACATAAAGCTCAATTTTAAAATCTAAAAGTCGCTTTATGTTTAAATAAGTTTTTCAATGGTTTTTACTGGCAAAAAAACTTTTAATATTGAAACATCAAGCAATCAAATAACCTCTTTTAGCCTTGCATAATATTTTTCAAAAATTTTTTTTTATAGTTTCTGACATTTTATTGTTTAAAAAAATGGGTACAAATTATTTTTGTACCTAATTAAATTATTTTAGTAGTAGTTATTTAATCAAAAAATAAAAAAAAATTAAAACAATACCTAAATTGATTTATTAATACCTAATTTATTTTTTTCGTACCAAAAAAAAAAAAAACACAAGAGTTTATGAAAAAAATACAAATAAATTGCGGTAAAATAAAAGAGACATTTGATGATTTGATAAAGTGTTATTAATTTTTTCTAAAACGTTTAGATGAAACTTTTTCGACATCCTCTGGATTTTTACGTGGCCGTCCTCTTTTCTTTGGTATTGTAGGATTTGAAATTTTTGTTATTGATATTGACGAACCACCTAAAATATGTGTTGTTGTAGCTCCGTTGGATACCTGAATCGGGCCATTTGTAAGATTCATAAGTTTTAAGCATTATATAATCTTTGCATTTTCCTCTGTTGGTTATTAAATCAATTATTTCTTCGGCTTTTTCGTCGGTGTCTTCTCCCGGTCTTTGAAGAACCGGTAGGAGAATTGAGGTTAATGATTCTTCTGAGTCGGTCATTTTTATAAATTTTTTTTCTTATTTATTTATTTTCAAATTTTAATGAAAAATAACTTAATTATTTATTTATTTATTTATTATTATTTATTTGTAAATCTGTATCGAGCGTTAGCTCCTTCAGAGAAAAATAAAAAATAAAAATAAATAAAAAAAACATTTTAATTTAAATATAAAGATATTTTACAAAAATGGTTAAAAAAAAATAAAAATAATAATGAAATATTTTTCAAACAAAAATAATTGAATTTTTAATGTTAATCCATCTGCAGTTGAACTTTAGTTCCCATTCTTATTTCACTGGATCACTGAATGACTGATCATATGACATGTTTTAATCAAATTTTTTATAAGGCCATAAAACATGTTCTCAATTTGTTTTTTTTATACTCATTCAGATTGCAAAACTTGAGCTCTAGATCGATACCGTTGTCCTGTAGGATCATATCTTTCATTGAGCCTGCGCCAGCTTGGCAGCATATATTTGAATTGTAGTACAAACTTAAGAAAGTGTGGTCCAACAACCTGTTCACACGTTCACATATAACCTCAGACCACCTATATGCTCCAAAGTTATGTTCAGAGTGTACCACATAAAGTACTTTTTTTTGAGGCATATTTGCGAGTGGTACAATCTTTTGGACAGCTTTAAATCAACAAGAAGAGCTTGTTGACTGAATCATAGGAGAAAAAAAAAATTAAAGTTGTGTTATTGGACTCGGTTGAGTTGGAGATAATTACCAATTTTCTGTGCTCCTCGATTTTTTGACCATTGCTACGCCTCACTCACCTATATCTTGTTTTTTTTTGTCAAAAATCAAAAGAAACATTTTAAATTCTACTGAGTCAAAATATGTTCTTGTTCTGTATTCTTTAGAAAAAGCGTTCAAAAACAGTTAATTTTTTATTTTTAATTCTAATTCTTATTTTAAAAATTTCTGAAATCTTACAATTAGTTTTGCAAAAAATTCTTAATTATTTCTCAAAAATGTAAAAATTTAAAAATGTAAAAATCTCAAAAAAATGACATTTTGCCTGTTTCTTTAGTAATTTATATAGTGATTGAAAAGAATGGAAAAGTGTCAAATCACTAAAAAAAAATTTATTAAAAAAAACTTAATACAACTTTGGAAAAAAATTCTAATAAAATCTGAGGAATTTACTTTAATTTACATTTTTTTACGAAAATTTACCAAATTTTACCTGGTAAATAATTGAATTTTTACGAAAATTTACGTAAATTTACGTAAAATTACTTTTTGAAAATTTTAGTTATTTTATTTTAAAGAAGTGAGAAAATTCAGATTAAAAAAAATCGTCTAAAATTTTAAATTTTCGACTGTTTTTTGTCCGTTTTACATTTTACGGTAATTTTGGTAAATTTACGTAATATTTCGTAATATTACGTAAATTTACGTTAATAAACGTTAATCAACGTTATTTTACAATTCTATCTTTACGTAAATTTACTTTTTTTTCCGTCAAATTACGTAAATTAACATAATTTGACGTAAATTTTCGTAAAATCCAAGTGGCGTAGCGCTACTGTATTTAAGTTGTTATTAAAGTCAAAATTTGAATTAATAATAAATGCTAGGAATTTAATTTTATAGCGCTAAAAATAGACTAGAATTTACAAAAACCTTTTCAAATTTATCTGAAAGTTAAAGATATTTTTGGGAGAAATTTAATATAAACTCATAATACAAACACTCAACTTGGCGAAAAAATATTTGTACTTAACATGAATTGATAATTTATTCATTTTTATTTATATGAGCCTAAACAGTTTGGAACAAGATTTTTTATCCATTAAAGATTTTTTGAAAATACAAAGATTTTATGTTAAAAGTTAAAAAATAGAGTATGATTTAGCTAATTTTTTCAAAAGCATTTTTTTATTTTTTAAATTTATTCAATGATTTTTAAATCAAAAAAGACGGAACGGTTTTATAAGCATTCCGCCCAGTCTAATTTTATCGTTTTTTTAATTTTTTTTATTTTCATGATCGGAAATATGTACTAAAAAATATGATGAATCCTTGGAAATAAAGGAGAAATAAATTAAATAACCTTCTTTTCGGAACTTTGAATTATGAATTTAATTCAAAAATTATGTTTTTATAATTTTGGAATTTTTAAATTTAAAACATTTAATATTATTGTAAAAAAAAAATTTTGATAAAAAGATTTGAGATTTAAAACAACTAGAATACGTGATATTTAAATATTATTTAAGACAAATTTAATTAATTTCTTTACTGTATTTTAAAGTTAAAATAGTTAGAAAAAGCTGAATAGAATTGATAATTTTCTATTTCATTTTGGTATTTTTTTAATCCTGAATATAAACTTTAAATAAAATTTTTTTTATTTATTTTTGATTAAAAAGGTAAACTTTTAAACAAAGATTCGAACTCTTCCAGGTCAAAAAAACTTTTCCAATTTATTTACTTTTACCAAATTTAAAACACATATTTGGCTTCTCATTTAAGGTCATAAAAATCAAAATATCAAAATGTTACTCTAAAGTTAAATTCGAACTCACAAAAAGTGTTAAAACTTGAAAAAATATCATCTTAATTAATTTTTAATATAAAAATCGTCAATTTGTGATTTATCACCTAATATTTGAAATTCTTAATAAAATGGAAAAATTTATAAATATTTTTTAAGTACCTTTTTTCAAGAGCAAAACACTCAGAATAAGATTTTTTATGAATTGTCTGCTAAAATGAATGGATTAAGTATTTTTTGTTAATAAAGAATAAGCTGGTTAAGAAGTAGTATGAAAGAATTTTTTTACAATTTGAATATAAAGTATAAAATTTTTATAAAAAATTAGAATTGAGATAAAAATTACCTTTTTTTTTTTAAAAGATAATAAAATAAAAAAATAAAATTAAAAAAGTATAAATAAAATTAAAAAATTTTAAAAAAGAAAATAATTTTTTTCAATTTTTATTCAATACCAGAAATAATAATTTTTAGAGAAAAATCTTAGCAAAAAAAGATTGAATTTATTCGAAATATTTCGTAGTATAAAATTTTTATAAAAAATAAGAATTGAGATAAAAATTACCTTTTTTTTTTTTAAAAGATAATAAAATAAAAAAATAAAATTAAAAAAGTATAAATAAAATTAAAAAATTTTAAAAAAGAAAATAATTTTTTTCAATTTTTATTCAATACCAGAAATAATAATTTTTAGAGAAAAATCTTAGCAAAAAAAGATTGAATTTATTTCGAAATATTTCGTAGTATAAAATTTTGTAATTTTTTTGAATTTTCTGAAATATTTTTAGACTGTTTTTTAGTTAAAATTTTGATTTAAATTCTGCTAACAAATAAAGGTTGATGGCTTAAAAGTTAAGCTTTGTTTGTGTTTTGCAACATATGTTTTTAGGCTAGAAATAAATGATAATTTTTTTAGATAAAATTTCACTTCTAAATATTTTATCCTAATTTTATTCTAATAATTAAAAAGATAGAAAATCTTGTTTTATTTAATATCTCGGTCTTTCCAATGATTATGATTACCAAACTAGAAATAATCATTTTTAAATTTCAAAAAGTAATTTCTTAAAAATTCAATAGTAATTTTTTTATTTTATTTTTTTTTTTCTAAATGCTTGTTTTAAGCTAAAAGTTTATGTAAAGGCAATAAATTTTATCAAATTGGATAATTTGAGCCTATTTTTTTATTCATTTATTATACCAAAATGTTTAGAATTGATATCACATGCTGCATAATATAAAAAAAAATATTTTTTTTTTCTAAACGGAATAGTTTTTCTTTTTGCGCAATGAATTTAAAATAAAATCATACGATTTTTACTCAAGTTATTCGAAATAGCATTATGCTTTCATTAAACTTTACACGACAATCGAACCATATAATTCAGTCTTGGAAAGAGTGTCGACATGGTGACTTTTTTGTGTGCCAGCTGCTTTAGTATAAAATCAGCATTTTCAGATCTTTGAAGAACAAGGTCTTTTTTTTAAAGAAAAAAAAATTTATTTAAAATTGGTTTATTGTGGACAGTCATATCTAGGCAAAATTTATTTCTAAAGGATTAAGAAAATGATCTGAATATGTGACAAACTAGTTTAAATATTAAGATGGGTCAAGCTTTTTCAATAAGGAATGATATTTCATATTTTAAATCTATATTTACAAAAAAGCGAAATTTTTTTTTTTAAGTGTATCCAAGTTTAATGACAATGAGAAGGGTTTAATTAAAACTTTAATAAAAACTCTGTCATTAGCACAAAAACGCTTTTTCTTAAGGGTAAATATTTGATTTTTTTTTCATGTTCTACAATACAATCTAATCTTAATTTATGCTTTAAAATAGATTTTAAATATTCATTTTTAATTTTTGTTAATATTTGTAATTCTGTTGAACAACATAAAAAAATCAGACCATAATTCTATTAGTTTCAAAATTATTATGTCATCAAACACTTATTTGATCTCATCTCAAAATTTATCTAAAATAAAGTTTTTTTTTTCTAATTTATGCTAATTCAATACTTTTTAGGTATATTTAAAAAAATTAAATTTTATTCTATTCCGAATCAAGGACACATTCATATTTGTTCAAATTTATGTTTTTGCCAAGTAAAATGATAAAAATATCATTTATGACTTCGATTGCATAATAAATTTGTTCAACTTGGTCTTCTATAGAGCCATCTGTCAAACGTCATATGACAACATGTGTTGTATAAGCTATAAATTAAGTTTATGAAGACTTTTTTAATTATTGCCTCATATTTTTCATATTGATCTATCAAGGACTTAAAATCTTAAAAAAAAAGACATCGGTATCATTATGATCTATTTTAATAGAATTTATATTTTTTAGATTATGTTCAAAACTTTAATCGATATCAATAAAAAACGTGGATAATTTATTTTTGTCAAATATCACAAATAATTTTCAATTTTATAAATCAGATTTGAATATGACTATTTTTAATTTTTAATCTGAAACTGAATGTTATAACTTGGGTTGTTAAAAAAGATAAATTAATTATTATTTTTTTAGGATTTAGGATCACAGTGGAAATGTTTAAAAAATTATTATTTTTTTCTTCAAATTTTAATCAAAAAACAAAAATAATTTTACAAAAACAAAAAGGTTGCTAAAAATTTCCTCTTGTTTCTGGGTTAAGTGGGACTAAATGGCTCCAAAAATTTTTAAAAAATTGGTGGACTTTAGGGCTTAAAAATATTTTTTTATTAAAATATTGAGTTCTTTCAGATGTTTTAAAAAAGGGTGATTTATATACTTTTGGCATGGATTTTTGCGAACCCATGGTGACCAAGATTTTTAAAAAGATATAATAATTTAAGCGTAAATAGAATCCAAATTTTACAAATGAACTAACATTTTTTCCACGATTAGCCACATTTGGAAAATTTTATTTCGGAAAAGTTAGCAAATTTTTTTAAACTTTTTAAAATGATAAATTATTTATCGAAAGGGTGTTGTTTCTAGGTATTCTGAAAAGGATCTTGATATATATCGTATATGCATCTTATTTCTTACTTTCTCAATTTAATAATAAATTTAAGGTTTATTTTATTTTTTTTTAATAATCCATGATTTATAGAATGGCTAAAAGCATGAAATGATTTATTTTGAATGTAGAATGATGAAATCCTAGGTTTTGTACAATTAAGCTTTTTAAATATAGATTAAATTTCCGAAAGAAAGACTATAAGTTAAGTTTTTTAGAAAAAAATTATTAAAAAGCTCTTAATTAGATAAATTATGAATAAAGAATGAATTTTTATTGTTTTTAATTAATTTTATTTGTCCTTTAAATCAATATAAAAATTAAAAAAGAAGTTTTATTCAAAAGTATGGATAAATTAGGCACCAATTTAGTACTTATCGTTATTTGAGTTGTAAATACTAAGATTTTTAACCTTTTTATGATGACATCTTTTAAAAATAAATAAAAAAAAATTAAAATTATATTAAAATAAAAATGAAATCAAATAATAATCTATGGTCAATTGATTTAGGTTAAGTCATGTTGCCTTTTCTGATCTTAATAAAAAAGACATTTTTCTCTTTTTAATTAGCTAACATATTTTAATTAAAAAAATAGTGAGTTTTTGTTTTTTTAGTCGAAACTTCACCTCGGTAATGTTGCCTTTTTTAAAACTTTTTTAATGTAGAAAAAGAACAAATATTAATCAAAAATAATTAAATTTAAATTTTTGTATTAATTTTCTATGAATAATTTTTAAATTTTTTTTTCGAAAAAATTATGCAAATAATATGAGAAGAACTTTTATCTTCTTTTTTTTCAAAATTTGAAAAATCTTATAATTTTTCATTGAAATTATAGAATTTTTACTTTTTAAATTTTTTATTTGTTTTTCTTTTTTTACGACATCGCGACTATGAATAAAAAAATAAATAAACAAATTTTTTTGCCAAAAAATGTCTAGTACTCAAACTCAGGTTAATTTGTTTTTGGGGATCGCTCGTGACAAAAAGTTTCATTTCATTTTTTGTTCCAATATTCAAAGAAATTTAAATAAAATTTAAAAAATTCAAATTAAAAATATTTTATTTAATTCAAAAAAAAAAAATTCCAACAAAAAAAACTCTGGATTTAATTTCAATAAATCAAGCAATAAATCATAAAAAATTTTTGTCATGTCCTTTATTTAATTTGACGTGATTTTACTAATTAATTTTATTATTTAAATGAATTTTATCTATTTTTAATTTGCAAACCCTCAAAGTGTTAAATTAATTTTTTTTCTATTAAAAAAATTTGGTTCAATTTTAGCTTTAAATTTAAAATTTACAACATATGAAAAGTTAAATTAGCACTATTTACCAAACTATTTTTTGTATCTTTGAACAGCTATTTCTAGCATTATTTGATCATTTAATTTTTGTCAAAAATTTCTGCATCTCTGGTCCACTAATGGCAAATGCCAACATTAATTTATAGAGCTAAACATGTTTATCAAGCTAATCCACCCAAAGGTCAGATAGAGCAAACAAAAAGCTAATTAGACCAAATACCATTTGCTTAGTCCCCTCCACTGACCATTTTATTATTTTTATAGAAAAAAAAAATGTTTCGGGCCATTTTCATCAAACTGCGAAGCATTTACAACTCATTGAGCAAACAGTACGCATCACTGATTGTCGAGCATACCTTGGCAATCGTGTCTTGTTATCTCCTTCTTATGACATGCCTCAGTTTTGGTCTTTTCCAGGCCCGATTGGAGACTGACAGCCAAAAGTTGACCCATGTGAAAAACAGCGAGGTGGTCGAGAACGCGCACACAATCTCAAAATTGTTTCCGTACCAGAAAAACAACTACTTTACGCACAAAAGCATCGATCTGGGACATTATGTAGAGATCATAGTCAAAGTGCGCAGCAAAAATGCATCCTTCATGAGCCAGCATGCTTTGGACAAGTTCAACCAAATATATGACAACATAACCCGGGCCTTGGTCATTCCAGTGCACGACCCCCGGTCCAACTCGACCACCAATCTGACCTACATGGACAATCTTTGTCCAAGGAGACTAAAAATTTGCGCCATTGAAGGCAGCATTTTGCGCATGAAGCAATTTCAAGACAATTTGCTTGGCAAAAAAGTCAACTATGACAAAGACGATCCGACCCAGTTGTACACAGAAGTTACTTTGGATGTATTTGACGGGACCAGCATGAACTTTGTGTTTGGAAAGAAAAGAGAGGAAGAGTGCCACAAGGAATTTGGCAAAGAAAAGTGCTACATTCACTCGGTGAACATTTTCAGGACAAGATTTGAGCTGTTGAGTGAGACTGGAGCTGATCGCAAAAATGCCCTCAAGTTTATGAACATTTTCGAGGACTACATGGACCAGGTGAGCCAGGCGAGCGAGTACCATCTCTTTGACATCTCCTACCACACGTCACACACACTGGAACAAGAGATTGTAAAGTACTCGGTGTTCGATTTCAAATACATCCTTGCCTCTTTCGTTTCCATCTGGATCATTTACTTTTTGTTCATGTGGTTCGACTTGAGAATGTTCAAGGTTTACTTTAAGGAAAAGTTTTTGAACCAGGCCGCCGGTCGCTTGATCAGCGAGCACAAAAAATCCAAGATATTCTCCAAATGGTTCAAGATTAATTTGTACATGATTAAAACTAGCGGCTTTTTGGTATTTGCCACGTTCATTCAATTTTCGTTGACCATTTTGCCCACTGTTGGCCTCATGTCCTTGGTTTCACTTCCAGTCAATCAACTACTTTACTCAACTATATTTATACTGATGATAATCAATTGTCACCAGTCGCTGATGTTGTTCAAAAATATAAGCGACTACAAGCTCAAAAGTGTGAATCAATTGAAGGCTAAATTTGACTTGACCAATGGCTCTGACAAGTCCTTATTCAATTTGGATATTAAGAAAAAGTTGACAAGGACCATACAGTTGATTTTGGTCCCGAGTTTCTGCACTCTTTCTACATCGGTCGGTGCTTACTTGGTAATTGGAGTTACCGCCCAATTTGACGCAATCAGCTTCTATTGTTATTTTTTAGGTAGGCTTTTTTATTTATTATTTGGCCCTGGAATTAAAAGGAAAAAAAGAGATGATTTTATGGAAATAATTTTATTAGGCTTGAGGATTTAAAGGTCTTTGAAGTTCATGCATGATCACATGTAAATTTGAGATCACAATTTTTAATTTTAGATTTGAAAAAAAATATTTTTTTTTATCAATTTTTTTAATTGTAAATAACTAATCTTTATTAAACATAATTTGTTTGATTTTTTAGTTGGAAAATATTTAAATTTATTTTTATCTGAATTAAAAATGGAATATTAATTAATATTGTAAAATTTTGTAGTACAAAATTGTACATTGTTTAGCTTTTATATATTTTAAATTGTTGCTATTTAATTCAGTATCTTTTTTTTTTAATAAATAAATTTGGGTTAACCCCCGATTTGCCCGAATGGCATTTGCCTTCGTTTGAACCCTCTTGTTACGAAAAAATGACGGCAAATTTAAGTATAATTTCAAAATAAAAATCTATTAAAAAAATAAAAAAATATGAGAATTTTAAATTTGGATAAAAAATAAGATTTATGGTTATTTACAAAATTATTCAATTAATTTGAGTCTTATATAGATTAAATGATTAATACCATATCTAAATAAATGAATTAAGAATCTAATTTTAATTATAAAAATATCTAATGTATATAATATTCAGACTTGTTTTTAAGTCACAAACATTTAAGTCTAAGTTATGACTTGACTTAATTTTTTTTTTTTTTTCAAGTCAATAAATATAGTTAGTTATCTTAAATTTTTATTTTCTTATGATCTTTTAACCTCTTTTTTTTTAGTGTGGCAGTCCAAAATTCTGTTAATTTAATTAAATTTAATTTTTTTTAAGTCAAAGTCATGACTTAAAATTTTTTTTTTCAAGTCAATAAATATAGTTAGTTATCTTAAATTTTTATTTTCTTATGATCTTTTAACCTCTTTTTTTTTAGCGTGGCAGTCCAAAATTCTGTTAATTTAATTAAATTTAATTTTTTTTAAGTCAAAGTCATGACTTAAAATTTTTTTTTTCAAGTCAATAAATATAGTTAGTTATCTTAAATTTTTATTTTCTTATGATCTTTTAACCCCTTTTTTTTTAGCGTGGCAGTCCAAAATTCTGTTAATTTAATTAAATTTAATTTTTTTTAAGTCAAAGTCATGACTTAAAATTTTTTTTTTCAAGTCAATAAATATAGTTAGTTATCTTAAATTTTTATTTTCTTATGATCTTTTAACCCCTTTTTTTTTAGCGTGGCAGTCCAAAATTCTGTTAATTTAATTAAATTTAATTTTTTTTAAGTCAAAGTCATGACTTAAAATTTTTTTTTTCAAGTCAATAAATATAGTTAGTTATCTTAAATTTTTATTTTCTTATGATCTTTTAACCTCTTTTTTTTTAGTGTGGCAGTCCAAAATTCTGTTAATTTAATTAAATTTAATTTTTTTTAAGTCAAAGTCATGACTTAAAATTTTTTTTTTCAAGTCAATAAATATAGTTAGTTATCTTAAATTTTTATTTTCTTATGATCTTTTAACCCCTTTTTTTTTAGCGTGGCAGTCCAAAATTCTGTTAATTTAATTAAATTTAATTTTTTTTAAGTCAAAGTCATGACTTAAAATTTTTTTTTTCAAGTCAATAAATATAGTTAGTTATCTTAAATTTTTATTTTCTTATGATCTTTTAACCTCTTTTTTTTTAGCGTGGCAGTCCAAAATTCTGTTCATTTAATTAAATTTAATTTTTTTTAAGTCAAAGTCATGACTTAAAATTTTTTTTTTTTTTCAAGTCAATAAATATAGTTAGTTATCTTAAATTTTTATTTTCTTATGATCTTTTAACCTCTTTTTTTTTAGCGTGGCAGTCCAAAATTCTGTTAATTTAATTAAATTTAATTTTTTTTAAGTCAAAGTCATGACTTAAAATTTTTTTTTTCAAGTCAATAAATATAGTTAGTTATCTTAAATTTTTATTTTCTTATGATCTTTTAACCCCTTTTTTTTTAGCGTGGCAGTCCAAAATTCTGTTAATTTAATTAAATTTAATTTTTTTTAAGTCAAAGTCATGACTTAAAATTTTTTTTTTTTTTTCAAGTCAATAAATATAGTTAGTTATCTTAAATTTTTATTTTCTTATGATCTTTTAACCTCTTTTTTTTTAGCGTGGCAGTCCAAAATTCTGTTAATTTAATTAAATTTAATTTTTTTTTAAGTCATTGACTTGACTTAAAAAAAAAAAAAAAATTTAAGTCATTGACTTGACTTAAGACTTGTGACTTAAAAACAACTCTGATAATATTTAATATAATTTATTCCAATATCTTAAAATATTATTTTATATCTTATTTAATTAATTTAACGTAATCATCCGAATTGAGTGACATATCTTTAAAATAGAGTTCTCTGTTTTAGTGACATGTTATTCAATATTGAGCACTGTTTTTGAAAATAATAAAAATTCATTATTAGTGACATGTAATTAAATGTGAAAAACTTAAAAATTATCAAAAATAGTTTCAGTTTTTATGAAATTATTTTAAAAATGGAAATTTAATGGCATCTTGAAGTTGATGATCAATTCAAAATATCATTTCAATTCAAAAAGTTTATCCTTAGATACTAAACTTAGTCTTTGATTTAATTTAAATAATTGCAATGTAACATACTTAACATGCAATGTAGATTTAGAAAATAAATAAAAATTGAAAAAAATATTTTCTCAGTCCATTGATAAAATCGATTTTCAATTTAGTTAACTGTTTTTTTGTGAAGTTTTGTTTTCATTTTATAACTTATTTTGAATTTTTTTTTGAATTTCTTTCTTTAATCTAATTGTGAATGCTAAACACAAACACTTTTGAGATAAAAAATCTCAAATAAACTTTACAAAAAATCAGTTAATTTATTAAAATATTAAAATCGATTATCAATGGACTGAGTAAATTTTTTTTCAATTTTTTTTTATTTTCTAAATCTACATTGCATGAAAAGTATGTTACATTACAATTATTTTAATTAAATCAAAGATTAAGTTAAATATCTAAGGATAAAATTTTTGAATTGAAATGATATTCTGAATTGATCATCAACTTCAAGATGCCAATTTAATTATGTTTTAAAGCCGAATATATATAAAACGGGATGTATGTTAAAAAAATTAATTTACTTAAGACATGTCATATAAATTGAACATAGCTTTTTTTAAAATCAATGCTCATTTTTTACTGACATGTCATTATTTCAAATAGTGACATGTCACTAAATTCGGATAATTACGTTATATTTTTTTGATTTTAAATTTATAAAACGAGTCAATTTTTTACTAATTTCTCAATTATGTTATAAATAATCTGTAAAAACTCACATGATTTTTTGAAAAATTAATTAATAATTGCTCTTTAATTATTACATTTATTAAAACATCAATTTCCATTTACTATTAAACTGATGAAAGTCTATAAAACTTTCCATTGTGTAATTGCTACCTTACATTTTCTTTTGTTTTCCTGATCAATCAAATATTTAAATTCATTAAATATATTTATTATCTATAATTTCTATATATTTTACCCTTTTTATTTAATTTTTATTTTTTTTGATTTTATTCAGAAGGATCTTAAGCTCGGTTCAGTAAACAAATAAATAATAAAACTGAATTTAATTCTTTGTGAAAAAACTATCTTATAAGCGAAATTAATTTTTTCTATATAACTAAATAATGTATTAAAATATAAATTAGTTACTTTTTTTTTTGGATACTAGAATCATTTATTTATATACAAAATTAATTTGTAGTCTATTTTAAATCAGTTTTAGAAGTTTATGATCAAATGTCAATTTCAGATCACATTTTTTAGTTTTAGATTAAAAAAAGGAAATTTTTAACATCTTTTCACAGTTGTTTAAATTAATAAATGTAAATGTCAATTTAAAAAGAAATAATAATAATCAAAATTAAAAAATTAACATTACAAAACATAGATCCCCGATTATATAAATACTAAAGCATAATTTCTTGTTTTCTTACTCTATTTTATTTTATTTACTTTATTTTTAAATTTATTTTTTGATTTTTTTCGTTTAAAAAATTTTTTTTTTCAAAAATTCAAAAATTTAAGGCTCCATTAATATTTTAGATCTTAACTAAATTTTTTCCTCAAAGTTTTAAGCTTGATAATCAACTTCCTTGGTCAAACAACATTTTTTTGTCCATGTCTGGTACTTTATTTGCGCCGCGTCAAACAAAACCGCAATTGCCTCCTATTTTGCTACAAATACGATGAAACCGATAATGTGGAAGAACTTGGAAAATTTAACATGGCCCCAGAGCCAAACACAGACGATGTCACCATTGACATAGACACCGAAAATCATCTACCTCGCACCGACACCCAGCTTGAGCTGCAGACTCGTCTCAAAAAAATTCAGTCCAACAAACTTTTGAACACAGTCTACATTTTGCTCTTCAAAAAAACCTCTCTTTTCTTTGGCACCAAGCTCAAATACCTCTTGCTGATTTTGTTCCTCACCTATCTGGTTTTCAATTTGACCTTTTTCAGCATGCATCTCCGAGTCGAAATGCCCATGAGCGACCTGCTGCCAGCCCAGTCCTATCTCAAAAAGCACCTCGACAACCATCTGGCACATTTTGACTTGGGGCCTGTGGTAATGCTCAATTTTGTTCGGCCCTTCAAATACTGGCAGATCCAAGTGCAGCAAAACATGCGCAATTTTATCCAAGAGTGCAAAAATTTGCCCGGAATGGGCAAAATGGAAATAAACTGGCTCCAAGATGTGCTCAAAGATCTCTACTACACCAAGTCAATTTACGATGAATGCCAAGATGAGCACTCGCCAGCTTGCTTTTCGCGAAGTCTAATAAACGTGTTGTCACTTGACCAGAACAGGGATGATGTGGGACTTGTTGTCAATAACCAAAGTGGCACAGTCCAAGACTTGGCCGGCTTGATGAACGCGGCAGGGTCTTTTACCGAGCTAAACTTGACCATACCATACAGTCGCATATTTCTCTCCCTCAAAGAATTCACCGGAACACAAGAAAATGTGCAGACCATGAACCAGCTGAAGTCGCTGGCCACCGAAAAGTACAATTTCACCAACCAAGACCTCATCATTTACTCAAATGTATTCCTCTACTTGGAACAATTGAACGAGATCTACCCCACTTTTGTGGCCATATTTGTGCTCTCATTCGAGTGCATTTACTTTGGAAGTTTGATGCTGATCTTTGATCTGCGCACCATTCTCATAATTCAACTAGTGGGCATTTCCTACTTTGTGTCCGTCATTGCCAACATGGTCCAATTTGGCATAAGCTTGAACATAGTCACCATGATGCAGCTGATCATAATACCAGCGTTTTTATTCGAGTTTTTCTATCACCAAGCTTATTTGTTTTTGTACACAGTGGAAGATGGAACACAGAAACAGCGAAGCACCTCAGTGGTCAGTGTGGGAAAAAAAATGGACAAGTCAATTCAGAGAGTAAAGATCAAAAGACTTAAGTTTTCGTTTGAAAAAAGCTCCAAAAAATCAGCAACTTTCTTCCTGTTCATTGCTTTGTTCGGACTCAACTTCATGTACTTCTGTGACACGTACAATTTTCACTCTCTGTACATTATCCTCATGAGCATTAGTCTTAACTTGTTCTTGCACTTGGTCGTCGTTTATCCAGTCCTCATAGTTCTAATAGGTCCGTGCTGGACTAATAAATATCCAGCAAAATAATTTAAAAGAGTTTAAATCGGCATTGTGAATTTTAGTAGAAAAAAAAGGTTTTTAAAAAATGGATCATCAGCAATTTTTTTTGCTGTCACCAAACTGCAGCTGAGTCATGGCATTTTGGAAAATTTTCAACAACAAAAAAATTTGATCATATTTCAGCTAGATTTAATTGATTAAATGGTCCTTACTTAAAAATTAAGATCAATTTAAAATTTGAATTTTTTTTACATTCGAAAAAAATAATTTACTTTATTATATTTTCCATCATTTTTTCAATAAGAAAATTATTAAAAACAACTAATTGTCAGCTAAAAGTTTGAATCCATTAATATTCAAAATTATTGAATCTAGTTGAATTCGATGAATTTTTTTTTTATTTAAAAATTTTAAAAAATCACTGTATCTCATCTGTTATTAGTTGATTTACAGTTTTTAGAATCAGTTTTAGAGTTTTAGGAAATAAAAGTTTTTTCTGCACTAAAATTTCCGGTCTTTAATGAGCATTCAGACCATACTATAGCAAATTTTTGTTTTTTTTTTTAATATAATTTTATACTTTTAGGATAATTATATATTTATTCATCATGCCATTGTCAAGATAATAAATTTTCGATACTCATTTAGTGGCAGTGTATTTAAAGGACGCTATTGTTAGATCAAAAGTGAAAAAAATATTCAACAAGTTCATTCCATTATTTTGATCATATTTTGAATGAATTGTTCCACAATTATTAATTAATTTTTAGTTGTTATTATTGTAAATTCAAATTTTTTTGTTTTTTTTAATTTTATCAACAATAAAAAATTTAAATCTTCAATTTTATTTTGTATTTTATTTGTGGGTCTTGGAAAGAGAGCCAAAACCTCCAAACTCATTCCAGTCACAAAAAAAACGATGATTAATCGATGAAAAAATATACTAATGCATCGTAATTTATTTAATTTTTAAATATAATGTTTATTTAAATTTATCAAATTATTTTTAAGAATAAGCATAATAAAAGGCAGAAATTTCTAAAACATAATTTTTTTTCCAATTTTTTTCAAAGTTTATCAACACTTTTGATTCATGAAAAGCATCAATTCACTTTGTGTCAATAGAATAAATTTAATTCTTTACTATTAAGTAAATTAACTGCTTTAGAATTGCCTTATTGTCTTTTTACTAGACTAAAGGCAGCTAAAGTAAATTTTTGAATCAAAGAACATTGCTAGCAACCCAACTAGATATAAAATCTTTTGTTAAGAGGAGATCCACTATATACACAATTGATTAAGAACTTACACTAATTATCGACTTTATGTGTAGTTAAATTTCCAGAAGTATTAGATATTTAAGCTTCATATCTTTCGGCTAGTAGAGTATGTAATTCTTCTAAACTGTTTTCCTCATTTTTACAGTATTTTAAGATTTATAAATATCAAAATTGATTTTTTTTAAGGTTTATCTGAAAAAATTAAAAATTAGTTTCTTTATTTTAAAACTTAAAATGAAATAAACAATTATTGATTTTTAAATAAAATAAAATAAGCGTAAATTTTTTTTTATTTTGATTTTTTTGTTTTGGTCAAAAATGACCCGTCTTGGTCGTTAACGTATTTTTTTTTAATTTTGGACTGATAAGATTTAATTGCTGTTAGAAAAACAAAATTTTCTCATGATAAAATTCAAATAACAAGAGAAGAAGGAATGGCCTGTTGTTGACACAAGCCAATTAAAGAAAAAGTAAAGTCAAAATAGATACATCTATTTAGCAAAAAATTTTACAAAAAACCAATTATAAATAAATTCAATTAGTTCATAAACTTTTTCTTGGTTTTAATCCAAAAAAAAATCATTCATAATTGATGAGATAATTCAAGAATGAAATAAAGATGAAAATGTTAAGTTTTTCATGATTGGGTCATTTCTAAATGTTTTGAAGAGAATCAATGAAAATTTTCTGGTTTTAATCCAAAAACATCTTTCATCTATAAAAAATGAGATGATTCATAGATAAAACATAGATGAAGTCATCGTTTTAGCTTGACTGGGATGCATGCGTTAGAAATGGAAACAACTGAATTGATGCTACTAAAAAGAAAACTACATTTTGTGAAAAGGCTGATGGTAAATAAATTTACAAGAGCACTTTTCGATTGTTTATTAAACGAATCAAGGCAAAACGGAAAAAATACTAGTAAGAAATCGGTCCTAAATGAACTGAACGAAATACTATGACATAGAAAACTTAGAAGATCTTGAAGAAACAATAAATGATAAAATCAAAGAAATTTCAGTAAAAATCGTGTATGTAAAAAAGATGGAAATGTTGAGTCAATTAAGTTTTGTATTTCTGGATCAATGACCAAAGAAAAATAAGAAAAAATCCTACAACTTTTAACGAAAGTTTTCTAAGCAAAAACGCAAGAAATGAATCTTTTCAAATCTGCGATTTTGCTTGTTTGTATCTTCTTTTTTCTTGTTGTTAAAATTTCTTCTTTTCAAATCTTAAAAAAACTAAAAACAAACTAATTTGAAAAATTATTCTAGTAGTTTTTTTAATTCTATTAAATCATGTTGCTACTTATACGATTATAAAAAAATTATAATTTATTCTCTAAAATTATTTAGAAAGACAAACTTTTCTTAAATTTACTTTTTTTTTTATTTTATTTTATTTTTTTTTACATCACCCTCGCGGTCTTTACTGAATAAATTATTATTATTTATCATTTTATAATTTATTTATTGTTATGTATAATTGTAAAAATATTGACTTAGTTAATTTTTAATTAAAAAAAATTTAATCTGAAAAATCATGATTCGGGATTTTGATTATTGAAATATTATGCTTTAGCTTTATTATAGACTTTAGCTAAAAGAGAAGATAAGAACATTTTTATAGCAGAAACAAAAATTGAAGTGTGTGTGTGTGTGAAGATGTGTACTAAAGTGAGGTTAAATTGCTAGGAATAACAAATTGAATTTTTTAATTTGAAAAATAAACATATTGAAGTTTAATTTAAAAATTGATTTTCACTTTAATTATTAAAATTATAGCACATAAATTATTTGTTAATTTTTTTTCGAAAATAATATTTATCACAATGGATAAATAAATTTAAAAAAAAATCGTAAATTTTACTAAAATAAATATTTAAAATTTAAATTCTATTTAAAATACTTTTAATATTTTTAATTGTTCGAAAAGTATTATGTTTGAGACATATTTTTTTTCATCGAAAAAAAGTAAAAAAGTTAAATATTCAATTCTTGTCACTGGTCAAAATTCCAAAAAATCGTTTGTACTTAAATCAAATTAGTACTCAATATCTTTTTACCATTTTAGGGTTCGATTTTCACGTTTCTACATTATCACGCCAATTTAAGGATAAAAAAAGAATGTCCAAAAATCTACAATTAAGGTATAAGCAAGAACGGCAGGGGACAAAATTGAAAGAATATTAACTTTATGCTTAAAATATTTAATTTCTGATCTTTTTTATATTTTTATTTATTTTTACACATATAATTTTTAATGGTATCAAATTTTTTTACATTGGTGATAAAAAAAAATATGGTATCTGATAACCTAATTCTGATATAAAAATTTGATTGATATAATAAAAATGATATAAAACATATAAGATATTAATTTGAATAAATTTGGTACCTGGAAAAATAAACTCATAAATATTTTTACTCAGTGTTTGTCTGATTTATCTATTTAATGTCCAGTATATTAAATTAAGAAAAGAACCTAAAAAATATTTACAAATTGTTTATTTTATTTATTATCTGTCTAATTTTGTTACGAAATAATACTTTTTTTTGCATGCAAAAATTCATCGTCATATTCATGTTCATCAAATTCAAAATTTGGAGATATCATTAGAAGCTCGATAAAATACGACTTAGGTTTGAATTGGCACCTCAACAAGATATTTATCAGGATGTTCAACGTTCTCACCACTTGTCACAAAATTTTATTTTTTTCTTAATATGAAATTTTCAATCTTCTCATTTTTGAGATTTGTTACAAACATATTAGTATTGTATATTTTGATTAAAATATTATTATTTTACTAGAAAGATGGCGAATTTTATTTTAAAATATTTTGAAAGATTAAATAATTTAGTCTGAGAAAAATAAAACTTATACAGTGCTTGAGCCAATGATGGCTAAAATTACGTTTTATGCGTAATTTTAAATCATGCATTTGTTTCTCATCTGCATCAATTTCAAAAATTACACTATCAATATCAATATTTTTAATATGCAAGGTTTGTAATCGGCTATTCTATAATTATAAAAATTAAAAAAAGACTTATTCCTCCATTTCCACACAAAAATTTTCATATGATTCCATTTTTGGCATTTATTTTAACTAAAAATCTCATTTTTTTGTTTGTAATCATTTTGGTAAAAAAAGCTCCGTATTTCAATATGATCTTATGTAATTTTTTGTACAATTAAATATCCTTACGGTTTAATATTCATGTTAGATTACGTTAGCTTACTAAAAAATATTAAAATTTCGTAATTTAGCACATTCATTCATTCATTTTTAAAAACACTGTACTGAATTTTTTAAAGAAAAAAAAAGTTAAAAAAAATTGTAAAGTGCAAATCAGAGACTTTTATTTTGTACAAAAACCAAGAATTTTCTCTTAGTATAGCAGATACAAAAACTGTAATTTCACAAAACTTAACATTCATTTTTACAAAATTAACAGAAGGTTTAGAAAAATTTTAAATTTCTGCTTTTTTTTTTACTTATATTTTATGATGATACAAAAATTCATTTTTCTGCTACACAAATAAAAATAAAAATAGGTACAAAATTTCATACAAATGATAGAATAAAAAAAATGTATAAGATAGAAAAATTAATTATGCTGATATCTTGATTATTTTTTAGTGTATAAAAAATAATAATAAAAATAAGGTAGAGGTCGACCGTCTAAAAAAAGAGTCGAAGATCAATCAATTAACAAAAAATACATTATCGAAAATTTTCGAGAATTTACGTAAAAATTTTTTTTTTCGTAAATTTTACGATTTTTTTACAGATTTTTTTTTTCGAAAAACTACTTATCCAAAATCTTCGAAATATTTAAGTTTTTATTCCTAATTTTTTTTCAAAAAATTTTAAAAATAATTTACGAAAAATTATTGCAGATTAATTTTTTTTTCACATTCAATATTTTTAACTAAATTATTTTAAAGCAATTAGAGATTTTTTTTTATTCTACTAAAACACTACTTTTTGGTAAAATCTTTAAGAAATTTTCAAATGTAATCACATAATTTTTATATTTTTATTTTGATAAATTAATTTTTGAATATATTAAAAAAAAAATTAGGTGAAAGACAATTAGGGCTGTTCCGAACGGCTTGCGCACAATTCTTTATTGATTTTTGATATATTTTGATAATAGCTATCTAATCAGTCCAATTTATATTTTTTTTTTTTTAAAAAGTTTATTTCAAAATTTAAATGGCTCTGAGTAATATAACTCCTTTCGCCATTGTTTTTCTGTTTTTTTATTTAATAGTTTTTCGTTAATAAAATCAATAAATAAATATATATTATATTTATATATATTATTTATATTTTTATTTTATTATATTTTTATTTTATTAATATTTTTAGTTAATTTTAAATGATTTAAAAAAAAGAAAAAGAAACGAGTTTAAGTAGAAAACCCATTTTCAATCATCCATTCATTTATCTCATTCCAGATACCACAGAGTGGTGTTTTGTTACTGCATAATCTTGAGCTGTTAACAAAGGCACTGAGATAGTCTTTTATTAGCTCAAGAATAATTTTGTTTTTAAAAATAAAGCATTTTTTAATGTACTTAACGAACAGTTTGTGGAGGCGGACTTCGGTTTTGTCAAACTTTATTTCTTCAAGAAACTTATCTAATAGATCTGACGGTGTATCGAAAGGAAAGTGGTAGATGGACTTAATTGAGATTTTTTGTATGGTTTGGATCTTAGAAAGATTGGAATTTGACGTTAAAGTAGGAATAAAAAAACTGTAGTCAATTACCGAGCCAATTAATGTTTTGTAAATATTAAGAAGGGTGTCTTTTTTCAACTTCCAAAATTTACTTGAAAGGATTTTTATAATATTTATTCGATCAACGCATCGTGCTCTTATAAAATCAATTTGTGAATTGAAACACAAATTTTCATCAAATGTTATTCCTAAAAAAATTGGATTTTTTTCGTAGGAGATTTTTTTATTAAATAAATTTGCGTCAATATGTTGGTTTTTGGATGAGTTACCAGAGAAAATGACTTGGCTACATTTTTCAGCAGCCATTTTCATTTTCCATTTAATCAACCATACTTCAAGTTTTTTAAGATAAGAGTTTATTGTAAAAGTAATTTTTCCAAATTTTTTGAAAATGAAGAAAGAAACAAGATCGTCTGCAAAGAGAAGGGAGTAATTTTTGTTTTTTGAATGGACCTTTGGAATATCGTTGATAAAAATGGTAAAGAGTAATGGACTGATAACCGCTCCTTGAGGAACTCCTGATTGGATTTCCCCCATTTCGGTTGAGTAATTGTTTATGCTAACAAAAAATTGCCTTTCTTTTAAAAAATCTTTAGTCCACTCCAAGATATACAAAGGTACTTTAAGTTGAGCCATTTTATATAAAATCCCATCATGCCAGGTTTTATCGAAAGCCTGTGAGATGTCAAAGAAGAGAGAACATACTTTTTTTTTCCTATTTAAGGTTTCTGCAATTTTTTGGGTGAGGAAAACAAGGTTATCAGATGTTCGTCGGTGCGAACGGAACCCAGATTGTTCCAAACAGATAATGTTGTTTTCTTCAAGGAATTTGTACAGTCTGTTTCTAACTATTCGCTCCAAGACTTTCCCTAGACAGCTTGTGACACTGATTGGGCGAAATTTATTTGGATCATTAGAAATTTTTTTCTTTGGGATCATTGTGATTCTTGATATTTTCCATTGAGAGGGCAGACAAGATGTTGATAGACATAGATTAAATAAATCTTGGACTTTTTTAAGAAATAAATCAGGGAGATTTCTAATCATTTGGTAACTAATTTTATCCGGACCTGGAGCTGAGTCTTTCTTAATTTTCTTTATTGTTTTTTTAAGTTCGCTTAACTCAATTTTAGGAAATGTCGATTGGCTCTCAGGGTAAAAAGATAAATATTTTTTTTTAGATACAAAAGAATCGACTATATTTGAGTTAATTTTATCCCATTGTATCGAATTGTCAATTGAAAAGGTTTTACTAAGAATAATTTTGAAAAGATCGCCCTTTTCCTTATCCGTTTTAAATTCTTTATTATTGAAAATTAAATTAGGGATTTGGGAGTTGACAAGTTTTGTTCGAAGATTATTTATCTTTTTCCAAAAAGGCCGGGATGTACATGGATGGGAGCCTAATTTTTTGATAAAATTATTCATTTTTTCATTTCCTAGCTTTTCTAACTCAAAGCGTAGCTTATTTGTCAAAGTATTACATTGATTGCGTAACAGCTTAACTTCAGAAAAATTTGAAACCTTTTGAATGCTTCTTTTTAATTTTTTCCGATCAGAAATAATTTTTAAAATATGCCTAGGATAAGATTTTTTGAACCTTTTGCTCGATAGTCTTGGAATAGAGGCATAACTGGCTTTGATAATTAGATTACATAATTCAGAATTGAGAAGGTCAATACTTTCTATATTTTTCACATTTTGACTATACTGGGTTAGTTCTAATTTGAATTTTTCCCAGTCTGCCTTAACATAATTAAATTTAATCAGTCCAATTTATATTAGTGGGAGGAGTCTTTTATTTAGGTTTCAATCTTGTACTTTGCAAGTGTTTACTCAACAAAAAGATTTAATTGGCTGTTAGAATTCAAAAGACGTTTTTCAATATGAAATAAAATTATAACGTTTTTTTTTATTCAATCCTTCATATTTAGCCTTTCATGAAACAAACATCTTAATTATATTAAATTACTGCTTATATTCACATTCTTATTTTCTAAATAATTTATCTTGCGAATTAATTTTTATATCTATATTTTAGAATATTTTTTTTAATAACAAGATTTTTACTGCTGAAAGCCGGAAGTTTTTGAGTCGAAAATCAGAAAATTGCTCTCAGAAAATAAATTTAACTTGATTTGTTACTTTATCAACCGATAGATCACTAATTAGAACTTTTTTTTAAATTTGACTAATTTATCTGATTCAAAAGTTCAAAATTTGAGTTTTTACTTAAACTATGCTTCAAATCAAAATTTTATCCTGTTTAAAAATTTGCGAGGATATTATTCATTTAATTCAAATTAAAAATATTTTGAACTTTTTTAAATATTTTGGCCTTGTCGATTCAATTTAATGAATTTTTTCTTTATTTTTAAAATCTTAAAATTCTAGTTTGATTATAAAACATATTCAACTTAAAAACTGAATTTAATATTTAAATTAATGAACTAAAATTAAAACTAAATAAGATGCATTAAAATTAATGATTAAGATTTTTTGTAAATTTTTCACTTTCATTTTATATAAAATTATCAATTTAACTTTGCGAAAAATTTTTACTTTAAATTTGCGAAAAATTTTCAACAAGTTATTTCGAAAAATTTGCATAGATTATGACCATCTTCGGCGTTTTTTTACGCTTTTATTTTTCGTTGATTTTACATTTTTTTTTCGGTTTTTAAATTTACTGGGAAGAGCCAAAAAAATAATTTTTATAATTAATTGATTATTTTTTTATTGAAAAAAAAAAATTTTTATTGAAAATACTTTTTTTGGACTTTTTAATTAACCTCTATTTAATGGAAATTGGACTACAAATAAAAATATTGCTTGCAACAATGCAACCTTTTAATAGCCAATCAGTTTTGCAATCAATTTCAACAAAATTATTAAAAATTTAAACAATTTTACGTCATTATTTTCTGATGATGGTCTAAAACAACTTAAAGCTTCTTTATTTTCTTATAAGATTAATTTAAAATGTGACATTTGTAATGAATACTTTAATTTGAAGGAATATGTTAAAATTTGTTCGATTTGTTATAAAAATTTTCATCTTAAATGTTCTGATAGTCTTAAAATCGTCTTAAAATCGACTAAATTGTGGACTTGTAATTTTTGTGAAAAATAGCTTACTTTTTTTTTTTAAATTAATTTACTAATTTTATATTTTTTTTTATTTTAAATAAAATTTTACCAGAAACTTTGTTTTTTTACTTTTCACTAATTTTTTAGAATAAAACGCACAAATACTAAAAAATGTGTGTTGAGAAAAAAAATAGGTTGAACGCAGCAAAAAAAAAAAAATGTGTGTTAGGAAATTTGTGTGTAACGCAGCGACTCTCATTTTTTTTTTAAATCATTTTTATTTTTGTAACAGAAAAAATAATTTAAGTAGCACGAAAGATAGTACCCTTTTTTTTGCTATGCAAAAATTCGTTTAAAAAATAAAAATATCTTTTTGTCAAAACAATATTCTTAAAATCTAAAAGTTTTCTTGGATAGTCATTAGTCAACTACATATCACATAAAATTTGAATTAAATTTAAAAAAGAAATAATAATTATTATTATTATTTATTGATTTAAGCCTCATAGGCAAAAAAAAAAAAAAAAGTTAAGTTTCTTCTAATTCTACAAAATTTGAAAATAAAAATAAGCAATTCACAAATTAGAAATAATTATATATAATTTTAATTATCCAAAAAAAAAATACAATTATGTAAAGAAATCTACTTTTAGTAAAATGTATTGGTACGCTACATCATAAAAAGCATTCAATCTATCAGCCATGAAAATTTGGAAAAATATGATTCTCTTTCTGGGTTTAGTGTTCCATATGTTGATATGTTAGGATGTGGAAGAATAATAGACAAGCATGCAGATTCCCTGATAATAGATGAAACAAGTCAACCTGAATCTTTTCCACTTGTTATTGAAATAGTCCATGGCTCCCAAAGCTACAAAACTCTGATAATCGAGCTTTTAAATTATCTATCAGAATTTACTGACACAATTTACGCTATGGGATTTTATATTGATTGTGAGAGTGAAACTTTCAGAGCGCGTTTCATAGTTTTGAGACGCAGGCTGCCGATTGACAGGGACAAATAAAGATATTATTAGAAGCTATTAAAAAAAGGGACTCTAAAAAAATTTTTGACAATGCTTGTCCAAAAGGTGAACAAAAACAAGTGCCATTTTGTTTAATCGACTTGAATAAATTTGTTTTGGATAATAATGCTGAAGTTTTTTTTGAATATGATATAGAAAAAAGAAATGTGGAAAGTGATATTAAATTTAGGCTAAGAGCTGAAGATTTTAATGGAGACGAAGGGAAGTTTATTGACGTTGTCATTCGACATGAATCTATTAAACGCATTAAGAAAAGATGGGAAGAATGGCGAAATGGAAAATATTAATTAAAATGTTGAAAATTGACTTTATGATAAATTTAAAATTCTAATAAAAATTTTAATTTTTACAAATTTTTATTTCAATTTTTTAATAATAACTAAACTTTACTAAATACAGTGCTGCCACGAAATTTTACGTAATTTTTCAAAATTTTACGTGATTTTACATAAATTTAGGTAAAATTACTAAAGTAAAAAAAAGGAAATTTCCGAAAATTACGAAATTTTACGTAATTTTACGAATATTTTAGTAAATTTTAGTAAATATAAAAAGGGCCAAAAAAAAACTGAAAAAATGGCGATTTTTAGGAATTTTTCTCTTTTTTTTTTTAAAAATTAAAATGAAAATTTAAAAAAAAATTACGAAATTTCACGTAAATTTTTATTATAAAAAACGGGAACAATGGTAAATTTTAGTAAATTTTACTAAAATTTTCGTAAAATTAAGTAAAATTTCGTAATTTTTCGGAAATTTACTTTTTTTTAATTTTGTAATTTTGCCTAAATTTTACGTAAACTCACGTAAAATCTCGTAAAATCATAGCAGTACAGTAGATGAAAAATAAAATTAATATGTATTAATTAATAATTGTGAATTTAGCAATACAAGATTTAAATTGATTTGGTTGTTATTAAAAATTTGATTTAAGATTTTTGCCTGTGCCACAATTTTGCTAAAATTTTTTGAATTCGTTTTTAACTTTATAATTTTTTTTTCATTAGTATTTTTTCCTCTTTTGATAAAAATTTTCCTAAAAGGTTTTAAGATGAAAAATTGAAAAAATATTTTTTATTGTATATTGCTTTATATTGGGAGGTATTTAATCGATCTCTAAAATTACTTAATCGATCAGTAATATTTTTCTATCTCTTATTTTACTAAATACCCTTAGCTTATATTTATTAATCTGTCGCCTAAATTAAATAAAACAGCAACTAATTTTATTTAAAGTATCTCTTATTTTTATTTATTAAATTGATAAAAAAAAGAATTATAAAAAATTTCAAAAAATTTCAAATAAAATAATATCATATAAGTTTTTTCTTGGTCTACCTCTACCTCTCTTTAGTGGAGCTTCTACTTTCTTACTTATATCACTGCTGGTTGATGCTTGCACTACTTTTTCAGCTCCCTTATCAATTGTTTTTTTGTTCTTTTTTGTTGGTATAACTGTTTCTTGTGGAGTTTCTTCCTCTACTTCTGTTATCTTTCGCTTTAGAACTTTGATTGAGCTGACAACTCTCTCTTCTTTATCTGCTTCTGATTGGTACTCAAGCGCCTTTTTAGACTTACACGGTCTACCTCTTCTAGGTTTTTGTCCAATAACTACTTGCTTAGCTTCGATTGGTATTTTGACAAGTTTCATATTTGCAGCAAAGCCAACAATAATTGAACACCTTTTTCTAGTAAGTACTCTATATATTCCTTGGTCTCTTTGTTAATACCATGCCCAGTGTTGGCAATCTCATCATGATTGTGTTGATCCTTTGTTTTAAATAAAGCCACTGATAGATTTTCACTTTTATAAAGTAAATAAATTGCAGCTGCGCATTGAGGTCCTTTTCTCTTAACTAGGTTGCATCGATAATCAACTCTTAAACTGGCCTCAGTTTCACTACTTTTCAGAGAAGACCAAATCTTTTCATTATCTAACCAGTCTTTGGATGCTTCTTGATCGTCGAATGTTCTCTCATAGATCCAGTTCTTCCTGGTTCTTTTCTTTTTATTGGATTCTTGAACCTCGTCTTCAGATTCTGATTCAGAAGTTACATAGTCATCAACTACTCGATACTCACTATCAGACATTTCAATACTTTGATAAAACTTAGATCACATTAGATCATCTTTAAATATCCACAAAAAAAACTCTCACAGGAGATAATTAAATTAAATCAAGAGATAATTTCAACTGTTCATTAATTATGTATGTATGTATGTATGTTTGTAATTATTAATGTTTTAAAACATAAAAAATTAAATTTTTTAATATTTAAATCTTAAATTCTTTAAATTAAATCTTTTTTATCCAATTAAGAAAATAGCTTGCTTTAAAAAGGATAAAATTTGACTAAAATAAATCATTTAAGAAAGTGAGTCTTATTTTTTACAGATTATCCCTAAAGCACGGATTTTTTACCGGATTTTTAAAGGCTAAAATACGGATCCGGACCCTGAAAAATCGTCTAAAGCACGGATATGGATTTAAAAAAATGAGGTTTCAAAATAAAAAAAAAATTAAATTTTTTAAATTTGAGTATATTTTGAGTTTAGCAATTTTTTCTTTATGACAATAAAACATTTAAATTTTCAAAACATTCTTCTTTAAATATATTTTATAATATTTTACAAAATCAACATTTAAATAACCATTTGCAACATCTTCAGTCATTGTAAGCAATATATAGTAAAAGATACAATTTCGTCTGAATTGTCGCGATACTTTCTTCCTGATTTAGTTTTCTTTTTTCCCTGCAACTTTGACAAAGTAAATTTCTTTTTTTTGGTTTCAATAAGTCATAAACACCAAGGCTTATTTGAACAGCAACTATATGCACACAATCAATTTTTTCATCACATGAACAAGTCGTTTTAGGATTCATTATAACCATAAATACATTGATATTTTCATCTTTAATATTAAAAGTACCAGTCTGAGAACAAAAGTGAATAAGTCCCTGTGAGCTTAACCACTTAGCTCGCATCAATTTTGAGCTAACTTGGATTGAATTAGATTCCGGTGTTGTTTCTGGTGTTGTATTTTTGTGTGGCAAAATTTCAATTGAAAGTTAAAGTTCAATTTTTTTCAATCCGGATCCGTGTTTTAGGGATAACCTTTTTTACATCAAATAATTCAATCTCAATTTAAAAAAATAGGACTTAGTATATGAATAGCTGAACAAATTAAAAAAAAAATTTAATACTTAATAATCTCCGAAATGTTTATAAGATAGGAAAAGTCTTTATCTAAAAATTTTTAGTTCATCATTATCTACTGGAAAAGTGAAAAGTAAAACACTTGATGTAAATAATCTGATGGGAGCTTAATTTTTACATGAAAAAGGATGTTTAATAAAAATCGAGTGACTTAAAATGAATGTATCAACCAAAAAAATATCTTTTAAAAATTAATTTTTTGCTTTAAACCAAATGTTGTATTTTTACTTCTTTGATGGGCTTTGTTTTTTAAGGATAAAATTTGAAGTTCTAAAATAAAAATACAAAGAATATTTATTTTATAAAATCAAGTATTTTTTTTTAAAGATATAAAACTGTGAGAGTATTTTAATTTGTTTTTTTTTTTTAATCATATTAATTATTGTATTCGAGTTAGGAAATTAGTAAATAAGATAAGATTTTTATCTTTTTTAAAGAAAGTTATTTTTTTACTTGGATTAAAAAATATGAATGATAGAATATTTAGATTTTATTGTTTTTAAACAAAAAATTTTAAATTATATTTTTTATCTATTTATTTTCAATGTAATAAGATTGTCAAAGTAACTTCAATTTATTTATTTTTTTGAAAAAATTTGAAACATCACACTTTTTAATGCTAATTAAAAGTTATATGAACATTTTTATTAAAAAATGAAAAAATACATTAAATATAAAGCATATTATATTTAATATTTCATCTAAGGAAATTTTATTTTTGATCAAAAAAAATCACCAAGTTAAATTAAGACAAACATGTAATTTTTTGGGGTTAGTTAGTTTTTTTTATTATTGATTCAATATCACAAAAAAAATGTTTTAAGTATCGTTCATCTTTTCAAATTACCTGTTAATAAGATCTTTTTAGGAAAATTAAAGCTAGCTATCATTAGTTCAAATATTTATTTTATTAAATTTTAAAAAATTTTTCACGATACTTTTTTGTATTTAATGATAATACTAAAAAAAGAGAAAGGAAATTCATCTGGGCAGACATTGATCACAATAGTTTATAAAAAAAAAGAGAAATTTTCCACAAAATTAAATAAAAATTAACAAAAAATTTTAAATATTTTATTACTAACTTTGGCAACTAGAACAAATTAAAAATTTTTTTTTAAGTCTAAAATCAAACGCATCAATTTCAGCACTAAATCCACAATTAAACTTTTATTTAAAATTCATAATTCTCCAAAACAACCATCAATTCTAGCTTGACTTTACTTTTTCCGAATCACTTGTTTCTTCCCTTTGGTCTCCGTCCGTGTCACTGCTCTCCTTGACCACTCTTTGCTTTTTTTGATTTGGCCTGATCGCTGTTTTGCTCGAGCCAGTCTTGGAATTTTCTCTTAATTTTTTAAACTGGAAAAGAACAAAATTCCACATCATCCAAGCTTGCACAAGCAAAATCACCACCAAGCTTGTGGTTCTCACCGCCGGAGTGTTGAAATTTTTCTCCTCAAAATTAACACTATCTACACTTGAGTTCCTCAAGCCAAACCAAAAGACAAAAATTGACAGAAAAATGGCAGCCAAGCGAGCAAACACAAACAAAACATTGTAAATCCTGAAACAATTTCGAGCTACTTTATTTTTTCCCGAGAAATGCATCAGTCTCGAAAAGTGAAATAGAACATTGATGACATGGTCAATGAATAGCAGGGTGATTCCAATGCGGGAAAAGCTGGTCAAAAGAAATTAAAAAAAAATTCAGGAAGAGTCCAAAATTTACTTGAGCAAATAGATCAGGGCTGACATGGTGAAATTGAGGCTGGCAAACACAATTTTGGCGGACATTTCTTCGCGCTTCACCTTTTGCAGGTACAATTCAGGCAGAGTGTGTGTCCAGTAGCTCATCTTTTTTTTTTTTTAAGTTTAAAAAAATTTTTTTTATCGCTAATTTAAAAAATACTTGAATAATGAAGAAAAATTTTGTCATAAAAGTGAGACCCAGATGTGGATATTCGGCCCAAAAAAAGCTCAATGACTTAAAATAGCCTTCCTGTGCACAAAGATTAGCCAACAAAAAAATTTAATTTTTTTTTTAATTTAAATTAAAAAAATTTGTTTTTTTTTTAAATTTAAATACAAAAAATTTAATTTTTTTTTAATTTAAATTAAAAAAATTTGTTTTTTTTTTAAATTTAAATACAAAAAATTTATTATTTTTTTTAAAATTTAAATTAAATTTTTTTTTTTTAATTTAAATTAAAATTATAATTTTTTAATTTACATCTTTAAAAATAGAAAGGGCCCACAGCGATGAAAGAACATAAAAGCTCAACAATTGACCAGACTCATTGAATTTGGTTGCTTTGGTCTTGGACAAGCGAACTCTTCGCATCAATTTCTTAAAAAAAAAAAAAAAAATAAATTTAAAAAAATTTTTTTTTTTTTATAATTTTGATATTACATCAAGGACATACTCCTGGATGATGGCATGAAAAATAATTGCTGCGATTGTGTAAAAAAAAAGCAGGCAGGCGTCCTTGAGGCCATAAGTGTACAGAACGACGGCCTGGTCCAATTCAGTGACATTGTGCTTGGGCGCAATGAAAGCACTGGCAAGAGGAGTGGTGGTTTGGAACATTAGACCCACGATGAACACCATGCAGAGACAGGTGGCGATGTCGCCGTGGTTTTGAATGACAAATTCATGGCTGAAGTACGGAACTGGTTTGTTGGTGCCCGGGCGTTTTCGGAATCCAGTGCCCATTTTTTTTTATCAAATTTTTTTATTTTACTAAAAAAGAATTTTAATTTCTAAAATTTTATTATTTAAATGGGAGTTAAAGTGAATTGTCGATGTGGCTAGAAATAGTATTTTCGTAAGCTAGCTATTCTCATATGCACACAGTTTATTTTTATTAAAATAGATGAAAATTTGAAATCTATCATGTTGTTTTCGTTGCAAAAATTATTTCGATAAATTATTTTTTTGAATTTTATTTGCAACGTCATTTCTCATTTTTGAATTAATTTATTCATTGCACATGTACACTTTCGAATTTGAGGAAAAGTGTTTGGAAAATTTTATGATGACATGTCCAATAAAAGAAAAAAAATAATTTTTTTAAATTTTTAAATTTTTTTTAAATTTACAATCTTTTATTTTTAGTCAACTATCGAAATTTAAATAATTTCAAAGATAACAAAATGTCAGATGATAAAACTTAAAAATTTAATTATTTAAAAATTTAAAGGCAATTAAAATGAATTAATAAATTTAAGTCAAACTTTTTTTCATTGCGTTTATAAAAAAAAAATTCCAAAAAATAAAGATATTTTCTTAAATAATGATATTTTATTCTCTCTCTACTAAGTTGATTTGATACACGGAAATCAACTTAAAAAAATTGTCAAAATTCCCAAAAAAATTTTTTTGTTACCTGAAAAATTTAAATTTTTTTTAAAATTATTTTTCTTAAAAAATTGGATAATATTATGAAAAATTTGATAAATTTAGTAAATTATCTACATTGTTTTAAGTAAAAAATGTTTAAATTTAGCTTTTGTTACTATAATTCAAATTAAGGAAACCAAAGTAAAAAAAGTCAAATTTTTCAAAACAATAATTAAAATTAAAATTTTTTGCGAATAATTTCTTTTTCTAACAATTGAATTTTTTTTTCCAAAAATATTTTATGTCTCCAGAATATTTTTACATGCATAAAAACAAATTGTTTAATATACGAAAATTTTTTCACTATTAAAAATGTTCTTAAATATAAAAAGTAACTTATGCTCCAATAAAATTTATAAAATGATTGAATTGGAAAGCTATAAAGAATTTCAAATTTGATTTTGATCAATTTAATTTACTCAATAGACGAATAAAGAAAGTAAAGCTAAATGACATTTTAGCACCTGTTTTAATAATTATTTGAAAATATTTTAAAAATTTGATAAAAGTAAAAATTATTTAGAAAATTTTTCAAATATATTTCAACTGTATGCAGTTTAGACTAAACTGATACAAATCTTTTTTAGTTTTAAAAATGTTGGTTTCGAAAAAAAAGCGCGGTACGAAACAAATATAAAAACAGAATTTAGAAAAACCACATTTTGCACATTAACGCATATATTAAACTGATAGATTGAACTTAATTTAAAGATTTTTTTTATTATACATAAAGATTTTATGTATAATGCTATATTTTTTAGTGAAAAAAATAGTGAGCCAATTATTTTTTGATAATTTGAAATTTTTATGAAAAATTTGATAAATTTTCGAAAAAAGAATTAATTTTTAAGTAAAAAATTTTAAAATGTAAAATTATTTAAATTAAGTCAAACATATTTTATAACAAAAAAACTTAAAAAATAAAATAGAAATTGAGAGGGTATGGTATAGTCGAGGAGCCGTACGAATGGATCGAATCATTTCTTGTAGGTAGAACACGAAGAATAGTCCTTGGTAATGTAACATCAAAGTGGGAGGAAGTTTCAAGTGGTGTTCCACAGGGATCGGTCTTAGGTCCCATTTTGTTCGTTTTGTACATAAACGACCTATTAGAGTTGATTCAGAGTCTCTCTTATGCAGACGATTTAAAGATTCTAGGGATTTCAAGTAAAGTTCAAACAGGATCAATTCAGTTACAAGACGATTTGAATGTTTTAGACAGTTGGACAAAGACGTGGTCTACCGAACTGAATGTATCGAAATGCAAGGCAATGTATATAGGAAAAAATAGAGACAAAATGGCCTACATGGTTTCAAAAGCTGATGGTGAAGTCATTTTGAAAGAAATCAATGAAGAAAAAGATCTCGGTGTTCTGGTGTCGAATGATCTTAAGTAGAGCTAACAATGTTCAGCAGCGGCAGCAAAAGCTAACAGAATTTTAGGTCGAATTAGGAATTCATTCGTGTATTTGGATAGTGAGACTCTTAGACTTTTATACACCGGACTTGTCAGACCTCATCTCGATTATGCCGTTAGTATGTGGAATCCTTCAACCAAAGCAAGTATAAATATGATTGAGAAAGTTCAGAGACGTGCAACCAAATTAGTCAAATATTTAAAGAAAAAATCATACGAAGATAGGCTTAAATCGCTAGAACTAATGAACTTGGAAGAGCGCAGAACAAGAGGAGATTTAATTCAAATGTTTAAAATAGTCAATGGTCATGAGAAAATCAACTTGGTGAATGGAGTGAATTTTGCAAAAGTTTGAAAATGAATCTAAGAAGAGAGCATAACATGAAGCTTGTTAGAGAAATTAGTAAACGCGGCTCATTTAGGTACAATTTTTTTTCGAACAGAATTGTGTCAAGGTGGAATGATTAACCACAAAGTGTGGTGAATGCTGAAACAGTCAATAGCTTCAAATCGGGTATTGATAAAGAAATGTTTGGTATGGTGCAGAGAAAGCAAAGAAAGACTGCCACAGCTCAACTTGAGCTAAACACCGTTTGGTGTTAGTGTAGATTTAATCTATACTGCAGTTCTTATTACTACTACTACTACTACTAAATAAAACATAGAAAGATAATTTTCAATTTTTTAAAAATTATTAAAATAGTTGAAGTCCTTTATTATTATATTCTTGTTTGTTCTCTTTTTTGACTAAGAGCATCTTTTTTCCAAGGCTCTTATAAGCCAAATATTTAGGCACACATTTAAAAAAAAGTACATAGAAATATATATAAAAAAAATTTGCTGCTTATCACTCTTAGAGCTAATGAATAAAAATTGATTAATTTCAAGCAGACTTAACCGTAAATTTTTTTGGGCAAAAAGTTAAAAAATTTCACATTTTTACATTTTCATATTTTTAAATTTTTTCCTAATATTTTTAGTGCAACATTTCAGAAAATTTTTATTTTGGATTTTTTTAAATAAAAATTTCCTGAAATATTGCACAAAAATTAAAAGGAAATATGAAAATGAAAAAATTTAAGATTTTTTACATGCTGCCTTTTTTAAGCTAAAATTCGAAATGACTTCTTTTTTTAATTTATGTTTTTTCGATGCGACCATTAAATTGAATTGGAAAAAAGTTGCTAATAGTCTTAAAAGAGAATGATCAAGGAACTAAATTTTAATTGCTAAATGTTATTTTAATTTTTTAATTTCGATAATTTGACAATATTTTACGATAATTCACGTGAATTAACTAGAAAAAAATTAATAAAATAAAAGGTTGTTTTATAACATTTAAAATTTTCATGAATATTTTTTTAAGAAGAAAAAATTAAAGAGGAAAAAATGATTTGAAAATTAAAATTTTTTTTTAAAACAAATAAAAATTAAAGTTTTTTTACAAAATATTTCTAATTGAAGTGTGAAAAACTTATTAAAAATTAGCTACCAAAATAAAAAAACTAAGAAAAAAAATATTTTAGGATTCTTCACATTTCGTTTTTTATATTTTTTTATAATTTTGTTTTATTTTAATTTTAAAAATAAGCTAAAAATATTGATTAAATAAATTATGCGAAAAAATCTAATCGAGCGATAGAATTAAAAAAAAAAAGGCCCATTAAAATCGGTTACACAATTTTTTAATAGAATACCACAATTTTTTAAAATGATACCACAATTATTAAATAAATGTACACAATTTTTAAAATAATCCATAAAAATAAAGATTAACACTTAATTAAATAAAAAAACACTTATTATATAAAATTGATTACCCTGGATCCAGTCAGTTTGAATTGCTATCCTCTTGGAGCGGACTTGAGAAATTTTTATATCATTTAGAGGTGGTGGAATGGGCACAGTGGACCTCTCTCCTTTATCGACGACTTTATGAAATTAGATATGTCTAAACGAATGAAAAAAAAAAAAAATAAAAAAAAAAAAAAATAAATAAATAAACAAACAAATAAACAAATTTAAAAAACTGAAAATGAAATTATTTTTAATTATAAAAATAGTAATTATGTAAAATTTTTTTTATTTTTTTAAGCATGTAATCTTGAAGTCTTAAAATAGACAAAAAAATAGTCTTTATTTTCATAAAATTTCTATTTTTTAATATTTTTCTTTTATATTTAATTTTTTTTTTTTTTTTTCATCATCGCCAAATCTGGCGTAATTTTTGAAATAAATAAATAAATAAATAAATAAAATAAAATTGACACTTATTTGATTAAGAAGACCACTAATTAATTAAAAAACTCATTCTTTTTAATTTTTGACACTATTTTCAAATGTTGAAATTACTCAATATAAAAAGTGGAAGTAAAATATAAATAATTTAATTTCATGAAAATTAAAAAAATTTAAAATGTTAAAACTCAGTTTCGATCGATAACAACAAAAACTGCACTTTGAATGAATGAAAGAATGGTGCGAGTTGCATTCAACTATACCAGAGAACGACGACGATAAAGTGTTTGTTGGAAAATTCGAGTACGTAGCGATTCCGAATCAGATTTTTCGCGTTTTTTTTGACCTCAAAGCGTCTAATCAAAACTATAGAAAATTGTCAACATTTTTTGAGCGACGCAACATACAAACTTACGTATGAAAATTTTCCGATCATAACTGGTAGTACAACCGATCGTAACAAAAGTTTACATCCCGTTGGCGTTGCTGTCTGTAGTCTGTGTCTGTAGAAACGAGACTGATGAAGATTATGGTTTTTTCTTTTCTTCTGTCAAAGAAACTTACGAAAAATGTTACGAAAAAAATCTTAACTTAACGATTTTAATCGCCGATAATGCGCCAGCAATCACAAATGGTTTTCAAAAAGTTTTCGAACTCAAACAACGGGTTAATTGTTGGGCACACGTTTATCGAAATATCGAGTAACATTTGAGACCGGTTAACAAAGTCGAAGCAGCAAGAATTCTTGAAAGCGTCAAACAAATTCAAAAAATTTTTGATCCACAATTATTTGCAACATCCGTAAAACTGTTTAGAGAGAAATGGAACAGGGTTAACAGTGCGTCGATTCAAACATTTTTGGATTATTTTGAATCTCAATGGTGTGCATATGGTCAAAACGGTTGGTTCGAAGGATACGCTCCTGGTTTGCCTAGTACAAGTAACGCGCTCGAGTCGGTTCATGAGAAAATCAAGAAAGCATTAGACAAAAAACGACTAGGTTTGATTCCATTTTTGAATGTATGTCGAGATAATATCATAAAAGAGTGGACTGTTGAACGTTCACCAACTCTCGTGTTACAAGATTCAAGTACAAGCGAAGTCAGAAATGTCGAAAATTTGAATCAAAAAGTATTCAATTATCATCCAATTATAGCTAAATCAGATTTAGTTGAAGCTTATAAGTGGAATAACCAAAATAAAACAATTATTCATTTCAAAGAAGATAATTATTATTATTTAAACTCTTGCGACAAATCTGACATTTCGAAAGACGATTGCAAATCGTACAATCAAGCGTTAAATGGCAAAAAGTGGTCGAATTTCGACGAGATGATGAATCAAATTTACAGCATTCACCGCGTGAAATACGACGAAAACGACTGGACGTTAAGCTCTTGTACTTGTTGGTTTTGGCTTAAGCATTATAAATGTCATCATCAAATTGCAATCGCAGCACGCAAGAAAAAGTGTAATTTTGACTCTGTCGGTATGGATATCCCAATTCAATCAAATCGAAAAAAAGGAAGACCAAAAAAAACACTAAAGGCTCTCCTTTTTCAACCAAGCGATACACAAGCTTCAAGTTCGTCTCCAAAGGGAATTGAATCTGACGAAGATTCAGAAGATGAAGTATTGTCAAAAAAACCAAGAATCAAATCTGATCAGAACGAAGCGTTTGACAGCGAGTCAAAATCATGCGAAAACTGTGGCAGTAAAATGACGAAAAGAAGATATTGGGCTTGTCCGAATAAATGTGGTAAAAAATAATTTTTTTGTTTTTTTTTAATAAATTTTTTTTCAATTTTTTGTGTGGTAAAAAAAAAATTTTTGTGAAATAAAAAAAAAAGAAATTTTTTTTTTTTAATATTTGTGTTTTTTTTAATAAATATGTGTTGAAATATACAAAAAAAATGTTTTTCTTAATTTTAATGGATATTTTTAATAATTGTGGTTTTTTTAATAAAATTGTGGTATGTAACTTAAAAATTGTGGTATTTTATTAAAAAATTGTGGTATCAAAAATGATTTCGCGAAAAAAAAACAAATCTTAAAAGAAAAAGAATTATGATCTGTTAAATCGAATCACTGTTAAATCGGGACTGATACGGTCAATCAGTTTAAGGCCAAAATTGATAGACATTTAAAGTCGGAGACCTGGAGAAGATCTGTTTACAGTATCTGATACTGAGGAACTTTGACTTAATGCAACTTAGGTTGCAAGCTGATAAAGTGCAGCGTTATGAACTGCACTCACACTTATGTGTTACAGCTCACACTACTACTACTACTACTACTACTACTACTACTACTACTACTACTACTACTACTATTCATAAAAATCGATCTGGTTTAGAAATTTGCGATTAATTTATTATATTCTAAAAAAAACAATGTTAACTCTGATGTGATTAATAAAGGTCGTTTAGGAAGTTAAAAATTTAAGATAAGGAATTTCGAAATAAATGATTGATTAATCAATATTAACGTTTTTCCTCAATGTCACGTAATATTTTAATTATATTTACTTAATGACTTGTCTTGACTATAAATTCTATTTCTAATTACACACAATGGTATAATAAGAATTTTTATTGAAAAAAAAATATAAGAATTCGGATTTTTGAATATATCTTAGAATGAAAACTAATCAATTAAAATTATGTTAAAACAAATTATATAAAAATAATTTTAAACGAATCCCTTTAAAGCCCAAAAATAAAAATTGAAATTATTATTTTATGATTAAAAAATTAAATCGTTGTTTTCAATTAAAAAGTTATTAAAAATAAACTATTTTTTTCTTTAAAAATCAAAGTAACAAATTTTTTTTGTATTATAAAAATCTGTTCTATCGCTCCCGGAATAAAAATTAATTTTATTGATAAAAAATTCATTAATTTTATAATATCTAGTTTTTGTTGAGAAATTTTGAAAAATATAATGATGCAAAAACAAAACTTTAATGGAAACACTTTTTTATATTAATTTTCTAGAAGAAGTAACTACAGGTCGAATAAGAAAAGAACATTTAAATGAGAAAAAAAGAATATTAAAACCAATTTTGAAAAATAAATTTTCGAATAAAAACATTTAGTTGAATAAATCATACATAAAGAGTCAATTAATCATAAAATAATATCATAGTGAGAAAAAAACAAGTGGATGATCAAATGTAAATTTGAAGTCAAAATTTTAGATTTTTCAATTGTTATAAAAAAATTATATCATCTTTAAGTATATAAAAAATATAAAATTATTTTTATGTTTTGAAAATTTTAAACAAAAACTTAACTATGCTTGGTTGCAATCTATTTAATATTTAAATTTGTTTGTTTGTTCCAGAAATATTTTGTTTTAATTAGATTTTTTTTAATTTTTTGAATTTTTAACCTTCACATCTTTATTTTGATTCTAAATTTGTCTTTTAAAATTTTAAATAAATACCAATTGGAACAAAAAATTAACCAACAAAAAAACAAAAAAATTAGCCTTAAAGTCTTAAGTGTTGTGATGAGTAATATTGGCTACCTAGGCTTAAGAAAATTTATGTAAAAAAAATAATAAAAATTTCATAGTCAAATTTGAAATAGAAAAATCTTCAATAAATATTTGAAAATTAATTTTTAACATTTATACACATTTTTAAATGTGAGTTAATTTTATTTTTTGCTTTTAGAAAAAAAATTATCAAGCATTTTAATTTTTTTTTGTTTTTTTGTTCCAATATTCACAATGCAACTTAAATTTATGATAAAAAATATTAAATAAAATCTGCTAATAATTTAATCTATTTTTAATAAAATCTTTGTATGTTTTGATAGCAATTATATTTTTTTTTCATTAACAGTAAACATACCTTAAGATTGTTTCTTTGAGTAACTCCTTGGAATACAAAAATTTTCAAAAAAATAATTTTAAAATTTATCAAAATTTTTGCAATATGTAAATTTTTTAATTGAAAAAAATGTTATTTTTTTTAATTATTTATTTAATATTTTATTTTTAAAAAATTTTGAAGTTCCATCGACTAGTAATAAGTTCAATTAAAAAGATAGAGCTGATCTTTCCCAAATGTATAGAATAATTAAAATCTTTGACACGGTTAACTAGCATAACCCAATTCCTATCAAAAAAAAGATTCATCTTGTGAATTTTATCATGGACTAAGATGCCATGACTTAGGTATAAAAAGAAAATTATCTCACAAAAACCTAAAAAACAACAATTTTTTAAAATTTTTTATCTGGCAATAGAATAAATCGCCAAGTGAAGTGGTTCAAATTCAAAAAAAATTTAGGAAAAGAAGAGATAACATTAAAAAAAAGTTGTGGTGCAAAGTATTTACAGTGGACATTAAAAGTCTGCTTCGCGTGGTCTCCGACCATTTTGCTTTTTTTTTATTACTATTATTAGCTTTGTTATTTTTTTAAAAGTTATTATCATTTTAATTATTATAATTTTTATTTTTATTGCTGTTATCATTATTTTAATTACTATCAACAGCCTTATCATATTTGCATCTCGGTATTCACGGGTTTTTTCTTTTACCGGGACTTAAGTCTAAAATTTTTTTTGAATAAAATTTTAAAAATATCATTATTATTATTATATAGATTTTATCTTTCCGAGTTTTCATTATAAATTAAATGCAGATTTCAACCTGTGATCAAAGTGTCAAATTTAAGAAAAATTGCCAAAAATGTTTACTCTTAGCTTGATTTGAGTTGATCGAAAGTGAAAAAAATAAAAATTTTACAAAAAGTAGAGAATTAAAAGTGGTGGTGAAGTTTGGAGCAAAATAACTATAAGAAAAACAAATTTTTTTGAATTAAAAAATTAAATGATAATTTTGAAAAATTTTGAAAATTTTTAACATGCAATTTAAAAAAAGTTGAAAAAACTAAGCATTTAGTACTGTTTTTATTAATATTCGATCTAACCTTTTAAATATAAAGAATTTTTAAATTTTTAGCTTTTGTCTACGTTTAAAAAATTATGTTTAAATTTTTTTTAAAAATAATTGCTAAAAATTGAAATAAAGCTGGTGTTAAATTTAATAAAAAATATTTTGCAGCAATTTTTGCTCCAAACTTCACCACCGCAAAAATAATCAAGCATTTTAAATTAGACTTTTTTCTCAAAGTAAATTTTTTTAACTGTCTTTTTAATTTTTAATCCAACTTTTATTTAATATTATTTATGTCATTTAACTTTAATTTATTTTTTTCTAAATATTTATATTCTGAAGAAGCAGTAGCTCGGTACAGGTAATCAAATAAATTAATATATGATTAAAATAAAATGTGATTCAAGAATTTTTAAAACGGGAGGTTTTAATTGCCTAATCAATTTTTCAAAATAATTAATTTTTTGATTGTTCTTAAGATTCCAATATGTAATTATATAAAAAAAAAATTTTCATGCTCTTAATTTTAAATTTTTTCCTAAATAAAATACTAAAAATTTAATTTTTTTTATAAAACTTGGTGATTTTCACTGAAAAAGTGCAAATTACGACAATATTTTGGTATCGTTATTGAAACCCATTAAATGATTTTGCGAAGCCTTTTTGAATGATTATTTTTTTTGTGATAACGTAGTACAGTTAACTTCTAATTATTATAATTTCAGAACAAAATAAAATTTTCTAAAAAATAAGGACTTTTTTGGTTAGTCAAAATTTTAAAATATTCAAGTAAATTAAAAAAAATAAGTATCATTACATTATTTTTTTGAATATTGAAATTTTTGCAATTTAATTAAAACTTTAATTTTTTTAATTTCATGAATTTGTGATGAGTATCTTTTTTTAAACCTCAAATTTTTTTCTACCAATGTTTGTCACGATTTGAGTATTTAAAAAATTAAATGTAATTAAAATTAATAATAAGAAAGATTATTTATTAATAATTTTTTTTTAAAAATAAGAACAAAAAATTCAAATGTTGAAATTATCAATTCAAATGAATTATTTGAAGATTAAAAAACATATTTTTAATAAATTTTTAACATAAAACTTAATTTTTAAATTTTTAATTTGAACTTTTTTGAAAATTTAAAAATTTCAAATAAATAAATAATTAAGAATGAAATTTATTAACATTAAAGAATTTCAGTCTAGATAAAGCAGGAGAATAAAAAGTGAATGAATGATTTTAAAATATAATAAAACAAAATATGACTGTTGATTTAAAAATTAACAATTAATTTGAAATGATTTTTGAAAAAAAAAAAAGTTATTAAATAATTTTAATATTTAATAATTATTTTTTTGTCCAACAAAATAAAATAAATTCATTTAATTAATTTACAATTAAAATAAAGTAAAGTTAATTCATAATGATAAAAAAAATTTATGACAAAAAATCTAGGTTAAAAAAGAGTCTTTGTTTATTCTATTAGAAAATGTTTATCTCGTTTAAATAACTTTTTTTATTTAAATTAATCAATTCAAATTTGAAGCTTTATTTTAAGATGCCAGGTCATTTTTTAGCCTAGAATTGGGCACAAAAATTTAAATATAAAAAAATTCTCAATTCTATTTTATTATAATTTTATTATGATTTTAGAAACTAGAAGTTTTCTTCACGACAAAACGTTGTTAGTTAATTTTTAAAATTTTTAGCCAAACCAGACTAATCATGCCTAAAATTTTTTGTTCAAATACGACCAAACACTTCACAAAATAATTTAAAAATTAGCAACAAAAAAATTAAGATCTTGTTAAATTATTTCTTAACATTCAATTATACGATACAAAGTCTCAATGTAAAGTAAATTTAATTCTTAGCTATTATATAAATCTAAAAATTAGATAAATTTTTCAAAAATGAGAATTTTTTCCTATTTTTACAATTTAAAAAGGACAACTAGACGAATAGAAAATCCTTTGCGCAGCATCCTACAATGGAATCATCTGAAATGCAATAAAAGTTCATTTTTTTTCAAATTGCTTGGTTTAAGTACTGTGGCAATTTTGACTCTTAAATTAGCTCACCAGGAATCTTATGCTAAAAGCAATGTTTCCGATGAAAAATTAATCAGTGTTATTATGATAACACGGCATGGTGCTAGAACACCTCTAAAAATTGTCTCCAGACTTGACGAAGTAATTAAATTTTGTTTAAAGAAAATAATTTTTTTTTTATTTTTTTTATTTTAAAGGTTGAATATCCATCTGATCTTCTGTTGCCTTTTGTAAAAGCAAAATACAAGCTCAAGCATTTGGACGGCTCAGACTTTGACCATGATGTTTTGTCTTATTACGACGAGTTGAACCTCAGAAATGTTCTTAAGGGCGGAATAGGCCGTGGACAGCTCACTAAAGTTGGTGAAGAGCAAATGTTCAATTTAGGCCGGAGAGTCCGGCGTCGGTACATTGATGATTTAAAATTTTTGAATCCCAATTACCATCCAGATGAGCTATAGTAAATAAAATAAATATTTTTTAATTAAAATTTTATTTATTAAAATTAAATTTAATTTTGTAAAGAGATTGTGCACATTTTAACAGAAAAGTTGTTCCATAAAATTTTTTTATCTGCAAAAAAAAGCTTGTGCTTTTTGGGTAGCCCTATTTGTCAGGAAGACAAACATATGGTTGTTTTTTTAGTAGGTTTGGGGCGCTTCATTGTATTTAATTTTAAGCTTAACCACCAATTGTAAGGATATTATTTGAAAAAGATAAATTCTAGATATAAAATGATTTTTTTTTGTGAACCAAAATTAAAAAATTAGTTCAATACGACGTATTCTTTTAGAAGAAAATTATTTAATTTGTTATCTAACTATTTTTCTTCTTTAATAACGTTTTTTTGATGAAAAATATGATTTTTAATAAAATCAGAATATCTTATAGTGCCCCAATCAGACTTGTGCGTAAGTCATTTGACTTAACTTAATATTTTTTTTTCAAAGTTTAGTCATTTGACTTGGCTTGACTTAGAATGACTTGAATTTTTTTTGGGAAAATTAATTAGATGATTTTTTTATTGAATTCCTTCGAAAACACAAATTAATTTTTTTGAAATTCAAGTCATTCTAAGTCAAGTCAAGTCAAATGACTTAACTTTGAAAAAAAAATTCTTAAGTCAAGTCAAATGACTTAACTTTGAAAAAAAATATTTATTTTTTACAGATAATATTTTTTTTTCAAAGTTTAGTCATTTGACTTTGCTTGACTTAGAATGACTTGAATTTTTTTTGGGAAAATTAATTAGATGATTTTTTATTGAATTCCTTCGAAAACACAAATTAATTTTTTTGAAATTCAAGTCATTCTAAGTCAAGTCAAGTCAAATGACTTAACTTTGAAAAAAAAATTCTTAAGTCAAGTCAAATGACTTAACTTTAAAAAAAAAATTCTTAAGTCAAGTCAAATGACTTAACTTTGAAAAGAATATTTATTTTTTACAGATAATATTTTTTTTTCACTGAGTGTAAGCATACGATATTTTTGAATTTGGTTTTTATTTAAACAAAAAATTTTTTTCTAATTTAAATTAATTTTATTCTTATAAAAAATGTTATTCTAACAACATATGTCAATATGATTTGATCTTTTCTCTGTATTATTTCTTTAGAATTCATTTAATCAATCTGGAAGAAAGTATTATCCAAATTAAATAGACCCTTAAAGTGAACATATTTACTTTTAATCATAAGCATTTGTACGACATAATTTGCAAATATGACTATTATCTTCTATTTTAACATTAAAATGAGTGCATCTTGAAGTTGATGATCAATTCAAAATATCATTTCAATTCAAAAAGTTTATCTTAAGATATTAAAATAAATCTTTGATTTAATTTAAATAATTTTAATGTAATATGATTAACATGTTATTTAAATTTAAAAAATAAAAAAAAAATGTAAAAACATTTTCTTAATCCATTGATAAAATCGATTTTAAATTTATTTAAATCATATTAAAGATTATGTTTAATATCTAAAGATAAACTTTTTGAATTGAAATGAAACTTTGAATTGATCATCAACTTCAAAATGCCAAAATGAGCTGAAACTCTCTGTCGGACATCTTGGGATTTCATTTTTCCAAGCTCATTAACAGGAAACTTATCACATCTTTTAGTGCACCCAATGCATCTTATATTATGACGATTAGTTATGATTTATGAAATATTTATATTGTAAAATTGGAATTATCCTAGAATAAATATTAACGCATTTCATTGTATTTAACCTTGAAATTAATTGTTCTAAATGCAGACAACTTACATAAACCTTAATGACATTCAACTTAAAGACAGTTACCAGAAATATTTCTAAGCAAAAAAGCTTTTTATGGTATAAGAGAATATTAATAGAAGTAGGAAAATTTTTTAAGTTTTTATTATTTATCATTATTGAGTGTATTTTACATTTTTTCTATTGGAATTCCACATTTTCAGTGTTAAAAAGCAATTAAATTGGAATATTTTGAATTGTTATCGTATATTGATAAAATTATATAAAAATTTACCAGACACTAAATTTTTTAGTTAATTTTTAGGAAATTTTACTAAAATTTTGAAAAACATTTTTTTTCTGTATTTTTTTGAAGCAAATTTTTGCTAGAAATATGCATTACCTCTATAAATTCAATTTTTTAAATTAAAATTTTATTTATTTGAATTAAAATTTTATTTTTTTAAATTAAAATTTAATATTTTTTAATTAAAATTTTATTTTTCTAAATTAAAATTTTATTTATTTGAATCAAAATTTTGTTTTATTTTTTTTACAGTACTCGATCGACCCATTATAGGCGGACCATTAATTCCGCCAAAAGTGTCCTAGCTGGAATATTTTTAGAATCACCTAATATTGATCAAAATGGTAAAAAAAATTATTTTTTTTTTGTTTTAAAAATTAAAAAATTTTTTTTTCCAAGACCCATTTTTAATAAATGTTCAAGTTTTACATGAAGAAGTTCTCTTTCCGAATGCAATCAATTGTTCCTATTTTGCTGAAATGTTCAAATTTGTCGAAACCTTGAGCCTCTATTCGCAAAATGCAGACTACATCAAAAATTTGATCCATTTGAATGAGGTAATTAGAGGCTCCTCTGAAATAGAAAATGGTAAAAATATATCATTTACTGCTTTTATGGATGATTTGCGTGCAAGACAGGTACTAAAAATTTTTTGATTTTTTTCTCTAAATTTAATGCTGTCCTAAGGTACATGGTCTTCATGTTCCTAATGACTTGGAAGAGTTTGTTTCAAGTTGTGACAAATACGCGGCTATGGAACTTACAGCTGAGACTCGGTAAAAAAAATCCAATTAATTTAATAAAAATAATTATTAATTAAATTTTTAGACACAATATAAAAATATCATGCGGAAGGTTACTGAGTTTGTTTAAAGAAAATTTGGTGGAGTCTTACGAGAAGGATTCAAGCAAAAAAAAGTAGTTTTATTTTAAATAAAGAGCTCATTTTTAAGTAGTATTTTTAAAGGGTTGAGAGTCCTAAATTTCGGTACTATTCAGCTCATGACAGTACTTTGAACGCTCTATTAGTGGCTTTTGGACTGATTGATGAGTATAAAAGTTGGCCTCCATTCGGAGCAGATATCACAATAGAACTGTGGAAAAAGGTGGACGACAATGAAATTTTGCCTAAAAATTATTTTGTGAGGATTTATTATTGTGGAAAAGTAATTTTGGTCAGCGTTGAAAATAAAGTTTATTTTTAAATTTTGAATTTAAAGAGAGTAGTTTTGCCTGAATGCCCCGACAAAGAATGTGATCTTGAGTATTTTTTCAAAATTCTTGGCAGAAATTCTGTTGACAAGCATGGATATGACTTATTATGTCATAAAAAATTTAATTGATTTTTAGATCAGTTAAAGCTTTAATTTTAATAAATTAAAACTTTTTTAGTTTAAAATTTATACATTTTTTTTGCATCATAATCCTGTTTAAAAATGTAAATTAATTTTTTGAATATCAAAATTATCAAAATATTTTAGGAAACTTGACTTAAATCAGTCTTTGTTTTTGTGCATCGCAAACTTTTGAACTTAAATTTGCTGACTGATTCTATCGCCAAGTTAATGAAAAATTAATGAATTTTGAAAAATATCTAATATAAAAATTTTCATTTTTTTTAAAGGAAATGTTTTGGTAAAGGAATTTTGCAGAGTTTCTCAAAAGCCAAAGTCAAGTTTGGACTTGAACTTTAGATTTTATATTTTTAAAGTCATGTCAAGTCAAGACTTTGACTTAAGACATTTTTTTGTTATTTGATTTCTTATTGTAAGAGAACTTGATTTCTGGTAAAAACAATTTTTTTTTTCAAAATTCTGGTACCTTTAATGAAATCTTTATCTTCAATTTTAAAGTAATTCTTACTTTGACTTTGGTTAAGAAAAATGCATTAGTTTAATTTAATTTAATTTAAATTAATTTAATTTATTTAATTGCAATCAAGTCAAAGTCAGACTTAAACTTTTCACCAACTCTGGAATTTTGATAAAAAATTTTCCTTTTTTGAAACGAAAATTTTCATACAATATAAAATAGAGTTTTCTGAAATTAAAAAGAAATATTTAAATTTTATTAAATTTAAAGTTTTTCTCTAATTCTAAATTACTTTATTTTCTATCAGAAAGATTTTGAAATATACCTGCAGAAATGGCTAGGAATGAGAAACATCTTAAAATGGACCGGTTATGATCAAGAACTGAAGTTGATTTTATTTTAACAGAATAAGGATTTTTTTAGTAAATACCACGACAGTGCATCTTGCCTTTGCTTTAAAAAAAATTGTCTTTTTGAATTTTTTCCCACATTGACCGATGTAATAAATGCTTTTCCTGATTTCAATAATTTAGCTCAAAGATTTTCAATCATTATTTTGAATATGTACCACCCAGATCACCATCGCACTTTCGAATCATTTGAATTTGATGTCAGCCACCCTCTGGAATCTATTCCACTTAATTTTTACTCAATTCAATTTATCCATTCTAAAGATTTTCTTGAATTGTTTTTTAATAACTTGATTTCCATTTCCTTTACAAATTACAAACCATTATTTGATTCAAGGATTTCCCTTAAACCTAATCCATTAAGTCTTTTTAATGTCATTTCCCGTTTTAGTATCCATTTTGAAGCTGTCTTTATGGCAAAATTGATTAATTATACATTAAAACCCATTTTCAACTTTCATTTCACGGTATTAACTCTTAATCAAGCAATTTTTTCAAAAATCTAAAACAAGGTCAATTTTTATTTCTTCAGCTAATTTTTTTTTTAAAACTAATTTTTTTTCAGCTAATTTTTCTTTTTATAAGAAAATTTATTCATTTATATTCTAATAATTTTTTTTACTATTTATTTATTTGCAAAAAAAATTAAATAAATTTATTTTTGACTTAAAAAGATTTCTGATAAATTTTCAAAAGTTATTTTGCTTCTTATTATTGCTAGCAATTTTTTTTCACAAGCTTGTAAAATTATGTTTATGATAGCAAATTTTTTTCTTTTGATAGCATACAAATAAGTATACAAAAATAACCAAAAATATTTTAATAAAATTTTATTCATATTAAGCTTGAAAAGAAGAAAAAAGAGTTAGGGTTAGTACCGACATAAAAAATAAAAATTTAATATGTAAATATCAAATTTAGATTTTTCACTGTCTTTTTGATTTTCTGTTAGAACTACTTTCTGTATTTCTTTTTTTAGTTGTAGAACCACGAGGTCTGCCATGGCGTTTTGGACCATTTGAAGATTTTTGTGCATAGTTTCAATCATGTTTTTTACTATTTCACTAGGAACTTTCAACCATTCATCAAAAAGAACGCTTTTTAAATGCTCCACTGACGTATTTTTGTATTTTAATAGCGTGCGCTATTAAACAATTAAAAAGAGAGAGAGGGAGAGAAAAATAAAAGTTTGTTTCTTCTCTAACTTCTTTATTCTTCAAAAATAATATAGCAAGGCCCCAGAAGACCGGGGTCTGCTGGAGGGGGTGTTACAGTATTGACCATTTTGTGGTGAATATATGACCATAAATTCTCTATTGGATTGAGATCAGATGATCTTGGGCACCAGGAAAGAACTGTTATTTGTTTTTCTTGAAACCAATCTCGAACGGAATGAGCAGTATGTGCACTAACGCCATCCTGCTGAAAATCCAGTCTTGACTCTGGTCAAAAAATATCTCGGCTGATGGTAATAAGTTATTTTCCAGAGTGTCCATGTAAACAAATTGATTAATTCTGCCTGTATATATGGAGCAGCATCCAGTACCTTTAAAATTAATACATCCCCAAATAACAACCGAGTTTCCACCATTTTGTAACTTTGGTAAACAAAACTTGGGGTGATACTTTTCGTTTGCAAACGTTTTACAAACACTCTAGATTTTCTGTTTAATACTTCGAAATTAGACTCGTCACTAAAAACAACTTTTGACCAGTCATTAACAGTCCATCTTTGTCATTCTTTGCACCATTTGAGCCTTTTCGATCGATCCAATACAGTCAAAAGAGGTTTTTTATTGCAGTATACGACTGTTTTTTTTGTTTAATAGAACTTTTCTTACAGTGTCTTTACTAACAGTAACATTTGGAAATATAGATCTAAAATCAGAGGCTAGCTGTCTATAGCTTGTTGTAGAATTGATTCTGACCTTTATAAAATTGTACGATTCATCTCGACTGGTAAGCTTTCGGGGTTTGTTGTAATCACACATTTTTCTCGAAACTCCTACTAGATCAGCTATTTTTTGTTGAGATTTGGTCTTATTCTTCAATAGACCAATTATTTGCCACCTTTGAGCCTCAGATACTTTTTTTTGCCCATTTTTATGGAAAAAACACCAAAATGGTACAACTCAATAAAATGACCGATTTTAAAATCCAAAAATAATAAATCAAACGTAAAAAGTACAAGCAAACAGTATGAAAAGACATTCCAAGCATTGTGTGAAAAAAAAATGGCCAGGGATTGTCAGGGTGTGGTAAAATTTTAGGATAAAATAATTGTTCTAAACTTTGTAGACTATTTTTTTTTGTTCAAATTTATCTGTTTTTTTTAAATGGGTTCTGGAATGTTCAGAAATTTTTTTTTGAACAATCTTTATGTCAAAAGAAAGCTAATAAAATTATCTTTAAGATGGTATAGTTAACATTATATGTAAATATATTATAATTTTAGATATTTACTCCTTAAAATTGCTTTTATAAATTTTTTAGTAATGTTCTAAACTTTCTAGACATACTGCAGATTTCATATTATACCAACAAATTTCTCAAATTAGAAATTTCTGTTAGCCTTTCATGGTTGTGAACTGGTGTTTTCTGTGGATTGAATGGATAGTACAGATATATGTATATTTTTTTCAATGGTTTAGTTTTTCGTTAGGAGTTAAATATTTTTTCAGTGTATAATTTTATTAATAATAAGTGGATAAATTATTTTTGACATTATTAAATTAACAAAATAATCTACATTTCATTTTTATTTAGAAAAATTTTTATTCTAGAAACCCCCACTATGGTAAGCGTCATAAGCGATAGCAAACAAAAAAGTTATTGTACAAATGAATTTTATTTACAATTTATAAAAAAGACTATTTACAATTAATAGAAATAAAAAAGTTACATTTTAACATTATTAAAAACATCATAAAAAACTGGATTCCTTGTGTATTTTGTGCCTTTCGGTAATGTTATAGTAATATCGTCAAAATCAGATACCCTCAAAAGGGCTCCGTAAAGTTTTCCGTGACTGAATACCGGATTTTCAAGGTACACTCCTACCCTATTCAATGTTTGACCTTGCGATTTATTGATAGATATAGCAAAAGCAGGTCTTACTGGGAATTGTGTTCGCTTGAAGTCAAACGGAAGACCTGAATCGGATGGTATCAATGATACCCTTGGAATATGAACACATTTACCTTTTAACTTACCTATTGCGATTAAAATATTAGAAAAAATACTGCAGCAAAGTGCAACATAATTTGTTGCACCTTTTTTGCCTAAAATAATTTTTCTCATTATTTTTTCTAATATTATTTATTAACTTTAATTTTAATTTATTAAAATATGAAGAATTTTTGTTCAATTTGTGTTTGAAATTCACAATACCATCTCAATCTAAATTTAACTTTGTTTCATCGTAATATATATTAATTAATATCAAAAATATCATTTAAAGCCATAATTTGGATGTACTTTAATATGGATTTTAAATTTGTCTTTAAAGTTTTCAAATAAAAATTTAAAAGAATCAATTAAAGATCAATTATTAAAAAAAAGTTTTGTTAAAAAGTTGTTTAATTTTGAATTTATTTTACATGATATTAGGGGCCTACTAAAATACTGACCCCCACTTATTTGACAAATCAAAAATATTTCTAAAAGCTTTAAAATGTCAATTAGTTCTGAATTCCAGTTCGTTATGAAAATTAAGTTAGTTATAGTTATAAAATTTTTATTTTTTGTGAAAATTGAATTTTTTTATTTTTTGAATGACCGGGCTTCATTGAAAAAAAGCCAAAAAGAACACTTTTTTGAGTTAAATAGTATGTAGTCCCAGGGATTACTTAATACATTACTTTTTTTTTTTAAACAAAGCTGGAAAAAATTCTGAACAAATTTATGGTTTTACTTTTTTGAATTTATGTTTTATTTTATTTAAATGGCAAAAATATAGCAAAAATAAGAATAAAAAATTTCGCCTCATTTAAGTTTGATTTATAGTAATCTATCGACAGTTTTTTCTATCGCCAAAAATGTAATGCCAATTATTTTATTGCCATTTTCTTAAATAAGAATCAATCGCCAAAAATAAAAATAAGGATCTAATGCCATTTTTTTAAATAAGAATCAATCGCCAAAAATAAAAATAAGGATCTAATGCCATTTTTTTAAATAAGAATCAATCGCCAAAAATAAAAATAAGGATCTAATGCCATTTTCTTTAATAAGAACCGATTGCCGAAAAAAAAATTGAACAATTACTTTTGATTAATTTATAATTATCTTCAAAAAAAACAAAATTGACTCAACTATCTTGCAAACATAACCGTTTAACGGAAACGAAATATTGTTATACAAAAAAAATTATCTAAGTTACTTAACTCAGTTTCGGCACTATGAATCAATTGAAACTTCAAAAATATTGTTGATTTTTTTTTGTTTAATTATTCTTAATTGACACATTATAGATAAATTTATCACTATTTTAATTGAGCGTGGGAATATTTTTTTATTCATGCATATAATTTTCTACGTTTTACTTCCTAACTTTTTGACATCATGTAAAAGTATTATGAGAGTTTTTTAGAGAATCGCTGAAATTTTAAATAATAAGATAAGTGGATCAATTATTTTTAAAATTATTAAATTAACAAAATAATCTTCATTTCATTTTTAATTTACAAATTTGTATCATTATTTTCTTTCTTACATTTTACTTTTTTCATTTTTACATTTTTGAGTTTAATACATCGCCAGAATTGGCGCAAAATGAAATAAATAAATAAATAGAAAAATATTTTTGTAAACTAAAATAAATATAAACTAAAATTGATAATTATTTTCAAAGGTAGATAATTAATTTGTGAAGTATATATTTATCATATAAGTGTTTATATTGTGATTTTTGGCAATTTAACTTCATTAATTACATAATTTATATAAAAACGAATTTCTGTAAACTAGCTCGGTACAGAAAACAAATAAATAAATAATACTGCTTGAAAATTAAACTTTGAAATTAATAAAATTTAACTTTGAATCTGATTTAAAAAAATGTCTTAAGCCTCTTTAACTTCTGTTCTTCTATCGGTCAATAATCAAGAAAATCAACTTGATAATACTGATAATGATGTTGAAGAGATAGAGCAAGTTCAATAGAAACTCGCCACTTATTCCAACTTTGTCGAATTTGTTGAATCACTCGAAAGTGGTCAGATCGACGGAAATAGATGAGAAAATATTCATTGCAGTTAAAATCGATTCTGAGAATTGGGAATCTAGCGCTTGATCATGTCATTATTGGCAAAAAAATTTCAAATGTAAGCACAAAATAGGAATTTCGCACTTTTTAAACCTGAACAAATTTCCGGGTTTAGACTTAACAATCGAATGTAATGCAAAACGAGGTCGAAAAAAAAAAGGCAAGATCAACATTAGAAAGAAATTCAATTGTTCCGATTAACAGGCAGATAGACAATCCAACACGAAGTTCTACAAGAGGTTGCAAGAACGATTCAAATTGTAAATTATTCAATCTTTAATGTTTCTAATCAAAATTTACTTGTTTTGGCTTAAAGTTCAGTAGCAGTTCAAGATCAAGTCGAAAATAATATTCAAGTTTCTGAGAAACGTAAACGCAAAAAAGTCAAGCAATGAAAACGAGCAATTGTCAAACAGAGTAAGAAAATAAGTGTAAATTACTTTGTATTTTTTTTTTATTAATTGTCTCTTCTAAAAAAATAAATATACTCTGAAAAAAATGTTTATACACTTTTATTTATTTTTAATCTACTTTTTATGAATTAAATTATACACTAAAAAAATTTTAATCTCCTTACAAAAAATAAAGTCATTTTCAATTATTTTAATATAAAAAGAATTTAAATGGCTACCAAAAATATTTCGGCATATAGAATTATATTTAAAAAAAATAGCGAAGTCAAGAAAAATCTATTTATTCAAGTTGATCAAAAAAAATTCAAATGTCTTTCTTTAAATAATTTAAACATAAGAAATTAATTCATTTAAAATATTATATTATTGATTAATATAAAATCTCACTAAATTTGTGACATATTTTTGCAAATTTTGCGATAAAAACATACATTTTTTGGCTAAGAAAATTTAAAATCTGGTCGTCTCTGATTTTAACAATGAAGAAAAAAATAAAAAAAATTCAATTTTTTTTTGAAAAGAATACATCATTTTAGGTACAACTGAAATATCTTGGGAATCGCCAAACTAAAATAAATAAATATCTAATTAAGTTTATTTTTTATTTAAATTAAATTATTTTTTTATCAAAGTGACTTAATCAAAAAAAATATTAATAATAATTTGAAAGCAACTTAAGCTCTTTTTACAGCAGAAATTTTAAAGGCAAAAAAGCTTTAGTTCCATAATTGTTTTATTTTTTAAATCGAGATTAAATTGTGTGTTCAAAGAGAATTTTCAAAGTAATTTCCTGAAATATATTTTTCTAAAAATTAGCATAAAAGAATAAAAAAGACTTGGAAAAAATTCAAAAAAATCCATAAATTTTGATATTATTGAACACAACTTGACTAGACATTGTAGACGAGCTAGGCTTTTGGCTAAGCCAAGATTGATGTTCTCACAAGCAATAATTTATTTAATTTTTGTAAGGCTTATACTAATATAATTTAACTTAGCAACTGAGTCACTTTTTTCCATTGGTAGGTGTGTTTTATCATCGTTCGAGATTTTAAAAAATATTTTAATTCAATTGAAACAATTACTTAGCATGCCAACTTAAAAATTTGAATAAATTTTGAAATGCAAATGAAGAAAGTGATTGAAACAAATATATAAATTATTACTAATGAAGACAAAATTAGAATTATTAAAAAAGCATAAATTATTTTTTTTCTTTTTGAGGAAATCATGGTCAATTTTGTTTTTTTTTTAATATAGATTTAAAATGAATTCGCACAAGCGTCAAAGTTCGACTGGAAGCTTCAACATCGACCAGAATGCTTTTCAGACCAGTTTTTCCAATTTAGAAAATTTCATGATACTGACAAAGTTGATGCAAGATGAGATCATGGTTCCATCCAAACTAAAAGAGAAGACATTCAGTAAAAACAAAATATTTTTATTTTATTTTTTTATTTTAGGCTTTATTTTTCTCTAGTGCCTAGAAGTAAAAAAAATTTTCCACTTTTGCTCAACTAACATTTGGCAGCTTTTTTTTCATTTGGATTTTTTTGTAATTTTTGTCTCAAAAATACCAAAGATTTTAATTTTCAATATTAAGAGCAAAGTAAAATTTTTGATCGAATTCCAAGCGCTTAGTCTTGCTCAAACATTTTTAAATGCGCAATTTTTAGAAATTACAATCCTTTTTCAAAAGTTTAAAAATAAATCTTTGAAATGTTAATAAATTAAAAAACCTGCGATGAAATTTAATTTCACATTTTAAAATTTTTGAGCAAGATTGAGCGCTTGAAATTTGATCAAAAATTTTACTTTGCTATATTAAGTCTAATAATTTTCTAAGAAATTAATATTTTTTTTAATTGACTTTATTATTTTTAGAGTTGGCGTAATTCGAAATCCGACTATTTTTAATTTTTTTTAATAAAAAAATTTTAGCCTTTGACTTGGACTTAAAAAAAAATAAATTTAAGTCCGGACTTGGAATTTAATTTTGGCTACAAATTAATTTAGTAGCAATTTTTTGAATCAAGTAGTAAAATTGACAATAAAAAGTAGCAAAAAGATAAATCAAAAGTAGAAAATTTAATTATTTATTTATCTGTTTTCTATACCGAGCTAGAGCTCCTTCAGAATAAGTTAAAAAATAAAAATAAAAATTAAAATAAAATAAAAAACATTAAAGTTAATAAAAAGAGATTAAAAAAAAGAATCAAAATAAAGTAAATAAGCTAAATAAATGAAAGTTAAGAAGACATATAATGGAATAGATTGTTACATGTGGCACATTTTAAAAAAATTTATCAATTTTTTAGTATTAAAAAAATATTTTTATAGCAAAAATAAAAACATAAAAAATCACACTTAAGCAAAAAAAAAATTCATTAATTTTTGTTTTTTTTTGGTCGGCCTCTTGGCTTTGGCGCAGGTTTTGAAACAATTTTATATTTATTATTTATTTATTTATTTGTAAATCTGTATCGAGCGTTAGCTCCTTCAGAGAAAAATAAAAAATAAAAATAAATAAAAAAATGATTAAAATAAAAGTAAATGAATAAAATAAGAATTAAAAAATACAGTTAAATAATTGAAATTTGAAAAGGAATTAAAAGAAAAGAAAAAAAGAAAGAAGAAAAGAAATAAAAAATCGTTTTTGAAAGGCAGAAAATAGAAACAATTTTATGTACATGATCAATATTTTCTCCGAACAGGGAAGCTGTAGAATTAATTTTAGGCTTGAAAATATAAAGCCTTTTCTCACATAATGAACATTTAAAAAACTCTTTGTCTCCTTGTTGTAATTTTTGATTTTGACACCCCATGAGTATCCTTCGAGATTTTCAGCTTATTTTAGTGTCAAATAATTTAACTTTTCAACTTATTATTTCAGCAATTAATTAAAATATATTTGCTATTGACACATTAATTAAACAACTGCATAATTTTATTTACTACTGTTATTTTTTGCTACTAAATAATATTTATTTTTACTCCTTGATTCATTTAATTTACTACTCGATTAAATAGCAGCCATTTAATTATTGAATTTTAAACAAATCTATTTTTTTTTTCTTCAAATCATATTTTATAAATAGTTTAAAAGATTTAAAAATAAAATAAAAATCTTGTTTTTCATGTTTACATTTTTGGATTCTTTTTGTTCGAGTATGATCTGATGTTATATCACTAAGTTATATCATCATAAAGTTAAAATTAAAAAAAGCTAAAGAAAAAAACATTCATTTTTTTTAAATACCAGAGAACATTTTTAAATTTTTAAAAATTCTTTAAAAAAAAAGAGTTTTAGTTAAAGAATTTTTATTAAAAAAAATCCATATTCAAAACTAAAATTTTCAAACAATAAAAATAGTGAGTTCTAAAGTAAGAAAGAAGTATCTCCTTTAAAGTTTTTCATATAAATTTAATTACTTTATTTTTTATCAGATAAATTTTGAAAAAGACCTGTAGAAATCAGTAGCATCATTTTTTATAAAAATATTTTAAAATAATTAGCCCATTTTAGATCTGTGCCAACTCTAAAATTTTATAAATATCTTCAGAATTTTTTCTATTTTTTTGTTTAAATTTCCTAATTACGAGATAAAATAATTTCTCCTAATTTATAAAAATTTTTCAGCACAAAAAATAAGATTTTTTTTTAATTAAAGAATTTTAAAATAAAATGATAACAAAAATTGGTCATCTAAATGATATTTTAAAAAATTTTATTTCGCCAAATAATTGAAAGAAATCTCTAAAATGAACAAAAAGTTGCCATTTATGGTTAGACTTTTTTCCAGATTTAGGTCTAAAAAAGATTAGAAAAAACAATTTATTTGGTAACTCAAAAAAGACATGGTTACTTAATTTCACGCTCCAAATAGCAGACACGCTAAATACTAATAGACCTTTAAAGATTTCGATTCACCCGATTAACAAAATTTATCACCAAAAAGGCTCATTAACATCGCTGTCAACAACAAACTCAAATCATGGCCAAGATGAGCAATTAAACTCGGATGTGCTTGATCACTACAAATTCCTACTTATGATAAGAAATCAATTCTTACAAGTAAATCCATTCAAAAATGATGACGAGTGTTTGAAGAACAAAAAATTTAAGACCATATTCGACAATTTAAAGTACCACTACACTGAGCTGATGACCACATTGGACAGTTTAAGCAATGATGCCAAGGGCATAACAGATATCTATAAAGAAAATGTCTAGAGTCTAATTTTTATTGTTTTAACTTATTTTTCTAAAAAAAAATTTTTATCGCTTTTGGCGACCAGAGCTTGGACAAGACAAAAATGCAATTTTTTTTTTTAAACTGATCAAATTTTACAATTGAATTTTTTATGAAAAAATTTTTTGTTTAACATATTTTTTTTCTCTCTAGTAATTTTGTTTTGGAATTTCTACAATAATAAAACTAAATGGTAATTGTTTTTCTTTATTTTTGCAACAGCTTGTTCAGTTGTTAGAATTACGAAACAACTTGCATAGGTTGTAATTATTTATTTTGTTTATAAATCGTCATTGTAAAACAACAAACGCTTTGGTTTGATATTTTCAAAATCTGATTTAGATTAAGAGCTACTCTAAGGCTGCCAAATTCGTATAGATCATTTAATCCTTTCCACCTGATTTAAGAGCCCAAAATCTAATCTAAAAAGCCATTATTCATGAAAGTTATTTGGCCAAGCAGTTTAATTACTCTTGATAACACGTTTTTGAAAAAAAAAAGTAAAAAGTTGGCTCTAAAATTCAGATTAGTTTAATCGAAATGTCTTCATTTTGTTTATTAAAAAAATATTTTGTTTGTTGTTTAATTTATATTTCTAGATTGATTTATTATTCTATTAATTTAAATGTTTGTTTAATTATTTATATAGGCATATTTAGCATTTTTTTTAATTTCAAATTTTATCTTTGAGTAGCAATAAAATAACACTATTTTGATTTGAACGCTGGTTAATTATTTTTAATTTTTTAAATAATAAAATACTACATGTTAATGAGAAGAATTGCAAGATTTACCTGTTACCAATGTTTTAACAAACAAATTTTTTTATTAAAAAAAAGCTTAAGATATTTTTTATTTTAAAAATTTAATATAAAAACTATTTTTAGTAATGCTTAATTTATTTTTTAATATCAACAAAAGTTTATTGCAGAATTATGCATAAAACTTGGTTGAGATTGCATATGGCTTGCATGGAATGAAAATATATCTCTGTATTAAATTTTATAATTAAAACCTTTTTAGTATCTTTGGAAACTCAAAAATCAACTTTTAAAATAAGTCATAACAAAATTAAGAATTGATTTATTTTAAATTTTTTTTAAATTTTCTATGTTTTTACTATGCAATCAACCTTTTCATAATTTTCAGAGTATTAAGTCGGAGTGATGTTTTCAGAATAAAAAATTACTTTATTTTTTGGTCAATTAAATATTCATTTTGTACAAAATTAAATCAGAATTATAATAATTATTCTTAATATTTAATTATTTCAATGGGAAATGACAGAAAAAATGTTTTTTTTCTTTAAGAGCTCAGAGGGGCAATCGGGTATTATATTAGCAAATTTAAACTAATGAATTCATGCTAAGTAACATTTATAAAAAAAAAAGCTAAGGCTCACGGACATTCTTTCTTTTTTTAGAGTTATATCCGGATTTATTTAATCTTTGAATTAAAAAAAATATGGAGAAATATTAAAATTTTAACAAGGAACAAATAAATTTTTAAAACAAAAGAGGTTATAATCTTTTTATTTTAATATTGAAAGATTTTTTGAAATCTTTCAATCCTTCTTCAAGTCCTTCTTTATAGCCATGTTTTTGGAAATGAATATGTGAGTAGAATATTTTTTATTCATCCATTTATTTATTTATAAAAAATAAATAAAATTTTATAAAATTTTAAATTTTTTATAAACTTCGATATTACTTTTTCTAATGCTCGTAATTGTTAATTTTAAGTATTAAACAGTTTCGGGTCTATCTGAACTTTTCGAGAGAAAAAAAATCTCGGTTCGGATTAAATTTTGCTGAATACAATGAGATTTGCATTAAAACAATTTATTTATCTTTAATTTAACATTTTTAATTGACAAATAAAATTAATGAAAATAAAGCAAAATTTGTTAACCCGGAAAATTAAAATTATTTTATTATTTTTATTTTTCTATCAAATGAACTTTTAAAAAAACACGGATCAATTTTATTATTTTTTTACAATTACTAAAAATTCAAAGAATAAAATGTCCTTTAATTGAATACAACTTTATTAAATAACAATAATATGCTACAGCAGGAGACCTGCAGAGCGAGACTAGATGTAGTTTCTTTATTTTTCTGCGAAAAAAAAAATTTAGTCTTCATTAAATATTCAATCCAGCCAAGTTCATTCATATACTAAGTATGTTTTTTAATTTTTTTAAAATCAAACCGAATTTTTTAGATATTTAAAAAAAAAATTAACGAAAATAGAACAAAAATTTGATATGTATTAATTTATTTCAAAAAAAATTTTTTATTAAATATCGAGTTTTAATAGTGACAATTTTTATCAACTATTATTGATAGCAATTTAGTCTAATTTTTGTTGCATAGCATATAAATGAAGCAGTAAAATAGCGTTCAATAGACTGTAAACCCATATATGACTATTTAAATCGAGCACTCAAATAAATAAATAACCCAGTGAGAGAGAGAAAAAGTCAATAATGGAATTTAGAAAAATTCTAGCAGCACATTTAACAGCTCAGCAAACATTTTATTTATTCTAACAATTCCCATCGGCCATAATTTGGATATTTTATTGATTTTCTATCAAAAATCATATTCGCCAAATAGTTATGGCTACTTTGTTGAACTAACTACCTGGAGTAGAGCTCGTATTAGCCCAAATTAATCCGAACAAAATGCACGTAGTGCTAAATTCTTGAGATAAAGTTTATTATTTGTGTTGGGAAAATATCAAATAACTTTGAAAACGTGTGTGCAAAGTATGGCTTGAGTTTTGAATTCAACCTAAATACAATCTCAAGAGTTTGCTTCTCGAAAAGGTTTTTATTTTTTTCGAATTAAATTAGCTTTATAGAAAAGTAATTCAAGTTTATTAAAAAATATTGTAATTGAGTAGAAAAAAAAAGCAGCTCCATATTTTTTTTCAAGAGTTTTCAGCATTTCATCATTGAATGTGTACGAACGACTCAAGACTAGCCGTGTACAAAATCAAGCTCTTGGATACGAGATTTATTAGTTTTTGTATTGAAAAAATAAAAAAAACTAGACCAATTTTCATAATTTTAGTTTTGAGATAAAAAAAAATCTAATTAGATTCCAAAGCGATTAGCTTATCGATTGAGCGGCCTTAGGGAGAATTTAATTATGATTTTGGGCATAATTTGCATGCCCGGTCGCCCTAGCTAATTTTATTTGTTTTTTTATCAATAAAAAAATAATTATTTCTTACAGATAGTGAACATCTCTCAAAGACTGTTTTTTTTTTCTTAATTTTTTTTACAAATTTTTTGCCAAGCATTAAAGACATGGCAACCGCGTCACTAAACAATTCTACTCCTTAATCTTATTAATTTCTTAAGTTTTCTAATTTAAAAATCAAATATTATGCAATTGAGAGCATAATCATCTAAGTTGGGCATTTTTAGGGTGAATAATAAAATTTTGCATTTTTTTTTTCATTTAATAGTTTTTGTGCTAATTTAAAAAAGTAGAAAGAGAAAGCATTTTAATCTTTAAAATACTTTTCTTTATGTCAGCAAGCAATTTATCGAACATAAAAGTCCATTGTCCTTTAAAGAAGTGAGTGAAAAAAAATGATAAATAAAAGAAGACTAATAAAAGAGCTTCTCGGAGGCAGTAATGTTTATAGTGTGTGCATCGGTTACCATACTAATGTCAGTTAGTACCTGGGAAAAATAATAGTCTATAGCCAGTCTTGGTCACTTGTGCACTGGTCACAATCATTGACTTTTTTTATTTTTTTAATTTATTTATTTGTATCAATTCTTGGGTCTAGTGGAAAATGTGAAAAATTGTTCACAAAAAAATATGACCATGAGTATCAAGTCCAAAATGTGAACATTTTGTTCACATAATCTCTGGTCACATATTTGGTGACCAAAATAGATAAATAAAAAAAAAAAAAAAATTTCGAGTCCAGTTTTTATTTTTTTTTTAAATTAATTTTAGAATAAAAGTTTAATTTTAAATGCAAATAAAAAAAAGATAAATTCCAATTCCTTTTTTTATTAGTTTTTATGTTATTTGCCATATGCAACTTTACACCCTTGATGTTTTTCATTAATTCTCCACATAAATCACACGTTACAGGGTTTGCATGTTTGGGTGTCCATAATTTTAGCTTTTCAACTAAATAATTTTTTTTTGAATTTTGGATAGAATGATGAAATATAAATTGTAATTTTTAGCTTAATCATAGTGTAAAAGAATAAGAGTTAAAATTTATCTAAGCATTATAAAATAGTGTTTTTAAATATTTTTCGTTTTTTTAATTATTTAATTTTTATTAAAATTTGGTGAACATTTTTTTTTATGTGACCAGCTTATGGTCACCAAATATGTGACCAGAGATCATGTGAACAAAATGTTCACATTTTGGTCAAATTTTTTTATGAACAATTGTTCAAATTTTCCACTAGACCCCAATTCTTTAAATAAAAAAACAATGGTCAACAGTTCACTAGCATTTGCTTTTTAAAAGAGAGAGAAAATGTGATATCACTGGATTAGTAAATTAACTTCACCATGAGCCTTTAATTAAGAAGAGTACTAATAATTTTTTTAATTTTTCTATGAGCTGCATGAGTTCAAGCGTTATCTTTAAGAAACAAATCAAGCTTTAAGTTGACAAAAGTGGAGTTTTTTTTCTTGAAACAATGAGCTATGGAACAAGTTTAATGTGAATTACGTCTTGTAAGTTACACCAGACTAGAGTTGTTTAAAGTCACAAGTCCAAACCCGGATTTAAGCTAGGCCGCCACAATTACAAACTGGAACGGCAATCTATCAGTTAGGATCACGGCCACATGAGTTTTTTGCCGTTCCAAGTAGTTTTTTGCCGTTCCAAGTAGTTTTTTGCCGTTCCAATTAGTTTTTTGCCGTTCCAAGTAGTTTTTTTGCCGGACTAATCAAAATCACTAAAATTAAAGTTCAAGTCTAGACTTGAGAAAAAAATTTAATTTAAGTATTCGGATCGAAAATGAACTAAATTTATTAAAATCTACGTCCAAAACACCATGTGAAAGATCTTCTGGTTTCATAATTTTATTAATTAACATTTATTAATTTATTTTTAAAATACCCAATCTTTTTTTATCACTTGACAAAATGAATCTAAAGTTCTACACCATTTGGTTTTATTGACTCATCAGTGTGTATGTGTAATTCAGCATCAATATTTATCAATATGTCATAAGCTTAAGTTGCGTTTAACACTTAAGTAATATATTTTTTTTAATTTATTTTTTGGCTCATTGCTTAAGTCTTCCATTTTTCAGTTAAAATAAAAAATAAAAATTATTTAAGTCATTTAAAGAAAAAAATAATACATTTACTATAAAAAATAATATTTTATATTTGACAATAGTTATAGAAATAATCTTAAAGTTTTTTTAATATTTATGATCTGGATTCGGGTTTTAGTAGTCAAGAATCCGCCTGTCAAAAAATCCTTTTTTTTGTCTGAGAAAGTCCGATGCCGGATTTCTGCATTCGGGTTTAAGGAACAACCTTTTTTTTTTAAATTTTTATTAAAATTTTTTTATTAAAGATCGGACTTGAACTAGGCCGCCACAATAACAAGCTGGAACGGCAATCTATTAGTCAGGATCACGGCCACATGAGTTTTTTGCCGTTCCAAGTAGTTATTTTGCCGGACTAGTCAAAATCACTAAAATTAAAGTTCAAGTTGAGAAAAATATTTAATTTAAGTCTTAATTTGGACTTAAGACCTGTGACTTTTAAACAACTTTGCACCAGACACACAATCATAACTTTTTATCAAAGAGTCCTCTTTTACTCGCTAGCTGAATTGGTTTAAATGGATCCAAGCATTCATTCCTTAAATAAGAAATTGGATCTAAATCCAAAGACATTAGGTTATATTTATAAATCCTGATAGGATCAATCTTGGATTATTCTTTTCCTTGTTTAAATTCATTCTCAGAAACTAACATCAAAAAAATACAAGTTATTCAAAATTAGAAAATTCGATCTATTTTGAAGCTGAAAAATGATAACACTTCAAGATGCCGAGAATAAGCTGTATTTACTTAATTTGACTAAAATTTAATATTTTTTTTCTAATGTAAATATATAAAATATATTTTTTTATTTCAAAATTTAAGTATGCTAAACAGTTTTTTGATTGCTTTTAAAAGTAGGTATGTTTTTCAGCAATAAGTGTGCTAAAAAGTATAGTATGCTGGGATTAAAAATGGGTATGCTGAAAAGCTTGGCTAGTACGTTTAAAAGTGTTGGTCAAGTAGACCCAAAAAATAATAAGGACGTCTTTATGCCATTTTTATAGTCATCTTTTTGGAATAAAAATAGAATTAAAAAAGACTATCAAAAAAAATTTATTAAGTTTCACTTTTAGGAAGTATCAATTGAAGTTAGACTTTTTGTTTTTACAGCGTCGTTTATGTTTATATCCTTTTTGATTTATTCGCTTGGTTCTCTTCTTGTAATTGGATCTCACTTATATCACCCCAAATGTCTATGGTATCAAGTGGGAATAAAACTAAGAGTTGACAAAACTGTTTATATAAAATTTTTCATTTACAATTACCACTCACATTCTGTAAATTTTCGTTTTCCTTATTTTATTTATTTATTTGTTTTCTGTACCGAGCTAGAGCTCCTTCAGAATAAGTTAAAAATTAAAAAATAAAATAAAAATGAAATAAAATAAAATAAAAATAAAATTAAAGTTAATAAAATAAGATAAAAAAAAAAAAAAAAAAAAAAAAAAAGAATTAAAAAAAAAGTAAATAAGCTAAATAAATGAAAATTAAGAATATATAAAATTGGAAAAGATTGTTACATGTGGCTCATGTGGTTCGTTTTCCTTTATAATATCTTCTCTTATATTTTGGATTATAGAGACGGTTGATCGATCGATTTTAAAAATGTCAGCCAGTTCATAATCACTTTTGTTTGTTTTGTCTTTTGCTTTTATGACCTCAACCTTTGTTTCGATTGTAATATTTTGTCTCTTTTTCTTTTCTTTGTTAGCCATGTTATTTAATTTTTTATTTTTTCTTTCAATTTTTTAACAGTGGGGATAAAAGTGCGCGCTCTTTTCATGGCTTAATATTTATTTGTTCTCTATACAAGTAGTGAAATAAGTGAATTTGGGGATATGTATTGGTGACATAAGTAACCTAACTTTACATTGGTTTGAATACAAAGCCATCGGTTCTTAACTATTTTGGTGATACAGTAGAAGCTCTCAAAATGAACACCCTCAAATGTGAACGTTCGGTATGTGAACATGAAAAATTTAGAAAAAAGTGAACAAAAAACTCGAAAAAAAAATTTATTTACAGTTAAATTCAAAAATTTTTTTTAATATCTTCATAATATACATGACTTTTAAATTTATAATACATATTTTATTTAATTTTTAAAATAATCTTCGATTTTCGATTGTTTAACATTGGCCACATCAACTAAATTGCTCTCGAAAGCCATAAATTCTTTACATAAACTAGGTTTACATAAACTTCTTTACATAATTATTAGTTAAATAAGATCTTATTTCTCCAATCATACGATGAATTTCACTAATTTTGACTTCTTTTTTTGTTTGCGCGGAATCTATAATTACATCATTACAAGGTTAGTTTATTATAGTTATTCAACTTGGATGCTGACATTTTTCTAATTAGAGATTAATTTTGAGATTCAAATTTTTGCATTAATTTTATCATCATTCAACTGATACTTAAATGAATACATGGTCTTATTTTTATTTTTATTTTTGTTTTACACAAAAATTAACTTAACATTTATTAATCTCACAAAAGTGAACAGTTCACTTTTGAGAGAGCATCCTCAAATGTAAACAGCCCTATGAATGAACAAAAATCCCTTGCGACGGCGAGTGTTCACTTTTGAGGGATTCTACTGTACAAGTCTATAGGGGACAAAAATATGTAGGGATATAAGTGTGAGATTACTGTATAAGATAGATAAAAAAATAATTTATGGAGTTGAAGTTGAACTAGCTTGATTTTGATAGAATGTAAAATGAAAAAATATCTCACTGTTCATATCTAAAGAGTAAGAAATTCTTTCCAACCACAAATTTAATTGATTCGGTAAGACCACTGTTACTATCTTTAAAACTACATTTAATAAACGATTTCAATGTTCTTCTGTCATTATCTAAACAGTTTACAAAAAATTGTTTCTCCTGCACAGAATGATGTACTTTTTTTATTCATCACCTCGTTAGCAATCGTTAATCCATTATTTAAAAATAAAGGAGACAGATCAGATATAAATAATTACAGGGCTAAATCAGTTTTGTTTCCAATTGCAAAAATGTTTGAAAGACTATTAGCAAGTCAGATTTCTAACTATTCTGAATCAAATTTTTTTTTCAATGGTCAACATGGAATTAGACCTGGTCATTCATGCCAGACGACTCTTCATGAATATTTAAGTGAAATGAATCAAACTTAGGAAAAAAAACTTAAACGTAACAGTTGTTTCAAAAAGTATATTTTGTGTTTGTAATAGATTTCACTTACTGATTCTAAGTTTAGTGCCTCATAAACTAGTGTCACATGAGCAAACTTCTTAAGACCCATGAACCGTTTAAGAAAAAAGTCAAACAATAATGGTCGAATAAAAACTTCCATAGAATGGGAAGAAGATTAAAAAAACATATAAAATGTTAATCTTAAAAAACAAAACATAAAGAAAAAATTGAGATTTTAACTTTGTAGAAGAGTGAAATAAAACATAAATTCGAACAGAATTAACTTAAAATGTGACTAAAACATATACACTTTTTGCTAAATGTGAATAAAACATAAATGACTAAATAAATTATTCAAAAAGTGAATAAAACATATCGAAATAAAAAAAAAAACTAACTTGAAATTATTTTGAAGAAAAGTGATTAAAACATAAACCTTTAATTTAGATATTTAATTTTTTTTTCAACCATGAAAAGAAAAATCTACTAAATTTACTATTAAAAAAGAGGCCAAGAATCATATGTATCCATTTGGTAGGCTCTTGCTTTCTTGATTCTAAAGACTTCCCTGGAATAAAGATTAGACGTTTTGTTTCAAAATCTAAATCAAAAAAACGAAAAGTCGGGCCATGGTACGAAATGGAATAATATATGTTTTTTTTCACCTTTTTTATTGATCAAATTGACTAAATTTTTTTATACTTTGTATAAATTTATATGTTTTGGATCACTTTTTGATAAATTTAATTTATGTTTTATTCACAGAATTTAAAAATAAGTTTATGTTTTGATTCACATTTTTATAAAATAAAAATAGTTTTATGCTTGATTCACTTTTTATATGTTTTAGTAACATTTTATATGTTTTTTTAATCTTCATCCCATAGAATGCTGCTTACTTTCTTTTTAAGTTAGTTTTTTATGAAATTTAAGCTGTTCCAATCAATATGTTTAAGTGCTTTGTTTTTGTGACGAGTGTGTTTTTCTCAAATTAAATTTTATTAAAAGAAAATTTTTTATTTATTATTAAATATTTTAAAACTGCTGAGATTCCTTCATTTAAAATTTAAAGCTTTACATAATAATTTATATTTCTATTTAAATAAAAAACATTTGTACATTTTTACATTAAATAAATAAAATATAAAAGTATATTTTTATGAATATATTTATAGAATTGAATTGTACATTAGAGTAGAACAATGTTTTAAATCGAAAAAGTATCAAATTTGTTACATTTTTTATTTTTACTTTTCATAGAAGAAAACATATTTAAAAGCAAATTAAATGAACTTGATGTACAGTGGTGATTTGAAAACAGTACTTTACGAAAAATTACGTAAATTTCCAGGATTTTGAGATAATTTTGGTAACATTTGGTAAAATTAAAAACGGCCAATTCAAAATTCAAAATTTTTGAAAAATAGTCTGTTTTTTCCAAAAATCGAAAATTTAAGAAAGTTTTTTTTTTCATTAATTAGTTTAAAAAATAGTAATTTTTAAAATCGTTGTAAAAAAAAACCTTCTTAAATTTTCGATTTTTGGAAAAAACAGACTATTTTTCAAAAATTTTGAATTTTGAATTGGCCATTTTGAATTTTACCAAAATTATCTCAAAATCCTGGAAATTTACGTAATTTCTTCGTAAAATACCTCTTTTTCACTTTTCGGATTTTACGTTAATTTACGTAAAATGTGGCAAAATTTGGTTAATTCACGATATTTTACGTAAATTTTCGTAAAATACTGTTATCAAATCACCACTGTATTTTTAAATTTTTTAATTAAAATTTTCATACAATTTGAAAAGCATGAAATAGGTGCGATGTTTAAAATTTATTTTTTAAAAATATTAAATGGGATTTATTTTGTAATCTTATTATATTGAAATTAACATAGGATATTTAGTTTTTATTGGTTTTAAAACAAAAATCTTTATATTTTATCCAAAATATATTTGTGAATAAGAAAATAACTTTCTTTAAAAAAAAACATTAACATTTTATGTAATTTACCTATTTCCTAAATTGATAATAATAAATTTTAGAAAAAATATATTCAAAATACTCTAACATTCTAATATTTCAGATATTTTAAGTTTTTAAAAGGAAATTTCTGATTTTTTTGACATTTAGTATTTTAAATGATATTTCTAAATCCATTCATAAGCCTGATTAACAAAAAAAGAGTCCTATGTTTTTAAAATTGATTTTGAATATTTTTTTTATGACTGTTTAATATTTTTAAGTTAAAATAGTCTAATTTTCTTTATTCTTAAATATTTTGTATACTTTTTTTAGTTCATCTTTTTTTAAAGAAAGTTATTTTCTTATTTGAATCACACAAATAAATAATATAATATTTAATATAAATTGAATCTTTAAATTTAATTTATTTTTTAGTAAAAAATTAATAAAATTTAAAGATTTTTCAAGACAATAAAAACTAAATATCCCATGTTTGCTTTAATCTATTTATTTTCAATGTTATAAGATTACAAAAAAGCTCACATTTTTTTTAATAAAAAATAAATTTAAGAGTCTCACTTTTTAACACACCGTATGAAAATTTCATTAAAAAACGAAAAAATACACCGCTTAAATTTCAAGCTAAATATAAACCTTTTTTATTTTTAAATTAACACAAAATTAGTAAATTTAAATTTTGTTCACAGTTTTTTACATTGTTATGTAACTCAATCGCTAACAGAGTATATATGCTTGCATTTATGTGATGATAATCTATGATAACCAGAGACGACACAAAAATGCGATCGCAATTTTTTTAGTTTCTTGAAAATTAGTCAATTGGATATAGGCATAATTAATCAAATAAAATATTGAATAACTATTCAATTATATCTAGTATTAATTATATCCTGTTAATTAATAAAATTATCTAGCATTTTAATTTTTTTCTCTATGAAGTTAATAATTTTATCTGAGTGTTAAATTTTTTATCTAATAAATATTTTTTTTATATAGAACATTTAATACATTTTATCTAGTAAGTTCATCTTTTTATAAAGTATACAGTGCTTTTCCGGATTTAGTAATTTACGATAATTTGCGTAAAAAATAGTAAATTTACCAAATTTTTCGTGAAATGTTGTAAATTTACGTAAATTTACAAAAGTATAAAAACGTAAATTTATCAGATTTTACGTAAAATTTGGTAAATTTCGAACATTTTACGTAAATTTATGTAAAAAAAAAATGAAATGACATTGAAATAAAATTGCATTGGCGTTCAATATCATTTCAATTTTTTGGAAATTTTTTTTTTACATAAATTTACGTAAAATGTTCGAAATTTACCAAATTTTACGTAAAATCTGATAAATTTACGTTTTTATACTTTTGTAAATTTACGTAAATTTACAACATTTCACGAAAAATTTGGTAAATTTACTATTTTTTACGCAAATTATCGTAAATTACTAAATCCGGAACACCACTGTACATTAATAAAGGGAAAATTGAATATAAAAGAGAGTACAAAATGAATAATAATTATTGAAATTACAAAAAGAAAAAAAACAAAATTAACATTTAAATTAAATATTTTATTCAATTTTTTAGAAAACATTTAAATTTTGTCTTATTTATCACATTTTATTTTTTAAATTTTTTTTACATCGCCTTTAAGGCGTTCATTGAAATAAATAAATAAAATAAAAATATTATGTAGTTGTTCAAATGACATAGGTTTTCAAGAGAAATATGCCGAAAAGCTATTTTAAGATGCTCACCTTAAGTTAAAAAAGTATTTGATCAGCTATTGAATTTTTTAAAAACGCAATCTTGACCAATTTAATTTTTCTGATGGTATAAAATTAAAATTATGAGTAGAAGATTCATTTAGAAATTTGCTACAGATTAGTAAAACAACAAAAGCCAATTAATTTTGATTTACAGCAGCAGTATAAACAGCAGTGGAAAGGTATTAAACCGAGACTACCTTATTTGTATGATGAAGTTAAGTGGTATTTGATTGTCCCTTCAAATTCGTGTGACTTACAGAGAGCCTTATCTGAATATAAAATGATTTTAGACAAAAAATGTCTGAATATGAATGATTATTATATTTTTTTTATTTTAATTTTTGAGACCATCAGATAGAGGATGAAGAGCAAGAAATTGATGATGATATTATACCTTTTGCACTAGACTGTGCCAATGATTAAAAAAATTTTTTCTTATTTTCAATTAAATGATATTACTTAAATAATTGTAAATTTTAAAAAGTTTTACAAATAATAAAATTTGATCACGGATCATTCAAAAAAAACTTGACAAAAAATTGATTTTATGAAGAAATAATACCTGTACTGTTAATTTACTTAGAATCTCGAATAAAGAATGTACAAATTACTTAATTTACGTATAAAAATTTTTTTTATTGAACAAAATTATTAATACAAAACAAGACGTACAAAATTATTAATTTTATGTTTATTTTATTTAGTCAAGTTTAAGTGAAAAAAAAACCGAATAAAAAAAATCATAACAAAAATTACTTAATTTATAGCCTAAATTACTTGGTTTCTACCTAATTTAATTGTTTTTACTAAACAAGACTTAGCCAGAAGCTTCAAGTAAGGAATCACATTTAGAATAAAATTTAAAAAAAAATTTATTTTTTTTGAAAATTATTTAGTATAAAATTTAAGAGTATTTTTATTATTGTCTCTTCACCCCTATAAACCTCATCTTCTCCTTCATCCTCCGATATACATGACAACGATTCATCTAACGACTGAGAACTTTTAGTTTTCTTCTTGGACAATTTAGCAGAGTCAAAACACTTTGAGACATACTTCATGTAAGTCTCGATTGAGATGTCATTTTCTTTTAGCATACGCTTATGACTTAGAAGTTTTAGTGTAACGCTCGGGTAAGTTAAGTTCGATTAAACATTGTTTTTTTGATATAGTTACAGAACCCGAACAACTCGGAAGTTTACATAGCCAGTTAATGCTGTTTTTGTTTATTCAATGACTCTTATATGTACAAATAAGCGTTTAAACATAAGTCATGATCATCATGGATGAGATTAGTTATTTCTTTTACATCTCGATTAAACCGATTATTTTCGAAATATTCAATTTTATTATCCATAATTGGTTAATTGGGATATTGAGAGAATTATAATGAATCGTTACAAAATTATATTTTTAATGAAATAACATTTAACTTAAATAGCTAAAATTTTTTATTAAAAAGATTTTATTTTTTTTTAAATAGTTAAATAAGTCTTTTACATAAAAAATATAACAAATTAAATACATTTATTTTTTATTATACAAATAGTTTTTTTATATAATGAAATTAATTTAAAAATAAATAGTTTAATTTTTTTCTAAATTGAATTTTTCGTAAGTTAAATAAAAATAATTCTCATTTAAATAGATTTTTTTATATTTATAATTTTACATTAATTCTTATTCAATGCCCCATTATTAGATTTAGGTGGTCTACCTCTCTTTTTTACTTGAACAAATTCTCGATCATATTCGTCAAATTGAAGATTCAAAAGCTTGCAAAGTGAGATAAAATGTTTGCAAATACCGTATTCCAAAAAATATGGGCATGTACAAAAATTTGGATTTACACTGACCGAATATTTAATTTGACCATTAAGCACGCGATTAGCTGTCGTTTGGCTAGTAAGAACAAAATCATTTAAAGTTAAAAAATCAGCAAGTTTAATTAGTTATAGTTATATTAGTTTATTTAGTTATATTTTTTTAACAGCTTGTTTCCAATGGAACCAACACATCAATATTGTAACTCCCGGAAAACACTCACGAGCAGCAGTAAAATATATTTTGTTTATTTAAAATTTAAATTTATTTAAAGTCAAAGTAAGTTTATTAATCAAACAATTAATTTGTATATAAAGAAAAAATTATGTTTGCTTGCAAAAATAAATTTTTTAGGAAAGAATTTTTTTGTTTATTTGTTGCATAAATTTGTTAAAAAAAGATTATTTCTATTTAGAAAAAAATTATTTCTATTTATTAAAAAAAGATTTCTATTTAACTTAAATAGTGAGCCATTTTTAATATGTGCTTTTTTTTTCAAAGTTACATTTCGTTACAAAATTATATTTTTAAAAATTATGACAAAACTATCGTGACAAAATTATACTCTACGGAAAGTTTTAACTCTTTGCATTTTTTTTGTAAATCCACAATTTTCCAATCGGAGTTAAACATAATTTAAATAATTTAGGCGGTTAATTAAGTAATTTGTACAACAAATTAAGAAAAAATTCAAGAAAAAAATAATTTGTGCAATGTTTTAAGTATTTTAACTGTATAGGTAGTGATCGTCCCGATTTTATCAATGAATAGAGAAAAAAAATTAATTTTTTTATTTTTCAAATCTACATAACATGCAAAGTTAATTCAAAGATTAAGTTTAATATTTAAAGCTAAACTCTTTGAATTTAAATGATATTTAGACTTGATCATCAACTTCAAGATGCCTAGACACATTACTTTAAAAAGAATTTTATTTTGTTTAATTTTACATATAGGATGACTTCAAGTTTTGAGATTGCAAAAGAGCTAGGAACCAAAATATCTAAACCTTTTAACTCAGTCTAATATTTGTACAATTTATTTTTCCAGAAACGTGGTACTCTCAATGTATAAAAAAGCCAGTCCACTTCAAAACTGGGTTAATCTCTTGAGGATTAACATTTTCGACACAGATGAAGATGTATGATTAAAATTTAATTTATCTTTGTTATGGGTAATCGTCTCAAAAGGCTTATTATCATTTAAAATGCTTGACTAATTTTCCCATTTGTTCATTTACATTTTGTTTTAAAGAAGCACAAGCTTAACACAAAGGAATCTAAGTCCAAAGAAAAAAAATACATTTATTTTGTTGATTGATAAGCAAAATAAAAGTTTAAGTCTTCAAGATTTTTTTTATTAATTTTTTAAATGAGGAAAAGTTCACCATCTAAGCTCTTCAAAAAAAAAGCAGGGCTAAGCATTCATAAGAAAATAATTAAGGCTGTGTATGGCTTTGTTTATATTTGACAAAAAGGAAACTAAATAGATACGAGAGAAAGAGATCAAAAAGCAATTAGGTTTTTAGATCGACTTTAAGCATTTTAGCTATTTGCACTATTTAAACAAACAAATAAAGATTTTTATTTTTAAATGTTATCAAACAATAAAACTGTGCCCATAAAACTAGAAACAATGAAATAAATTAATCATTTCTTTTTTTATTTTCAAATAGACTAATAATTCAATTTGACTTTTTATTAATATTTACCAAGGCAGATTTTTCCAAAGATTTACAAAACTTTTTGTACAAATAATTTAAAGAAAGTAGCGCTATCAAAATTCATTTTTTATCAACTAGTTTTGTGAAGGCATATTTAATTATTTTTTTCTTTAAATAAAAGTTTTTTTGCTGAATCATTTTTTTATAACAACGTTTACGCTAGATTTTTGAAATTAAATAATATTGAATAAAGTATTTTTTTTTTTTAATAAGTCTTATGAAGGCTAAAAAATATTTTAAAATATAAGAAAAAAATGTAATTTTTTGACAATCAAAACATTAAATACTTTTTTCTAAATTGTAGTTAAACATTTTAAAAGTAGGAATAAAAAAGATATTAGAATTTTTTAAAAATTTAAAATAAAAAAAATTATTTAAAAAATAAAATAGTGAAAATAGAATTTCGTTTTCAAAATAAAATATTAAGACTTTTTCTGCGAAAAAAAGGCTTCAAAAAGTTTTTTCTTTTTAACTAAATTAATTTTTTTTTAATAAATTTAAATTTTGAATTCATAATTTGCAAATTTATCAATTAAGTCAAATAATTTTTGAATATTTTTATTTTTTTAAAAAAATTTAATGTTTCTTTACTTAGTATTAAAAAATTGATTTTCTTTTTTTTTTTAACTTGAATTTTTATTTTGCAAATTTATCAAGTAATTTAAATAAGTTAAAAAAATTTTTTTTTATTATTTTAATTAAATGTTACTTTTCTTTATATTAAAATATGTATCTTTTGTATAGATTTATTAAATTTTGTTTTGCAAATTTATCCAGTAATTTAAGTAAAATATAATTTTTTTTATTATTTAAAAAATAATTAATATGTTCCTTTACTTAGTATTAAAAAATTGAAATAAAAACAAAGTTTAATACGAAATAATTTTTTTCAACACTGCACTAAAATTCCTAAGACTTGGTTTAGTGCCTCAACAAATTGAATTTTCTATTAAACGAATCCTAGAAGTTAACTAAATATGGAAATTTTCAATTTTTTCTATAAAGTCAAAAAAACAGATTTTTTTAAGGCATCAAAACTAATTTTTTGGACATTTAGTACAGCGTTAAAAAACTTTTAAAATAAATATCTAATAAACATAAACTAAAGGTCAATTATAACAAAAAGTTTTGTTATGTAATTTAAATTATTAATTATTTAATGCTTAAAATTATACTTAAAAAACGCTTATTACATCATTTTTTTTTATTTTAATTAATCAAGTTTTGATCCTGTGATCATGATCATGAACTTCAAGTTGTCAAAATTATTCGAATTTAAAAGTCACACATTCTGCCGACACAAAAATACTTTTCATATAAAAGTTGAACGAAATTGCCAAATTATAAGATTCAAGTATGTAATAAAAGTAAAAGTTCAAAAAGAGAAGGAGACTAGGTTTTATTGAGAGGGGGGTTTATACTTAGCCATTTATTAGGCCTATTAAGATAAGCAAAAGATAATAACATCTTTTTTAAAATTCAAAAATAAACAATTCTATTTTTTTTAAATTACAAAATTTTTTTTGTTTTTTTTAACCATAAAAAGTTTTTTTCTAACAACATTAATACATGCCAAAGCCAAAATCAATTTTTAATTATTATTATTATTTATTTCAAAAATTACGTCAGATCCGGAGATGACCAAAAATTTTTAAGGTAAAAAAAATATAAAATTATAAGAGGGGTTTTCTTTAAAAAAAAAAATAAGAAAATTTTTTTTATATCAGAATTCTAGAAGTTTATAAAAAAAGACTTTTATAATTGCTATTATTACAATCAAAATTTTTTAATTCAATTTTTAATTTGTTGCATTTGTTTTTTTAGTTTTATTTAATTTGCTGTTCAAAATGTTAAAATCATTGTTTCTTAAAATGATCAGTCGAATATTAGATACTCTTTGAATACATTATTAATAGGAATGGCCTAATACTTGTGCCGTATTGCAAGAATGTAAGTTTGTTATCAGTAATAACTTCAAGAAGTTCAAATTTATCAACAATTTCAACAAGTCTGCCATTAATTACAAGTTTGGTCGGGAAAGAAAGACTTGTTTTATTTGGAATAAGAAATTATTGTCCTCTTTGACCAATTTTATCAATGCGATTATATAAACACCAAGGAAATAACTTTAAAAAAAAATTATAAAATAATGAAATAAACTTTTAAATTTAAAGTTCTGGAAATAAAAAGTGATTTTTATTCTATAAATTTAAAATTTAAATTTCACTAAATTTTATTTAATAAATTTGTAATGCCGATGGGTGGGTTTTCCTGGCAATGAGACAGATGTGATCCTTTAGATGAATGTTTTATCTTATGCGAGTATGCGGGTGCTTTACCTTTACCTTATTAAATCTTATGGGACTTATGCAGCCAGAGCATAAAACAAATCAATTGGTTGTTGTTTAGAGTCTGTTGTTCAGCAACTGACTTGAACTAACTTTTCCAGCTGGTTCCGATTATAGAGTCACCTATACGGCAGCTCTTCGAAGCAGTAAACTAACTACTTCTATCTTTAGATACTTATTGAAATATCAAAAGATTCGAGTTTTTTTCAGAACTCTGGATGACTTCTGCAGTCTTCTTTTCGTTTAACGAGAGACTTCAGTTAAATCGTTCTGAATAAAGTAAAATAACAAAAAGTTAATTTTGTTCTAAATCTACTTTTATTTCAAATACTAGATTAACATAATGTAAAATTTAAGTTGTATTTATATTAAATATTTAAACAAAAAAAAAAAGTAATATTCTTCAACTTTTAAAAACTTGAAATTTAAAATTTATTTAAAATGTAAGGATACATCTTCATTACAAATTGTTAATCTGTGGAATTAATTCCAGCTAAATTAGCGTATTTATTAGAGACCGTGCATCAAAACATAGAAATTATCTTAAAAGGAAAACGTAGAATGTAAATTTATATAGAAAATTGATTATTTATAAGCTAATTGATTTTATTAATAATTTTTTTCTTTTAACCCTTATATTGATTTTATTTTTTAAATTTCACTAAATTTAATTCATTTTCTGGACTTGTTAGATGGGTGCACGTTTTTTTTTATGCATATACAAAACTTAATAACAAACATTTTTTCTTTAACAAACACCAGTTTGTTAACGTACATCTTTCTAACGCACTCAAATGTGCGCTAACGAGATAAAAAATATTCAAAAAAAATTTTAACCCACATTTAAATGTTAGCTCATTAAAAAAAATCAAAATAATTATGTGTTTAACCATTTATTAAAATAAAATATAAAAATAGAATAGTTAAATAAAGATTCCAAAATTTTGAAATAATAATTTATTAATTAATCTCTTATTAGGGCATTTTTAGCTTTTTTTTTAGCCTAACCCCTTTTTTAGGCTTGTTTACAAAGTTATCTTTATTTAGCAACGAGTTTAAACCTAATAAATGCCCAAAAATCGCATCTTTTCTAAAATATATGCAGTTACACATTTATCGGTGATATTTATTAAAATTCTTCATTATCAGAAAACTTATAAATACTTTTTCCACATTTTTTAAAATAACCCTTTTAAGATTATTTTACTCCAGCTAATTTAGCCTTGGAACTCGAGACAGGTTTGGTATGAAAAGTACTATTTTTGATTGAATAATATCTACTTTAGTCCTTAAATTCATATTATTAAGATTTTAAACAAACCGATATTTTTCAAATGTGCCTTAAAATAAAATTTATGTGCGTTAAATTAATTTTACAAGGCCTCATTAAGTTTTGTGATAAAGCAGATTTTGATTAAAATTTGTGTTGGAGTATTTTTTGTAGAATAGCGTTGATTTTTTTCTAAAGAAAACATTTTTTTTTACTCTACTTTGGTGTTAGAAAAATAATCAAAAACGTATTAAAATGATTAATAGAGTTCATAAACAAATTTTATTAAAATTTATGGTCTAATTTATTTTTACACTTATTAGTGTAAAAAAAAAATGACTTGAATTTCTAGCCATAAAGATTTTAAGCACTTTTTTTTGAATTGCGAATGCGAATTGATTTTTTTAATAAAAATTCTTCTCATATTATTGATTTTTACCGATATTTAATTACAAAAAGCTGGTCTGTATTTGAATCAAATTTGGAGTAAACTGTAAATTATTTTTGTTGATTTGCCTCAATTGTTAGTACAGTTTTAGATATATAGAAATTTATGTGGTTTAAGTAAAAAAAGATTATTTAAAGATTATCATCAATCTAAAATAATTTGTTTTCAATCAAGCTTAAAAAGCCTAATTTGTTGATAAAAAAAACAGCTAGCTATTTTTATGCTTAATAAAGTTTTTTTTTAGTGATTTATTTTTTGTATACTTATCATTGTTTTGAGTTTCATGCATCAAATTCCATAAATCTCATTTTTTATTTAGATTTAGCTTTTTAAATTAACTTCAGCTAAATTTGAAAGAGGTGTCAAAATTTTATAATTTTATTTTTAGCATCAAAAATCACTTTTAGCTCCGCATTTAGAATTGAGAAAATGCAGAAAATAAAAATATTGTTGTTTGAAATTAATTATTTTTTTTAGTCATAAATAAATGCAGCATCTAATGATGTTTTTTCTCAATCAATATTTTTCCAGAAATCGATTAAATTTATCAATTAAAATGCTTTAACTAAGGTAATCGAAAATTTTTTTTTTCATAATTGTGAATTTAGGAACAAAAAATTTTTTAAAATAAATATTTGGTCATCTAAAGACAATAATAAGTAACCAGTATAAATTTTAATAAATTTAAAAGACTATGTAGCATCAATTTGAATCTGTCAAAAATTCATTCATTTTTTTAGATCAACGGGGTTGTAAACAACACTATTTTTTTTAAAGATCCAACTCATGTTATTCATAAATCTTTAATGATGTTCTTGAATTTTTTTTTAATTTTTCAAAGTTTTCTTTTCTTAATCAAGGATTTTAATAAAGACTGGAAGGAAAATCAAAAATAAAAATTTATCTCCACTATACTTTGATAAAAAATTAAAATTTTATTCAAAATTAATCATAATCCAACTTAATAAAACTAAAAAAGCATTATTTCGTCTGTCAATTTAAGACCTTGTAGTAAAACATTAAAAGAGAAGCAAATTAAGATTAATGATCAACAAAATTTCATGCTTTAAAGCTTTTATTTAAAAAAAATTAAGTCTTTTTTCAAGAGCAAGAAACAACATATCTAGAATTATTTTTAAAATACTTTAATTTTTAAAAATACTAAATGCTAATAAGCATAAATATTTTTTTTTAACTCTAATTATCTTAGTCTTTTTTTTAGAAAATAAAATTTTAAGTTTGTAAAAATTAACAAAATTCAAATAATTCTTGAGCTTTTCGATAATTCAATAAAAATTAAAAGTAAAATTTACACAGATTAATTTTATTTTTCCCTTACCATAGCTTTGTGAGCTTTTTTTTAACTTTTTAAAGCGAATATTTACTAAGACTAATTTATAAATTTTGTTGAAAAACTTTCCAAACATAAAATTTCTGTCCATTTGGTAATGCTTTTTTTGTTGCAATTGTTTAAATTACTTGACCATGAAGAATTTTAATGCGAATTTTTTTAATTTTATTTTTACATATTTTAATAGTGTATGAAAAAGCAAGTTAATAATTTAAGGATGAGAATAAGAAAATTGATTAATAATAAGTTTAAATGAAAATTAAAAAGTATTAAAAATAAAGAAAGGTAAATCTTCTTTTTTGATTTTTGTCACAGACTCAATTCTAGTTCATCTGTGATTCTGCTGATCATTTTTGCTGTCTTTTATGATTCAAAAATACTTCTGATGGCTAAAAAATTTTGGCAGCAAATATTTTAACCTTTTTTAATATAAAAAATTTTTTAATATAATTTATTTGGAAAAGTCTTTTCTATATAAATAAATTTTGTTAACGCTCTACTGACTCTCTAGCTTTTAAGTCAAAATTTAAACCTCTCTTAAAAAGATGCCAGAGTTCTAATTCAGTAAAATGATTTTCAAAATAAACCATTTATTTTACCAAATATTTTCTTGGTTAAAATAATTTTCATTAGATATTTTATGTTTTTTTTTCTAAAATTATTGGATTGATATTAGAATTTTATATTTTAAAGGGGGTCGACACCATTAGAAAATTAATTATAGAGGGTCGATAGAACCTCTTTGCTACTCTTTGCCTCTGAGCCACTGGGTCCCCATTTATTTTTTTTTCCAAATTTTACACTATAAAATCTTTGGAAATTTAGGATTTTAGACAAAATTAATCAAAGAAACAAAAAAAATTTTTTTTAATTATTTTAAAATTTCACATTAAATTCCAAGCTTAAAATTTTTTCAGTAAATTTCATCAGATAAAAGACCTAATCACTAAAATCGAGAACAAAATATTTGAATTGTATCAAATTGTAATTTTGTTCTAAATTTTCGATTTAATTTTTGTAAATTTTATTAGGTGTTAATTTTTTGTACCATCGAAATTTTTTCTAAAATTGTTTGTTTTTTTGTAACCTTATTAAGTTTTAGTCCAATTGACAAATTGAAATATTTAACAAAAAAATTGTTGAAAAATTTTATTTTATTTGGCAACGCAATCATAAAATTATATTTATTTGGTCAATTTTATTACTACAGTAATTGTTTAATTAGCATCATTTGAGGAAATTATTTTAGAATGTTAGAGCATACCATGAGTTTTTCTTTAAAAATGTTTAAAAATATTATGTAAGAAAAAGGTTGGTCTTTTTAAAATGAGATTTTGTAATTTCATTTTATAATTAGCTTACTAAATTTTTAAATGTGTCTTTAGAAAATGTATAAATCTATAAAAAAATAAACTAAAATACAAGGTTCAACAAGAGATTATTAATCACCTAGAACCAATGTTTGCATTCATAATTTGACAAAGTTTTAAAAGAGATTTTTTTTAAAGAGAAACAATTTTTTATTTAAGAAAATTTTTTTGAGAACAAATTCAAAGTCGAAAAATAAAGCAGAAAATAATTTTTTTTTACTAAAATAATTTTGTTGAGACCCATGGGCAGTTTAGGATATTCAAAGATCACCTTTTAATCTGTTTAAAATAAAATTGTTTGGTAAAAAAAATTCATTATTGAAAAAATAAATTATTTGGGAAAAAGTAAGCTGGCAAGGGAAAAGAAATCATAATTTAAATAATTTAATTATAGAACAAAAATAGTTTAATTTTATAAAGAAAGTGAAACAGAGAAAAAAAAATCTGGATTTATGAAATTTGGAGACGTCTGTTGAATTTTTTTAATTTTTTTAATTTTTTTAATTTTTTAATTTTTTAATTTGCTACAAACTTCATCAATATTTGGTTTTGGTTTGCATCCAACACTATCTAGGAAGCAATTTTTTTATTAATTTTTTTAAACAAATATTCCAATTTTTCCTTTGAATAAATAAAGAATCAAAAATTACGATGAACAAAAAAATTCAAAAGGGTTTAAGGAATTTTACTGAAATTTTTGAAAAAAACTTAAAGAAAAAATGTGTTTTTTTTTCCGAAAAAAATGGATCTTTTTTTTATCTAAAAAAATATTATAATAATTCAACTTCGTTTATATTGTACAATTGCGCAAGTACTAAAGATCACAAAAAAAATAAATCATTAATTAACATTTGTGATGGAATGAAACCATTTTAAGGTCCTATGGATTTTTTGCCATAAAGCTTAAAAAAGAATATTTAAGGTATTTTTTTAAATATATTTAGATTCATTTTTTTCGTAAAAAAATTCAAAAATTTTTTTCAAAAATTAACGTGAAATTAAGTTAAAAAAGTAATAAATTAAATTTTGTTTCTAAATTAGAATTATTTTATATTAACCATTTCAGATCGCTATAAATTTTACATTAGTGAAAATTTGCAAAAGATAAAAAAAAAAATAAATCAGTAATTAACATATGTGATGGAATGAAACCTTTTAATTTATAGGTACTATAGGTTTAATGCTGAAAAGCTTCAAATGAATATTTAAGGTTTTTTTATAAAATAAAATTTATATCAATTATTTTCCTTAAAATTAATTTTTATTCTTTTTTTTTTTAATTTTTATAAAATTCAGCAGAGTTGGGAAACTGATACTGAATAACTGATCAGTATCAGTTAATTTCAGTTATCAGTTAAACTGAAACTGACCGATAACTGATTTTGAATTAACTGAGACTGACTGAAAACTGTTTTACTATTTATTTGAATTTTTGAAAATTTTTTTTATCAAAAAACACTTCAAACTTCTCTGACAGTTGTTACATGCTTTCGACTCTCCTTGATCCCAGACACAAAGATAAATGGATAAATAAGTTACCTTTGCCGTTGTCTTCGATCTCAAGTATTAAGACTTTGGTTAAAAATGAATTAGTATCTTATGCAACAAAAAGTAATTTATAATTAAACTAAAACCATGTTTATTGTATAAAACTTCTTCTCTTAAAGACAAGTATATTGATTCTAGAGAAAAATTGTCTCAGGAAAGAATGCTGATTGAGCCAGATATACAAGAACATCAAAGTAAAAAACGAAAATTAGAAATAGAATTAATGTCCTATTTAAGCTACAATGAGCCGAATGTCCATGAGGAAAACTTTGAAAATTTTGAATTAAAAAGGTTTGAAAATGAACTTGATCTCTATTTAAGTGAAATAAATGAAAAAACAGAATGCAATATCCTAAGTTATTGGAAAAATCGGTCTAGAGATTAAGTTTTATCTTTGTTAGTGAGAGATATTTATTCGATTCAAGCCAGCTCGGCACCTATCGAAAAATATTTTTCTGGGTCTACATTTTTGATGAGACCACATAGAAGTAGATTCACTTATAAAAATTTATCAAATATAATGTTTCTAAAATGTAATAAAAAATATATGTAAATATCCGTTTTAAATGTTAATTAGACTTTAATTTTTATAAACTGTTTAATAAATAAACTAATTGTATCATTTTTCTAATTAACTGATTTTTAACTGATAACTGATACCCATTAACTGAGACTGATACTGAACTGATGCTCGAAAAACTGATACTGACTGAAAACTGATTTTTTTATAACTGATCCCAACTCTGAAATTCAGTAAATATATTCAATAAAATTTAGATAAAGTATTTTCGTTGTAATATTACATTTTATTTTAGATAAAAATTTCCGTAAAAATCAGGAAAAATGAAAAAATAATTATTTTTTTGTAAAACAAATAGTAAAATTTCATATTTCTGATTCAAGATCATTCGAATTGTCCAAATATAAATAAATGATCACAAAAAAATATATCATTTCTAAAAAATTTAGGCTGTTATGAAATTTTTTTAAGATTTAATGTTTAACAGCTTATTTTAGAATCTTTAATGTTTTTTTTTCAATAAAATCGATTTGGAAATAAAAAAATTAATTTTTTGTCAATTTTTTAGGCCAAAAATTTACGTTTAACCCAATAAAATAATAGCAAAATAATTAATGGCAATGCATCGATTCATAGAAAATTAATAAAGCTAAACAAAAACTCATAGAATAGATTTTGGTAGAAAAATTTTTCACGTAAAATATGTTGCCATTTTTAATAGAAAAATATTAATAAATTAAAAATTTTCAAATTTATTTACGGCGTATTTACCCTTTTAATATTTTTTTCAGCTACATTTTTCTTTATTTATGATTAAGTGAAAATTTTGAATATATTTTCAATTAATTGTCTATAAAAAATAAGTGGAGATTGTTATTCTGACAACAAAAATAAATAAATTTTCATTCACTATTTTGTTAACTATTTTTCACAAGTAAATTCACAAAAAATCAGACTAACTTTCAACCCTCATCAACAAAAAAAAATTATAAAAACAAAAAAACTAATAAACATAAAAAACCATATAGAGCCTCAATTCTCTCACTCACATATCAACACAGAATGAACTTAATCCAACATCATGAATTAATAATTCTTTGTTATTGTTTCACAAATTATGATGAGCCATTTGGACTGGACAGGAAGCGTCGACTAGCTCACCTTGTCTGACAAAAAGTTTATTTTTCGTCTTTAACAACAACAACAAATCCCAATCTTGTTCAGCAGGGTTCAAAAATAACTAAAAAAACTTCAAAATTTTATTTTCATAAATTACGTCACAGATCAAAAAAAAAAAGATTTTTTTTTCTAAATCATTTTTTTTGTTCAAGGTTAATCAATAGGCATGTCTAAAAAGACAAACATTAGAAACAAAAATAGATATTATATAAAAATTTATAATATTTCATTTTTTTTTTCTATATCCATTCAAAATTTCTATTCCCATAAATAAGGTCGTAGAACAGAAAAAAAAAATTTTTTTCATTAATTATTTTTTTCACTTCCATTTCCATAAAATACATCACAGGCCAAGCAAAAAAAAATTTTTTCTAAATCATTTTTTTTCCATATACATAAACTTCATCACAGAGCATTTAGAATTTAGATAGATAGAATCTAGCTTTAAAAGCTTAAATACTGGTTTAGTCGATTCAATTAGATTTGTCATAAACAAAATTAACCATAGAGTCAACGAAGAGTTTAATATCTTTTTTTGGTACAGCTTACTTAATGGTCTTCTAAGAGTAGACTTTGCTCAAGTTTAACTTTTTTATTTATTTTTTATTACAATTTTTGATATGAATATTTTTTCAACTCTTTTTAATCTTGTCAATGTGACTTTAAATTAATAAAAATAATAATAATAATAACAGAGCAAAAAAAAAATTTTCTAAATCTTTTTTTTTCATTTCCATTTCCCAAAATTTCATCACAGACCAAAAGAAAAATTTTTTTTTTCATTTCCAATTCCATAAAATTCATCACAGAGCAAAAAAAAAAAATTTTTTTTTTCATTTCCATTTCCATAAACTTCATTACAGAGCAAAAAAAAAAATTTTTTTTTTCATTTCCAATTCCATAAAATTCATCACAGAGCAAAAAAAAAAAATTTTTTTTTTCATTTCCATTTCCATAAAATTCATCACAGAGCAAAAAAAAAAAATTTTTTTTTTCATTTCCAATTCCATAAAATTCATCACAGAGCAAAAAAAAAAAATTTTTTTTTTCATTTCCATTTCCATAAAATTCATCACAGAGCAAAAAAAAAAAATTTTTTTTTTCATTTCCATTTCCATAAAATTCATCACAGAGCAAAAAAAAAAAATTTTTTTTTTCATTTCCAATTCCATAAAATTCATCACAGAGCAAAAAAAAAAAATTTTTTTTTTCATTTCCATTTCCATAAACTTCATCACAGAGCAAAAAAAAAAATTTTTTTTTTCATTTCCATTTCCATAAACTTCATTACAGAGCAAAAAAAAAAATTTTTTTTTTCATTTCCAATTCCATAAAATTCATCACAGAGCAAAAAAAAAAAATTTTTTTTTTCATTTCCATTTCCATAAACTTCATTACAGAGCAAAAAAAAAAATTTTTTTTTTCATTTCCAATTCCATAAAATTCATCACAGAGCAAAAAAAAAAAATTTTTTTTTTCATTTCCAATTCCATAAAATTCATCACAGAGCAAAAAAAAAAAATTTTTTTTTTTCATTTCCATTTCCATAAAATTCATCACAGAGCAAAAAAAAAAAATTTTTTTTTTCATTTCCAATTCCATAAAATTTCATCACAAAATCAAGAAAAAAAATTTTCTCAATTTTTTTTTTATTTTCCAAAACTTCATCACAGACCAAAAAAAAAATTTTTTTTTCAAAATCAGTCTTTTTTTAGATAATGCAAATTTTAAGCAATTAACAAAAAATCAGACAAAACCATGGCCACTTACTCAGCATACACAAGCACAACATGCACCACAAACAAATCGTCGATGTCCAGCTCGTCCAAAACCTACACAAGCAAAGCAGGCCAGTCGGCACCAACACCATCCACCCGCTACATAAAAAACACTTTGCCCATCAGCTACCAGCACAACAGTCTGAAGACAACGAGCACGATAACGCGCTGCAAGCCGACCAGTCGCTACTATGCGTCTACGTGCGCGCCCAGCTTGGCCGAGGCGAACCGTCTGGAGCGCAACTTCAGCTACATCGAGGCCATGAAGGAGAGCAAGTCGCTGCCGTCGTCGTCCAACTCGTCATCCACATCCACCATCGAGTCTCCGCCGCTCAACGACACTCTCCAGGCAGAAGAAGTCGAAATTCCCATTCAAATAAAGCTAGTGTCGCCCATGGCCAAGTCGCGCTCACAGTCCTCCATCTTTCATCTGTTCAGGAGCACATTTTCGCCATTTCAGATGCGCAAGTGGCGCTCGAAGAGCCGCGACAAGCTCCAGTGTCCTTATGGGCCCAGCGAGCCCGCCAAATCAACGCTCACTCAAGTCACTGAGAGCGCTCACGCAAACCATGATGTTCAGGCGCACACAGACAATAATTACAGCTACACATCGTCGGTGTCGTCCAGCTCGTCCGAGTCTTCCTGCGGCCACAAGATGTCGCCTAATGCTAGTGCGCGCCAATTGTCCTATTTGAAGCTCGCTTGTCTTCTCAACGGCTACGACAAACACGAGATCAAGGACGACCAGGTCGACTCGGTCAAAAGCATCTATTTGAAGTCATCGAAAGCGCTGGCCGGCGACAGGTATTATGATGTGAAGCCGGGCTTTAGGCGGTACACGTCCAGTGCAAGGCCGAGTGCATGTGATAATGATGCCCAAGTGTACAAAAGTGAGCTGAGTGTGAGGCTGAATGTGCAAGAGGAGAAAGTGGATGGCGAATTGATGGCGCCTGATCTGACTCAAAACGTTGCTGAGGAACAAGTGGTGAAGAATGATAAAGAAGATGGTCACGTTGGATGCAATGAAGAGGTGGACACAAGTGAGCAGGCTCATGTAAGTTGTTTTTTTTTTTTTATTCTATGATAAGTGTAAAGGGAAAATTTTTTTTTTCAAAATTTTTGCTTATAATTCTTATTTTTCAAAATTTTTGCCTTAAATTTTATATTTCAAAATTCTGACTTAAAATTTTTTTTTTCAAAATTTTTGCTTATAATTCTTATTTTTCAAAATTTTTGCCTTAAATTTTATATTTCAAAATTCTGACTTAAAATTTTTTTTTTCAAAATTTTTGCTTATAATTCTTATTTTTCAAAATTTTGACTAAAATTCTTATTTTTCAAAATTTTTGCCTTAAATTTTATATTTCAAAATTCTGATCTAAAATTTTTATTTTCAAAATTTTGACTTTAACTTCTTATTTTTCAAAATTTTGATTTAAAATTTTGTTTACAAAATTTGACTTAAATTTTATTATTATTTATTTACAGTGGTGATTTGATAAAAGTATTTTACGAAAAATTACGCAAGATATCGTGAATTGACCAAATTTTACCACATTTTACGTAAATTAACGTAAAATCCGAAAAGTGAAAAAGAGGTATTTTAAGAAAAATTTCGTAAATTTTCAGGATTTTGAGATAATTTTGGTAAAATTTGGTAAAATTAAAAACGGCCAATTCAAAATTCAAAATTTTTGAAAAAATGTCTGTTTTTTTCCAAAAATCGAAAATTTAAGAAAGTTTTTTTTTTCATAAATTGGTTTAAAAAATAGTTATTTTTAAAATCGTTGTAAAAAAAACCTTAAATTTTCGATTTTTGGAAAAAAACAGACATTTTTTCAAAAATTTTGAATTTTGAATTGGCCGTTTTTAATTTTACCAAATTTTACCAAAATTATCTCAAAATCCTGAAAATTTACGAAATTTTTCTTAAAATACCTCTTTTTCACTTTTCGGATTTTACGTTAATTTACGTAAAATGTGGTAAAATTTGGTCAATTCACGATATCTTGCGTAATTTTTCGTAAAATACTTTTATCAAATCACCACTGTATATAATTATACTGCACCTCATAGGCGACTTAAAAAAATAAAAAAACAAAAAAAAATAAAAAAGCTAATATTAAATTATTTAAGTTGCTGATTTATTCAGAACATCGTAAAAAATATCTTTATAGTATTTACAATTTACTTGATCTTTACAGAGCGAGTCACATAAATGTACAATTTTTCTATTGAGTTGAGCTTTGTCTATTTGAGTAATTTTTGACACATTTAATTGATCTAGTGCATCCATACAAACTTTATCAACTTTACTATTTACTTTAATTTCTTATTTAAAAAATTTTGACTTAAATTTTTTTTACAAAATTTTTGCCTTAGATTATTCTCTCAAAATTCTAATTTAAAATTATTTAATTTCATGTCCAGTCAGATTTTTTATTTTGACTTAAAATTTTTATTCAAAATATTGATTTGAAATTTTTTTTTAAATTTTGACTTAAAATTTTTTTTCAAAATTTTGACTTAAAATTTTTATTCAAAATATTGATTTGAAATTTTTTTTAAAATTTTGACTTAAAATTTTTTTTCAAAATTTTGACTTAAAATTTTTATTCAAAATATTGATTTGAAATTTTTTTTCAAAATTTTGACTTAAAATTTTTATTCAAAATATTGATTTGAAATTTTTTTTTAAATTTTGACTTAAAATTTTTTTTCAAAATTTTGACTTAAAATTTATATTCAAAATATTGATTTGAAATTTTTTTTAAAATTTTGACTTAAAATTTTTATTCAAAATATTGATTTGAAATTTTTTTTTAAATTTTGACTTAAAATTTTTTTTTCTCAAAATTCTGATTTAAAAATATTTAATTTCATGTCAAATCAAATTTTTATTCCAAAGCTTTTGAAATGTTCGGATCGAAATTTTTTATTTATTTGTTTTATCTGTGCCCAGCAATGCTCCTTCAGATTTAAAAAAAAAATAAATAAAAATCAAGACAAAATAAGATAAAATTTAAAACAAGTTAAAATATAATATAAAAGAAAGCTAAAGTTGATAAATTGAAAAAAAAATTTCCACCAGAATTTTCGTTTTATCTGTTGACGGATTATTAAAACAGTCTTGTTCAATAATCTCTTAGTGAAAGAGATAAATACCAAAAATTCTTAAATTTTTTTGTTCAATGGTTGGTTTTAATATTATAAAAAATCAAAAAAAAATCTAAACACTTAAATATTTTAAAGATTTAAATTAAACTTAAAAGATAAATAGAAAAATCTATTCTAAAAAAAAACAAAACGGTTAAGTGTTCAATTGGTTCTGATAAAATCAACTATCTATTTTCTTAATTTATTTGTAAATAGTTTGCCGCTGTAATAAGATATGTGAGACCAAGCCTTTGATATCACGACTTATTTTATTTATTTATTTAAAAGATAACTTGAGGTAAACCTCAGGCCACACAGAATGGAACTAAGTCCTTCTTTTCAGCCTAGCGATTGAAAAAAATAAATATGAAAAAAGTACAAAATTGAGTAAAATGCATTTAAAATAAGGAAAAAATATTGACAGATATTGATCAAATAATCAGAGTTTTTAGCGGACAAAAAGATCATTTAATAAAAGAAAAAAAGAGAAAAAAATGAAAAAAAAATTAAAAAAAGCTTGTGATTTGGCAGTTTAGAGGGTCAGTATATTATTATTTGGGACTGGCTTATTTCATAGCATGTATTAATTCATATCATTATTTTTTTTCATAGCATACAGGTAAATTTTCATAGCACTTTATTTTGTTTCATGGCATACAGGTAAATTATCATAGCATTAAAATTCATAGCATATTATACATAGCACAAAAAAATTTATTTATTCAAATATAGTTCATATGAAAGTGAGATACATGTCAATTAAGATTAATTAAAAAATAAAAAATTAGTTAATTGTGTTTAAACTAATATTCTTTAAATATTCCAAGCAATCGACTTTTGAATAATTCGATACAACTGATACTGATTGTCAGCCAGATCATTATCATCATCAGATTTATCACTATCCGGATCTTTATTTTCAGTACATTCATTTGTACGATAAATAAAAAATTGCTCATCAGTATTTGATAAAAGAACACTAGATTGCTCGTTTATAATTTCAGAAGGAATTGTGGGAATTTCTTTAGGTTGAATTGTTAGACCAGATCTTAACCGCCTGATCGACGGTGAATTATTTGAATTTTCCATTATAAAGCGTTTGTTCATTTTTGTGTTATCAAATTGTAATAATTGTAATATTTTTTTAGCAATCAAATTTTAAATGCTATGAATTTTTGTGCTATGAAAAAAAATAGCTATGAAACAAAATGCTTTTGCTATGAATTTTTTTTTGTCTGCTATGAAATTTTTTATGCTATGAAAAAAATAATGCTATGAAACATTACGGACTCTATTATTTATTATTATTGTTTATTTGTTTTCTGTTCGAGCATACGCTCCTTCAGATAAAAATAAAATAAAATAATTAAAACAATTTAAAAAATATAAAATTTAAAGTAAATAATTTTTCATTTATCAATGAAAGGACGAGATACAAAAATAATAATTAAAGATCTGTTTAGTTAATAAAAGATGGAGTTGGGAGAAAAAATAAAAAAAACAAAAAATATAGATAAGATCTTAAGAGTCAGAAAATTTTTGTATAATTAGGTAGCAGCTGCGTAGAAGAGTGGGATTCGTAATACATCTAGAATCGAAGCCTCTTTGATACTCCGAAACAAGTCTTTTAGTCAATGAAACTGAATAATCAAGAGCATTACGAAGGTAACTTTCTAATAGGATTGCTTAATCTGTGTTCAATTTTACTAATATTCAATTTATTTTCTGCTTCATAGAATAATGATTCAGAGCAAGTTCTGAAAGGAAGCTTTAAAATAGGGCTGTTAACATTCAAAAGAAGATTTGGAAGGCTTCCAAATTTTAGTTTTGAATTAGAATTTTCTATTTTGAATAAAAATGTTTTGGAAATCTAAAATTTCAAATTATTTTATTCAGAAACACTCCTTTTGAAAGATTCAAAATAAAACAAAACGGACAAATTTGACACAAAATTATAAAGTTCAAAATTAAAATTTCAAAACTCTCTATTCCATAATCAGAATCTTAAGAATTATAAATATACAAACAAACATATTATTATTATATAATATATTTTCTTTTTTCTTTAATTAATATAGAATATTACTACAAAATTATTTTTCAAATTAAAAAAAAATCTAATTTCATCTTTTACTAAATGTTATTTTATCTTTTAATATGTAAATAAAGTTGAAATGTCTTCAAATACTGAACCTATTCATTAGAATTTCAATATTTTTTAGAGTCATAAAAATTTATTGAATTAATAATTAATGAAAAATGATAAACAAAAATATGCACATGAATGCATTCAAAACGTTTGAATGAAACGATAATAATTTTTGTGTGTAGTATTTAAGTGTGAAAATATTTTTTTTTAATGTTTAAACAATTGTTTTACAATTTAATTTATTTCAAAAAATTCGATTTAGTTTTTATGATCTCTTTCAATTATAACAGTTCCTTTTGAAAACCAAAATAACTAAATTACAATTTTCAAAATAAGATTTCCTATCCTCTTCCAAATGTTTTAATACAAAACATAAATTTCAATTTTTCTTTTAAAAGTTAGAAAAGAAAAGAGAAAATATTATTCCAAAATTTAAAAAATTTGAATGTTAACAACCCTACTTTAAAATGCATCTAACACCAGTATTTTGAATGACTTGTAACCTTTCTAAACCTGATTCGGAGAATGAGTTAAGACATGGAAAGTTATAATCCAGAATTGAGCCAATAAGTGCCTTGCAGAGACTAGCTAGTGTATTGTGGTTGAGCTTCCAATTTTTTGAAGACAAAATTTTTACTATATTGAGTCTTTTCATGCATTTAGTCTTCACTTCTTTAATTTGTTTATCAAAGCAAAGACTTTCATCAAAGTACAGACCAAGAAATTTATTAGTTTTAGAATAGGGAATAGTTTTGTTGAATAACTCAAGTCTAAAGGTATTATTAAATTTCTTATTTTTTGTGAAAATTGTGTAGCTACATTTATTTGGGCACATTTTCATCTTCCATTTGCATAGCCATGGCTCTGTTTCTTTTAAATAGTTATTTATTTCTCTTTCAATTCTTCCTGTCTTTTAAAATATGAAGAAAGTAATCAGATCATCAGCAAACAGGAGTGAGTATTTTTTGTTCGAAAGATCAGCTTTGGGAGCATCATTAATAAATATGCTAAAGAGTAAGGGGCTTATTACTGAGCCTTGTGGAACGCCTGCCCTAATTGGAAATGAATTTGATGTGAAGTCATTAATTTTCACCTTGAAAGATCTGTGGTACAAGAATGATCGTATCCAGAGGATAAGATAGTCGGGTTTTTAGATCTAACCTTTTTAGATCTGCAAAAAGACTCAGATATTTTTTGAATCAAAAAGATAAGGTTGTCTGCAGTCTTCCTTAATCTTCTAAAGCCAGATTGTTCATTTGCTAATATTTTATTATTTTCGACATGTGAATAAAGTCTGTTGTAAACTATTCTTTCCAGTAATTTTCCAAAACAACTTGTAACACTTATTGGACCATAGTTATTAGGGTCGGAAGGAAACTCTTTTTTTTTTTAAATAAAAGAAATTTTGACGATCTTCCAAGCTTCAGGGAAAAAATCATGTTTTAAGCAAAACTTTAATAAATAGTTATTAATAAATTGATTTAAGTTCTAAAATTTTAATGCGACAGTAAACTTTAAAAATTTTATGAAAATTTTGACTAGAGTGATTTAAAGTTAGCAATTATTTTTAATATTTATTTCGTTAAAAATTTTATAGAAATAAATAATTAAAATTTTTTGAAGCAAAATCTTTATTGCAACTTGAAAGATAAAAAAAAAAAAAAAAAAAAAAAAAAGAGAGAAGAAAGAAAAAAAAAGAAAAAGATTAATTTAAAATTCAAAATGCAATGGTGATGTAGTATATGTAGTATATGAAAGTATGAAGTAGTATATGAATGTTTTTTTTTTTTTTTTTTTTTTTTTTTTTATTATTGTTATTATTACATACCACAGTTACCATAGATGGGATCCTATTGTTTCCCATCTTAGCAAGTCTAGCTTGTTAGCTTGTTGTAACTTATATTTTTATTATTTATTAATATTTGACCTAAAAATTTAAATAGTTTTTTCTTATAGCAGTAATTTTTTATGTGTAATGTGCAAGGAGCTACCATAGGTGACCTCCTAGTAGGCCACCTCCGCAAGCTAGTCTTGCTGTAGCTTATATTTATTATTATTATTATTATAATTATTATTAAAATTTAGTGATTTTTATTTATTTTTTTCATTTTTTTTGTTATTAAAAGCCAAATCCAATATTAGCGATTTTTTTTTAATAGATCAAATAGATAATTTTGGTATTATCCCGATTCACGTTCAATAATTTACAAAAAATATCTAATAAATATTTTTTAAACTATTACATCAACTATTTCACATTTGAACCCCATGGGCTTAGGATTTTACGGTTATATCGAAAAATGTTACATTCTAAAATGCCAATAATGTTTTTAAAAAATTTTAATTGTTATTTGATCAATATTTTTAAATTTTTTAAAAAATAAGATATTCAAATATAAATTTATTTAATCTAAAAAAATTTAATTTTGATAAAAAAAAATAAGAGTTGCTCAAAACTTTTTAGAATTATTGAAATTCATGAACAAAAATTATTTACCACGTTCAAAAATTATTATTAAAATTTTTTCTAGTAATTTTTTATTTAAAAATTTTCAATTTTGATCCCAAACTTCTAAATTATTTTAATTTGATTTAATCATAAATGCAGAAACTTTTTTTCCGCAATTTTAAGTATTAAATTAGATTTAAAATTCACTTAGATGACAATAGAGAAATTTTCTATGAATCTGATCCAAAAATATTGATGAGATTTCACTGCATTAATTCATTTTGGGTGTTAAGTTATTCTTCTAATCTGATACATTTTTGATGTTAAAATATAAATTAAAATTTTTAAAAAATAATTGAATTATATTCGAATTCAGTCCAATTTAAACAATTAAAAAACAGTTCTATTTTTACTTCTTCAGTAAATTATTTTTATCTTTTTCTATTCTTGAAAAGAAATTGGAAAGATTTAATTTTTAAAATTTGCTTTATTGAATATTTGTATTTTTGATTAATTTTGCTTGAAAAAAAAGCCATACTTAAAGATGAGAATAATCCTTATTTTTTAGAATTTAAAATAATAAGGCTTCCTTTTCAGCACGAAATTTTATGTTTGAATAAGATGCTCATTTAAATTTTGCTAAATTTTTAGAATTTAAATCAACTAAGGGTCATATTTTTTGAATTCACTTATTTCATGTTTTTATTTTTTTGTCGCATTTAAAAAACTAATTTGAAAAAATTATTGAAGATAATATTTTTTGTTTTTTCTCTGTTTAATCATCTTTAAAATGAAAAGCATTTTCAAATTAATTTGATCGAATTTTGAATTTACCAAAAATAGAATTTATTTTTAGACCTTTAATTATTTTAAATTGGTGATGATGGAATCAAAAATTCACTCGTGGACTATTAGTTAAAAAATTTTTAACATTAAATTAAGCGAATATAGCTATGGTTTCAAAATTTTCATTTAATTTTGAATCTTAGTGGTTTTACCTAAAATAAAAATACTTGAAAAATTACTTTTTCGATTTGCAAACTTTTTTGATCTAATTGATTTAATCCTTTTGGATAAAAACTACTCTGGATTACAAAATAAAAAAAATACTAAATTAAAAGAATGATTTTTTGTTACAATTGTTTAATCATCATCATTTATGAACAAAGAAACAAAAAAAATAATTGAAATAGTTGAGCAAATTTGGCAAATATTTTAATTAAAACTCAAAAAAATTTTTGATCATTGACAATGCACCAATTTCTATTTTCTTTTTTTTCCATTTTTTCTAAGCATTCTTCTGATTCATTATCGCGACTAATCTAATTATGTTTCCAAGAGATAAAATTTAAATCAAAAATTTACTCGGCAAAAATCTTCACTTTTAAAAAATTCAATATTTTTTACTCACGTGAACAGATAGACAAAAATGATTTTTTAAAAATTTATTTAAATGTTAAAGAGCAATTTTTTGATGGTTGGTCTTTGGCCGATTTTTTTACCTTGAAAATTTACACAAAATTAATTTAGGATGGTCATTATTACATTGGTCTTTTGGAGAAGACAGCCCAGCAAATAAACACTCTCTGCCTCGAATTCCAGGTCTATGTGGATGAAACACACGAAAACTGCGTTAAAAACGAAGATGTCCAAGGCCAAATCCAGACTGCCATTGGCAAAGGCCAGCTGCTAATAAATCAAAAATTCAAACAGTTCCGAGGTTTATGTGATAAAAATATAGTAAGAGAATTTAGAACAAAAAAATTTAGCAAAAATTTTAATAAAAAATTTGTCAAGAGTGCCAAAAATGACTCGCTACCTCTTAAAGAAGGAGAATTTGTGACTCGTGATGAGGATCTAGCTGGTTTTTGGGACATGGTCTATTTGCAAGTGGAGGACATAAATAAAATGTTTGAAAAACTCTCTGAATTGAGAAAGAACAATTGGGTGTCTGAGACCAAACCAGTTGTGAAGGCAGCACCAAAGAAAAAGATTTCGACTGGACCGAAAACGACTGAGACTGCCGCGAGCAAGGCCAGAGCCGAAGCAGCTCGTCAACGAATTCAGGAGATGAAAAAGAAGGCAGCTTTGGCCAAAAATCAAAAGACAGAACAACCAAATGCCCAAATTATAAATTGATAATTTTTTTGACTTTAAAATCTTTTTTTTTCTACGTTTAATTTTTTTTAGTAATTTATTTAGTTTTTTTTTTTTTTTAAACAAGAAAATATTACAAAATTGTAAATCTCAGGCCTCTATACAAATGATTGTTGGAATTTTTTAAAATTTTCTAAAAAATTTTCTTAAGGCCGCATTTTTCTCTTCGTTTAAGGTTTGATCAGGTGGATTTTGTGTATGTACACCTCAATTATTGAACCTAAAGCATTCGATTAATAAATTAGCTACAATGTTGTCGTTTTTTTAATTGTTCAAATTTTTTTCTAATAAAATTAAACTGAGTTTTTTTTTGCAAAATAATTTTTTATTAAATCGATCACTCGAAAAATTTTAAATCTTTGACAACTCAGAATGATCAAAAGTCTAAAGGCAAAGTTATGGCTGAATTAATTAAAATTATCCTGAAAACTAATGAAAAAGTTCTTTTATGAGGCAAAAATTATTTCAAATTTTTAATTCTATCATTTTAAAAATATAACGTGGTGTAACTTTTTACAAATATTTATTCCATTTGATTATTCATTTTTGAATTTTATTTTGATCTATTTTCTTTGTCCTTATATATCAATATTTCGTCAACACTGCTCTTCTTTTAAAATTATTTAATTAAAAACTGAAAATTTTCAAGCTTTTTAATTCATAATTAATAAACTAATTTTGCTCATTTTTAAGGAAAATTGAAGCTTGTGAAATCATCTCGTATTGCTCAATTTTGATAATAATAAATTTTTAAGTTATTTATCTAGTTAATGAAGGTTTATAATTTTCCTGCAGAGATCAATATTCACATTAAAATTAAAAAAAAAATTAATTACTTTATTATTATTATTACTATTAAATTCTTTTTATTAGAAAAATTTAACAAAAAAAATTTTACTCTTTGAATTTAATTTAAACTAATTTTTAATACCCCATTTATTTATTTATTTTATTATCGCTAATACATAAATTGACAATAATTTTATATAAATTTGTTTTTATTTTTTTTTAATCAAATAATTACAATTTTCCATGGGATTTTAACTATATTTGAATGTTCTCTTATGTCATTTAGCCTAACATATTTTAATTAATTAAATTTTTTTGAAGATATTTCCGGATAATTAAAATTTACACGGCTGATATGCAACCAAATATCAATTTAATGCTCAAAATATAGTATTAATCTACACCCTAAGATCATATATATCAAAAATAAAAAGACGAATTAATCAGTTTAAATTTTTAAATTGACGCAGAAATGAACCGTAAGCTCACATGTCTGAATTAAATTTCTATGATTTAGGGCTACATCAAAAAATACAGATATTTACTAATATTGAAATAATTTAAACAGAATCCTCAGAACTATCAAAAACCTTTTTTCATTCTCCATAGTAGTGATAAAAAAATAAGTAACTTTTAAATATTTGTTGATTTCTCTAAAAGAAATGTAAGAGTTCAGTAAAAAAGATATTCATGTTCGTGTAAAATAGTTTATTGAAAAAAAAATTAAATTTAAATTATTTTCCTATTTTGTATTTAAAAAAAAAATCAAAAATTAAAAAAAAATCAAAAATTAAAAAAAAATCAAAAATTAAAAAAAAATTAAACATTAATTTCAATCTTTTTTTCAAATGTTTCCCTAAAAAATTAACCAAACTATATCAATCTCAAATTTCATTTTTTTTTAATTAAACACCACCGTATCTGGTGTAATGAAAAAATAAAAAAAATTTAACCAAGTTAGGAAACTGAATGCATGAAGCAGCAACATCACAACAGGAAGATTGTTTTCTTTTTTAGCATAAACAAAGTGTTTACAGAACAAAAAACTAACTCTTTTTTAATTATGCAATTTGTGTTTTTATAAAATTATTTATTTCCGGATGATTTGTTATTGAAAACTTCCTTCTTAATTGTTTAAATTCTTAATTCCCACCTAAATTTACTTGTTATCATTAATTTATCAAATTGGGAAAGTATAAAAATTCAAAAAATAAAAATAAATTTTTTAATTTTTACATTTGAATAAATCATCAATCAAACACCCCAAGATCATAATCAAGAAAAAAAATTAAAATATTTTTCTAAATGAGAAGCTTAACTTTACTTTCAAAATGATGAGGTTTTGAAAGTAATTTTTATTGTAAGTATCAAAATGATAAGACCTTCTAAAAAATGGCATCATTAAATTTAAATTTTGTTTTTTTTTGAGTTGGTTACCAACAAAAAATTACGATATTGGATCATGAAAAATTAAACTTTTCAATTTTAATTTAAAAATTTTGTTGTTATCGCTCTTTAGATATTTATTGATATAAATATTATTTTTTTTAATTACAAAAATCATTTTTTTTGTTTTAAATGCAGATTAATAAATTTTAAAAATTAAAGGAATACTTCACTTTTTATTTTTAGTCTTCATTAAAGTTTTTTTTGAAAATTTTTTAATTCAAAATTTGCTGAAAAAAGACAAAAAATCTTTAAAATTGATAATTTTGAATGAGGTTTTAAGATATTTTTCAATGAAACAGAAAATTTTACATAGGAAAATTTTTTATTCAAAATTTTTTATTAAAAAAATGTTTTCAATGAGAAAAAATATTTTCCAACAACAATCATCTGGTTCCTTGTATTCAAACAGCTCATCGTGACTTTTTTTCAATTCCAGCAAAAAGAACAAAATTTTTTAGAATAAAATTTCTGAAAATTGATTTGTTCAAGTGATATAAAATTAGAATTATTGATTATTATTGCTCGAATGTTAAGTCATTTACAATTGATACTTTAAAAAGACAGATATTATGAATAATTTTGGAGTTGAATTTCTTGAATTTTTTATTGAAAATTTTACAAATAATAATTCTTCGATTTTAAAAATCATTAGTTCATTTAAAATTTGAAAAAAATAATTAAAATCAGATAGCAAATTTCAGCGCAAATTATTGAAAACAGCTAATTAAGAGGCAATAGAAAAAAATTCTCTAAAGATTAATTGTTTAAGTATTTGATTCATCTAAAACGCCTCTAATAACTTTATTGCATTCGCCAACTCATTTGGTGAAATTCAATATTTTTCAAATGAGTAATGCCCCAGAGACGGTTCTTAAGATTTTTTTAAACAATAAATTAAATTTTGTAATTCTCCGATTAAAGCTTTCAATAAAGATTCGATATCAAGAAAAAAAAATTAAAAAATGAACTAATGGATTTTATATAAATATTACTCAGTTTTAATTTTTAAAATAAAATAATTGTTTAAGTGCTGATTTGATTCACTTGTGACGAAGCTGGCCTTTAGTTTAATTTTTTAGAAACATTAGAGCAAATTAAATAGAAAAATTGAACATATAAATACTAGCAAATCTTTATTTGATTAGAATTTTGTTTAGCTTATTATTTTTATTTTTTTTTTCATTAGCAGAATTAATGGATAATTAAAATTAAAAAAAATAATTGATTAAGAAACGACGAAAATTTATTTTGTCACTTCTTATTTCGTCTGAGAAAAAGCTTTTTTGCGATTTAGTGTTCAATTGCGCAACAAAAAAACTCGTTTCTGTTTAGATTAAATTTGTCTTTTTTATTTTTGATTTCTAGTTTAAAATAATTATTTTGAATTTTAGATTGGCAGGTAATTTTTGAACAGAGAACAAATTAGGTCTAAAAGCGGAATTAAATAAGCCGTAATTAACATTCTCTCTTCACTTCTGTCGGTTTTTCAAGTAAAATTGACTAATCTAACTCAGCATTACGTCATTTAGTTTTTTCTTAATAATTAAAAATATTTATTGACAAATGAATAGGCTAGAATAAATTTAAAAAAAAGTTTTACGGTGCAAAAAATAAAAAGTTGAATAATTTTTTGTTTAAAGTTTTTTTAAAAAAAAGTTTAATTTGAGTGGCACTTGTAGCTAACAAACAGCTCGACTTGATCCTGCTCTGTTGGACTCTCACTGCCTTCCTGTTTGGCAAACACTTTGCCATCTTTAAAGACTAGCACGAGTTTGTCATTCAAATGTTGATTAGTTTTTTTGTTAATCAAATTAATGTTGTTGGGCTCTACGCCCAACAAAAACTTGATCTTTTGTTTCAAATTTTCAATTGTTTCCTGTTTATCGGCATCAAGTGACACAAGAGCACTGTTACCAAAATAGTCACCAATTTGAATTTGATTCCTTAAAAAATCAAATAAAAAAAACAAAAAAATTTTTTTTCTTAATTTTTATTCAAACAGAGCAGAGCATTTAGTGTGATTGGCAAAGCTGTCAAGCACCATGTCTTCTTTGTGATCGGATACAATTAATTTCACATTTTTGAGTATGCTCTCTAGCAATTTGAAGTTATCTAGCTGGTTGAATTGCAGCTTGAGCTTTAATTAAGAGGATTTAGCAAAGGTGTAGAAAACCTCTTGAGGGTTAGCGAAGCAAACTAGAAAATTACTTCATCGTTATTGATGTTAAAATTAGAAAAAGCTTCTTTAAATTTCGATTCCAGTTTGGCCAGGTCTTGCTCGAACTGAGCCAACTCGGTGTAAAATTTGCCAATTGACTTGCAGTTGGTGGTCAGTGCGCCAAAGTTAGACTCCAGCTTTAACTTTCTCTCATTCATTTCATTGATTGATCTTGTCATTACTTTAAGGCGAAAATCTGCGATGTCAATCTCTCTTTTAGGAAAAAAAATAGATAAACTATTCTGGTGTTCAATTTCCCTGAATGTCTTAAATTTCCTGATTATTTTTCTTCCGTTTCCTGCTTCAAAAAGGCAGATTTGTTTTCAAAAAAAAAGAGAGAAAAAAACCTACTCGGCTTTCGCTTTGTAAAATCTTCTGATCTCATCGATCAGAGTGTATTTTCTAGCCTGCCACAGCTGCAGTATTTGGCTCTGCAGCTTTTCCATGTGTGAGATTACTTTGAGCATTGTGTCTTGTTCAGCTTTGTCTATGTTGCTCTTGAGGGTATCCACTATTTTGGGCAATGTTTCCATTGTGACCAAGCGATTGTCCAATTTTTCCATAGTGCTTTCCATGTGTTTCTTCAAAAGAAGAGCTCTATCACTAAAAGTTAAGAAACAAACTTAAGGTATTACTTGTTGACAAGAGTCGCAGAATACTTGCGAGCAGTGTTCGCAGATGACCAGCTCGGCGAGCTCTTTGCACTGAGGACAAGACGCCTTGGTAAGCTTTATGTTCTCGACCAAGTTGGACAAGAGACTGTTCCTGGGTATTTTGTCAATG